>OW388266.2:10000000-11200000 GCA_936450705.2 Protodeltote pygarga
AACGTAAAAGTTTACTTTCTTTGTTATTATAACGAGTACCTATGGTACTATTGTACTAACAAGAGCTGAAATATTTAAGCACAAATATTATTGTGTAAGATTGATTTTTCAAATATAATCCTTCAACCTATGTGATGATCCGCTCGCTCATGCGCCCGCGTCATCGATAGAGTTACAAGATGTCCTACTTTTGACGGGACGACCTCTTTTTCTGTCCTTTCAAGGCACGTTCCGCCAGTACCGATCAGCTCAGAAAGAAGATCACTAGGTAAGTGAGATCTAATCTATACATATAAAATGCTTTGTCCTGAATGACTGACTGACTGACTGACGGATCAACGCAGAGCCTAAACCGCTGATCGTAGAGACCTGAAACTTGGAGGGTGTGTTCTTTGTATGACGTAGGGATCCGATAAGAAAGGATTTTTCGAAATTATACTTCTAAGGGGGTGAAAAACGGGGGCAAAGTTTGTATGGGACAACGTGATTCCTTGGTCCAATCTACTTCAAATTTTGCATAAACATTCTTTTACAAAATTGATGGAACACGTGTTTCATATTTTTTTTAAACTCATCGCCTAACGGGGTTAAAAAAGGGTAGAAAGTTATTTTGGGTGTGATTTGCATCGAAGTTGATATCAATACTCCTTAGTGCTTTTGATTTAAACTGGCTTGGTGCAATGTATTACCGTTTAAAATTGGAATGTCAAATATAAATCGGATTAGAATTCGATATTTCAATTTTATTTGTTCTTTTATATTTGAAAGAAAAACTTACCTTATAAGTACCTTGATTTTTATTTGAAAATTCCTTGGAAATCTTTTAGAATTAGATTATTATTATAGGCGACTATTTATGATTGCTATACCGACATTATAATTGACTGTCATTCGCCCTGTACATAATTCTACTTATACAATGACACTAAAAGTAGTGGCATCGACTCAAAGCAGTACAAGTTGTTCTCATGGGCAGTACTACCTAGATTAAATTAATTCGATTGAAATAAATAAATTCTATTCAAAATATTCTATAGTCTACGTGAGCGAAGCCACGCGGGAAAATCTAGTCAAACATATTAGAAGGAAGTTGTTGTTTGTTTTAGACAAAAAAGGACATTGTTTCCTATTTCTATGGATCTAATTAACATCTAAGTACGCCATAATATTTTAAATATAAGGATTAAGGATTGCAATTACTACTTTATTTATTACAATTATTACTATATATTTTTCAAGCGTCCCAATTTATGAATTCAGTCCTGCTGAATGAAACTCAGCAAAATGCAAAATGAAAACTCAGCTCAGGAACTGTTAGCTTAGGGGGTTATCGACGACGTCGATTTCGATTCGATTTTTTTTACGTCGACATGAAAAAAAAATGCCTCTAAAAAAAGGTATTGTCTCTTATCCTAATCCAGATCAAAATCTACCTGTGTAACAAATTTTCCATAGCTCTATTGACTACCAAACATCCAAATTCTCAAATTTATATAAATAGGGCAGAATGATATCGAATACTCAAATAAACAACATAATTATATCAGAAAATACAAGCTATAAGCTAATTGAAATAAATCAACCAAAAATCTTTCTTAAGAATCAATCAAATCCAACCTATTTTTAGCTGAATTTAATCAAATAGTCCATTGCGATGGATTGAATTAACTTGCTTAATGGTTGGGCCCACATCTCGCAGATTGGGGATGTATCGTCCCTCCCCCAACCTTCTTTTAGCTCTATTACCTCGTCTAGTGCTCTACAGAAGATTCTCAATGGCCAGTACCAACACAAAATTAGGATAATGTTCCTGATAATCTTACGGAGTTTTGGATGTTTCATGGTTCTGTTTGGATGTTTTAGGTTTCAACAGTATACCAGTACACTAACATTTCATTCTGCACATTCTTCGTACCTATATACTACTACTCGTACTATATATAGCAAAAGTCAAGAATATAACTTTTAGAATACGTCTATAAGTTCAAATTAACGTTGTATCAACTGTTTGATATCTAATATAAACTAGTTTGGCTCTATCACCTTCAGTTAACTTGTTCAAAGGCTGTCTACGATGCTATTTGGCAGCTCCGCAGCCTGTCGGCAGCCAAAACAGCCAAATGACAGCCAAAGGCATCGCTTTCCTGTCTTACCAGATGAAATTTACGCGTTAACGAATCATGAGCGTCAGACGAAATTAAACTCAAGGGCTTTGAGTTTCAAATGTCTAATTGGATAGAAATATGAAACTAAAAGTGGTGTTCTTTCTTTATCGTGTGGTTGATGAACAACCTAGTGTCAGAGTTTAAACCGCCCGAAGGCCTCTGACATGGCGCTACTCGCCGTTGAAAAATCTCTCAAGTGTGCTGGTTTCCCAACGATGTTTTCCGTCACCGTTTTTAGTAAGTGATAATTAAATTGTAATACGCACATGAATTCGAAAAATCAGAGGTGCATGCCTGGGGGTGCCACCAACAACCTTTGTTACGACGACAGTCTAACGGTCATACTAGAAGGCTATCCCTTCTACAGCTCGTCATTCTAAATATAACATTGTTAATATAACACTGTTACCAAGTTACAATGTTAAATTAATATCCTGATGACATTGTTGCTGGATATACGTAGGAATACAGCGTTTCAGGAGACTTAATTGTTTCTACTTGTCAGTATTGCAGATAGGATATTAAAGCGCAGTTTGAGCAATAAACTAACTTAGAATAGGTTTAAGTTATGTACGATTTATCAGTGTTTAATATAGTCCACAGAGCTTGTTGTTGTCTATAGATATTCTATCACTATCCAAAATACGAAAATACTAAATATAAAAAAAAACTTAACATGTTTCTGGTGTCGTGTCTTGTTTGGTGTGTAGTGTTGTCGGATCACGAAGCATGTGAATGTGGGTTCAAACCTGGTATATACCATCGTGACTTTTTCAAAATCATATGCACTTTTTTAATTAATCTAAGACGCCATGGTGTCTTGATTAATAATAAAGTAAAAACATCATGAGGAAACCTGGACTGGAGTCTGAATTCGCCAACAGGCAGTAAGCTAACGTGGTCATTAATGCTCGATCCTTCTCTGTATGAGAAAAGGCCTAAGAAAGTGCGTATGACATTGGAAAAGTACGTGCTAGGTACAAACTCACACACACTGTTTGCAAAGTGGGTCCGTAACCAAATTTTATTATCTGCATCCAAAATTTTTAACAAATTAATCCTATGCAGAAAAATGATGCATGATGCTTATAAATGAGAGACCTTTGTTACTATAAAGGCCAGTATACACTGATCTACTGTATCACATAATAATGGTATTGGCAATTCCATTTAGGGCAACCCGAACAGGCTTTGACGTTCTTTGAAGCATGACATTTGCAAATGACATCTGAATGCTTTCTACTGTCAAATCAAATGGAGATTGGAATTGCTATTGGCATTAAAGAATTAGAGTAATTGTAAATTTAATAGAATCTATTGTAGTTGACGATGAATAGACTGCAGTTGGGTTATGAAAATAAACTAATCTTAAATTAAATTATCGAAAATATTTTTAAAAAGTATTTATTGTGAGAGCAAAGTTTATTGTACTCCTTTATACTAACCTTGTACGTGGTAGAGGCTGGTTAATCGGAGCGACGTTAAACTATCTATGTCGATCGTCTGAGTATACCTATACCCTTACTGATAATAGAAAGGACATTGCCCAGTCCCAGTAGCCTCCACCGTCAACGCCACCTTGCTCATCTCATCTGCCTAGCCTTTTCCCAACTATGTTGGGGTCGGCTTCCAGTCTTACCGGATGCAGCTGAATACCAGTGTTTTACATGGAGCGACTGCCTATCAGACCTCCACAACCCAGGTACTGGGTTACACGATACTCCTTGGTAAGACCGGTTGTCAGACTTTCGGGCTTCTGAATACCCGTAACGATTGTCAAAGATCTACAATTGACAGCCGGGGCCAACAGCTTAACGTGCTATCCGAAGCACGGAGAGTGATAATTAATTTATAAAACGCACATAACTCACGAAAAGTCAGAGGTGCGCGCCTCGAACTCGAGACGTCTGACTTGCCAGTCAACGGCCACCACCAGTAGGCTATCACGGCTCTGGTGGCTAATGTAAATTGACAGCGTATCATCATCTGCCTAGCCTTTTCCCAACTATGTTGGGGTCGGCTTCCATTTTTACTAAATTGACAGCGTATCTAAGTATAATTAAGTTTACCTTACTATGTGGCACTTCAATTTCCCTTATTTCAGTTGGTGAATAACTTGAGCAAGTACCAGGAGAACATCAAAGGCTTAGGGATGTTTGTCTTTCGAACTATACCTAATCAGCATCGAAGTCAACAAACCGCTAACGAAGAGAGACTACAGCGCCAGAATCCATCATCCCAAAGCAAATTATAATCATACTAGCTTTTGCCTGTTGTTTTGCTCGTGTTGATTTAGAATTTCAATCATGATTCCAAAAGACACGTGGCGCCATCTATAATTAAAAGAACGTTATTGTGTTTTTCCTCGGGAACAATCCTTTTTGCGGGATGAAAGGTACCCTATAATAGTTGATACCTCTGACAACGTATATGCCAAATTTCAGTTCAGTGGTTTAGGCGTGACAGGGTGACAAACAAACTAACTTACTTTCGCATTTTTATTAGTTAGGAATTTAGAATTATGTAATGTTTTTTATATGTTACGCTAGAATTTAAAAAATCCAGTGACACAAATGTAAGTGGATCTTAAATCAAACAAAAATCCTGGATCCGATTTTAGAGTTTAATTTGAATTTCGGTTCGACAAGCGAAAATAAGAAGGTCGCTCCGTAATCTGCTGGACAAAAAAAATTAGACGACGACCTCTATAACATGTGTGAATACAGCAACGTCTTATATTAAATGTCTTTTACTAGCAATATTAGTAATCAGATGCTTTATAAACATGGTCTCCCAAAAGAGACCCCAATTTCCGAAAGCCAATACCTAATCAAATAGAAACAATATTTGATTTAGAAATGAAACTGTAGGTATCTTTTGAAACAATTGAACCTCCAACCGATTGTTGGTGTAATTTATTATCTAAACATTGTAGCGACTAACTCAAATGAGAAAGAAGTAAAAACGTTATTTATTTCAGCTTTGGAACCTTTTAAAACAAAAGCTCCAAAAAGTCCAACAATGGCCAGAAAGTCTTCGAAAAAGGTCTGTTTGTTTAACAAAATTTCCATTCAAACGAATTTTATTTAAAAAACAATCCAAATATTAACCATAGTCCAAACATAAAAATCCAGTTAATTAAAATGTCTGTAGTACTAAATGTGTATGACACAACATAGACTCGAGCTTGTATTACCCAGAGAGGGTAGGTAGAGGTGTATTCAGTACACCCACGTTTCGCCAGCTATATCATAAGTCCCAAGTAATAGGAGCGAGCCTTTGCCATTAAACTAGCACAATGCCAAACTCCGTGCGGCTACTGAGAATATCCTAATAGAAAAACCCAATAACACTGCCCGACCCGGCAAACCCAGGACCCAGAAGCTCGTGCTCAGCAGTGGCAGCAAAGATACCCTTGCCATAAAACTCAACTAAACTAAAAACGTGGGTTGTTAAATAACAATTTAAGGCAATTGCGGCAAGTCTCATCGTGCCCTACTTCTAAACGATTTGTTTCCAAAATGCTTGTATTAGGTTCAAATACATAAATAATAATCGATATTTTCCATGATACTCCTATGTCTGTCCTTAACAGATAGTGTGTGGAAACTGGTATAACAAATATGTTCACAATAGTGGTTAGAACCTTACCCTGGCTTTTTGGCGGGTTAACAATAGTTTGTCATCTAATATTCACAAAAGTACTATTTCTCAGGTAAAATATTCGAGAAGAAGAAAGTAACAAATATGCCAAATTGATCTATTTATGAACCTAATTAGGTCGTGTTAGTCCAAAATGTGGAATATTTTAACAGTAAATATAGACAAAACGGCTACTATCAACGTTTCAGCTCTACCTTTTCAGAAAGTGGCTACCCGGCCAATTCTTACTTGGAAATCGCCCAATATTTTTATATCTTAAACCTTTAAGATTTGGTTAACGATGTTTGCTCTAAATACTTTTCGATCAAGCCAAATAAACATATTAAGGTAAAAGTAGCCTTCGTTACAACTATTATTAATATCTTTATGTAAGTACAAAGAATATTTTATTATTAACCGTTAAAACAGTCGTTTAAAATTCGAAATGAAATGATCTGAGAAACCCAATTGTGCATTATTATTGCTTACCTTATAAAAATATGGTCCTCCTTACTCCTTCATATTTATTGACAGTGTGCCAACAAATTCCGGAGATCGTTTTCTTTGTCATAAAATTCATTTCATGCATGGTAATGCAAATTTTCACTTTGCATAAGAGACCAGAAGGATCAATTTCGCGGGAACATACTCCGTATCCACTGCCTCTTGGATACATTCAATCTTTGTTTATTTTGCCAACGATACTTCATCTAAAAGACTATCTCTATATTTTGTTTCGTGTCTTGAATTAATTAAAGTTTTGTTGGAAACTTAACCAAGATAAAGTAAATTCTACTTGTCAAAACTATTGTGGTGCAGCGGCCATGTTTACGAGTTCCCGCCAAGTTTTAATTTACAACTTTTATAAAAGTTAAAAATATAGAGCATTTCGCGCTTTTCGTTTTATTTCCATTTACACAAACGAGAAAATGGTTGATGCTTGATGGATTAGGGTCCATATTAAAGTTAGACGAATCACATAACTTATAATAACATAAATAAGTAATAAGTCTTCAAACTTCGTAAAGTAAAATAATTTTCCTCGAATTTGGTTTATCTTCGCGTTAAATTCAAGAGTTACTCCAACGTTTGCGTCGTCTAGAGACGCGGCGCTTTGAACTTTTTCTTTTTCAATATCAGTTTTGGCGCCTCCGAAACCGGTTCTTTCACTTTCCATGACTGCATGTCCATCGACCAATGCAGACATGCGAATCATCTCAACGAATGAGTCAGAACGATCAATTTTTTGGGTGCTTTCTCCCACACCTGCCCGAAAGGGGCACGGATCACGGATACGAACACTTTCCACTGGGGGGAAATGGGAGCAGCGTTTTGCATGGCCTTGATTCGAGAAGGCGAGCGGCGGTGCCGCTTCGCACCGCTACGGCGAGCCACCACGCGATCAGTCTTTGTCGGACGTTCGTACACAGCATACACGTCGAGCGAAACTTAGTTCAGCGAGAGCGATCGGCGCGAGTGTCACACAGTGTGCTACAAGTGACAACAAAGTGAACGCAGTGATTTAACCATTCGGAGGATACCCACGAGCAAATCTGGAGCGATACGTTAACTTTAGGAGGTGTGTTTCATTCAGTTTTACTGTATAATAGTTTTGCACGCGCGACTCAAATGTTTATGTTTGTTTTGTGAATGAGCGTCCCGTCCATTGAGCTATTGGATTATATTTTTATGACTCCGCAGGGTTTCTCGTAGTACTGTGGATATTTTGTTACAAATTACAATTACGTTTACGGTCAACGCGGATTGTAAAAAATGTGAAAGTAATGTTGATGAGTGGCTCCCGTAAGATGAAACGTTTTGTTCACTGAAAATAAATTATATTTTTTGCAAACGGCTTTTTGCAAGGGCTATGAATAAATTTTCGGTGAAATTAATTGAAATTTCAATAATAGTTTTCTTTTGTTTGTGACCCCGAATTATGATTTAAAACGCAATTTGCATGCTAACTTATACCCAACTTATACCTTTGATAAAGATAATGACTTAAGTTATTCGTCTCATTTATAATTCAAATATAATAGAGTAAGTACTTAGCTTGGGAAATGCTCAGCTGTTATGAAAGTTGAAACATTAATTAAATAGATGCCATAAATTCCTTAAGAAGGTAAAGCAGATTGATTGCCCGGATTCCTTTAAGCCGATTTGTCGGAGGAATAAACTAGAGATACTTCAAATACTCGCTAAAGAAAATTAACTAAGAGATAGAGATTAAATAGAAATTTGTATTACCTATTCATAGAAATTTAAATGGGAATTAGAGATCAAATTGGATCTTATTTACCAAAACTTAAGTAAGTATATTCAAGAATATAATACTCTGATAAGTAGTAGATATAACATTAGAATTAGCTAGTTAGAAATCGCAAGCAATTTCCCCTTTGTAATTAGTTTTTCGATCAATAAGATTTTAAGCTGCTTATTAAACTACAACAAATCAGTAATGCTAGGCAACCAGTTAATTGGAAGATAGATAAGAGTATTTAAGATTAGATTGAAATATAGGTAATCACTAACAACCTTAACTCTTAAAATACCCTTTTGATATTTTTATGAAATCACTTGTATGCTTTGCTTAGGGTTAATCAGTTCATGTAACAGAAAAATTAAGGAAAGTTATTATGACTTACACCTATTAAGTTACTTTCTACGACTGCAACCTACTTAATAACTGATTCGGTGTAATTATTGCTAGCATTTTGTTCATTGTAGAATTATATTCGATACGTAACTATACCAACCATGGCTCACAATTTAAAAAATTTAGGATTTACCACAAGTTATTTTTTATCTAGGTTTGATGGTATCGGGGATACTAGGTACACTCGGCAAAGGAGTTAGGTAAGCAGAGCCATCTCTAGTAAAAGATGATGTTTTTTGAAAAAGTTCGGATGTGGTTGGTTTTTTTTTTATAGATTTCAGTCATAATTTTTCAGAAAATAAAGTCATATAAAATAGTTTTCATGTCATCATGAAAATATTACAACCTTAAATCGCGCCCCTGCCAACCTTACTCCTTTGTTGACTGTACCTAACTTACTAGCTGTTATTAATTAATTAATTATTAATCTTTAATCTATACTTATAAAATGGTAACGTGACTGACTGACAGACAACGCACAGCCTAAACCGGTGGACTTAAGGACTTGAAATTTTGAGACAATATTCTTTAAGTACCGTAGGGGTGCACTAAGGAAGGATTTTTTGAAATTCCCCCCCTAAGTAGGTAAAAAGGGGGGAAACAGTTTGTATGTAAATCCGTTGTTCTTAACGTTAAATGTACGAAACTTGGTGTTCAGCTTTTCGGTTAATAAATGAAAGGACGAGCATTGTTATTTTTTTAAAATCTACCCTTGAGTGGATAAAAAAGGGGGCGAAAGTTTGTATGGAAGATTCGTTATTTTTTAAGTTACAGATGTAAAAATGAGTACTAAGCTTATGCGTTAAAAATAAAAAAGACGTGTATCAAAAAATTTGGATTTTTTCCCCCTAAGGAGATATAAGAGGGGACTAAAGTTTGTAGTTATGAAAATCCGTCATTAAACTTGATAATTACCTTTTCGGTTAACGAATAAGACGTGTTTAAGCTTTTTGATAACTCTACCCATTAGGGGGAAAGGGGGGGGGGGAATATTTTGGGTAAGAAATTCGATATTAGTAAGAGTCATCAAACGTATATCTCGATATTCAATCACTTTGGGGAGAAAATATAGAAGATAAAAGTATAAATGATATTCTGCTATTTTTAAAGTTGAAGTCATGAAAATTAGTAGGTATACACGAGAACTATTGGACCGATTTCCATGGTATTTGATTTTTTGGATTAGTCTCCGCCTTTAATAGAAGAATCGAAGAAAAAAAATATGGAATTATACTCCTTGGGTATGGTAGGGTATGGGTAGGGTAGAGTAGAGGTAGAGTAGAGTAGGGTAGGAATAGAGGGGTAGGGTAGGGGTAGAGTAGAGTAGGGTAGAGTAGAGTAGGGTAGGGTAGGAATAGAGGGGTAGGGTAGGGGTAGAGTAGAGTAGGGTAGAGTAGAGTAGGGTAGGGTAGGAATAGAGGGGTAGGGTAGGGGTAGAGTAGAGTAGGGTAGAGGTAGAGTAGGGTAGGGTAGGGGTAGCGTAGGGTAGGGTAGGGTAGGGGTAGAGTAGGGTAGGGTAGGGGTAGCGTAGGGTTGGGTAGGGGTAGAGTAGGGTTAGGGTAGGCGTAGAGAATGGTAGGGTAGGGTAGTGTAGGGTAGGGTAGTGTAGGGTAGGGTAGAAAAAGCGTAGAGGTAAAATAATCACGCGTACGAAGTCGCGCGGGGCAGCTAGTTTTGAATATATACGAGAAGGAATAAAGAAATAATATTCTGACGTTAATTGATGAATAAATCCCCTTTGCGCATGCTTAGCGGCATAATTGCTATAGGTATCGTCATACAGTTTTGGGTTTAGAGGAAAAATTTTACCGTTGTCATATTCTTCCAAGGTTTTGGGTTATTAGTTATGACCAAAGATATTGATATTTCTATGGTTATGACATTGTTCTGTGATGCAGTAAGTTTTTTGTACTCTTTTTTAGAGTCTGGGATGGTGTTACTCATAGGTGTTAATTATCTGCAACAGTTTGAATACACGAGTTTTATGAAACTTTACTGTACCTATTTTTGTTTACCTATATATCAGAATAACATACTATAAGAAACCGAAAAAGAAGAAGGTGAAGCCGCGGACGGAAGGTAGTCAATAATATCTTTTGAAAATTATTCTAATACTTATTTATTATAAAGTTATTTCCGTATAAAGAGGATTCTTATTTCTTTAATCGAATCACATTCTTAATTCACTCAAAGCTCCAATACTATAGGTTTTATATTATTTAGGTTTTTCTTTATAATTTGTTGAATCTTTCGCAAACTCATTTTTTTCATTGAATTGTAGTTTAGGTTTTTTATTATTTTATTTGCATACTAGTAGATAAGTATTTATATAATATTCTATATTATACAATCAATATTTATTTCCGTATTGCAAGTATTATGTTGAGTGTTTAACAAATAGGTACCCATATTGATTGTATCAATAATTCAGTACCTACCTACTCATAAATTACATATTATGAAACGAAATGAACATTTTACTGAATTAGGCAGGGAAATATTTTGCAATAAGTATTTAATGAAAAAGTTTGTTAACATAATATTTATAAGAAATAATAATAAGTATTTCTACAGAGATTTCTATTCGCATACACCCACTGATCATAAACAACAAATTGTATTTTCTTCCAACGCTAAAGTTAATTAAACTGTAGAACATCTCCACACAATATAATAAGTAAAGAGAACAATTAAATTAAGGAACCTCTTTGTTTTGGCATATACGGCAGAATAATGGATGCCTTTGCCACGTTTTGTGTAGAAATAAAATAGGCCTGGCTTCATGGCGGGCTCTAATAGAATCGGTGCGTAATTGCGTTTTATCAAAGCGGTTTGTGAAGCTTTTGATAGGGTAATAAAATTGATACACTGGCAAGCAATTTTCTAATTTGTCTTTAGTTCACAGTATAGAACTTAGAGTAGGTGACTATTAGTGTATTGAATAAAGCTTCGACGTCAGACCCCACTGTAAAGTCACACATCCGCGATGGCGTATTGATGATATTATTTATTGTACACACAAGTCACTTTTCTAAAATTTGCGGCGTATTTAATTAACTACAAACAATTGTAATGCAGGTTTTCTATATGATGAGTTTCGAACTGATTCTATAAGCCAATGTTACCTACATTACGAGTAGGTACCAATCTCTATTCCTAATTACGTTATATCATCTACTACGTAAGGCACACAGCCAACTACTAATTGTCTAGCCCTAATTGGCAAAAGCCATTTTCGACGCAGAATTTGTTCTAAAATAGCAATCTGAATGTTTTTGACATCAATCTATTTGATAGAAACGCTATCATTGCCAGATTTAATTAAATTATCTTACTATGATTACAGCTCTTCGCTAGATTTATTAAGGTTTCGTTGGGAATTTATTTTTCGATGCTTGTGTCACTTTCTCTTACAAAGATTAACGTTCCAATTTATCTTACTTTGTCATAAAATATAAATGATTAAACATTTATCTCTCGGCCCCCTTTGGCGATTTTTTTAATCATCTGGCCCCCAACCCCCTTCAAATCGGCTCCCGCTCTTGTTATCAGTTTTGCACAGTATAAGCTTAATTTATACATCTATTCTATGGAGCATTCTATGAACCATGGAATTTCATGCCAAATTCTTCTCCATGCATGTAGGCTGCCCTTCGAACTGGCAACTAGAATCTCACTTATATTAATATTAGAATTATGACTATTCATAAGTGCCTAAAATGATCTACATGAAGAAAAATGTTATGATTTCGATTCTGTGGTCTTCGGAGTGTTCAACCCACTGACTTAGCTTTCATTCAGCGTAAAGCCGAGGATATACACGAGACAGTTTCCATCTCGAGTAATAAGCACAAAGACTGCATTTGCTTTCTTCTATACAATATTTACAGGGTAAGATCCGCAAATCTGAAATTACATGAAACCAAATACCTCCTCAAAATGGTTTACAATGTCGGAAACAAGGTAAAGGCAGTAAACAACCTATATTATTACCAAAACAAAATTGGTGTCGTGTTTTGCGAACCAACGTGCGTGTACCAGGGTATCAGGGTATCGAGAAATTAACGTTGACAGTTCGCAAACAACCCCACCCTTACTACGCAAAAGGCGGGTACAAATTGTACGTAGAACAACATGCTACTACTTTCAGACTATAGTTACAGCAGCAACGAATGTTCTGGGAATAGGGTCTATGGATGTGACGGGCGAGTGCAACGCAAAGATCTTGGACTGAGTGCATCTTTTTTTTCTGTGATCGCATAAACATGAAACAACTGACTCGCATAAATTCAAAAAGGTCCGGCCGACGAAGGTAACAATAGATTTTAATTTAGTTTTAGTTTTAATTTAGTTTAGAGTCTGTCTTAACAAAAATGCAAGAGAAATGTTGCGGTACTCCTCCCGCCGGTTACAAGTTGGTTTGCATGTTGTGTTGCACATAATGTGTTTATGTAAATTAAATTTTCACTACGAACGAAAAGTAAATTTAAAATTTCTGTGTAAAATAAAATTGGAACTGCTTTTTATTATATTTGGAGCGTATGCATAATAAAGATGCAATAGCATAATCGTTTTAATGCTGTGATATTCACAAAGCAAGTGCATTAGACGAGCATAATTTAATTAACATATTTTTTAAGAAAATTTTGCTTTATTTTTCATACATTTCGAATTATATTCAGTGATCCTATACAAAAAATATATTTAAAAAGCTAAAGCTTTGAAAGACGATGCTTTAAAATTTAATATTCATTAGAAAAGGAAGTCTATTATTATATAACTTTACGAGAAAGATATTTGTTTGTTTAAAAGGAAGTAAGTAGGTACAGAGATATTAGTAATTTCTTTTAACATAAACGTTGATAATAATAACATTAAAGATCGGATGCTAAGCTAATGTTACGGTGGATGAGTGAGTGCGCAAACATAGGTGCACTCTTCTTTCAATCGGATCGGACGGGCGGCTATCCCACACGACCGAAGAAAGACCAGGCGAAAGAGCGACAACGGCTTTACTTGCTCGTAGTCAGAGATATGGAGCAAAGAATTTAATTTAAAAAAATTTCCCCTCATGTTATGTCTGAGGGGATAACTAGGTGATAAGTTCATCCAACATCCCATTCGACTGTTCATTAAATTGTTTAACATTAGATATTGTATCGATCATAATGATTAGAAGTCGACAAATAATACGGTTTCAACTTACTGCATCATAAATCAAAGTAAACAATAAATATCTCATCAATAAAGTCGCCATTCTTCCTAATAATTTCTCTTTTACGTCACATCAACACAACTTTCTATACTTGAGTAAGCGCAACTCTGTGGCAGTAAATGACACGATCTCTATCGTTAAGTCTACGCGGAACATTTTTTCAAATAACATAAATAATGTCACGCCTTATGTCATACATCCGTATGACTGGGTTTTGTAATAGGTACTGTACTTTTTTGTTTCCAAAAGTTTTAAAAAAATATACATGTTTAAAAATAAACAATAGGTACTTACCAAACGATACAATCATTGTTTATGGTACACTTCCAAGCACCAGGCTTCAATTTTTTTTTAAACCGATACATCCAATACGTCAAACTTGGAGCGCGCAATCCAAAACTTGACTTTTCAAAAACTCTTAACAACGTAGCGGTTTATTCAATTCCATTCCGTCAATTCTTATTCTATTTTTTTATTTTTCCCATCTAATGTTTTTGCGGACAGATTTCAACAAAACATTTTTATCACAGTTTCGTATCTTGTGACGCACATCAGTGGTACATTTACAAAGGCATTGTTGACTCTGTTTTCGTTCTGAATCCGTATTTTTCTTTCATCTGAGGGCTGTCTGAAAAGGTAAAAGGGTGTAACAATGGCCGCGAGCGAACATCCTCTTGTTTTTTAGTTCAGGTGCTCCTCAAAAATGTGGAAATACGTGGAAATCATAAACATGGCTTTATAAGCTTTTCTTTCGCTTTTTTGCGTTTTGTTATGATTTTTTGTTAATAATATCCTTAGTTTGTAAGTGGTAGAACTTTAGTGCCTGTAGGATTTCGATTTCCAGATTTAATTTTGCATTTATATATTCAGTGCAATTGGCTCCATAATTGTCCTCCAATTATCTTCGTACATTCGTAAAAATATCTATATATCATTCGTCTATATATTCATTGCATTCATCAACTAGTAACAAATCAGCATCAGCAGATGTACGAATTAGATAATTCTTGTCCCTATAGGTACTCTATTAGATGAAACCGTAACTTTAAGTTTACACAACTTTACGGTTTACAATTTACACGAAATTAAACTGTGTAAAAAGTTATCCAACGTCTATATTTTTATATAGTTTATAACTATGTCGATAAGGGAGTAGGTAAGTACGCTATTCTGTATGTTTTTTGTATTTATAGAGTCACTGGATTTCAGGAGTCAGATAGGCTTTTATTACAATCAGATAGACATTTCGCTTCGTATAATATAAAGTGGGTAGCTGACCGACTCTAATTCGAAGTAATAATGTAAGGAGATCGAGATAGATAGTTAAGTATACATTGATTGTTTCCTATATTTTATTTCCTTATTATATACCTCGGCCTCACCGTCTCACAATAGCCATTCATTATAAAATATATTTCAGAATGTTAAATCAAAATTTTATTAAAATTTTTACTTTTAATATTTTGTATTCTGTGGAAGGTGAAATGAGGTAAAAATAAATTCAATTTAAACACAAAGGTTATTCTGAAATGGGTGCCTACTTATATGCGCGGAATGGGGTGAAAAGTGCCTCGTCACGGGTCTGACTGAGGTGTTCATGAGTCCATTGTGGGCTAAAATAACTTTTTTTTAAGGGTTGATTTACAATGCAAGATATGAGTGTTA
Source organism: Protodeltote pygarga (assembly GCA_936450705.2). Lineage (NCBI taxonomy): Eukaryota > Metazoa > Arthropoda > Insecta > Lepidoptera > Noctuidae > Protodeltote > Protodeltote pygarga. The sequence continues at coordinate 10,015,347 of OW388266.2, forward strand.
CGTAGGGGTCTCTTTTGAAAGGTTTGTTTGAAACATAATACAGAATATATTATTGTATTTAGTCTTTTGTTTTTTATTGTGTAGGTATTTTGTTTAGTGTAAGCACTAAAAAATAGCGAATCTACGATTAATAACTTCGCTGATGTCCGATCGGCCCTGAAAGCAGTAAATTGTGTCTGAAAATTGACTCAAATTGGCTCAAAGGATTAAGTGACATTTGACCAAAAATGTCTATTATCAAAGTAGCAACATGTTCTATTAACAAAACGGGGTTCCACTAGGCTCGATCTTAAGTTCGGTCTTATGAAACATCGAATATTAGGCGTTGCGGTTGCGGGGTGCACTTTTACGTAATAAAACTGTTTCAATAAAAAAATGTCAAAGAAAAAAATAAAAGTCAAAAAAGTTAAAAATGTCACACGGGTCACTAATAGGCCCGTAAAATAACAATGTATTTTCATGTCTTTGGATGATTAAAGTTTAAAATACACATATATTTCTTTCCTAAACAGTATTTTCAATTTTTATTCTAAAAATATTTCTTTTCTTCTGCAAGAAACGTGCCAGCAACGTTGACATAGTATAAAGTTAGAGAACCTCTCATGTGGTGCTCTGTTACACTCACACAGGCGTCTGTCTGTTCACGCGAAAAGGCTTTGTCACAAGACTCAAGTGTTGTTTTAAAAAAAATTGTAGTAGAGTTCCCTTTTTTTATTCTTCGCCTTTTTTGATGAGAAAGAATTGGTTTTAAATTCAAAAGGGAATTTATTTAGAAAAAAATATTGTAGTATACTGTAGAGTCTGTCTGGGTCTACCACCACTGCGTTGTGCTATTCGGTCACCAAACACCAATGTTCGTATTGCTGTGTTCCATTGGTAAACCGCCATAGCCAGGCTCATGAGGCTGGTTCACGAACTCTTGCCTTTTACTTCATAAAAAAAACTTGAATTATTTGTAGTTCCTTAATTACAATTAGCCGGCACCGTCCCTAAGCTAGATGAGGGCATTCTTCCACGAATCGAGGTGAGAGAAAATTTGTCGTACTTCACGATGCAGAACCAATGCGGATTGCCGGAAGCATTGATTGTAGATAGTGACGGAATTTATCAACCACTTTAAAATTAGCCCTCTAATATATACATATTATTGGTATGTGACCATATCACATCATCATCATTAACCTATATCAGTCTACTGCTAGACATCGTAGGTCTATCTATTGCACGCCACTGAGTACAATTTTTAGCTATTCTCATCCAGTTCGTGCCAGCCACTTTGCGAAGATTGTCACTCCACCTAGCCTGATAATGAATGCTTTAGACAAATAAGAGGAAATTGATAAAGAGATAGGATACGAGCTGGATTTGAACCCGCGACACTTGCCGTACCGTGGCAAGATTATGCCGAGATTAGATCTAATTAGTTAGAAAAAATTGAGGAAAGATAGTGATCGAGGATCGAGACGATGTAGAAAGGGGACTTAAAATTTATCAGCTGCGAGCAACGATATGATAGGTCAGTTTATTTTGTATGTTTATTTATTTAAATTTCTTCAAAGGCAGTGTTCATCGTCTTCGTAAACCGCAACACTTTTTATAATATACGAGTAATTCCTAATACAATTCTGACGAACTTTAATAATTAAATAGATGGATAGGTACCTCAAAACAGAAAAATAGGCTAACCCAAAGAGGATACAAACCTACCACAATAATTTGATAGCCCTCACATTGTACCGTGTATGTTATGAAATATACTCAAACAATGAGTATATGTTCTGGCATCCAAGATGGCGGTTACGGCGGCGTATGCGCATCCCACGCGACCAAACTGGGATCACAATGGGACACATTGTTATGGTGATCAGTTGTTTTAAACGTACATTTTGATAAGTTACGTACGTGAGATAAGTAGTAACTTGGTTTCTTTGTTTTGAAATTGCTTCGTTCGAAGGTATGTACGGTCATCGGGAAATCAGTAATACCCACAGAAATCTAAATAATAAGGCCTTATTATTTAGATTTCTGTGGTAATACCTAAACAAGCTGTTGACCTGTAACCGTGCCATATTCAGAAAGGTGACTATATCAGTGATAATGAACACGAATCAGTACAAATCAATAATTTTTTTTTAAATAAATAACACTAAAATGTTGGTTTTATTTTTTTGTACTGATTTTGTTAAAAATCCTCTAGCATAAAGTTTTTTTTTTATTAAATAATAAGAGTTAACGTTTTAAAAAAAAACGATTAATAAAAAAACTTTATCGAATTCTCATCGCGTGTACTTTTAGTAATTTCGTCAAATCCTTACGTTTCTCTTTCCTATTGTGAGTTAACGATTAAAAATAAACAATTTTTATATTAAAAAAAACTTTTTAGCGAATTCTCGTCGCGTTACTTTCAGTAATTTTCTCAAATTCTAACGTTTCTCTTCTCTCGTAGTCTATCTGCGACCGCGAGAACTGCAAGCTCTCGAAACGTTAGAATTTGACAAATTATTAAAAGTAACGTAACGAAAATCTGATCAAAAGTTATTTTATTAGATACTAGCAACCCGCCCCGGCTTCGCACGGTTACGCTAATATGCATGTATTATACATAATAAACCTTCCTCTTAAATCACTCTATCTATTAAAAAAACCGCATCAAAATCCGTTGCGTAGTTTTAAAGATCTAAGCATACATAGGGACAGACAGACGCGGGAAGCGACTTTGTTTTATACTATGTAGTGACGTGTAATGTCCGCGAAAACCTAAGTCATCGTTATTTTTATGTAGCTTTATTAATTAAATTTCTACGCAGCAAACAATCAGATAATTAGACCAATATAAAGCCCTTATTGAAATTTGAATCAAGCACCTAATCTTAAATGTATTGATCGTAGAGCTTCAACGGTTTAAACTGCCCTTGGCAAAATTTCTACCCTCTCGGATATCACGACCTATCCTTTATTATCAAACAGACCTAAACTCGATACAACGATTAATCGATTTGGATATTGAATTACGTTTATAACAATTTTTTTAAATTATTCATTCAATAGTAGTACTGAATGAATAAAGGTCGATTCACGAGTCTCAGTTCCACTCGGCGAATTAATTTTTCGGAAAGACTTAAGGTGGTCAAACAAAAACAAGTCTTTGTCTCTATGTCTCGTCTTTCAAAAAGATTTACAGTTCAATTGAAAGTCGCGACATTGAACTAACACTGAACAAATGACGACCGCCTAACACTGCAGAATCACATAAATCATGTTCTTCTAAAACATACAAAAACATATTTAGCATTAATCCTTGGTACAAAACATATACGATAAATTATTGAGACCCACTCTCTAAGTTTTGACACCTACTTAAGTTTGGGTCGTACGTACGCTTAAATGAGTAACCGCAATAGTGTTCTTCTAGTGTATTATTTATTTTTATTCTAGTTACTAGTTATTTTTATTCTAGTATATTTTTTCTCATCGTCGTGGTGGCGCATTGGTTACGGACCCGCTTTACAAGCGAGTGGGTGTGGGTTCGAACCTGGCATAATGTACCAATGTGACTTTTTCAATGTCATATGTACTTTCTTAGATATTCTAAGACACCACTGACTAACGGTGAAGGAAAACATCGTAAGGAAACCTGGACTTAATAGTCTGAAATTGCCAACACGCAGTGAGCTAGCACGGTGATTAATGCTCAATCCTTCTCTGTATGAGAAGAGGCCTTTGCCCTACATAGGGACAGTTACAGGCTAATTTATTTATTTATATTTATTCTAGTGTATTATTATTTATTTACATATAAGTGTATTTTATTGTACAAGCTGTCCTTTATTATGTCCCGAACTTTATTTTTTGGTCTTTGGAATTAGTGGTCATTTTCTTCTATATACGTGAAATAAATAAAGAAATGCTACTTTATATTTGAGACTTCAAAAGTGCATGTATTATACGAAATAACTTATTCAGTGAAATAGATTGTTTTGCGGGTTTCTTACTAAGTTATTTCATTTAATATGCAAAACATGAGCATTGTCTCTTGAGGTACATGCGATATAATCTGCTAATCTCTATTTGTACTTATATCATTGATTTTATATGCATTTAAATATCAAGACTCAGTTTTGAGGCTAGAACCCAACACGCTCCATTCGCACTTACGAAAATATTGTAGGATAGGCCAACACGGGTCTTAAGAAATTCACTTCAAAAGTCCAATTGGTCACAAGTGTACTAGGATAACAGCAAAGCTAAGAGATTAAAATGACTTTCCTTGACATTGTCTTGGAACTCCCCTTTAACACTGACAAAGACCATGAGATTAACATTTCATATAAAACTTTTGGGTTACATTATGTTTGTACTATTAATTATTTAGTCCATAAACGCCCTTGTTTAAAATTTATGATTTCGTGTAGCTTGGGAAACTTGTTCAAAACTTAAGCAAAGTTTTCAAGGATCTCGTGACTATCGGAAAAGCGTAGTCGGGATTTACATCCGCTTATTTTGTGGCACCATTAAGGATTTTTAGAATCGTGTCTTGTAAATGACAACTGCGTTTTTTTATCGTGTAAAAACCCCTTTATGGGTCATCACTAGAGGTTGGTAAGGGGTTATATACGACTCGCACGGATTAAAAATCACACGGTTTCTCTCTACGAACCTTTGGGTAGAAGTACGAGATTTTCTTGCGTATTCGCCGTACTCCCGTAAAAAGCGATAACTCACTACTCACAGTGCCCAATACGGCACGCAGGAACATAACTTTATTTAGCTTCTTCTTACCGTAGGTATAGTTGATGAACAACCTGGTCTCAGAGTTGTAACCGCCCGTAAGCCTCTCATATGGCTTTATACACCGTTGAAGAATCTTTTAGGTGTGCTGGTTTCCTCATAATGTTTTCCATCACCGTTTTAGCAAATGTTAATTAATTTCTAATTGCATAAATACTAAAAGACAGAGGTGCGTGCCTAGGTTCGAATCTACGACTTTTGACTTGGCAGTCGAACGGTCTTACCACTAAGCTGTCACTGCTTATTTATTTAGCTAATATGAATCAATACAGCTGCCTCAATTTGATAAAATACTGGCTAAATATTCCGTAATGTACACACAAACATCTTGTATAAATAATCTCTATTATCTAAATTCAAAAGTTTATCTTTAACTAGCGACCCGCCCCGGCTTCGCACGGTAACGTTAATATGCATGTATTATACATATATTCCTCTTGAATCACTCTATCTATTTAAAAAAACCGCATCAAAATCCGTTGCGTAGTTTTAAAGATCTAAGCATACATAGGGACAGACAGACGCGGGAAGCGACTTTGTTTTATACTATGTAACAAAATTCAACGCCAAATTGAAAACAGATTGTTCGTCTGGATTTTGTGCTATACATAACTGGAAGTTTGTTTTATAAAGTTGAGTAAAACAATTTAACGACACTGAACAAAGTAAATTGTATAAACCTACTTAATGAGATTTGTTTTTCATTACATTAAGTTCTTGTTTATGAAGTTTGTTATTTAGAATAAGTATTAAAGTTTTAGTTTAAGCAATGGATCACAAAATAATTATTTTCTACAGTATTTTTTTTTTGTGAATTTTTTACATGTTGTAGCACATGATAGCTTATTAAATATAATTATTTAATAAGAAAATTTGAAAAAACAACTGATTCGGATGGGATTCGAACCCACGATCTTATTTACGAAATTATTTATTTGTATTTCTAAGGAAACAGTAGTCTCGCTAGAAGTCCAGTTAATCAATCTGAGTTTCCTAGAGCTAAAACTGAGAGAGACTAATTAAAAATAAAATTTAAAAAAGTTTTCCGGATTCAAGTAGGTAAGCTTGTGTTAAGCTTATGTTCACCATGTCACATGCAGCCATCCCCTACCTACGTAAGCGGTGTAAACCTACTATTTTTACCCGTACTTTTTGTAACTTTTTTCCTGGGCTTAACGCCTCTTTTTTAAGGGCGTAAAAAGACAAATAAACGAGTTCGTTTCATGAAGTGTCGGGGTGTGGTTTTAGTTAGAAGTAAAAAAATATACCTGTCTTGCAGTGGCGGAGGGTGAATTTTTCAAAACAGTAAGACGGAGCCAGCCCGGAGAAAAATCAATGGGACAGTCAGTAGCCATTATTGACTGTGCAATTTTTTAATGGGAAGCCGTTAGGAATCGACTTGTTACTGAGCTTCCGTCACTGCTGTCTTTTTTTTTTCCTCCGAAAGGACAGATACAGGTATATTAGGTACGTCTCGCATAAAACTATCAGTATTCGCGTAGTTTGCAAACTCGTACTCTACAAAACATACGAAAAATTAAAACGATTCGCGGACGAGAGAAATAAAAATGTCTTCCTAAATTAGTATTTTTGTTATTGCTTGTACCTAGTTTAGGTACAATTTATATGACACACTTCATTTCTGTTATTGAAGGAGGAGATCGAAAATATCAGATTTATATTCGTCGAAATTACATTTCTGTCATGTTTCTTTATACTGGGAGTACTGGTACACATAATACCTTATTGTATCAGAAAAAATAATAATACAATATTGTGAGACGCGGCTTTTTGTCTGAAATACTAATATCAATGATTTGATATTTTGAACATGAGAGATTTCTACTTAATTGATACTAACTATTTTTTTTAATTCTCGCATTTTTTTTTTGGGATGCGGAAATCGTGACGAATAACTGGCCATAATCCTGAACAATATATTTTCCATTAAAACGTCAATCGCCAACACGCAGAGAGCTACCGTGGTGATTAATGCTCTTTCTGATCTTTGCCCTGCAGCGAGATAGTTACCTACAGACCGATTTATTTATTAAAATCCTATATTCAAGTTGAACCTTCCCATACAAACCGCACCGTTCTAAATTGCTAAATTGTATGCAGAGGTGAATTTCCAACTTGAATAAAAATAATAATAATAATTGTAAATAATATTGTTTAGCATCAACAAATGCGATAATGCGATGTGATGCGATGTTTTAATTTTTTTGTAGAAAGAAACCACCCTCTTCGTATTTGGTTTTTTTAAAATTAAACTTTTAAATTACCCCTGTCTACCTTCAGTAAATTTTATACTAGCGACATAAAATTATGTTTATTTAAATACCTAACAAAGTGAGAGAGCGCAAACAATGCCACACGCAAACCTTTGTTGTAACAAAATAATCTCGGAACTACAAGGTCAGTGTCCAATCTAATACAGTAAAATGCATAACTAACTTAATATAACATAACAGCGAATTAATTATACCTAACGTTCAACTTAGCGGTAAAATTTTAATAAATGAAATGATGAAATTATTTAACATTCATCATAAAGTGATGAAATTATTTAACATGCAAACACATGCCTTTTCAATATTAAAAAAAAAAACTCCCGATAAAAAACCTCAATTTTTATCAATCAAATCACCTTTGAAATTAAAAAAAGATAAGCTAGATATTATTTTTTATGAAAATTAAATGGTTTCTAATAGATAGTTACTTTTTAATACATATGTAAACGTTATTACGGTTATGATTTTTAATGCCTAAATTTTTTTTAAGGAATTAAAAAAGAGGGTTGTTACGAGCGGCGCGGCACTTGAACCCGTGACATTGGATAGACTGCGGGCAGATATGATAACTTAGTTGTTAAGAGCATTATTTACGTAGTAACTATTAGTAATCTGTGGCATTACCACGCAGTTCGACGCTCAAATTCATCTTTTTATATTTTGTAATTATTTTTTTTAAGTAATCAATACCGATTTTAAAATGACAACCAAAACGTATCTTTTTCTCTCTCTTTAAAACTAAATAAAATATAGAAAGAGGTTATTTTACGTTCGGAATAAACACCAGCGTCGGATTTAAAAAAAACTCATTAATGGCGATCAATAATGAGACGAAAACTCGACTGTCGCGTGTTCCTAGCACATCAAGCAGCGGCGATAAGTCGATTGATTTACAGCGAAGATTTCTAAGTTCTATTACGAAAAAGGTATAATTACTTATAAGCTTAAAATTGTATGATGTGCTTCAATTACTTATAGCTTTTTATGAGAAGTGATAGCCTTAAAGTATGGCCGTTGGACTGCCAAGTCAAAGGTCGTAAGTTCGAAACCCAGGCACGCACGGCGCACCTCTGACTTTTCGGATTAGAAACTAATTATCACAACAACACATCGTGAGGAAACCAGCAAGCACACTTTAGAGCTTCTTCAACGGTGTATAAAGCCATGTCAGAGGCCTACGGGCGGTTTAAACTCTGACACCAGGTTATTCATCAACCACCGCTCTTGACGCCACTCGCTCTTGAAAATGGACTCCGTTTGAGTCCGAAATCAGTCGTGCATTCCCAAAATCAATCCGTGAGTAAAGCCGTCATAGTATAACAAATTCTCAGAACTGTACCTCCAAAATTATCGTTGTTATTATGAAAATCAATGATTAAGTTAATGGCCAACAATTATCATGGATAAGAGCTTAACCTCGTGGCAAATGGCTTCTTAACAATACCAAATCTTCGATAGTAAGCAGATACATTATATTTAATAACTACACTAAATTATTGCGATAAAAATCGAATGAAAAACGGTAGAAAAGTTAAGGATCTTTATCATCATCAGCCTGTATTAGTCCACTGCTGAACATAGGCCTCTTCCAATGCGCGCCCCTGTTGTGCGCTCATTGGAGGTAATTGCCCATAATTGCCACACTGGGCAAGCGTGTTGCCGATCGCAGTAGCAGATTATTGCTGTTACACAAAAGGATGCTGCTGCCCATCCTCCAGATCTTTTCCTTTGTCGCTTCTTACAACACCCGTGGGACGAGTAGGGGTTGTTCTATTTTTGGGCCGGAAACCACACGGCATAAAAAAAAGTAAAGGGTAATGTTACCTAATGTCCAGGTGAAGCCCTGACAATGTTTTTGTGTGTCCATTGTTGTCTCAGTAAATTGGCAAAGTTCCTACATGCTTGTATTGATGCCTTACCCGTGACCTCAATGGCGAAACAGTTTGGCACGTGGCTCTTTTATTACTGGCACTTTAACTTGGTTTACCAAGTATTTTTAATTTTCTTTCTTAGTTTTTGTTTTTATTGCACAGTAAATGTTTGTTGATTTTGTATTTTGTTTTCTTCGAAAAAATTTAGTTCATGTCTATAATGTACCACTTCTTGTCAAAATCCTTTAAAATGAAAGATTTTTAGACTAAAAGTTTGAGATAAAAAAAAAATAAGAATTTGAAACAGTTATTTTTCTACTTTTACTTGTCATTTTCATCTCTTGATTAGATAGATTAGCCAGTGCTAATCTGCCAGATAATTTAATGATAATTTTGTCCCATTTTTTTAATTCATCTTTCCAGGCGATGTAGCCATCATATACCTACCTGTAGGATTAGTGGTGAGAATAAAACATCATCTGCCTAGCCTTTTCCCAACTATGTTGGGGTCGGCTTCCAGTCTTACCGGATGCAGCTAAATACCAGTGTTTTACATGGAGCGACTGCCTATCAGACCTCCACAACCCAGATACTGGGTTACACGATACCCCTTGGTAAGACTGGTTGTCAGACTTTCGGGCTTCTGACTACACGTAACAACTTAACGTGCTATCCGAGGCACGGAGAGTGATAATTAATTTATAAAACGCACGCTTACGAAAAGTCAGAGGTGCGCGCCTTGGGATCGAACTCGAGTCCTCTGACTTGTCAGTCGACGGTCACACCACTAAGCTATCAGTGTAGGATTAGTGGTGAGAATAAAACATTCACAATTTATTCCATTTTAAAGTTTTGATAGTATCCTTTTTCTTACTTGCTTTCCAGTCAGCGTAAAATTGACACTAAAAGTAATGTCTTGAATATTTATGAAAACCTTTATTTAAATTATATCACCATTTCCCTGATTATAATCACAGCAATTAATACTCATTTCGGAACACCTTTGACTGAAATCACCTTATTCTGTGAATCATTTTCCCGTTCGATACAACCTACATAGAATCTCCATCGCGTGACAGGCACACATAACCAACCTCTTCCATGGTACCGCTAACCGTGGAAATGTAACAAGCTGCGTTCCCACTTTGTCGCTTACTTTGAACGCATCCGTTCATGTTTTGTTATTGTTTAATCAATTCTTGGCACATGTTGACTGTGTTGTTATAGCGGATTTGTTTTTGTCGTTTTAACGGCATATCATAGGGTAGGTAATTTAATTTTCATGTATGGCAAACTCATATAATTCCGTGACACTCTTAATTTGGTAGCTTTAACTTTAATGCTACCTGAATCCCACTTACAGAAATTTATAGTAGGTCTTAAAGGTAATAGTACCAAATTACGAAATTACTCACAGAATTAGATGAGCTTACCCTACTATCGTGGATAAAGCCGGTGCACAGGTTAGAATCGCTTACAACCGGCGTTCGAACGTAGCGCTAGCCTCGCCGTGGTGCACCGTTTGTGTCCGCGATAATACAGACGCGAGGACATCAAGCTACTACAATCTGTCAAATTCATTTAATAGATTTTCAACTTTCTCGCTTATTAAGCATTAGGTTCATAGTTGATTGGGAAAATTTGGCAGTTTCGGGTAGCTTGATGTGCTAGCGTCTGTTCTTTGACTCAATAGCAATAAGAATGATTTTGCAACAAACTTGCTTCTTATTTTGACTAATACGAGCTTCCCTTTACTTGTACAGTCACGAGAATAAAATCCGGTATATGAAGCGGAATTTAAGGCACTATATTCTAAAATATAGGTCAGTAATTTAAAAAATATATAAAATCCAAGCCTACATAAATGGTATACCTACCTATATTTCTATTAATACTGCCTGTATGCACTATTATTCTTTATGTGCTGATATCATAATGTAAAATATTTAAACATTTAAAATACTCGTTTTTCATGAAACGGCTTTTCAAAAACTATTCTTGATAAAAAAAAAACTGAGGACAGTAAAGTTGTAAGAAAATTCAATTATAAAATCCAAATTCCTTTACAAAAATAAGGAAATTATCAAGTAGACCTACTTCGCTATCCATTCGTAATATTTGATATGAATGCCAGTTTCACAGATGACCAGAGAGCTTTATTGCAATAGGTACCTATGTAAATGTTCACTCAACTAGAAACGGGAACATTCTGTGATCTATTTGGCAATATTAAATCTATTTCATAGATATTATCAGAATTCAAAAGAGCTTTTACCCTTATTGATATTAAAATTACGTTGCAAATCCGGTAAATACAGTCATATTTTCGAACTGGATATGAACTCGCTTTGCCAGTAAGTGGGTGTGAGTTCGAACCTGGCATGTACCATTGTGACTTTTTCAATGTCATTTTAAAGCTTCGCCAAAAAAAGTCTGAGGCTGTGATAGCTGGAACTAAAAAAAAAATTTGATGACAAATAATTCGTCATAGAAATATGTAAGTACCGGTAAGTACTTGTAGTTTTGAATTGTAGTATGAGAAGTGCGCCAGTGGCGCCCCCAATTGTTGCAGACTCTTTTTTGTCAAACTGTACTTTCTTAATTAATCTAAGACACTACCGATTAAAGTTAAACACTTTAAGAACAAAACAAAAGCGATTTCTCCTTTCAATACGAAATAGGTACTTACCTACTTAGCGTTTATTGTTTAATCTGAATATTGAATGTGTTGAATAGGCCATTCTATAGGTACTCACTAAAACGAATGCCACCTCATTTCACCCAACCTTGATAGGTACTTTAAGCAATAGGCGATTGATGAAATTTGCCACAGACTATTAGAGCTATTAATTTACCGACAATAGTTTTCGTATCGTATCTGTTATAATGTCCTCCTAACCGAATTTTGGTCACAGCGGCCAATCTCATCGAATATTAACCAACTATGCAAAATCAAAATCAAAATATTTTTATTCATCTAGACCATTAGGCACTAGTCATATTTCTAATATTGTTTATTGTAAGAGTGACTTAAGTTGCTAGTTCCAAGGGCAGTCTACCCTTTATGAAGAAGAATCTGGCAAGAAACTCCATGGTTGCTCTTTGCAGGAGATATTATAGCGTACAAGTGTGTGCGCAAACACAGGTGCACTTCCTATCCCCTTACTCTCATAGTCCGATGGGACGGCAATCTGACACAACCATAGAGAGATCAGGCGCAGGACCAAACGGCTTTACGTACTATATATCCAAGGCAAGGGCCAACGGCACGGTGTAAGTGATGATAATTAATTAATAATACGTAGATAACCTAAAAAAAGTCAGAGGTGCCGCGCCTTAGGTCTTAGGTTCTAGTCTGAGACCTCTAACTTGCCAGTAAAAAGTCTTAGAAGTAGGCTATCCCGACTTAACGTACTATAACCGTATCGGTTATGTACACGTATATCGGCGCTTTCCACAAGACTAAACAGAATGAACACATTCTGCATTTGACATGCCGTATAATTCTATAAACAAGCTGTCATTCGGAAAAATGTAGCCAGAAAATAATACAAACAAGGAAGAAATGTTACTGCGGCGAGCTTTTAGCTATTTGATTCGATACTCTTGACTTGATTGTGAACAATACATTTAGTATGTAGAATATTATTGAACACATCACACAATCTAGAAACTAAAATGATTATCGGAATTTTGACCTCTGTCAACAGGAAATCAGGGAAATTGACCAGATTTTTCAAACTTTCGGAATTAAATTACATCTGAAATTTACTGAAAAGTTAGTAATTTTGATAGGAAATCTCATTTTTAATGTGATAAACCTAATTTTATGTGACTAAAACTTTAATGATTTTTGCTTGTAAGAGTTAATCACGTTTAAAAGCATTTTAGAGTACCCCGTTCGCCTAGAGCACCCAGCTACTCTACATTTAACCAAAATACTTTTTGTCGTTTTATTAATTAAAGTTCAGAAGTAAAAAAAAAAACCTAAAATGTTACGTACGAAACTTGAAAAGCCCGCATGAGGAAAACAAAAAAAAAATCTACAACTTTTTAATTAAGCCTTTTTTATTAGTAAAGATGTGGTGTATAACCGCCGCATGAGCAAAGGTCTAAACGACCGACGACAGCTGTGTCGACACTAAAACCACATTAAACACAGAAATGGGTTTAAATTTACCATTTACCGAGGACCATAGCTATAAATTTCTGATTTTATAGGCGACCAAGGGGCGCGTAATGGATAGTACAGTCTTCCACTGAAATTAAAATGTTAATACACAAAAAAATATAAAGTATTAGGTAAGTCATTTCGAAATTTTTGTGTTATCGAAATTCTATTCCACATCTAACTATCTCAGATGGTAGTGAATTTCGAAATCACTGGCGGGGTTTCGTACAGCTTAGTGGCAGAGCAACTAGGGTTTTACCCAGTATATCCCGGGCTCAAATCGCGCTCATAATCGATTTTTTTTTCTGTGCATTGATAGTCTAATGGTGCTTATTTTCTTAAGTTGTGTAATAAATTATGGATTTATTTATTTTATTTTTTATTACGTTTTTATAAGTGTGGTTTTGTTAGTCTAATAAATGTTACTTGCTTTCTTTCCTTCTGTATGTCCGAACATACGACCGGGACCGTATGATGAAGAAGTTTCTTAGGAATTTAAAAAAGGTACCTATTTTTCATAAGAAAACTTGATTATGTTACAAAACCTGCGCCTAGGCGTCAAAGTATTCCTCCTCATCACTATCCTTCGCAGATAACGTGTCCAGGAGACTGGCAATATACTATTGCAATACTTTTTATCTAATGTAAATAGATAATTAGTATATTATATTTTACTTGTTATGAATTTAAGATAATAAATATAACAAGAATAACACTTCATACCCAAAAGTATGTCATAACGTTGCCAAAAGATTCATTATTCAATATTTATGAGGTTATAAGAAGGAAGTTATTCTCAAATCCAACAACTTCACAAGTAGGTACCTATCCTGAACTTAATCCATTTTTCCACAAAATGCCGCCTTTGTTTTATGTCAAAAGTCGTCAACAATTCGTGCAATTTTGTTTCGAACAGAACAATTTGCTGAGCAATTAACTTTTCGAAGTACCTCGGAATTATGTTACAAAGTCCTTAACCGTTGACGTTGGCGAATTATCCGTAAATTCTTGAGCTATTTGAAGTTTTAAACATAATTTTAAACAGGAAAAATGATTTAAATTACACGTTTTTTCGCAACTTTTACGGGAAAAGGTTTACTAACGAGTTTCTTGTATGTGAATGCTAGAACTTTTTACTTTTTTGAAAGAAACGTGCAGAGATGCACATTTGACATAATTAAAGACTCGGCAATTACCCTCAAAGCTCTCAAAGGCTCTAAGAACTAGGTACAAAACTTACAAGGATTCAGTTTTATTTTTCATTTTTTGTTACTCTTAATACTGGCATTTTCCATTTCTATTTATACCATTTAAACGCCCGATTGGCCATGATATCTATATTTTAAACATCCAATATGTTTTTGTTTAAAAATATTAATTACCTAAAACCATCATAAAAAGCACATCCAATGAAATGTACTTGAAAAGACGCATTGATATGTAGGTATTAGGTACTTATATATATTTACTCTGCAATTCGCTTTCAAAGCCCCAATTTGGGCTCACAAGCACACATATTTACACTCCGTTCTGATTATGAAGTGTATAATTACGAGTACAAACAGAGGATGCTTAGCAGAATAATTAACGGAAATACTCATTCCAACGGCCACTGGGATTCCAAACCCAATTTTTCAAAACAAGCAAACTTTTACGACCGTTTTAAAACAGTTCTTTATTCAAATAATGTCGAATTATGTCGAAAACTGTCCTAACTCGAACATTGGTTTAATCAGACATGTTGCCGTTCGGGGGTTAAAATAATGAAAGTCATTTATATGTTGGATGCCGACCGAAGCGTTCTTGTATAAGGATCTTTCGGGACCATTTGGTACATTAAACACGCGTTTAGGACATAATCCTAACGTGCTAAATTCTACTTGGCAATGAAAAGGAAATATTACGGGAGGAGTCACGACTGTCGTAAAATAAAACTTAATCCCTGGTTTTAGCGATTTATTTAGCATGTTATTGCTAAACCTTGTGATGGGAAGTGTTTCTACTTGAATGCTCACATAATATCATTGATAAATAATCATTGCTCTGTATCGTACAGTTGATGAACAACCGGTGTCAGAGTTTCAACATGGTGTTACCGCAGAAAAAATTCTCAGTTATGCTCGTTTCCTCTCGATGTTTTTCCCTCACCGTTTTAATAAGTGAAAATTATTTCTAAAACGCACATGAATCCGAAAAGTCAGAGTTGCGCGCCTGTGTTTCGAACCTACGACCTTTTTTGTAGTTTTAAAAACTCGGTATTATAAAGTGTGTCGGTTTTTTAACGCAGAGAGCGCTTTATGCGGCGTCCGCATCGCACGTTCTGCGGATTTGTTGCGATTGTGAAACTCTGAAACAAAATTTAAATGCATTTTTAAAATAAACATAAAAAATCCAGTAAGTTTCAGTCACTCCTTTTTGTAGCTTCAAGGGTAGTATTTCAATTGGATATAGTTGTCTATATACCACTAAACAAACGAGGCAGTCAGTAGAATACAAATTCAAGCAAGCGCGATTGCTGAGGACGAGGTCCTGGGTTCGATCGATCCCCAGATCGTGCTGAAGTGTTATTTGAAGGGCCTGTGAAGAGCTTTTCCGGTCTGCCCCGGTATCCTAGGGTCGATCCAGGCCAAATAATGTGTTCGTCGCGACGACGCCCTGGGGCGCCACGGCTTTACCCCAGGGGCGCCGCGAAGCGATCCACGCGGTTTACTTGTCTTTAACGATACGACCGAATCGTGTAAGCGCCGCGTAGTTTCTTATAAAAATTATATCATTTGGAGTTTTTTTTATAACATGTTAATTGGCTAGAGCTACATAGTGGTGGGTACTTTTTGGCCCGACGCGTCACAAAGAAATGGCAAACTCCCAAGGGCACAGTAAAAACAAGTTTGAGAATCCCTGGTTTAGAGTATTTATTCTATGCCCAACCTAAAACTCGCTAAATTGCGTAGCCCTTTGTCACCATTTTTCGTGTACAAACATGACGAATAAAGTTGTTTGTAAAACAAATGAGGTACAATAAAGTTGTGACGCGTTTTTGTAAACCTCTGATGACCGTTACACTGTTTTTTTTTTGACAAATTAGAAAAGTTTTCAGTCAACAAATAACAAGCAAATGTTGTTTGTGCTATTATTATGTTGGGTTATTCTAAATACAGCGTTTTGCAGGCTTTATTTTAAATAAATCATATTAACCTTTTGAGGTACAGAGTTTTTTATAGAAGAAAATCATTTGTATGCTACATACTAGGAGCGTGTAGTTCGTATAGGCAAAAAGACACTGCCTACCCTGACATACGACGAGACGACGAATTTGTGAAACTAAGTAGGATTTGAGTATGAACAGCCTACCCTGTCGACAATGTCTGTGCACACCTATGCCACATAAGCCACAATTTTATTTATCTATTCAAATAAAGAACACGAAAATTTTTGAATTCTATAGAATATTCTGGCGCTTCTTTCTTCTATAGCGTATGGTCACAGACTTACTAGGGATGACTGCGCATCGTATGGTTGATGAGCAACCTGGTGCCAGAATTAAAACCGCCCTTAGGCCTCTGACATGGCTTTACACACCGTTGAACATTCTCTCAGATGTGCTGGTTTTCTACCGATGTTTTCCCTCAAAGTTTTAGCAAGTGATAACTAATTTATAATACGCACATGAATTCGAAAAGTCAAAGGTAGCCTGGGTTTTTAACTTAACACCTTTTAATTGGCAGTCCAATGGTCATACCACTAGGCTATCATTGCTATTAAAAGTTTATGGTATCGGAGAAGAACATCACTAACGCCTCTAATCTCCTACAATTCGACTAATAATGGGACAAAGATTGCAAATTAGCAGCAATCAACACCCTAGCTGTTTCTAATAGGACAACAATAGCAGATGTGCTTCATCGTAGACCACAACCCTGCTTACATTAGGTGGGTTCAAGGTCATACACAAGCCCTTTTTAAAATATTTTTTCAGACAAATCGTGGCAACAAACAGAGTTGCCAGTCATTGGTGTGAACAAAAGGCAGTTTTCTTGTGAAAAATGGTATATTTCCGCGCAATGTATTCTGAAGTACTGCGTTACCTTTTATTTTTCTTTGCTTAGACGTTCACTAGGGTCTATTTGAATAGAATATGGCGGAAATATTATACCTATTTAGATATTAGCTGGCTTGGAAGGAACAAAATGCCCTGAACTGCCAGATTGCTTAGAATAATTCTAGACACAGCGGCCATCAAATTTGACTTAAGTGTTTTCCCCTTCCAAGTCTAGAATATTGTTTTATTTAATCTATAATAATTAATCTTTATTACTAGATTTCATTACTAAATAATTGATTAACTTTAATTGATTTATTATTCAAGTTCTAAGCGATTTAAACTTTTAGTCAAAAGCTACAAATTGAAAAAAGGTTGACTGCGTATATTTATTTGTGACTGGCAATTATATCTGACTGGGCTCTTAATTAAAACGATTATTGCCACCAATCGGTCTCAGTGATCGTCAAACATTCGTCAAATAAATTGCTCCGTCAGGATTTAATCAAATCGTTTACGTTTACGTTTTACTCTCGTTTTACCCCCGACGGAAATAGAGGGGTGTTGTACCCACGGCGGAAATAGAGGGGTGTTATATCCTCGCCGGAAACAGAGGGGTGTCATAAGTTTAAAATCTGACATATCATAGCTCTCAAACGGATAGAAATGAAATCGTAATTGATTTTTTTAAATCTTGGTTAAATCAATCGTAAAACGATTCGGGATGATTCTTAGCTATAAATCTGAAGTCAAGGGTGTCATAAATTATTTATTTATATTATCGTTGATGTACGGTTTGGTTTAAATTCAAACATACCCTTTGTTTTGTTTATGATTGGTAATGTTTAATAGGGCCAAACACCCCAACTTGCAATAACCCTATCTTAACACAAATGTATTTAGTACCTACATAAATAAAATATAATACTTATATTAAAACACGTCCCGCTGGCCCACCTTTCATTGGTCGTGTGCTACTTACATACCAACCTTAGGAGCTAATGTCTCTTCAGGGGCCGCCGGGTTGAAGACTTACTCCATTGGAGCCTGGAGGAATATTCCAAACAAAATTACATTTATCATAGATTTGCTATGTCGGCGAATATTAACATGCATAACAACTGCCTCTCTGGTTATTTACGTGGTGGCTTATGATTTATACATAGAGTAAAATCTTTGGTCTAAGAGCATTATCATATTTTCTACAATCCGCTTGCCTTGTGATAAATAATCCCTCCCATATATTGCCTTTCAGACTTAAACTAATCGATTGGTGATGACTCTGTATTTTTTTTCGTAGTAATGGAAATCGTAGTTTCACGTGGGGTGTGATGTGGTTAATGTAGGATGTTTAATTCTTATCAGAGGGTGTATAAACAAAGTTTTACCGCCCGTAGGCCTCTATTGAGCACATTTTGCTAATATAATGGTTTCTGCAATCTGCACCAGTAGCGAAGGGTTTTTGTAAGAAGTTAGCCGAAATCAAACTGGAAAAATAATTATTTAACAAAAGTAGTAACTACTGATTGCCATTTTTCAATGGGAAGCCTGTAAGAATTGAGTTATTCGGAGTCTTTGACTCTGTTCTGCACTTTATCCGTTGGCGCGGCCATCTTGCACGATCTGTCAAATATAGCGGCCGTAGCATCAAACACCACAAAGCACTTTGCAAGTATTTTCAAAATCGTAATTATTTTTAGATTTATTCCAATGCTTTTTTTTCTGTAAGTAGTATATCTTGAGCTTCGAACCTAATTCAATGTTTTACTAGGCATTCACTGCTAACCTGTTAAGAAAAACCTTATTTAACAGACCTTATTTGAAACGTTTTGAGTGTTTTCATGGGCCTACCCAAATGTAAAATAATTAGCAAAATGCATACCTACTTGGGATTTTACAGAATAGCCCTGCAGCAAGGTCAGAAACATTAAAAAGTTTTTAAAGCTATATGAATGTACTTACTTACGTTAAGTAGCACACACACTCGGCTAATCAAAACTGTAGCGGTATTGTGTGGCACTAGAGTGGAAAGGGGTCAGATTCGCGCCCCACTGCCTTTCAGTCCGAGTATTTAAGCTTGTTAAACTAATGTAGAACGGCCTTAAACACCACAGATTATATTGTAGAAACTGTACAACTTACTTAAGACTACTTACTCTATTACATGAGGTATCTATAATACACATAAAAGAAAGTAGAACTATTTACATTATTTATTGATTGAGAACTGCTGGACCAATTTGTTGGATTTTTCTCTGCATCGAATGAATGTAACAAAAAACATGGAATTATACCTAGGGTAGGGTAGAGTAGGGAAGGGTAGGGTAGGTTAGGGAAGGAATCACACGTACAAAGTCGCGCCAGGCAGCCAATTTAAAAGTATTAGATTTTAGATCATGTTACATGCTGTTTGAATTCAGTCCCTCCAAATTATGTCAAATTGACAGTTTGCTATGAAATTGACAGATTAGATAGATCTTTTGATTTCGCACCCAAAAACACGTAGTCAGTTGTTTCTTTTTACATAAGTAATTTTCTTTTGCATAATATAGGTAGTTTACATTTAATATGTATAATATAGGTAAGTCCTATATAAATCTGGGGGCTTAATTACTCTTGAATCACAAACACAATAACAATCATGTGTCTTTCTTTCTTTTCCTAAAGCTAAACGAGGACCTGCAATGTTACAACCATAAAAATATAGGTAATTTGAATTTCCATTAAGTGTCGGAAACTCGAACTGAAGTTTATTTAAAAAGGATTGTTTGTTTAGGCCTATTATGAAAACAGGTCGACAAAAGAAAGATGATTTTGTTCAGAAAACTTTTAGAGGAGAAAATTCACGGCCTGAACTGAATAATAAAAGGAGAATAAGTAGAAACCGTCTTTTTTGCAACGGTTAAGAAGCTATTATTTTGGATTTTCAATAAAGATTTTTTTAAGATTTGGCTTATCTCATCGGAGATTAGCCAATTACGGAGGAGATATTACACAAGAGTGCACAAGTGAGTGTGTGAGCACAAGTTCATTCGCTATTTCTATTTTACTATGCCCACTTTTCACTCCTTTTTATAACTCTTCCAATTTTGCTGGACCCGACTGGATGTATAGTGATCTAATAGAAAGTTACTTTTGACAATATCTGCCTTTAATTTCAAGGATTTTGTCTTGTAGATCTGTAAACATTTCTAATTATTATTATTTTTACCATAAGTTCAGGCAATAGATTAGCTTTATCACAAGAAACAACAAAATCGCACAAGATTTCAATAGTAAGAACTTAACACACTTTGTCCGCATTATTTTGTGAAGAAAAGTAGCATGTTTCATATCCATAACCTATACCTAGATAATATGTGCCAAGAATCATCCAAGTTTGTTTAGCCGTGATTGAAAAACAAATAATCGAACAAACTCAAGAATAAATGGTATTTTAACAGACTCCGAAAAGGAGGTTCTCAATTCGATGCCTATTTTTTAATAGGATTTACTTACTAAGTAAGTACAAACGCCAGCACATCAAGCTACCTGAAACTGTCAAATTTCCCCTACCAACTTTGAATCTAATGCTTTAGCAAGAAAGTTAAAAATATATTCAAGTAATTTGACAGATTGTAGAAGCTTGATATGCTGGCGTCTGTACCTATAACTTATATTAAATATACGAACGTTAAAAGCACAACGATCTCCCACAAATAAAGACAGTAAATAAACTAAATGTACAGAAGAAATAAAGAAGGGTATCAATAAAATGTCTCGATCCAGCCAAACAATAAGTGGATGGGAAACATTTGCCCTTTATCGGTAGACGAAACTATTGAATTCGCATCTATATGTTTTTATTTATCTGTCCTAACTAAATGAAAATATCCATCTAGCTTCATTTGTTAATTTTATCGGAACTTGATTCTTTATCTCGTGCAAAGAAAGACAATAATTACAATAAATATGAAGGGAAAAAAATTGATTTTTGTTTGTTTGTTTGTAATTGATTTGTGCGATAGTAGCAATAAATTATTTACTAAGTAGGTATGTAATTAACTTTTAAAAACTTCTTACAATAGATTTTCCTTTTATCGAGGCTTCTATTCCGCCAAATTTAAAATTATTTTAGTTTTTCTATGGATTGGATACAACGAAATTACAATTCATCGTACTTTTTGTATTTTGCTGAATAATTTTGTAGCCAAAATTCCACTTTACAAAAAAAATGCACTAATGTAACTCACTTGCAATATTTATTAATCTTTTAATGCATTTTTCAACGAAAATAACTTTATGGTAATGACTCATTGCAGGACAGTTCATTGGTATTTCAATCTCGTTTCTCATATAAAATTAAACGTGAATACACAGATGTACCTGCTGCGGAGTGGAACCGGTCGTTGCTTCCGCCTGGCCTACTGACCGTGGTTATTAAATTTATCTCTTCCAGTTTGCGCACTCCATGCGCTAGATTAGCTACTGGTACGAAATTGCACTAATGTGGATGATAGATACTAATTATACCATAGAGACGGCATTATTACTAATAACTCTCTGCTCATCAATATCCATTCTAACATGTAGGTTATTATCATTTTCTAGAATTTCGTTTTGACTATGAATTGTTCAGATGTTTGATTGTGAAAATGAATGACACTGGCATTACTTAGTCATACAATTAAACAAAGGCCTCCCCACTACCTACAGCTACTGAACCTCAGCCGATTTATTCCGATTTGCTGTTTGTAAATCTGTCACAGACAATAGAGCAATGCTTAACTGTCTGGCTTTAAAAATCCGATAATTAGAACGATAAGGATGTTGGTGATTCTGGTTGGAGGGTTCAGCCGTGGCTTGCCAAGCAACTTAGTCATATTCACGCATGATATTCGGTGAAATCTCAGGGATGGATCTAGACGTCACTCTCACTTCCGACCTCCTGGATTTAAAAGCATCAAGTTCTCCATCGGAGACCACAACACTGTTTACCATCAGGTAGGTTCGTGGTCAAACACGTGCCTTGTTCATAATAATGAAAAAAAATTGATATGATATCAAACAGATATAGTTCGGCTCTTGGCTTCCAGTCATCTTTAGAGTAAGAAATAAAATCTTACTAGACGTTTTAGCACCCGAATGTTTTGTTCTCCTGACGTGCTCGCAACACAAGTGCTTTTAGAGACATAACCTTACTTATTCATACAATTGGGACAAAATGGAATCTCAATGTTTGTTAGAACACATCTGGTACATACTTCCTTTAGTCTTTGTGGTTTGCGTACCTACAGTACAGCTTAAACTTCTCGACCGGACTGAAATTAGGCTCTCGGATTATTAGCACACACCTCTTGTCACCTTAGTCCCTAAAATGTGTAATGCGACGCCGTTCGTGACTAACTTTAACCCGACCTAGTGTTAGAGCTAACAGTACGAGATGGCGTTTATTAAAATCAATTTCAATTAAAATCAGATAAGGACGAGAAACAATAGAATTGTTGAATTGAATTTTTTTTATACAAACTGATTTTCCAAATTTTCCACTACTTTTTAATAAGAAAAAATATTTTCTTACCGCTGCACGCTGCCACAACAAAAAGATTGTATTAAAGATACAAATATATATGCGTAACATTGTAAATAAAACAGCAGACACTCAACACAAATTCCGACAAATATATGTAGACCTACAAATTACAATAAACAAAGTCAGAACGCAAGCCAAAGACAATCCTGTTATGCATAAAACAAAAAAAACGTAACAATACCAATCTGGTATTCTTGATTTGCACAAAGATTTCCCCAACGGTTTCTTGAAAATATATATCTATGTGTGAATATTTCAATGAAATGTTACGTTTGTATCGATGATGTATTCACTGGCTATAATCCAAAGCCTGGGGCATTGTCCACCTACCTAAGTATATGTCAAGCAGTGGCGAGGTTTTCACAAAAGTCGATTCCTAGTGGCTTTCTATTGAAAAATGACACTGTCAAGAGTCTCTAATGAGTGTGCCATTGGTTTTACTCCGGTTTGGCTCCGACTTTTACAAAAATGTACCCCTCGCTACTGATGTCAAGTAAGTAATAGACCTAAGATTCTATCAGTTAATGGAATAGAAACCCAATTTGAATTTGAAGGTCCTTAACCCATCATAAAAGAACGGTATTCTTTGGCTAACTTAAAATAGAGATAGCTTTTTGGCTTGTAGGTATTTCATTTATTTATTCGCGTGCAATTTACATTTTTTTTAAGTGTGTAAGTACATAATTCTTACAATAACTTTTAAAATCATTAAAGTTAAATCACAAATAAAATTATTTATTAAATTATTAGGCGCATTTCATGCTGTACTACCTTTACTATCTGTAATTTGATTCTTTATAAATAATTTTCTACTGATTTAAGATCTTAGTTAATTATATTATATAGTTAACTAAGATCTTAAGCTCAAGCTAAGATCTTGTTATAAAGATTGAAATATTAGGTACTAATAAAATATACCACGTAAACTCCCGTAAAACTGTACCCTAAATAATTTTATTCTAAAACCCGATACCAAGAAACAAATCACAACAAAAGTACATCAGCTAAAACAGTCAGATTAACTTAAAAGGTTGGCTCAGACGTTTTCCGTAGTGGCAAATACATTGTACAAAATAAACAAGAATAAAATGTGTACGTCAGTCGAAATATACAATGAAATATCAAGAGCATCCCTTATCCCAAGGTTAACACACGAAAAATGAGTTTTTATTTATCTACAACAATTTGTTAGGGCCACGGATAAAATATTTGCCTCGCGTTTGAAATTAGAAAAAAAAAGTGTTGCGGCAAAAAAAGTAAATAGGTAGGCAGAATAAGGAAAAGTTAGGTTTAAAAGCTTTCCCAAATAAAACAAGTTAAAGGTCTACGCACACCATACCTATTAACTCTACACCGTCTCTACATCAACTCGATGTGGATTTGTAACGTCGCGTTTTCCGCGAGTTGTTTTTATTATTATTATTATTCTGGAAGACACTAGCAGCTTTAATAAGCTGATGCACGTGTAGCTTCAAGTTGATATCTTTGTCCAGTCTATTTTTGAACAAGTTAAGTGTGGGTGTTCTTACTGTTTTTTCAGATAGCTTGTTCTGTAACAAATTGACAATGCGGTTGACATTGACAGAAAATGTTGCATGAGATTACTTTTATATGAAGTTTTCCATAGTTTTAATGAGGCTCTTAGATGCTTAAAATAAGATAAATGTTTTTTTTTCTTGCGACAATATTACATTTTATACCTACATAGTTTACATAAAACAACAGACAAGTGTATTGGAGGACTGATGCCTAAACAAGGCTAGGGGCCTGTATTTCAGGACAGTTTGTAAGTCCACTGTCAACGCAGATCCGACAAATTGGCAACGGTAGGTTCAACGATTGACTTGGGCCGAAGAAGAATATGTCGTTATGTAGTTTGAGTAGGTAAACGACACGTGATTATCACGTGGCCCATGTATCGTAAACTACTTTCACTTGAATTTAGATAAAAAATTCTGTACGTAATAAATAAAGCTCATTTTTCAACGCTATGACTCCTGTTGATATAGAGTCGTTAAGGTGTGCCACGGCCTTAAAAATGTAAAGCTCGCTCCATCCATCAAACAAATAATTCATTCATTTTCGCGGGAGCTTTTTAATCAAACGCCGAACACAAATAAACTCACCTTTTTTGTCTATCTGTGGAATTTTTAGGTAAAAATAAAAACACTTTTTTTGTTTGTACGTTAAAAATGCAACTCGGTGCTCGGGAGCGATGACACAGTAAAAATTTATACGTCGACCCGATTGTTGAAATGCTCCCGAGCAGTCTTTTTATCTCCGCTGTCCGTGTGAACTGCATATTTTATGTTTTAGTGCTGTTTTCAAGTCAAACGCACGTTGCATCTCAACAACTATGAAGAATAAATGTTATTATCTTTCTGCTATTTCTATCCAACCCATTTTACAAAGATTTTTGTTTCTTCCACTTGAAGAAAAACTGAAAAACTCCGATCGACTTGTGTTAATTCAGTGAGTGGGAAGGAACTTAATTTATCCCAGCTAAATAGGTACTTTAAATGGATTTGGTCCAGAATTAGTTTTGTAACTTATTATGCAGTCTAATAGACAGACTAATAATACGAGATGCCTGATAATTAACAAGCAAGAGCACCTACAATCGCTTGTTTATGAATAAACATGAGCGCTTTGAGCTACGAGTACCTTCAGTAGAGTCGGTGAAATGGCAGCTCTGTCCGTGTGAAATGTTAATTGATCGCGGTGAAAAATATGAAAATATTATTGTTGTTTTGATCTACTGGTGTCCAAAGTTTGTCGTGTACAAGCGTATTTGTAACGCAATACTCTCTCACAGTTGATTGCTGCTGTAATTTTTTTTAAAAGGTGTTTTCCCACCCGACCGAGAAAAACGGGTTATAATTATATTGATTAAGAATTATAACAGTCAATTCAATAAAGACTTAAAGATATTAAATCTCTTAAATTAAAAGTGCTTCCGAAATTAATTGTTTTATAGAACGTAGGCTTAAAAAAACAAGCGACTAAAATATGATTTGACAAACAAATAGAGTAGGGCCACCCAGCACCAACACAAATTTTCGCAACATGGGTCTCCTTAACGAGAGCCTTAATAAACCAAAGAAACTTCTTAACCATGATTAAACCCGAAGCGATTGTGAAATCATATTTGCATAAAGACTTTTAAGTTTAAAACCTTTTTGCTTTCTCTTTGCAATAAGTAAGTACCTACTAAAAACCTTTTTCCGCGCGATCGTTCCATAAAAGCGTTTAAACATTTCCACTGTATTTTAGTTTTATATCGTTTTAAGAAGCAATATGTGAGTCAATATTGCAAAAGTTTTCCCTAGTCAATTCTTACAATTTGTGTGCGGTATTTTATTTTCCGCGACTTGGAAAATAAGGTAGCTTTTAAATGTGTATTTTTTAGAATAAGAATAAGGAATAAGAAAAAGGAGGGTTACGGTTGGATATTGCCCTTAGGGTAGCTATTCAGCTTGATAAGATATTGGCCAGTTAGATATTTAAATATTTTTCCACTTCAATGAATAATAGGCTTCAATAATTACAAAATGATTAATGCCGTGGTATAGCAAGTTTTTTTGAGCAAGGTTCCATCCTCAATAATTTGAATAAAGTTCCATCCCCAATTATACAATTTGTGTCCATCCACAGATAGTCAGAATCATTTTGCATAAGTTAAGCATGAATACATTATAAATAAGGAAAAAAATTGTACCGGAAAAGCATTGACAGTAGGATTTTCTTTGTTTTTTAGAAATTGACTAAACTGGACATTCCTAAAATAGGGTTTACCAGGATTCGCCTATTCAAGCTTCAAATAAACAATACATAAATTAAAAAAAAAACAAAACAAGTTGTTAATGAAACTTAATTTATTATTCGAATGGAAACAAAATAAAATATTATTCTGTTTCTATCCATTTTTTACCTACATACTCGTATCTGTTTTAAATAAAATATTAGGTACTAAACAAAAATGGATTTGAATCGCATAGCACACATATTTTTCATTATCAAACTTCGCGTTTTTAAAAGCGCCTATTATTCTGCAAACAAACTACCTAGATCTAGTTCAATAAAAGGCTGGATGTTGCCAAAAAAAAGCATTTTGCTTTCTAACTGCAGTTTGTCGACACAGCTCGATCTTGTATACAGCTCCATTGGATTGCATACAGGACAGTCTTTATTGAGTGCTACGTCAAAACCGGAAAGTTAACCCATCAATGGATTGGTTCGTATATCCCTCCCAAATTGAAAGAGACATATGTTTGTTATTTTTATGAACCCAGTATTTCGGCAATACACGCTGTGCAGTGCAGAAATGAT
Source organism: Protodeltote pygarga (assembly GCA_936450705.2). NCBI lineage: Eukaryota > Metazoa > Arthropoda > Insecta > Lepidoptera > Noctuidae > Protodeltote > Protodeltote pygarga. Next base: position 10,042,411 of record OW388266.2, read on the forward strand.
AAATCATTCATACACTGCAATGCAGTATAATTTCACACTTGTTTATTAGTGTCTTCTACAAACTAGAGGCATTTTAGTTTCGCAAAGTTTAGCGGAAATAGTTTTATAAAACCATTTTGTTTATTCAGAGCGCCAAATAATGTTTTAAACTTGTTTCACGGTTTCAATTTTAACTTCAGACGAGAATTATACAGAGAAAGCAAATGTGCAACGAAATGTTTTCTTTTTAATGTAGAACTATCAAATACTCTTAAAATAAAATTTTAAGATTAAATTCTCATCACATAACTTACTACATTATATTAAAGATACACGATATTTCTTATTTCTTATTTGTAAGGCAGAGTTATAGAACTTTCCTATAGAACCTAATACGCTTAAATAATAAAATTGAAAGTTAAAAAATAAACGTTTTTCTTTTAAAATTTTCAACAAAGGATTTTATAGGAAGCTCGGTGATGCGGTCGTCGGTCTCCCGGGAGAAATGGAAGTGAGCAGTCAAGCTTGAAATAAAAAATAATAAAAACAAACTGTTGGGTTCTCTTTTGTTATTCAAAGCCAATTATGTATTCTAATGGAAAAGATAAAAAATATTTTGCACAATCTTCACAAAATAGAATTTTTTTCGTTCTGTTATGAAAGATAATTAGAGGAAAATTATTTGCTGCACATAGTTTAGCTGAAAATATAAACAGAGATAAAAAAATAACGAATTCTTTAGACATAATCTTCTCATTAACAAATAATTACCACATATTCAGTGTTGTAATGAATGAAAGTGAACAAAATTATTTGATTTTATTCAAGCGTAGTTAGTGAGTGGGTACTCTCCGCTTTTGTAAAATTCAGTGTAAGCATCTTTAGAATTGTATGTACTATGGGCAAGAACAAATTCCTCTGCAATCCTCTGGGAGTTTGCAAAATACTCGGCATAACTTCGAAGGTAACTGGAATGTCTTTTTTCATTATTTACTCTCTTATGAATTTAGGTAGAAAATTCTAGTATTAAAAAGAAATTTTGGGTTAGAACACTTGAAATTTTTTCAGTCTTATTGTCCATTTTACCTATGTTATGTTTTGGCAACCTGCTCTAAGTAAAGCAACTGATGCGGATGCACAAGGTGATATTTTAAAGCTAACATGCTGAGGTTTTTTTTTTATTAGATCCTTATTTAAATTATTATACATTTAAAAGATGGAACTTACTTAAAAAATATATTTATTATATTTTACCCGCGCAAGTTTCTGGCCCTGCCAACAATTTTTGCTACTTGCTCAACTTACTTTTTATGCATCCGCAAAAGTGTTTTATTTGCGGATACGGATGTTCCGCAGTTGCGAATCTGTAAATTGTAAAAATGCTAGTAGAAAATGGCAAGTTACATACTTAAGAGCATATCAATGGATATTTCATATAAAGTTTTTGACAAGTATCCTACAGAATCATTGAAACTTAAAATTCAAGAATTTATTTATATTATACATAAAAACGTTCACTTAATTCTCGACACATAAATAAAAAAATGGGCCATTATTACCCCGTAAATTCTCGTATCAAAACAAGCATAAGTCAAAAATCGCAAATTTTCGAATTACAACGGATCGCGTGCGCTCAACGAGGCGCGAAGAGTTAACCCTGTTACTCTGTTACCCATCAGTTTTGTAGCCGCGGTATCAAAGTACCGTGGTAACGGGGCGGTCCACTGTTCCAGTCCTGGTAGTGTGGCGCAATATATACGGCGTATTTCAATTATTATTTTCAATTTCAATTCAATTTTATTTTTTTAATTTAATTTGTCTGGAAGTGTGCCCGATTAATGGCAATAGGCTCGCCCCCTATTACATGGGACTTATAACATAGCCGGCGAAACGTGGGTGTACTGCACACCTCTGCCTACCCCCTCTGGGGAATACAGGCGTGAGTCTATAAATAAATAAATAATAAAAAAAAATATTTGTTATGTAATCTATGGGTGTATTCCTGATAAATAAAGATGATTTGATTTGATTTATTCTGATTTCGGTTGATGTTGACATCAATTTTAGTTTACTGGAGTATTACTACTTTCAATAAGCCTTCTTGGAATAGATTTTTGACGACGTTTTTAAGTATAATTTTATTTAAGACCTTTTAAGCTTTACAAATCATCATCATTTCATCATTATCAGCTTGTATTAGTCCACTGCTGAAGATAGGCCTCTCCCAATGCGCGCCACTTAGGCCTCTGCCTCGAATTTAGCGGGCAGCGGGGCGGCGGCGGCGGCGGCGGCGCGGGCGGTCACCGCTTGACTGGAGTGCACCGCTCGTTGCCCGCCCGCGCCGCTGGTTTTCGAGAACCGTTCCATTTGATTTTACGCATAAGATCCTGCCGCTCCCGCGCCGCCGCCGCCGCCGCCCCGTTGCCCGCAAAATTCGAGGCAGAGGCCTTAATTGTGCGCTCATTGGAGGTATTTGGACAAGCGGGTTGGCGATCGCAGTAGCAGATGATTACTGTTACACAGAAGGATGCTGCTGCCCATTCTCCGGATCTTTTCCTATGTCGCTTCTTACAACATCTTATCTTCCGCGGGATGAGTAGGGGTGGTTCTATTCTTAGGCTGGAAACCACACGGCACGACTTTACATAAATTAGTCCTAATTTAAAACTATACACTCAAAGCGATTTTAGTTTCACGTTTGTTCACAGTTACGTGTTCAAATTCGGCAAAATCACTGGATCTAGATAGAAATAACAGTGGTACCTATACTAGTTTATAATTGACATTAGTCCTTATGACGTAGCTACGTCCTGCAAAAATCTTATCATTGGCAAAGAAGTAAGATTGAATTCCTATGCAGATCCTGCAAAATTCCTACTAAACAAGAAGCCAAAAGCTTCTCTGTAAAACAAAGCTACAAAGACTTACTGCAAAACCGTTTAACTCAAGGAAGTAATACTACAAGATAGGACAGTAAACTAATAACTAGTAATAAATTCCCGTCGCGCAGTAATCCAGTTATTTTACCGAAGCGCGCTGGCGCAGTTCCTCTGTCTTATTTATAGCCCTCTCACGATCGGTTTAAGTAATCATAGCTTATAAACGCCTAAAGTGTTAAACTCGTGCCAACCGTTAACGGGATGTCTCGAGTCTCGAGTCTCGATGCAGTTTGCAATAACCACACAAAATCGTGCTAAATGCAGTTTACGGACGTTTTGCATTGGTGTCGCAATACTAACACCGGCACCGGTTATTCGTCCATGAAATTGCAGCTTCAGGGCAATGCAGAAGCTTTAAACTATATCATTAATAACAGTATTGTTGCCCGTTAGTTTAGTTTGGTCTAGAACATCGTTAAACGTATGTTCTCCTCAATTATAGAAACAATTCGCTTTGTAATGTTATTCCTGGAATTTACGTCGCCGTTATCAGTACCACTACAGAACTTGCTTCTTATTTACTTAAATATGAGACTAAGAACCAAAGTTACTGTTTGTTGTATCAGAGAGTCACAATGTCCGGCCATATTATTTTAAACCGTCAATAAATTAATTATGAAAAAGAAATAAAATTACAAAAAATTGTAGGTATATTACCTTTGATATCTACGATGGACATATACGATAGGGAGGTTAATGTAGGCTTCGGATGTTGCCTAAAATGTTTTATAACAATAAACTTAAAATGATTATACGATAGCATTTTTTGAATGACATACCTAGTCTTTACAAGAAACACAATAGCCATACTGACCATAATCACAATAATTTCTAATTACTGCTGCTAAAAATAATAAATATACCCATTAACAAAAACCTTTTATTACAAAACAAAAAAACGGAAACAGCGGCCTATTTGCTAAAAGCACAATGATTAATTACTGTAATTAAATGTGTTATAATGAAACTGAAAACTGTAGAGTAGCGACAGTACTACATTATAATCTACTAATCTACAAATTGTATAGGTCAAAAGTTTGTAAAGATATTTTTTACTCAATTACTACGAGTTAACTGCTGAATAGATTTGGAGAAACTTGGAAGACAATGTTCTGAATGAACTAACAGGATACTTTTTATACTGGTCCGACCTCAGGCAAAAGCTAGTAAAGAATAATTAGATGAAAAGCATGCAACTTTTTGAAAGTGGGCTACCAAATCCGCTAAATGTCCCGCAATGCACTAAAAGGCAAAAATGTTTTTTTAAAGAGCATAAATCGCTGTTTTCGTTTTCACAACATTCCTAATATAGTAGATATGATGTCATCAAGTTTCACATTTTATTCGGCTTTGTGGTTTACCTCTGACTTCTTAGCGCCTTTTTTGGGAAAATCCTTTTTGAGAATATACATTTCATTGCTAGAAACGGTACTAATACTTAGAATTCAACATAAATCGTTTTGTTTAGTGATTCAAATGAAATGTTAATCACTTACTAATTAATTTCAATGAGAAGGAATAATCATTAATTATAAGGATCTTTACTTCCGAGTTGGCTCTTAAACTTCGAACCCAATCCTATTTTCACCATGCTAAAGTTCAATTTTCGTAAGAGACTTTCCCCCGAGAGCGTGCCATACAAACAAAGCCGATATTTCATTAAAATCTAAAAAATCGCAGACAGATATTAGTCTTTATTGACCTTTTTTACGAAATTTAATCGTTTTTATTTAGGTAATATTAAGAGCAAACTTCTTTTTTGATTCCTCGGAGTATCCTCCATATAATCAACTAGGAAAAAGTGCACATTGTCACACGCTTTTGCATAAAAGTTGCATTGAGTTCATAATATGCAAACTGGAATTGAGTTCGTAGTTCTAAACCCCCCAGCACGAAAGCAAAATAAATCTAAAGTTTTAAATAAAGTATTAAGCGAAAAAAAAAAAGAATCCCAAGAATACATTTACTCTGCTAGATTGGCATTTCATCGTTTAATGTAAGCTAGCAGATGCGGGCAAAATCGCGGCTCTATTCGTCAGCTCTAGTACCATAGAAAACATGAGGAGAAATCAGTTTTTGCTTTGCGATTAACAAGCGAATTTCCCATCAAATAGATCCGCGTGCAGGTCAGTGAACGCATCGCTGTGGTTCGTCGTAACGGATCCATGCTAACCGCACTTCGGTGCAATCGTGCATTGAGCCGTCTAAGGGCAAATGGCGAACGAACTTACTCAATAAAATTTAATCTATATTGCTGTATTGGTTTCTTTTTCGAGTAGTTAACATTGTAAGTACGTGATTTTTACTTGAATGATGGTCGTTTAGTTCTATCTATATATTTCCATGTAAACCTCATGATGTTACCTCATCCAATTCCGTGACTCTCTTAATTGGGTGGTATTAACTTTGAGGCCTACTACAGACTTATCTGTAAAGTGGAATCCAGGAAGTAAAAAAGTTAAGATTACCAATTAAAAGTGTCACGGAACTAAATGAGGTCGCATATAACTATTGCTTTTAATAGGAGATACCGGCTACCTATTAACACATTTATTTTATGTTTCAGGTAACAAAACCAACCACCATAAGATTTATTTACCTAAATAGGTATGTATAGAATTCAATTAAGTTTGTCAGATTCATCAACAGTTCGTCGTGTAAACGATTCTTCCAAAACACCTCAATCTGTATTACCTTTCGTTATTCATAAAATCACACGTAATACCGTAGGCCCGTAAGCTACCTAAAGTCCCGAGGAAGTTACGCATTCATAAAATCCCTCGGGCAGACCGTCATGAATACCGGCACGTTATGTTTACGACACGTCATTGAGTCACGTTTCGAGTTTCTGGAGATATGTGTTTGGATAAACTACCCGTTATATTTGTAAACAGTCTAATATCGAATGAATTATTATGATGTTCGATGAAAATGTCTAGAATGTACGCTATCTAGGTAGGAATCTAGGTAGTAGGTAAAATATTTGGAAACTTTAACATGGTTGTTGAATGAAACACTCCATTAGATAATGAGTTATGCTTACAGTAGGCTGCAAAAGTGCAGTACATGAGGAAAGACTGTATTTGCTCCCGTCTTTTGTGTCTTGGTTTAAATACATATAAAATCAATGACATGCGATACAATCTGCCTATCTCTATCGCATATCATTGATTTTATGTGTATTTAAACTAAGACACAAGAGACAGGATCAAATACATTCTTTTCTCATGTTCAAGCACTTTTGCTGCCTACTGTACGTACGTACTACAAGTATAGTGTATACATATTTGTTTAATAATAGTGAAATACCTACAATTTCCACTTTAGGCCACTTTTCAATTGACTAATTTTGTTTTCGATTTAAATCAAAATGGGTTTTTTTTTAAGTTAAGACATTTAATGTAAGACACGTTTGCTTTTAATAGTGCTCTTATAACACGACACTGTGAGTATATTTAAGTTTTGAGTTATAACACATCTCAATATAGTTGTACGTGACTCTGGGCAACATCAATGTATCATGGTATCGTGCATAATTATTACTTGGAGCTCAGTTAGCTAGTAGGTCTTACCCATTTAACGTTTAACAATGTTGGTTCAAAGATGGCAAAATAAGCCGAAAGCCTTTTGAAATCGATAACCAAATACTCAATATGAATAAGAGAGACTATAGAGAAAGCTAAGAAAATATTGTATTCACCATAGCTAATAAACAGCGAGATACTTCACTATGTTGCAGTTTTAAATAAAATTATGATAGAAAACTAATTTTCAAGTTTTGTTTTATCACAACAGTTTTTATTAGAACATGCACACATTCGGTAGAAATTTCCAATTTCGAGTTGTGCCACTTTTCGTTTCTGACGTCAGACGGAAAACGGATATCCTACACGGCTGGTGTTGCCGATTCTTGCACAATGTATGTTCATACATCTTGTTCAGTTACTTAATTTTATACCCTGTATCACCACGTTTTGATACTGCTATTAGGCACCTTAATTATTATGTAATACGTTTGATTTTGCTATAAAACTGTTACCGCTGACGCTAATCAGCCCCGGCTCTAGGGGTGACACATTCAGAGGGCGCCAAATTCAAGCTCGACAAACGTATATACAGGATATACAGCGCTAGATCATATGACCAGCATAGACTCATGGACATGAAATCAAATGATGATGATGTTAAGGTAAAAATATATGCGAGCGGGGTGGCATTTTTCAGTTTTTGCCCAGCTTCGAAAAAATTCAAGATCTGGGGGTAGGGTTGCCACCTGTAGGTACTATATTATATAATATTGTACTATATTTTAGTCCCTTGGGAGCGTAGTTTCTGACTGCACTATGTTTATGCTTTATGTTATGTCAATGACACGCAAGCTTCAAGCAAAGACTGTTTTATTTTCCTTAGATCTCTTCCCACATAAGTGGGTGGGAATCACAATATTCACTTATAGCAGTAATATTTTTTTACTGCTATATTCGTAATATAACGTATCTAAATACTCACCTAATCAAACGCACTCTTAACTAAAGACACTGCGCAGGCAGGCGGTAATTGCAAACTCTCTCTAACCAAAAGCAGCGGTTTCACTCGGCCGCGGCCGGCGCAGGCGCATGAGTCAACCGGTGAAAGTGCCACTTGGACATAACGATTAGTATGGATTACATGTCATCCATCATCGTTCATTAATACCACATTTTAACAACCCGATGAAGTTTCCTTTGTTGAGCTGGTAGTTATTGCAGTTTCCTTGATTTAGAGAAAGGAAAAAAGCTAGCCAAGTGCGAGTCGGATTCGCAATCGAAGGATTTTTGTACAAAAACGCCGAAAATAACACGTATCTTTTATAGGGGGTCCTTATAAAAGGTCCCTTTAATTATTCATTTTAATTTACTTTTATTATTATTCTGATGTTGTAGTGCCTATAGTAATTACTACACACGCACAAGAATCCGAAAAAATAGACAAAATTTAACTTTAATAAAAACTTAATCACTAAGAAAAAAGTGTCGATGTTTTATCATAGAAGGTATTGGCGATAAATAATAACTCAACTGACTGACTGACTCTTCTAAAAAAATTTTGGTGCCGGAATGGGAACAAAAATAATTAAATCGGTGCCAACAGATTGGTGCCAGGTGCCAAAATGGGAATGCTTCTGAAATATTGTTCTGAAACCATCGAATATTCTTCAGTTTAAAAACAATGTTATCAATAATATAACAATGAATCGTTCAAAAACAATATTAAAACAATCACTTCAACAAATTAAACACTTTTTTAAAAATTATACAAATAATAATTATAAACAAGATATCCAATTAAAATTTTAAAAAAGATTAAGCTTTACCAGTCATACTATGCTAATTTTAATTAGGTAACGTTTTAATTAAACGATATGACATAACTAGTTATAAGTCTATGGACATAACACACGTTATTAACTTTATTTCCGGTGTCACTTTCATTTTCTCATAGCTCCTCACTATGACTTACAAATTTACCAAAAAAATAATCTAATAGGTACTTAAAGAAGCAAGGAATCAAATGGGTATTGCATTAAGTAAGTGCCTAATATTATAATTATCACCTGCTTATCAACTAATTATCACCTGCTTCGAGCCTTGGAAAGCGTGATAAGCTGTTGGCCCCGGCTGTCATCAAGATCTTTGACAGTCGTTAAAGGGAGTCAGTACCCTCATAAAATCCTGACAACTAATCTAACTTCAGAATAACTTATCCCTTTGGGTTGTGAAGGTCAGATAGGCAATCGCTCCGTAGAAAACTAATACCTATTCAGCTACATCTGATTACATTAGAAGCAAACCCCAACAAAGTTTGGGAATAATAAGGCTAGGAGGATGAGTCAAATCGATTAATAAAATTAAAACCCATATTTATTTTAATTTTATGAACTTAACTAAACTTCACTTAATACTAACTTTAGTACTTACTAATTATCGAGATTTATCATGTTTATTTATGTTGTTTGATTTGTAGATTTGTGTAAAATATCGGAAACTCAAAAAACATGGTAAATATCTCGATAAAATTGATGTTGTTACCTCAAGTTAATATCCCAATGCTTTTTAGGACAAGATAAATATTTATTTAAGACACTCGTTGTTAAGAGAGATAGTAGGTTCATTGTCTTAATAGGTATAACTAGTAGGTACCTAGTTCAAATATCTAACCTCTAGACTAAGCATATTGAACTATGAACTATAAAATTAACCGCAATAAAGTAATTTGACTGCAGTTAAGTCTATAATACCTATCTAGTTTTATAATCTATTTGGTAGACGATGGTGGCGCAAGGTACGCGCCAAAATGCCGCGTCGTTGAAGCACTTTCGTAGCGTGATCTTCTTGCGACAGACATGTCCCAAGTTTTGATATATGACTGTATTACGTGTAAAGTTTATAATATCTCTCACGTAAGTGAAGAAAGTCATAAAGGTAGGTAACCATGAATTTATAATTTTCGCAGTACAGATGTAGTATGCACCTTTTTGGGGCAAGGTCGCGATAAAATGCGTTATCATACGATAAGCTTTATTTATAATAATATAGTAACTTACTCGACAGCTACAGACGTTGTCAAAAATCCCATAGAATATAGACATACACATACATACCTACAGTTTTCCTACCCGGGGAAGATTTCTATATTTTTGCCCCAATAAGTTATTTTATATTTAGACTGTTACCACAGTATAGTAAAAATATGTTGTACTGTGCTATTATGAAGTATGAACACTTTTAAAAAGAAATGGGCAAAATCGAAACGAACAGCATTTACCTATTTAATTTTTATATAATGATTTGCTACAAGTATCCTATTATTTTGTATTATATCTATGTTTTTAAATGTCATATGTACCTACTTTTTAGTTAATCTAAGACACCACTGACTAACGCTGAAGGAAAACATCGAAGGAAACTTAGACTTAATAGTCTGAAATCGCAAACACGCAGTGAGCTAATCGTGGTGATTAATGCTTAATCCTTCTCTGTATGAGAAGCTTTGCCCTTCAGTGGGACAGCTACAGGCTGATTAATTTATTTATCTATTCTGGGCACATTTCTGAAGGCTTTTAAAGTTTTATTTCTTTTATAGAAAGTAAAAATACCCTGCGATCTCCTGGGTTAAGCCTCAGTCGCTCTACCACAGAATAAGCTACCCACTAATAACCTAACACTGACTTCTCAACACAATCTGTATCTCGAGTCACGAAATAAAATCTCCTTTTCGCTCTCGTAGAGACATGGAGAAGCAATAGAAAGCTTCTTGTCAACCATTAATGTAAATGAGGTACTTCTTCATGTAATAGATGGCATATCGCGGCTGTTATCTTAAACGGATCGTTTCTATTGCTTCAGAATTCATGTGTCCCTGGTAGAATGGATGAAAATTATTCGATTTCATATTGTACCATTTTATGATTATCTCGGATAGCGATATGAGTTTTGAAAATCTTTATTTTCCTCTAATTCCTCTCTTTACATTTCTTTATCTTGCAAGTTTATAAATAAAAAAATGATCACTACTTTAATAACAATTTATAAAATAATGTTTTGGTTTTACCGTTTTATTTGTTATAAATATGTATTAATTGTTAATAATATAAATTGTTATTACTTAAAGTAGTGATCATTTATTTAGAAGAAAAAGTAGGTTACTGTTACTGTTAGCTTACATTGCTGGGCAAAAGTCTCCTCCCATGATTTCCACACCTATCTGATAATAATTATAAAACCGCATTATGCAATGCGTGAAAAATGTGGGAACTATATGTATAGGAGCGTAAGATGTATTTTTCACAGACATTTAATCTCAATAGAAGCAAACGATTTTTCCTCAATATTCAGTGTTCAATTGTATGAATCTGGGACAGTCGAAGATCCTCCAACCTATTTACCTGGGATTTATTGCTCAACCGATATCAAATAGGTCACATTCTGAAATTCTACACCTATAATTTCATAAGCCATTATCGTAATAGGCTAGCTGCACAATGCAAATACATATTACATAGATAATTACTTTTATTAAGTACTAATTACTTACTTATATCACCGCGTGATTTATTTGTAGAATATTGATCAACAAAACCTTCATCTACTAAAATCCCGCTAGCTATTTTAACCCCCGACATAAAAAGAGGGATGTTAAATTTTACTTGTATGTGTATTTGTGTGTCTGTATCCTACCTGTGTTTCTGTCTGTGTCATCGTAGCCCCTAAACGAGTGGAGCGATTTTGATTTAATTTTTTTTAAAATTTAAATGGTGACTTGAATGTAAAAAAAAATTTGAAGTCTTTGTGTCGACGGTTTTTAAATTTCAAAAAGTAGAGATTATCTTTGCTGTTTTCTATCGTTTCGTGCACTAAAAGCCCTTAATTTAAATATTAGCTTACTAATCAACTTCCGCATCCAATTAATTTTTACGACAGAAACTTCTTGCTCGTTAATAAGGAAATATTATTTAAAACTTACGATAAGACATTAATTTAATAGTTGAATTTTACTTTGCCCTTTTTCAATACTTAACCTAATGCTGCTACATTATGCTTTAAGAGCTAGTATTTTGAATAAACAATTACCTAACACACTACTTATATAGAACTAAAACTAAAAACTAACACTAAAACTAAAAATAAAAAGATAAAAACTTAATCTAAAAGACCTACAAAGACCTATATTAGGTCTGAGTTTTATTTGATTTGAAGATTTGAGAATTAATATTGCAATTATGTATGTAGGTATATTATGTTAAATAGTTGATTCTTATGTAGGGCATTCTCACGAAAAAACTCTACAATTTCAATTATTATTTAACAATGATTGTCATTGTCTTCTTGACACAATACAATAGTACATTCTGTCGGTTCTAAATGTTTTTAATTATAATACTAACTTGAAATTTTTTAAATCTACAATGGGGACGAAGGATTGTAAATATTTACTGTAGGTATTGTATAGTCACGAACATAATATGTAAACATGTAGAGTTTTTCAAACGCCATGTTGATAAATTGTAGCCTGTAGTTATTTTTATGTTTATCCTATATTAATGTAAAGTTTCATCAAATTCCGATCAGTAGTTTTTGCGTGAAAGAGTAACAAACATCCATGCATCCATCTACACAAACTTTCACATTTATAGTATTAGTAAGATTATATTATACTAGATATTGCCCGCGGCTCCGCCCGCTTGGATGTCGGTAATCGCGTAAAAAAGCCTATGTCCGCTATCATATTCTAGGCTACACCCCTGCAAAATTTCATTCCAACTGGTTCAGTAGTTTAGGCGCTATGAAGTAACAAACAGACAGAAAGACAGAGTTACTTTCGCATTTATAATATTAGTTAGGATTAGGATTTAGGATTAAGGATATCAACGGCGCACCAGATGCAACAAAACATTTCATTTTGTCTCATTTCTCGTTTAAATTACTCTCTCTCATTTCAATTTTGTACTAAGTATAAGACTTGAAATTGCATAAAACTTTTAGTTCCCATTCTCTATTAGTAAAGTTACTTTGAGTGGCATGCAGGTTTACACACATTAATCACAAGAAGTTGTGCCACTTCCTCGACAAGACACAGATGGGTTACCGTACAGTTTCTTCCGACATGTTACTTAATATTAATATTTACATTGTACTGATGAGAAACAATGCATTTACTGTTTTCGAGGAAGTTTTAGTTCAGGGAAGAGTTATAAGACGTTATTAAATTCTGTGGGTGATTTATTACACGTGTTTTTTTTTTAATATATCTACCAGGAGAAATAGAAGGAGGGTTGGCCTGCAGTGGGACGATAATGGCTGAAAAAAAAATCTATTGATATATATTTATAAGAATATTGAGTCGTGTCTAGTGTTATGACCATTGACGGGCCAGTCAGAGGTCTCAGGTTTAAACACAAGTCGCGCACCTCTGACTTTTCGTAAGTTATGTGAGTATTATAAATTAATTATCACTTATTCCGTCATTGAATGGATTTAAAAAAATATTATTTTTAAAGTTTAGATTTACATTTTGCGTGTAGCAAGTAGGATGAAATATAATTTACTGACTAAAAATAACAGCACATTATAAAATATTATGGTATGTCCTTACCTAACCTATACTCCAAGTATTTATATTCTGACTTTGAACATTAAGTTAAATAGGTAGATGCTAAAAAATTCTTCAGAAGCTCAATAAGTTTCTCGATTCTAAAAGAATAATAAATGATATAGGTGCCTCTACATTAAGACGGGTCGCCAGTACCTACGTTTCCCAAATCCTTCTTAAGCCGAATAACAATTCTTCAAAGAACTCTCCTTTTTTCCTTATAAGTTCTTAAGGACACGACAATCTCAAGATTTCACAGTTCACAGGGGTGGCCATTTTGAATTGATAGACTTGACTAAACTTTCAAAATCAAAATCAAAATATTTTTATTCATCTACATGCCTATTCATGCAGCTTAAGCACATGATAGCTTATTAAATATAATTATTTAATAAGAAATTTTGAAAAAACAACTGAACGACGTCGAAGATCGTGGGTTCGAATCCCATCCGTATCAGTTGTTTTTCCAAATTTTCTTATTAAATGATGATATTTATTTTATTATTTTCAATTATTATATTCCATGATGGCTACCTATTATTCAAAAGGATTCTGACAAAAAATACACTCGAATTGAGAACCTCCTACTTGTAAAAGTCGGTTAAAAAGAGAGACAGATGATGAAATATATCTGAAAAATAACGATGACGCATCTAAATTAATCAATTTGCATTCCTCCATTCATCTTCTAACAATCGATTTCTAAATAACACACACAAAACAACAAAGAAATACCTAGATCAACATCTGTCGGCCTATTAATTATGTCATTTCACTTGTAATGAAGTCACTCAGTGAAATCGAGAAAGCAGACATCAATGACCTCCAGCTTGTTTGTCTGTTTGTCACGCGCCGCTTTCGCGAATAGTCCTAGCCCTTGGACCGTCTGTAAAATATCAATGCTTTAGACAGTTTAAGTTATGTAAGAAAATCGTGCAGGAAAGTTTTAAAAAAATCTTTTTCCAAATGATTAGTTTGCAAAAATGTACAAAAAAGAACATTTTTTGTATTCTCTTATTCCATTATGTCTACCGTCTTATTCTTCAATTTTATGAAAGGAAATGATGACTTTAACAAATTCATCGTAAAAAAATTCTTAGGTAAACATCGTGCGGTAAGCCCGTAAACAATTTTCTTTCAATATATACCTCAAAAGCCCCTGAGAGAGGACTGTCACGAGGTTGATTGACAGAAAGATACCCATCGAATTCAGAATTGATTCCTTTCATCAAGCTTCATTTCAGAACGTCCTTCATTCAAACTGGCCGTAAATAAAAAATAAAGCCAAGAATACGAAGATGAAAAAAAAACGACGAAAAAAGAATGACCCGCTTAAAAATACGCGTCGGAATAAAGTGGAAAAAACGGTAGCAGCTGTATTATCTTGTCTTTGATTAACATTACGAAGCTAAATAGATAAACTTAATCCCGCCATGCTGTAAGAATTCAAATGAGCTCACGAGATACTTATTGTTACGCTAGAAAACAATGTGTGCCAAAATCGTGAGTGACATATTCAAATTTACTTTCTACATTGTGATTGTTTCATTTAAAATATCAACACGATATAATGAGGTTTGCTTAAATATTTGAAATTATTCGAGTAACTAGCTAGTTTTGCGAGGAATTTACTTTACTTTTTGCTTATGCGTCTATTGTTTATATAATGAAGCGTTACGAAAAAAAAGAGCAACCCCCGTTAAAATGTGGTGCACTAAAAATTGTCTAAGGATCTCAAGGTGAGCGATTTTTTTTTTAAATTTGCGTTATTTTTTTCCAAGGTTTCGCTTCCTTGGTTTCGGCTCTGGCTCTGCTTAGGTTTAGCCCGACCCAACAAAAATCCCATAAAAGAGCACTTTCAGTTTCAGTTTTTTCCAAATTTTCCAATATTACGGGAAATTTTTGTTTCTCCTTGTTCTAACGAAAATTTAAAAAAGAAAATACATAGTTTAATCGGCCATTTTTAAGTGATGCGCTTATCAACGAATTGCATCTTATTTTTATTTAAATAAAGAATAATTATCTGTCTAATATTTTATTGTAGGTACTTAATGTATTAAAAAAAATCTGTTATATTACAATGATAAGTAAACGAAATAAGTAGATCTTTAACATGCAGAATACAAATTAATATGCATTAAAATTAGGAACTCTATCCGATATCCGAGCCGATGCGGCAGACATATCTCAACTTCTCAAGGCATACTATCAAAATTATTCACTTTACCCTTTAATAAAAGTTAGTCTAGGATAAAATCACTTAATGTATGTCTTGGCACGGCACTTCTGCGGCATTTTAAAAACATAATTCTCATCTCGAATTCCATTAGTCTCGCCTTGGTGTGTAAGTTTTTGGCAAATGTTGGTAATAGTAAGAATTATTGTTTTCTTTCCAAAGCCTCCGGGTGATTTAAATGCTCTATTTTTTTAATAAGTATAACCAAACATGAATGCGGTTTATTTTGAAATAAGGGTCGCGGAAGGTTTTTTTTTCGAAACCCCACTACTCAAAAGAATACCTAAATTAACTTTTCGGCTAACTTGCATTTAGCCGAGGTCACTGAACTGGTTGATAAAATAATAAGTGTAAATTAATAGTGTAATACAATAATTTTTTAATTTTCTTAAGAAGATACCTTTTTACTAAATCTACGCCTTATATTATGTTATAAGATAAAAAAAAATATGTTTTTGTCTAAAATAGATATCAGAGAGCTCGTTGGAACATGTATCTAACGAGCTTCGTCTTACTAATAATTAATGTTCTTGTGTAATTAGATATCCAACATATTTAGTGAATCCGAAAACAATGGCTCTTTTCTGCTTATAATTAAAATAGAAAAGAAGAAAATAGATAAGGTACCTAACTTAATTGAAAGAATCTATCTAAGTATATTAATTAATTACATCCTACGATTTTATTATTACCTATAATAATTATAATAGGGGTGTAAATAGTTAAAAAGGTGGTACTTAAGTAGTATTACAATAGATAATTATTTTATCTTATTTTAGCTTTTTGTTTTTTTATAACGTAGGATGTGTCATGTCAGTTGTATGTGTTTAGTGTTATTTAATTTTACATTGTGTTACAAGGGCGGTAAGATCACAATTACTATCGAAGGGACATTTAAAGCCCAAGCCACAGGCGTTAGTCGAACCGCCCGAGCGACATACAATATTTTTCATCATACTTGCAAAGAAATAAACAAAACTACGTACACCATGACGTACACCAATGTAAAAATGGCGGGTTGGAACTTGGCACTCTGAACGTAGTAGGTAGGTACTGACTGATACGTAGTTGACTGAGGAATTTGCTAACCATGCGAATACTAGTTTTAATGTGACTTAATTTATACTTTAAAAAAAGAAAAAAAGCAAATGGAGTATGTAGCAACCGTACAGGTGGCGTTCTGTACTTTCTGCCTACCCCCACGGGAAAAGGCGTCAATTTATGTATGTGTGTTTAAGGTACCTCAATCCTTCTAGAGGACTAAAAACAAAGTTAAAAAAGTATAAATCCTTCTCACTAAACTGTCGGTGTGAGCATAATTTGAAAACTTGTACTAGGTCCCAGTACGCGTGCTACGCTACTCTTTTGCTACGATATTCGCGTAGCAAGCGTAAAATACAATTCAATTTCAGCTTACACCTTTTTAAAATCTCATTATTAGCAAAATATTGACACTTGGCATTATTTACGCTATATTTGTAAATCGTACCACGTTCCTAAGTTTCATTTCGATTTTGTAATCATGTCACTAGAATATCTACTCCGAAAGAAGGAAAGGCTTTTGTAAAAAAAATATGCAAATTAAATGTAAAATAATGTAATTTTCACACAACCATTTTGTCACCGCTTGTATTCGTCAAATTCACTTTCTATGTTTTATGGTTATTTTTTATGGTACCTACATGTTTTTGTTTCCATGTTATTCAAACAGAATGGTACCGTTAGGTATGTGCCTCGGTAATTGAATTAATTCTATTGTCAACGTACTTACATGCCTCTGTTATTTTTTTTAATTGATACATTTTTTCTGCCTGTAATAGACAAAAGAAAATAGGATTTTGTTGACAACGAGAAACAATACCATTATTTAAATAAAACAGGACCGTTAGCATTATTGAGTTACGTTTTGTTACACACGTTTCTATGTTTATTAACATACCTTAAACAGCTTTGTTTCATTCATGTGAATAACTATGAAACTAGGTTCCCATATACCTACTACTTTATGTAAAGAATAACAAGATTGTAATATCGGTAATTCCGTATAATCTGATAACAATTAGTGATTTTACCTTTCATTAACCCATAAGTAAAGGAGATAAAATGTTATTTATTTGCTATGACAAAACCCATAGCAGATCAAGGGCCCTTCGAAAGAATTTTCTACGGGCCCTACGCTTGCTTAATCTGGCACTGCATTCATGTATCATTAAATGCTTAATCAGTATAACGCTTGTTAAGTTATCACTCATAATTAATTCTGTAATTAATAAAATAAAAAATATTATTATTAAGTATTTCTACCAAATTAAATTTCTAGATAAGCTTTGAACATGAGATTTGTAACAATTGTAACGGGCGTAACGGCTAAATCGAGGGTAAACAATGGATATAATACTGTTTAAAAAAGACTATATCAACAAGATTTAAATCCTATTACACAGCTGAAAAAAAACTGCCTAATAAATAGTCAAATGTAATGTCTTTTCGAAATTTCCGGGAAAAGAATCCGGATCTACCTCTCGCCATACATCGGTAAGATTAGTATGAAGTCATATTGATTTTACACAGCAATGACGTCATCTCTAGCTTCGATTTTTTTGATATTTACCTACTTTCTTACTTCGCAATTATTTTTTTAAAGATTTTTATTTTATTGTACCTTTCGTGTCTGTAAACTGACAGCTGAAAGGGACTCGCCATCTATTTACTAATTAGCTTAATAGCAAATCTATTAGCACAATGTTGTTTTAATCGCTAAATGTTGTGCAAATTGTTTACACAACAACCACTCAGGCGTCGAAACAAAAACAATAGCTTTACTCAACCTTATTGAATAGAAGATTATGTCATGTGGTGTAGTATCAATAGATTGGTACAACTATTTTGTTATTATTGTTTTGGTGGAACATTTGGAGTATACCTGAAGGAAAAGTAACTACTCTCAATAATGAAGAATCAAATTTTACTCAAAGGATTTACCTTATTTTTAAAAGTACGATAATTATGTTACTTTTTCGAATTTTAATCAGATCAATTCCAGAGCGTGTCATGCGCACTTTCAAAAATCTTTTACTTTAAAAAATAAAATAAAGGAATGCTTTCTTTAAATAAAATTTGCTATTTTCAGTATTTGAGTAGGCTTTCCTTCTAATAATTGACCAGCTGTGTTATAAGTGTAGCTGTAGGACCGTTTTGGACTTCCGTATTTGGCGCTTTACATCTAGATCTCTTAAACTCCTGTCCTCAAGCTGGTGAACCCCTTTGCGTACGGTAGAGCGCTATTCCGGACTGAGACGTGCGAGGTCCTCCCAATTGTCTCAAGGTAAGGCAAGATTAGGCCGAGTCAGGGTGGACAATACCTGCGATACAAGGATGTCCTAAAACACCATCTCACTGTCTGTAACATGTAGGTAATAAAAATAGGTTGTAAGTTAAGATATATCATCTCGAGTAGGTATATACTGTTGATTTTCCGGTTTAGAAAAGTGAGAGAACCGGTGCAATTACTGCTAAGGTAAGAAGCAAAAGTCCTCAAAGGTTAGGTCTAGCAATAAATACTAAATCCGTGAGAGTTGAGGAACTATGTAGCAAGTTTGCAATATATCGGGAAAGAAACGAGACAAATATTATATCGTATAGGACACAAGCCGAGCAAAAGGTGTGCTGTTTCTATGACACGTCACGGAAACTGTCAATCGTTTCTACTCGTGTGTAACTGATATAATAAAGCATACAATATCACTTTATATCAAAATCGAAAAACAACATAGATTTTAGAAGTTACATACTTAAGGAACGAATTATCTTATAGAAGAGCCTGCATGGTATTTGAATTCGTGCTGGCAAATAACAGACGGTGAAGTCGTCGTCCATTTCATATAATTATTAATCGTGATGAACACTTCAACAGTATAGTCACTACTTACTTAGAAAGTAACCCTTGCTTCTTAAAAAAAAGATTTCTAGTACGTACTATTCTTAACCAGTGCTCTGTAAAAGTGTAAACGTGAACAAACCAAATCAATGATGCAGAGTGAAACATACAATTTCGCCACAATCTCCATAGGTACCCACCTACATAACAAGGTAGGAATCTAGCTATACACCTACGTACGTACTAACCCTTTGCGATTACTTTCTCGATGGAGGGAGCGTCGATTTTTACGAGCACGATGACTTTAAATTTTTACTATTTCTCTATCTGATTCAGCACAAAGAAATTGCAATCTTATGACCCTACATTTTACAGGAGTTTTCACAAATTTTCCTTCAAACTTTTGTTGGATGCAATTTCATTCCGACCTCTGGTCTTAATATCTTGTTGAATAGCATTCGCTATCATTTCGTTGTTCTTTGTTATGCAGATAAGACAATAATGGAGCATGGTGAAGACATTTTCTATTTAAAAACAACAATCAAGGTAGGAGACGTCTGGCAGTGGCACGATAATTATTCTAATTATATATTGTTCTACGTTCCTGGTTAACAGTTTAGTGCTTTTAAAATAAAATGTAATATTTTCTTTCCCTTTTAACTTTGTATCTTAATTTTGTTCTAAAAGCCGCAACGCCCACGGTCTTAAATATCTTCATTGTTCTTAACGAAAAGCTCTTTTGAATTGACAATTTGCAGAAACGTTACAATCGATAGATTTTTCTGGCAGACTGTGTTACGTTCAGTTGATGAATTTATTTAGCTACGTCAACAAACTTCGCAGCAAATTTCACTAGTCGATAAAGTAAAAAGATGCACCACAGTGCATTAAAACTATCGTCGTATTGTCTGGCCGCCTTTCACCACGCGCATAGTTGCGTCACAAGTACGTCACCGCACTTGAGTTCACTCACTCCTCACTTACGACATCCCTGACTCGACGTGACTCCGAGAAATGTTGGAACATGACGAGATCTCACGAGCATGATACGAGTATGACGTAGATAAATATTTTGAAGATTCGTGCCTCAATCGAAGCGGGAGACTTTGTGAATGGACCGTTAAGTTTGAAGTTCAAGACAGTAGATAAGCGAAAACTTTGTGGTTTGAGCGATATTTTTTGTACTTGAGTGGTTTGTTCTGTCTATATTACACTTTAAAACAATGGGTTTTCTATTCAGAAATAGTATAGAGAAAAGACGCAGTAGATTTGATTAAGTGTCATCTCCACCATTCGTTTACCATTCATCAACTTTTTCATGCGCACAGCTAAAGAATGACATCGACTGGGCGTACTGTACTACCATAACATTTTCTAGTTTGGTTATTTTTAAGTCGAGTGAGACAGGGTTACCCAAAGATTTTTCACTCTACTTAACAGTTATGTATTTTACTGTAGGTAATACAGCGACTGTAGAAGACTATATCACAATACCAACACATTAGATTTGTAGTGAAATAGAAACCTTTTTTATAGTTTAAAAAAATATATCCCTATAGATACCAACTCTCTACAACAATGACACATATTAGAAGGTACCTCTATTGCATGATAAGTATCATTAAGTTATAAAATTAGATAATTCAACTAAATGTTAACACATATTATACAATAGTTAAGTTTAACAGATAACCTTGCCCATTACCTAAGCAAGAATATTATTTTCGTCAAAAGAACTAAGCTATCTAAGTTGTTGATCGCCTTGTTCCAATAAGTTTCTGAAGCGTTTCGCTTTGCAGAAGTTTAGATATTCGGTTACCAACTTTGTTCAAACTAAACCTCGGTATACTTACAAATTATATGTAAATTGAGGAAGCCATTTTGAGAAATTACTCGTATCTCTCGGCCATTATGTTTGTAATTGATACAATTATGTTTCAGTCTGCTGAAAACAATTTCGTAAATTTTTGGCTTTACATAAATTACAATTTTTGGTAACACATCAACGTACAATGTTATCCAATGTCAAAGACCTAAGTTCATTGGCCGGCAAACGTTAAACACAAACTAAAATCGGAGAAAGTAATAGCTAATTAGCATGCAGTTGGGCTCGGTTCTTACGTCACTTCCGTAGTTCATATAACAAATAGATATGACTACAATACTAATGAAAATAGGAGCAGTAACAAATTAAAAGTAATGGTTCTTAATGGAAAACAATGATAATGATAAGAATGATGGCTTAATCGGTCTCGAACAATGCAGTGCTGAAGCCGAGGTCTGTATATGAGTGCCATCGTTTGGCAAAGTTTTATTTGGTAGTTCTGTATGTTATTTCTTAATAGCAGCTTGAAATTTACTGTTCCCGGTGTTTGGCAAGATTTGCCGGCTAAGGTAGGGAATAAACAGGTAAAACTGCAACAATATTTACGTTTTACCATGTTTTAATTCACTTAGAATATGGTAAAATAGAAGTCACAAGCATTTCATTCATCAACATGTCTCTTTTTCTTCGATGAATTGCACGCATTTTGCAATAACATCATCAAAGCTATATAAACTTGTAAATTTTACTAAAAGAGGTATTTTTACGCCGATTATTAGACGGCCAGTCATACTAGTCAGCTTGCAGTTATGTTGTAAGAAATTCAAGAACAATAAAATAAATTGTGTGCATCGACCAGTGCGCGGGAAAGCCTGGTGTTATAACCGCGAAGTGGCGCGAGGACGCATGCGCGCGCGCTCGGAATCCCAAGCGTCTGTACATGCACACACGTCACTAAGACGTGAGCGATTGGTGCATTATTTAGGTAGGTATGCTGCAGAACAATTCAAAAGTAGGGTCATTGTAATATTTCTAGAAATATTAAATTATAAATTATTGTTCATACATACAGTTATTTACATAATGTTATAGATTATTTTTGATATCCTTCCTCGCTCTTTCCATAGATTGGATAGTCAATAAAAATAAATTGTTTTTATTTGTTTAGTGTTTAAATGTCTCTAGTTACAAAATGTTTGAAGAAAACTGATTGGGAAAGGGTTACAAAGGAACCAATGAGCTGTTGTTATTTCTCCATCGTACCTACTCAAAAACATCTGGAAATGTAGAAAAATAAACCTCATTACAAATCTGTTTTTTTTTCTGACCAAATAATACCTAATCTTACGGCAACGACATTTAATTTCAAGAATTTATTAAACGATCGCGAGTATGACATAATAATTTATATCTACTCTTAAATAACTCGTGTTTTTTATTAGACAGTTAGATGACTCACCTAGAACTTGCCTCATTAATCTAACTCTTGTAATTACATGAAAAACTAAGAAAACCGAACAAAACAATGTAGACGGGACAAAAACTTTTTCACGCCTTGTTTCCTTGTTGATTATTTTACCTTTGTCATTGCTAGAAATTACCTTTTAGGTAATTAGATGCCTATGCTTCGAGATAACTGCTCATTAGTAAATGTTTTCTATGTTTTGGATGATATAAAGCGATTGGGCTCATTTTGTTTGAACTCTGGCGACGATTATATTTCCCGCAGGCACTCAAATATTTATTTACCTTTTAAAGCTACCATAGATAGCTACACATCGTTGTAAGTTGCTCTAAATAATATCGGAACTATGATTTTCTAGTTTCAGTATGCTTTGAAATTCACAAACAAATCATCTAGATAAATATTATATCGTCGAGGTATATACCGACACTTCTTTAAAAAATTTAAAAATAAAGTCTTACTTGCAATTTACCTTGCAGCTTAAGATGCTTATAACCCATGTCACCAATTTTTCTGACGATTACCAAGGTCATCGAAAAGTTAATCAAGCTTACTAACATTATAAATGTGAAAGTTTGTGAGGATGGATTTTATATTTGTTACTCATTCGCGCAAAAACTACTGAACGGATTTTGATGAAACTTTATGGTAATATAGCTTATACATCAGAGTAACACATAAGCTACAATTTATCAACATACCAGGCGGGCAAAGCCGCGGAAAGAATCTAGTGATGTTATAATATAAACTTGTTGGAACACTTTAACCATATCCCTTAATGAACGTGTGTTTATAAAGCACTTAAACGTTTAATGTAACTTACCTAACTAGATTCTTATAAAGTCACTAAAGTCCAGGTCGGCCAGGAAAACATTTATTTTTAATTGTGACTGTACTTGACAGCCTTTAAGACATGAATTTAATGCCAGTCCTATTTAAGAAAATTATATAATACCTACACTGAAACAATAGGATTTGCAGGGCGTATCCCCAAACCTCATTCACTTAACAATCGACGATCCCCTAACAAGCCCAATAATACCTTCACTTTCAAACAAAGACAAACTTAGTTGAATTCGAATCTATTAATTGTATTGTTCATTGTCTAACTATCGGCTGTGTGTAACAGACTGTATACGACTACATAATTAATATTTTTAAAAGGTGCCTAATCTATTCAATACAAGGCCGATACCCATGTTAGTTGAAGTCGAACGATACATACGACTTAGGTGCAATGTTAAAAGAATATTATGACCTCCTTTGCAATATGTATACGTGAGAAATTGAAAAGAATCTAAGAAATAGATAAAAGATATTATCTAAAGCAGAATATTGTCTAAAGCCTTCTCACCCATTCCTTTCATTTGTTTGCTTTTTATAGTACTTACCTAAATCTAGAAATACGACAATAAACATCTCTAAATTAGGTATTGTTTATCTTGAACTACTATTAAATACATAGGTATATTTTTCAGTTACCTACTTATAAATATCATCTGTGCTTATAGTAATGTAAATATTTTAGACCTAGTCATAACTACATTTGTCTAAGGAAGAATTTTGTCTGTAACGTCTGAAATAAAGAAAAACAGAGTGTTACATAAACTTTCCTATACATTCGTTATATACGAAAACTTGGGATATAATTATATATGACTTGATATTTTTCTTGCACTGCAGTGAATATGACGAGGACGCTAATGTCTTGGTCGAAATAAGATGTAGCGCTATCTATAAAAGACACTGTATTAGGCGCTCCTGATCAGAAGTAAGTAGCAAAATGTCCAATAGCGCAAAACGTCCAATGAGTAATAAGTCTAAATAGCAAAAGGTCCATGTAGCAAAACGTCCAACTATCAGATGGTCTATATCGCAGAACGTCTAATTAGCAAATCGACATTTTTTAAGTGTGTACAAGTTTCGGTTAATTTACCTGGTAGATAGCGCACTGCAGACTTTGTTAATTATTATACCGGTTCTCTGTTAATTTGTTAGTTTTATCTGGTTTTTACTTTATGTGATTTTGTTGCAGTGTTCGCGTGTGTGATGCAGCGATGTCAGTGGCGGTGAGGGCGGCGCTGCTCTGCGCCTGCGCACTGCTGGTACAGCACGGTAACTATTGAGTCCCATTTAATGTTACATCTGTATAGCATTGTTTTCTATACAAAAGCTCAGTTGGCAATACAGCTGGTGTACCTATTTAACCTGAAAATAAATAAATAAAAATCGCAATTTCTTGTGCTCTTAACTTAACTAGATTTGATCTGAGCTATAAGAGGTAGTTTTGCCTCGGACACGGTCTAGGTAACACTATCCGTAATTTATTTTTTAAAGTCACTGGTTTAAATGCTATTCTTAATCGAATTTATTAGTACCTAGTAAGGTTACTAACAACAGTTAATTACAATCTTAAAAATCTTATTACCAGATATAATTTAATTAGCTAATTAAAGCAATCAACTGATTTATTCACACTTCATTATAAAGGCTCAATACCTAACTACTGATCGTTATCACACATTCATTATTCAAATCGCCCTAGTTTACACAAATCAAATTATCGATGAATGAAGCATGATTAACTAATAAAATATTAGCTATTAAATAACTATGCGTTTAATCACTGAATTTGAATTTGAGATTTTGTATTGTTCACTATTGCTCAGGTGAATTTTCCTTTACGAAGCATCTTTGCTTCATGGATTTAGTAGGTTCAGACACTATCTATTAAATATCACTTAGAAACAAATGAAAAATTTTACCTTGTCTTTAATTTTTGTTAAAAGAAAAAATATTTCCAGCAAGATTTAAACGCGATTTTGATGTAAAAGCCTCTAGCTTCACCTTTCCTAACCTGGGAGTAATTACCCCTACGGGGATATAACTGAAATTCTGCGGAAGTATAAACTTACAAATGTTGTTACCTCGTACTATCAAATTATTTTCTATATTCTACAATCTTTATCCTTAAGTTGATCAATCTAGTGTTTTAAAACCGCCTTTAGACCCCTTTACACACCCTTGAGAAATAAACATAAATGAAGAATAACTTTTCTAAACAAAATCTAATAATCTAACATCTGTCTACAGCAAGCGCGGAGCTCAAAGGAAGATGTCCGACGGAACAGACCGCGTGTCCGGCGCGAGCGAGTCCGTGTACAGCGGACGATGAGTGTGGGGACAATATATGCTGCTCCACCACGTGTGGGCCTGCATGTGTTGAACCACTATTTACTGGTAAACTTAAATACTCTTTTATTTTTCTCTTTATCGTATAGTCAATGAACTAGCCAGTAGCCAGTGAGTAACAATATTGTCAACGAATACAACCTTTCCTTATAATACAAAAAAAAGCAATTGATCCAAAGGAAATAACAGATAAACCTTATAATATTAACAAATATTGAAAATACTATGATTTTATATTGAAGACAACACTGGTCTGGACGATACCGTCCAACTTTCGTAAATGTGATTCACCATAGATAGACCACAAATAGGTACAATACAGGTTCACAGAACCCGCATCAGATGATATCAGGTTAAACACATGCCTCTCCCATAATTAAAAAAAAGTCTAGTATAAATTGTATCAAGATTGACGGCTGAAGAACTAATCGACAAAACTGTTTTACAGGGCACATCCTAGTACGCTAATTCCAATTTCCCTCAACAGGTTGTGAAAACGTCAAGATATCAACTGAGCGGATATCCCGCGCCCTAGCTGCAGAGAACACCCGCAGCGGCAGAGGGAAACTGCCTGCATTGAGGACCCCTAGGTGCAGGACCACAGATGGAGAATTTGAACAAATACAGTGTGATAACGAAATCGTCAGCTCGTGCTGGTGCGTCGATTCCACTGGTTTCGAGGTGAGAAAACCCCTTACAGAAAACTGTGTACATGCAGCGTCACTAACTTATTCTGTTCTGTTTTTGGAGTGGTTGGAGAGCCACGACGAGGGTGGCATATAATTTAAAATCCTCTGTAATAAAGAGAAAGAAAAAAATCAATGATATTTTTGTGCTACCATCTGGTAATTTATCGTATATCATTAATTTTATATGTATTTAAACCGAGATACAAGAGACAAGACCAAAATAATAACATTTTTCCTCTTGTCCATGCACGAATGATTTTTATAACCTTTTGATAGTTCTAGTTATTCTGAAATCTATTTTATTCAGCACATCAGCAAAGTTGCAAATTCTTCAGTTTTCACACGCTTTTACAATTATCCCCAAGTAAAGATAATATTTGGTTTAGAGCTTACCTTTTTTTTTTTTTTTTTTT
Source organism: Protodeltote pygarga (assembly GCA_936450705.2). Classification (NCBI taxonomy): domain Eukaryota; kingdom Metazoa; phylum Arthropoda; class Insecta; order Lepidoptera; family Noctuidae; genus Protodeltote; species Protodeltote pygarga. Next base: position 10,069,154 of record OW388266.2, read on the forward strand.
TTGTGGCCGGGGGGAGTAAAAAATGCCTTCCGCATACCGCACGTCCGAGGACATACGGTTATGTGGGGCTCGCACCCACTAAAAACGTCTCCCCCCTGCGTGTTCCTAGCACTGTATCGGACGGGTCCGGGTACCGCAAACGCGCCTCGCAGCCCCGTCCAGTGCCTGCCTGTAGGCCCGCTCAAGAATGCACTCGGGGGGGCAATGTCCCTGGCATCCAGGTCCAGGACATCGCCCCAACACGCTAAAAGGCCTTCGCCCCTACATCGGACAAGGCGGGCGGCATACCGGAATCAGCCGCCCGCCAGCTCTTGTCAGGGTGGGTGCAAGGCGGCATACTGTCGCCTGCGCCTGCCCCTTCGCGCGCGACGGATCGGATCAGCCCGCGCATCGCGCTCCCTGACCCGCTCCGCCGCTTCCTTCTGCGAGATGACCTCCTCGCAGAAGGACGCGAACGCCTCCCAATACTCCTCGCTGTCGGCTGCAGCTCGCACTATGGCCGACAGCGAGACGCCCTGTTGGCGGATGGCCGCGCTGAGGGCACGCCGTTGCACCTCCCAAGCCGGACACTGCTCGAGAGTGTGCTGGGCTGTGTCCACAGCGAATCCGCAGTGGTGGCAGACAGGGGTCTCCTCCCGCCTCGCCACTCGATGCAGGTATTCCCCAAAACAACCATGCCCGGACAACACCTGCACCAAGCGGAAAGAGAGCCGGCCGTGCCGTCTCCCTAGCCATGCCTCAAAATGCGGACGGATCGCCTCAATGGTCCAGAGACCGTGATTCGGCACCGCCAGCCGTGCCTTCCACTGACGCAGCACCGCCTCCTGGGCCTCGCTGCGCCAATGCCGCACCACCTCCAGAGGAGGGTCTCCGGCACCATCCGCCCGCACTTCGGCCCTCCGCCAATAAACTTCGGCGAGCACCTCCGCCTCCAACTCCCACGGGGGGGTTCCAGCCAATAGGCACGCGGCCTCATGCGACACCGTCCGGTATCCGCGAATGATCCTGACTGCCATGACTGTTTGCGGTCTTCGTAGGAAGGCCTGAGCCTGAGCAGTCAGGAGTCCCGCCCACACGGGCGCCGCATAAAGCGCCATTGAGCGGACCACCCCCGTGTAGAGCCGCCGGCAACTAGCGCCCGGCTCACTCAGGTTCGGAAGCAACCGAGATAGGGCGGACGCCGTGCCGATCAGCTTCGACTTGAGCTGGCGGAAGTGCTCGACGAAGTTCCACCGCCGGTCCACAACGAGGCCCAGGTACCTCATGTGGGGTCCGACGGTGATACGGACACCATCCAGCACGATGTGTGCCCCCTCCGGCAACTTGCAATGTGGCCTATAGAAGGCCACGGCCTCTGTCTTCTCCAGGGCTACCCTAAGTCCCAGCGCCTGAATACGGCCGATGATGACCGACGCGCCCACAACGGCGGAGCGTGCAGCCTCACCGAAGTTTCGTCCCCGGGCGAGGACCAGGGTGTCGTCCGCGTAGCAGACGACACTCCGCCCGGGACCGAGCCTTGCCCGAAGCACCCAGTCAAAGCCAATGTTCCACAGGAGAGGCCCGAGAACCGACCCCTGCGGGACACCGCACGTGATGGGCCTTCGGACGTAACGGCCATCGCGGTCGACGAAACTGACACACCGCTCGCGCAGGTAGTCAGCCACCAGACGACACAGGTACACTGGGACCCTATGGAAGCGGAGTGCTTCCTCGATGCACGCGAATGGCAGGGTGTTGAAAGCGTTGGCGATGTCTAAGGACACCGCCAGCAATACACCACCGCTGGCCACCGCTTCCTCCGCTTCGGCCTTGAAGCGTGAGATGGTATCCACGGTCGAACGACGAGCCCTAAAGCCGAACTGTACGTCCGACAAATCGGGGCCATCCCCGCTTAAGTGGCGGACGATGCGGGTAGCGAGAATCCTCTCAAGCATCTTCCCCACGTCGTCCAACAACACTATCGGCCTGTAGCCCGCAGGAGAATCCGGGGGACGACCCGGTTTGGGAAGAAGAACCAACCGGCCCTCCTTCCATGGCCTCGGGAAACGCCCCGCCGTCAGGCAGACGTCGAAGAGTTCCCGAAGCCAGTCCCCCATAGAGGCTGATGCCAGTGCCAGAGCCTTACCTGGCACCCCATCTGGCCCGGGAGCAGTGTTCTTTGCTTTCAGCCGCAACACCGCCGCACCCATCTCCACCTCCGAGATGGGCGGAGGGTCCGGGTCGCTTCCCGCACGCCTGCTCCGATCGACCATGGTCGGTGGCGAGTGCTCCGCCTGCGTCGGGAAGAGGGTCTCTACGACCCGGTCAAGGAACTGCGGCTGGAGGGTCTCCGTTAGTGGGGGGCCTCGGGCGCGGAGCTTGTTCCGCACCGCGCGATAAGGGCGCCCCCAAGGGTCGCGGTTCAGACCGTCCAGCAACTCGGCTCGCGACAGCTCCTTGGCGCGGCTGATCGCACACTGCAGAGACGACCTGGCGTCTTTATAAACCCGAAAGAGCTGTCGCTCCAGCTCGTCGTGCCCCGCGGGGCGGTTTAGAGCTTACCTAAACTGTCACCTTTGGTATTTCCAGATTCCCGGCACCAGAGCCCCAGCAGCAGGTTTAGTGAACTGCACGAAAGTAGCAGCATGTGCCGCTCACACATGTCGGATGTTATGTCCTTTAGGCTTCGAACTGGACCAGCGAGGCTGTCCGCTATGCAAGTGTAGGGATCCTTGCACCACTATCACGTGTCCAGGACAACTGTCCTGTCAGTTAGAGGAGGCGCCGTGCTTGAAGCCACCTTGTCCACCAGTGCCTACATGTAAGTCAGAGATTCGAAGACAGAAAAAATTACATCTTTCCTTTTCGACGACCTCGAACTTATGACTGAGTCGAGCTTAATCGGTTTTACTTAGCTTGACCTGTTTATTAGGCGGTTCAAATTTAGTAATCCATATTTCACCCCCTTCCTGTTGACAGATTGATCTGATATTTGGTACACAGCTTTAATTCTGATGACAAAACCGTTTGACGTAAAAAAAATTTACTTAGGTATATTATTTATCATTTTTTCACATCTTTAAACAAACCTATAAAAATCGTCCAGAATATCTAATTGTCTAGCGATGTTTTTGAATCTCCACTTCTTCTTGACTGAAATGCAAGAAAGTGGAGGAAATAACAAGGCTAACAAGCAAATAGATGCTATAATACGCGATTATGTCAGCATATGCTAATAAGTAGATGAATAACGTAAGAATTATTAATGTTGCACGCGTTACAGTATGCAAATGGTCCTAATTTGACCTTAATGTTTTCAGGCAAAAGAGGTCGCAGCCTTCAGAATATATGCCCAGTTGGTGAACCGCTGTTAATATCTGAGACAAGCCGACCTTTCCTGTGTGGCACAGATACTGGGAAACCTAACTGCCCACCTTTATACAGATGTCTGGTTGACTCAGGTAAGGCTAATTATAAATTTTATACAAGAATACGTATTCTTTCTTCGACAGAGCAAAATTACCCTTTTGTCTTTTGATATTTTTTTGTGTTCCTCTACCCTCAATTTTTCAGCATTTAAAACACTTTCTTTGACATTAAACGCCGATGGCCGGTTGTAACAATAAAACAACTATAATGTCTCGTATAATGTCTATCAAAGGGCAAATTTTTATATCTCAGGAAGATTGCTGAGGATGTTAGAAACATTATATTATTTTAATACTTTCTCAGGAAACGACTACGGCGTATGTTGTCCAGCATCATTAGAACTGCAGAAAGCAGGCACATGTCCAGCTACTAACAACAATGATTTAGATTGTGGTACTCCTTGCGCACACGACTTGGAATGTCCCTCGATGCATAAGTGCTGTGATGGCGGCCAATGTGGCAGACATTGCACTTTACCACACAATGTTACCATGTGTACTCAGCAGAAGATGCTGGCAGAACTCTTAGTTGTCAGCGAAAAGGAAGGGAGAGGATATGTCCCACAATGTGCTACAGATGGATCGTTTATTTCGAAACAGTGTTCAAGAAATAGTTTAGTTTGCTGGTACGTTTAATTCTTGGAATAACTAATTTGATTAAGTCTATAAAGAAAGCGAAAATTAGTCAGTCTCTCTCAACATCTGTTTTATCGATGTCCTTTATTTTGAGTACAGAAGCTCCCTTTTATTACTTCTTAATTAGACTTTTGGAAGTCTTTATTCGAAGGAACAATTCTCAATTTTCTTACAAACTCAATTTTGTCTATGACTTTATTTGAAGTGCCTGAACCCTTTTTTTTTAAAAGAAAGAAACTTCTTTTGTTTCTTAAGATTCAATTGTAGCCAATCATTATTGTTATCCATATTATTTTAACAATGTTAACTTTCATCACCAGGTGCGTCGACACAGATGGCAACAAACTCCGTGGTTCCATGGGCCCTTCATCATCAGTCAAATGTCCGTCAACTCCCCTCCCAGCCCGCAGTGGAGCCCGAAGCTTGCAGTCCAGCTGCGCAAGGGCACTATGCGCCGGAGTGTGCGAGTATGGTTATAAGTCTGGCTCTGATGGCTGCCCTACTTGTGAATGTGATGACCCTTGTGCCGGGTTCCCCTGTCCTGATGATGAAGAATGCATCAGAGTTAAAGATGCTGAGTGTTCTGGGGATTTGTGTACGGGGTATCCAGTATGTAAGTATCGAGTATTTTTTAAAAGTTATTATATCATCACGATTTATAGTCGATCCAGATAATGTCATGTCATGTTGCTATAGTTCGATAATATCTACCAGAATTATTTTTTCACCTGTATATCGTCAGACCTCGCGCTATATCATCGCTGCATGACCACAATCGCGTCACTGACAATTTAAACTGAATAGAACAAAAAAAAGAGAATTGAATGGTAGGAAACTATCGTCGTATGTTAGGAGAGGGTATGAGGCGAAATAATCCTGTGACCAGTGTATCAGGGGGTGAGCTTGTTGCCATTTATGGGCATATTTTGGGGCAACAAATCTATACACACTATGCCATTTGTTATTTAGGCTTTTATGCTCTAAATAACTTTCTTCTCTTTCTTCAGGTCGTCCAAAAGTATCGTATGAAAATCCTTGCGAGGTAGGTGCTCCAGCCTCCGACGAGGAAGGATCACTGGTGACATGCGGCGCGGAGAGCGACTGTCCCGAGGGCCACGCCTGCACACGATCTAAAAACAGCGGCTCTGCCGTCTGCTGTCCCGACCCACACTTTGTCGATAATAGTACGGAGAGTGAAGTTATGGAGGTCAGTATCATGATGCAGGATAAAAGAAGTATTTATTCTTTGTTTAAATCTATACATATATAAATGTGCCAACACAAAATAGTAGTAACTATTTGCTCTTCTGTTTGTGAATCGATATTTTTTTATAACAGTATATAAATCTATATTTTTAGGAACCTCAATAACATGCCTTATCTATATCTATACTAATATTATAAAGAGGTAAAGTTTGTATGTATGTGATAATGTATGTATGTTAGGGGTAATCTCTGGAACTACCGATCCGATCCTAAAAATTCTTTCACCAATACGAAGCTACTTTTTCCCTGAGTGCTATGGCTATTTTTTATTCTGAAAAAAAAAACTTTAGTTTTCAGTAAAAAATAGCAATATCTGTGATTCAAGTAAGAATTAACGCGGACAAAGTCGCGGGCAACAGCTAGTAATAAAATAAATAAGAAACCTTCTAAGGCGACTTACTGCAACATTACTCACCTCAACCCTTTTTCAGGTTAACTTTGAGACCTGCGGTTCGGAGATAGAAGCGATATGTGGATTAAACTCCACAGTGCCATGTCCCGATGGCGTCTGTGATAGCGAACTGATGTGCTGTTCTACAGCCAACTGCGGGCCCGTGTGTGTCGACCCTGCTAAAATAAGGCTGCAGACTGACAGGGTTGATGATACTCCTACGAGTAAGTATGCGCAAGTTTAGTAGGTAATTAAATTGAATACAACGGTACGAAAATGCTTTAGAGTTTGCGTTTGCCAAAGGACCAATAAATATTGGTATAAAAATATGACTGACAACGTAACGGCCGATTAGCTACAAAGCTTTGATTTAATCAAAGCTACAAAGATTGATGAGATAATGAAAAAAAAAATTTGATTCCTAACTTAATATTGGTATAATATTAGAAGCAGGTGAAATATTAGGATAATAGAAGATTTTTAGTCTTGTCAAAATTTCCTACTTGCCCCTTGGAAGAAGTATCATAAAAATTCGTCCATGATAACAACGCGTATTTTTGTCGGCAAATTGACAGTTTGAATGTTCTCCATTGTCTATGGTATTTTAAAGAAAGAGGTAGTATAAGTTAGAGTGAGAGAAAATAAATTAATCAGCACCATCTAAAATCCCTAAACTATTTCTTCCAGTGTGCGAATACCTCCGAGACTTCGACGAAAAAATGGAAGGCACAGTAGACGGCATGAAGCTTGCACTACCAGCACCCACTTGCAAGCCTGACGGTACCTATACTCCGCAGCAGTGTGCTAACGGACGCTGCTGGTGTGTCGACTCCTTTGGAACAGAGATACCTGATACTTCTACTAGAAATGCGTCAGCTGTTGATTGTGACAAGTAAGAAAAATATTTATGTTGATGATATTTTATGTGGTTGTGTAGTTTAGTTTGATTTAAAAGGCTGTTCATATCCAAAAAGGGTAAAACATTCCATAAAGATATGGCATTAAACCAAGGCGCTGTAATAGCCTAGTGGTATGACCGTTCGTAAAGGCAAAATTTTTCCTCTAAGGTTCGTAAGATCGTAGGTTCGAAACCAGGCACGCACCTATATCTATTAAAATATCTATACACGCACCTCTGACTTTTCGGATTCATTTGCATATTAGAAATTAATTATAACTTGCTAAAACAGTGAACGAAAACGTCGTGAGGAAACCAGCATACCTGAGAGATTTTTCGACGGTATGTAAAGCCATGTCAGAGACCTACGGGAGGTTAAAACTCTGACACCAGGTTGTTCATCAACCTTACGATAAAACTTTTTTGTGAATTTTTTTTTTTACATGTTTTAGCACATGTTAGCTTATTAAATATAAATATTTAATAAGAAATTTGAAAAAAAAACTGATACGGATGGGATTCGAACCCACGATCTTCGGCGTTCCGTGCCGACGCTCTAACCGCTGAGCCACCGTATCCCATCAGAATCAGTCGAAATTTCAAATCTCTTTATACGCCTAGGGCGTCTGGTAATATCTATCGATACCTACCGATATCTTACGATAAAAGTAAGAAAGAAGAGGACAGCTAGGAAGAGGACAGAAAGGAGTACATAGATTGAATATGTCCAGGATCCGTTCCGAGCTGTCGTGCCTAGAGATGACGTGTCGCATGGGCTGCGACTACGGGTTCGAGCTGGGCGCGGGCCGCTGCCCCACGTGCCGGTGCCGCGACCCGTGCGCCGGCGTGGCGTGTGCGGCCGGCCGCGCCTGCGTCGCTGTGGACGTGGCGTGCGATGCTGACTACTGCCCGCCGGTGCCTGCTTGTGAGTTGTGTTCTTTTTTACCGATGAAAAAAGAGGAGATTCTTAATTCGACATGTATTTTTTGTTGTTCGACTGTTATGTGTAATGTTAACCGAATTTAGGTAACCTTAGATAAATAATGGGTAACTAGTGTAACTACCAGTCTGCTGTAAATGGCATTAATGAAAACTGACATAAATAGAAAGTAAAGACTAAAGACATACTACTAGGAAACCTATGCTCCTTAATAATTTTAAATCAAGATAAGCACAAACATTTTAATAATTATTTCAACTCTCACTTAAAAGGGAGCACCACTTAAGTTTCCAAAACTATGTAAAAGAAACTTTATTATTGCCAAAAATCATTAGGTATAATAAGTTTTTATTAAAGAATCCAGAATCAGGAACCACTAAAAATACCTTAATTTCAATTATTTTCAGGTCTTCCAAAGAAACCAGGTCAATGCCCGTACTTGGTGCCTTCAAATGGTGCTTGCGAGTGGTCCTGCAGAACGGACACGGAATGCGGACCAACTGAACGATGCTGTGCGACTGGCTGTGGTACCGCTTGTACTAAAGCCTTGCACCAGACTGCTTGTCAACAGAGAAGGTAAGATACCAATAGCTGGAATGGACTCTCCAAAAATGTGGTCTTTCGAAAAAATCAAGTAAATGGCCACCTGGCGCATTTGACTGAACGAAGCTATGCGATTGGCTGTGACTGAAGGAGTACTGTTTGTGCTGAAGCCTTGCACCAAACTGCTTGTTATGTGCAAAGTGCAAAGAACTGACCAGTAGACAGACTTTACATTTATATTTGACAAAATAGACGCATAGACACAGAGTTAATAGACCGAATTATACTTTACCCCATCTCTGAACTTTAACAAGCTAATTTAACAGCACCAACTACGAAATAATTCAATATGGGCATGTTGCTTCTAAGAATTTCTTATGTTGAAGTTGACTACAGACACAGTTTTTCATCATTCCTCCTCCTCGACAGGGCATTTGCTCTACACACATCGGCCGAGAATGGCAGCCCACCTGCTTTCACGTGGGTCCCGCGGTGTAAAGAAGATGGCGCTTATGAGGCCGTGCAGTGTCGTGGGTCCGACCAGACTTGTTGGTGTGTTGACGTTGCTGGCAATGAGGTTAGTGTACTATATTGTGCATTATTCTTTGTAAAAATGGCGGTCCTTTTAAGTTTTGACCGGCATGGCTGCCTGCCCCATGGAAGAGAATGATAGCCTAAACAACTGAACACAGTGATAATAATTAGGCACATCATGACTACCGGCAGTTGCTCTATGCTCAAAACATTAGCGTTCTATTTATTGTCTTCAATATTTTTTAAGGTTTTCATTTTCTTATTAACTGTTAGATTGAGTTTAAATAAGTAGGCTGTGTGTAACGTCCTCACTCCGCTATCTGTTACGTAAAATTCCTTTACTGCACTTCCACTATCATCATCTTTTTGTATGCCTATGCTCCATGGGCTTATGTGAAATATCCCGGCCTGACCCAAAGAAAATAATTGAAATCAAATAAAATTAAATCGTTTTCCACAAGAACAGTTCAAATCAATCCAACCATCTAAACCTTTAGATTCCCGGTACTCGCACCACAAATTCAACAACACCCGACTGCAACGCGCCGTCCAAGTGTCCCGACCCTGGCTGTAATGAAGCAGAAGTATGTCCCCACGGCTGGGAATTAGACGAGAGTGGATGCCCAATCTGCGAATGCAAGGATCCTTGTGCTGAAGCCAAGTGCAGGCCCAATGAGACCTGTGAGCTTATGACTTTGGATTGTGATGTGAGTAGAATATATACTTCGACTTTGTTTGCTTTATTTTTCATTCTAAAACTTTTAAAGCATTTTGTTATTGTGCAACGCTAACTTCTCTTTATTTTCTAGGGAGAACAGTGTCCACCTCTCGCGCATTGTGCTCCATCTCCCCAATGTCCGGATGGGTTGGCTCCACTGCTGGCGCCCGATAACTCCGGTCCTCTGATGTGCGGGCCCAGTGCTGCGGCCTGTCCTTCAACCCACGCTTGTCGCTTTGCACCTCATGACTCAAGACCGTCAGTTTGCTGTCCAAAGCCACGTGAGTGTACTTTGATATCTTCGAGTCAAATGTTTTATTCCCCATTGAATAATAATTACTGCAACCTTAAGCAGGGATCGAATATAAAAGCCACCCAGTGTATATTTGGTGAATTCAAATCTCAAAATCAAGTTAACAATCAGAAGCCAGAAATTAAATACCTTTAGTTTACCTAATAACTTAACTTACTCATTTTTACATGTGATCCCAAACTGCCTTATTTAAACGAGTTCTGAAACAATTAAACAAAAAAATAGTTTCTAAAAAAGGTCATCTGCTTCAACAATACGTTTAAAATCCCAGAGATCCATAAAACAAAAAGCAAAGCAGAAATATTGAATCATTATTTTTACCCAGGTACCGTATGCTTCGAGAACAAAGACGAGGGTAATTGCACAGAGGGCCAAGTGTTGAATACGACCAGATGGCACTTCAATCACGAACGTAATAGATGCGAGCGATTTAGATACCACGGCTGTTCTGGAAACCACAACAACTTTAGGACTAAGGAGGAATGCAACAACGTGTGCCCTGGTAAGAAAACTATTTGGGGAACTTAAATGGGTCTGTCTAAAACAGGGATGGGGACACTTTTTCCTTTGCGTGCCCATATTTACTAACCAAATATATGGCGGGCCAAGAAATAATTTTTTCTTAGCTTTATTATTGAAAACTCTTCGCACAAATAGTACTTGATTTTTGTTTGATGGTCGCGGGCCGGATTTCAACGTAGTTTCCCCATACCTGGTCTAGAACTTGGTATAATTTTTGGTAGGAGAAGAATAATATAAGTACCTACATTCAGATATCTTAAAGTTCAAAGGCCTTGGCAAGGTTTTAGAATTCCAAAAACAAATTTACAAAAAGAATTTGATTAATCATTCGTGATTGATAATTTAGGTCAATCAGTCAATTAATATTTATTTATTTCTCTACACAAAACGTTATTTAATATTTTAGGGAAGGTAACACAATTTTTAGCTTAACTTGCGCAACCTGTTTTGAGAGAGACTGGTGCCTGAGTTATGTTTGAGAAAACCTGGTGGTGCTTATTTTGGGGATGTATTTCGGGTAAAAAAACTTTTCCCCGTGTAAATTACTACAGTAATATCAAAGCTATAATTCATTAGAGACGCGGTCCGCATGGCGGAGTTTTGGGGTGATTTTTTTTAAAATGTCATCGATTCGCAAAGAAGAAAGAAGAAAGCTATAATTTATTTTAAAATTTTACTTGCCTTCTTTACTAATCTACTGTCTACGGTTAAAGAATATATTTTCACTTCTGTCTTATATTTTATAACAGTGGCTGAGGAAGCTGCGACTTCCAAAAGTAATAAAACGAAAAAAAGTCCAAACCCAAAAGAACAAGGCATGTCATAATATTTTGTTATACGTGTTATGTTACTGTGTTAACTCCACAAAAATGTATTGCACTATTCTAACAGCATGATTCGAATTTTAACAATTTTGAGTTGAATTTACCTACGCCTGCCTATTGGAATGAGACGAGAAGGTATTTTGGTATGTTGTTGTAGGTACCTAATTGAAGTAAATAAACAACGCAAATCACAAGATTTGAAAAGGAGTTTGATATCAAGCACATGGCTTAAATAATTCAATAGTCTTGTTTTTCATTTGGAACAACGGTCCTCTAAACCTCTGGAGTGTTATTGTGAAACTGACAAACGACCCAAATACTAGCATAGTTTAATATAATTATTAGTTTGAACTTGTAACTAATTTAAAAAACTTACGGCACCACTTCCTAGCTGATCTTGGTCGCGTACGTCAATCGCGTGTAAGTAAATACTCTTTCTATAGTTTGCTAAGCAACGACAAAAGTGCGCGGCTGAATCAGCGTAAGAGGAATTCGGACGTAAGTTCGGATTCGGATTTCACTAACGTCTTTTTTTAAATTTTCTATTCAAACAGTATTAAGTCCATGCGAAAGACTGCGTGAAAAGAACCAAGCTGCAGCCGAGAAGTACGGGAAAGGAACGTTTATACCGAAATGCGACGCCAGCGGCGCTTGGGAACCTGTGCAGTGCATGTCACATATTGGTAAGACCTCAACGAAGCCTTTTTGTTCTAAAAATAATTTTAGTATTAGCCAAAACTTGTTAGCAACATTTCAGCCCAAAACTGGGACTGCCAGTACCTATAATACACTGACAGGGGTTAGGTACTGCTTAAAACTATGATCGTCGAGATCATCTCAAACAAGTCTTTTTTAAAGCGTGCTGTTGATATTTTCATTTAGCTTTTCTTCACCACTGCTGTTATGTAAAATAATGCGAATACATAGAATCTTTACCTTTTTTTATCTCCTAAACAATATACCGAATCCAGGTAAAGAAATAAATATCTATGTATTAATAAAAGTCTACAACTCGCAGGAACACCGACAGTTTCGTATTACTGGTATTGATAAAATGCAAATCCTTTAAGTAAATTATGCAATGTTCAGACCCTAAGCGTATAACTCTAACGCTACCTTAAATATAGGTAGATCTAGTATCTTAAACAATACAAATCATCAATTTTTAGACGTATGTTGGTGTGTGAGCGCTCGTGGGGAACCGATGAAGGGATCGCTAGTACGCGGCGCTAAGCCTACCTGCAACTTCCGGCAAGCGCGCAAGTTACTACCGCGAGACCCGCTTGATGAACGATCCAGAGCTGACGAAGGTAACTTATATCAGTAACTTGAGATAGGGATATTTGACTTATGTGTGACTTATATACGTATTTTCAAATTTTGAGGTTTGAAGAGAAGATAAGTAGGCTAGGTCGCAGGAAGCTGCTTCTTTCGTGATTGATGAGTGCGATTATTTAGAGGACGTTTTCCAGAAAATTAATTTATCTTAAGTTGCAAATTTATTTAAGGACAGGTCAGGTGCTAGTGTCGAAATATCTTTTTCACACTTTTGTTGGTATGTTTTAAAACTTAAATCTATCAACTTTATCAGAATCTGTAGCTGATATAGGGTTTCCCCCAAATAGAACATTGTCTTTAGTTGCTATGCGAGAGCGGAATTATGATGATAAGTCTAACTTTTGTGCAAGATTACAAAGAAGACAAATAGACTTTAATGTTATTTTTCGTTACAGTATTGGAAGAACTAATCAGACAAATGACAGCGTACAGAATAGACGAGTTTGATGACGATGACGACATTGATCTGGATACCGATCTCGATGATATTCAAGACGAATCCGTGGATAAAATACCTGAACAAAAAGACGAACCGGTGGTAGTGTCAGAAGTAGTGGAACCTAAACCTGCCGAAACTACCAGAAGACTTGAGAAGCCTTTAGAAGTGAACCCTGAGAAAATAGTCTTCAGAACCAAATGTCAGTTGATACAAGAAGAAATTGACAATGGTAAGTGATGTACTTTTTCAAAACAAATAAATTATAGGAGCTACATGGAGAGGCATCAAAAAAAGTAAAATAATAAATTCTTCAAGCAAAATCTAGTGATAGAAATATGGCTCTGTGTAGGTACTTTATCAAGAAAAATATGAGAAAATGGCCTAAACATCTTTATCTTGATGCAGACAAAACTATTTTAACAAATCATATTTATAATTCTTCTGTAGGTACCTACGTGTGTATATCATTGAATTCCTCCGTGTGTATATCATTGGATGACATTTTTGTTTGTGTTTGAGTGAGTGGATGGTTGATGTTCACATTTGGACCCGGTAGGTGCGATAGCCGATTCCGTAATATTATGTAATAAATAAATCCCCAACAATTATCTTTTAAACTTAGGTGGTGACGGCGTCCGTCCGCGCTGCTTGAACGACGGTTCGTTCTCTCCGAGACAATGTTCCCGCGGACGATGCTGGTGCGTAGACGCGGCTGGCCAGAGAAGACAACATACGGGACCCATATACGATGAACCTGCGCCTGATCCTTGTGGTATGTCATTGTGAACACCTGTTCTAATGAAATCTTTTTTGAATTCAGAATTAAAAGACGAAGGTTCAAAAGAGATATTTTCGGTAGATTACAAGGCAAAATAAAGTTGCTTGAAATTGTCAACCGCTTGTTGTTGCTGTTGTCCGTCTGTTCCACTGAACGGATGACATCGGTTCCTGCGACATAGACACAATTATTTTTGTATGACCGTCATCTGTATACTTTCACTTACTAACAAATTGAGATTTAAATAGTCTTAGCGAGCGAGCTAAATAGCTAATTTTGTTGGCCGTTTATCTGAACTATCTATCCAAGCAAATAATTCTAGGTTCTAAACCCTTTAAAAGTTATAAAACTTAAGGCATAATGCCATAAGACAGCTTTCGCATTAATTTGTTTAGTCATAAAATCTTCGTATCTAAAATAGATTGATGATATATAAAGGCGATGAGAGAAGACGATAATGTTGACCAATAAAAATAAATAATTCCACAGAGCCAACACAAGTAGAATCAGCAGTATTAGAGCTGGAGCTCCTGAACACGGAGCCCGAGGTGGCGGAGCGCGCGCGCTCGGTGCTGGCGGCGCGCCTGGCCGCGCTGGGCGTGCGCGTGCCCGTGCTGCTGGCGCGCGACCGCAGCACGGCGCGCCTGCGCACCGTGCTCAGCGGGGCCAGGGCCACCGACTACGTGTATCATGTCGAGAACTGGGTTAGTACAACACTCATTTCGGATGCTTCTCTTCCTGAACAATCTTAGCTCTCGCGATCTCCGACTCTGATGGTCCAGTCAGTGATTTTTTTTAAAATATATTGCACATAGTGTGATAACTTTAACAAATCACACTGAGTGCAATATTTTTAAAGGGGATCCGAAGTTTTCGCTTCACGTATTGATACATAAATTTCAATCACTAGGTAAAACAAGAGAAACTAGCGGGTATCACCAACTCAAACGGGGACGTATTGGGGGCAGATGTCATCCGCAGCGAGTACCGTCTCGCTGCGCCCGCGCCCGCCATGCAGCAGAGAGAAATACTTAGCGAATCTACTGTAAGTTATTGAAACATTCATTTACATTAAGCTAAAGCTGGAAGTAAAAAAATATGGGACGCCGCTGCCCCCAACTTGCCTGAACATTTAGATGGTTAATTATAACTAGAGGTCGCCTATTGATCAAAACTCGACCGTAATTCATTTTGTTTGTTTTCCTTTGCTTTTTTTAAAGCTCGTCAATAGCTACTAAACAAAAAAAAGGATTTACAAACAGAAAAACCACTGAACTAGGTGTTTTATTTACGCCCATGAATCTACCCAAAATTTTATGATACATTCGTAACCTGCAACAAGACTGAATTAAAGCTAAAAGCCATGCAAAATAAGTCTTTTAAAGCAATCCCAGCAGCCATTATATGAAAAGGTACCTACTAATAATGAAAAAATCTCTCACCAGGTTTCTTCCACAACATCCTACCACACAGCATTAATAGTCCTAGCAGCGACTTCAGCGTTCATCATCAGCGTACTATGTGTTCTCGTGATGCTTTACCGCGCGAGGCTGCAAAGAGAACCACAGAAAGCTGAAAGGTTTCTGCCAGCAGCCCCTCCAGTTTACGTCCTCTCTGCGGACGAGAAAGCGGAACTAGCAAGAGTACTCCACGCCCCCCCTCCTCCAGTTCTACCACAAATTAATGACCAATCAAAAGTATAATCGTGTATAATTTTTTAAAAATGCTATTATCTACTTAAAACATGGATATGACAACTTAAATTTCCCGCTAAATGTACAGTTGTCACTGTCAAAAAACATCTGTTGCCGAGTGAATAAGAATTAAATTCTCGATGCTCTCACCGACAAATGGCGACCGTGGCAAATTGGACCTACGCGACAATAACATTATAGTGCTGGGACTGGGATCAGAGTTTCATAGCATTCACGAATTTATCTGCTAGATAATTAAATATAAGCTCTATTTACTTATTAACTTCGGACCTTATTCAATGTACACGATGACTTAAAAATAAATATTCTTAAGCCTCTAGCCCAGACTGCTGTACCAGTTTAGTGTCAGCTATGACCAGATTTCATAAGAAAGTATTTAGTAATCTATGTCATATCTATGTAGAAGTTGTACTTAAACTTATGGTATTTCTTAAATACTAAAAAGTGGATTGTTAACCTACGTTACTCGATAAAGAAGCTATTGTAAAAATAGTACAGGTACTAAAGTAATCATAGGGTCCAAAATAATATTGGCTAGAATTTTGAGTAACGTAGTTATATTCAAGTAGTTATCTTACCTCTGTATTTGTAATTTTATATATTTAAATTTAGTTTTAAATGAAGTCGGTTAATACAAAATTTCTTAAAATTATATTTCCAAATTTAATAAATTAGCTTGCACAAATGTGCTTGATAATCATAAAAAATGTGAGAAATTAAGGCAAATGAATGACAATGGCGTGAAATTGTAAGTACAGAGTTAAGTTTTAATACAGATATCTATCAGATGTTGTCAAAAAACGTTTGATTAGAGACTGATAGGTGTTGGTCGCATTCTCCTGAAAGAATCTTTGATAATTCCTGTACCTACACTTTGCGATAGTTTCGATATTAATTTCTATGCGTATACACAATATATACGCCATTAATAAAAGCTAATATCGTTCATATTGTTATTCTAAAGCAAATTATAATCCTACATGAACACAAGTAACTATCGCAAAGTATACCTAGGATGCATAATTTCCAGTTCCTTGAAACTATGACAAGTACATGCTAGGGTGAAAACATTTTTATCTATACCTATTATTTGGATTGTCATAATTTTCAAGAGTCTGAAAAATTATCTTGTTATGTTTTATATTAGTTTAAGAAACTATTATTAGGTAAGTAAGCGTAGAGGCGTGCGTATAATATGAATACTACGCGCGCCTTTACGCACTCTTTAGTTCCTCTCGTTGAGTCTCGCTCTCATGTGATTGATATCAACAGTCCAATTTACTACTGCTTTAAACTTTATAGTCTTGGATAATTACACGAATCAAGAACGTGGCTCGACGTAGAACTAATCTAGTCTGTTTTTTATTCATGATGAATCTCCCTTTATCATCCTGTCATTAGAAATCATTTTACCTACTCTTTTTTATGTGTAAATAATTTTAATATTTAAATAAGTTCCATTCATATTCTTTCAACCAAAAACCTAAATATTTGACACGTATTTTCTATTTAATAGACTGTATTTATAAGTTTTATTTTAATAAATTTTACCTACATTTTCACAGCACTATGTCGACGAAATTTCAAAAATAAAGAATTTATTCTTATTATACGCATAACATTTTCATTAAATAAATAATTTTATAATACTTGATTTTGTTTTTATTCAAGAACTAAAGATGTACCTATGAGATGTATCTAATATTATATTATGCATAATATTAGTCGTCTAATATATTTTATTAATCATCAGAAAATTGTAAAGGTACCACTCCACTGGCACTGACATTCAACAAAACTGAAATTCGGTAACTTAGAGGGGTTATTGTTCAATCCTAATATTGATCGTATGTTTTAATCTAGTCCTACTCCAAAGTTCGTAAGTATCGAAATTCGAGTATAAAGTTTCACAGATTCTTAAGGTCTCGGTGTGGGCTGACCCTTACATCACAGACCAGTAACAAATCTAAATATCAGTTGGCCATCAAAGCCGTCTATATCAATGATTCCCAAAGTAGTCTATAATGACCCCAAAGATCAATATCGATTTGGAAGGGGTCGACGTAGATGAAAAAATTGAGGAAGCATCATCTCACGCAGTAAATGGCGACCTCCACGACCTACGAGAAAGGCTAAGTATGTCTTAAACGATGGATTTGGTCGGAAAAATTACTTCCTTTAAATTTCGATGTCGTCGCTAAACCAAAATATTAGCGACGACGTCGAAATTTAAGGCCAATCACTTGTGGAAAACTACGTGAGCATCGAAAACTGCTAGTGTTACTCTGTTTTCTTGATCAAATTAACGAAAAAAGAGCGGTTACGGCTTCAATTACTTCGACTAAGTATAATAGGTATATTTAAATCCAACTGAACCAAGATTTATTCTCAACTGAGCCTTTTTAATTTGGTAAAAAGATCAATCAGTCAAGAAAATCAATAATTTTTTTAATTTAGTAAAAAGTTCAATCAGACTCAGTTGGCAATAAATCTACATCAAACTGACGTTACAGACCATGTTACGGACAGTCACACCCAGACAGTCCTCTAAGCACACCACAAATCAAAATTGTATGGTCTGGAATAGGCATAACAAATGAATCAATAATTTACCGCAATATACAACCAACTTACTTATAATACAAGAAATACATATTCTAATGACATAATCAAATTATTTAGTTTTTCAATGAATTATTATTAGATTTAATTAAAATATAATATAAACTATAGAATTAATTAAAATTCCCAATGTATAGAACCGGCATATTTTATGACCTATCATTCACTTACATCTTGTACATAATACTCAATCAAAACTGAAGCAGAATTTAACTAGTGTTAAATTTTTTAAATTTTATTAATATTTTAAATAAATTTAAAGTAATGTAAAAAACAAACTATTAAAAATAACTTTTAGCTGTTCGTATAATTGTTGTCTTTATGATATCCGCCTAACTGTCACGTTCACGTCGTCGATGACATTTCGTTCAGTTGACAAGTTGTAGGGGGCCGGCCCTTGGAGAAATTATTTAGAATGAATCAAGGAGGCGGCCTTGCTTGTTGCGCCGTTTGCAACGAGAAAACTCATCGGAGGTGCGCTCGATGTCTGAAAGTGTATTATTGTAATACAGAACACCAACGTCAAGACTGGAAAAGACACAAAAGTGAATGTGCTCCTAAGATACCGAAACAGGGTCCGAAAAGCGATAATTCAGGTGAACGGACGATAGCTGGTGAAGAAGCTACGAAGAAAGTGAAAGACGGAACGTCCAACGTCATAGAAGAAAGACAGAAAGATTTATCGAAAGAAGCTAGTGATTCAAGACGATTGAAAAAAAGTAAACCGAAAGGCGTTAAAAATAGTAGTATAGAGGGTAACTCGGGTATTGTTAGTAAACATAACACGCAAATATCAACTGAGAACGTTAAACAAAGTGAGGAAGGCTCATCAAAAGCGGGACACAATGACAATAGTGTAATATCTAGTGTAGTGTATACGAACCGCGACTTGACGACTAGTAGTGCCATAACATACGAGGGATCATCTGAGCAGGAGGTGTTGCGTGAATCCGCGCAGCAACTCAGCACGGTGGACTTCGCCACGCCAAGTACTTCTAATGTGTTGCGGGCGGTGAACAGGACGGACACTGTAAAAATGCCTGTACTGCCAAACTATGGAGCTGAGCAGGGTACTAGGGTGAAAGAGTACCCTGAAGCTTCTTTGAAAGGCAGCGCTGCACCATTTGGTCATATGCCGAATAGTTTTTACATGGATCCAAGTGACTCTTGCTATGAGATATGTCATAGGGTGATCAGAGACATGACTCAGTACGGAGTGTGTGTGATCAATAATTTCCTTGGTAAGGAAAGAGGACTGATGGTGTTAAATGAAGTGTTAGAAATGTATAGATCAGGAATATTTACAGTAAGTTTTTAAATTTACATTTTAATTTTACTGTAATGATATTTTACTCTTTTGTAAATTTAAATATTGTTACACAACTATTTCTCATGAAGAGTTATCAGTTTGTCACACTAAACAACATACCTAATGATATTATATCAAATGATATTTTACACAGACATCTTTTTTGTATTAGAATAAGTGGTTGTTCTACAGTGAGATAGATACAGGCTTATATGATACGTTATTGTTTCTCCTGATTTTGAAATCATTTGATAACATATTCCAATTCCAAATTAACAAAAACTTATTGACGTCTTATTATATCTAGTGATTCATAAGTTGGTTTTTAATTGATTGTATGATATTCCTTCATAAGTTAACTAAGTTAAATAGGTTAACCATTGCAAAAACAACTTAAAATCAACAGTTGAGTGCTAAAATAACGAAATTCAAGTTCAATTCAAAATGTTGATAGACATTTTTGTTCCTAATTATATTCTTAAAATTATTGGTGTGATGGCCAGTATCTTTATACTAAAGTTAAAAAACTGAAATAGAGAAAACCTCTTTAAGTTTGTAATAATTGTAAATGTTAGAAACTATTTACTCTGTTCCACTATTCATTTGGGTGCATTTAGTCAGACATGTATTGATATTAAAAGTAAAATATAAGTTATCTGTTGGTTGTTCATATCAACTTATTATTTATTTATTTTTTACAAAAATGATAGTATGTTTTTAACTAGGTACTAAATACAATTTTAATTATCTGCTATTGTACCCTTTCGAATCTAAAATACCAAATAGAATATTGACTTTCTGCAAGTAGGTATGATAGTTTTTTTTATCAATAGCTTAAATTCAATTTTGACTAAATGCACTTAAACTCCATTGTTGCATATTATTCATTATACAAACTTAATTTTAACGGTTTCAAATTAAATTCAAGCAAACCTCAACATTGTTATAGTTAGGTACAAAATATAATTTATGAAGCTTAAATCGCCTGATAGACGATTCGAATCTGCAACCTTCAAGTTCAAGTAAATTTATTTCTTTTTATTGCAATATTAATAACTTAAGAAATCACATAATAAGAGTGTTTGCATAGTCAATATAATTATATAAGTTTCGTCATCATCCTAGACTTATTAAAATGCCAAATTTTATTGGGGTAGGCTTCTAATCTAACCAGATGCAGCTGAATATCAGCTTTCCACAGAGTGACTATATCTGAACCCTGCAACCCAAAGAGATTCAATATTCTAAAGTTAGATCAGTTGTCAGGTTTTTTAGAGGGTACTGATTTCCAATATCAACTATCAAAGACCTTCATGGCATAGCCAATGGTTTAACATGCTTTCCGAGACACATGGCAGGTGTTATTTAATTTATAATATGCAAATAACTTCAAAAAGTCAGAGATGCTTGCTTAGAATTTGAACCTGAGACCTCGGACTTGCCAGTCAATGGTCATACCACTTAGCTATCACTGCTGCTTACCCATTAAGTATTTATTAAGGTTAATGGGATTTATATTCATAGTACCTACAGCAATTTGGTATTTTCTTTTGCTTTTAATAAGAAAAAAGGATGTAATAGAAAATTTATGGTTCGTGACCATAAAGTCCATTTTGCCCGTAAAAATTTAAATAAATAGGTATAATATCTACTGATCATAGTCTGACATGGCCCAAGAAGCAAGTTTTTACTTTGTGTACTAAATCAATGGATCCTATGTATAAGGCCAAAGTAACAATGTAGCATTCTTCGTTTTTTGGATACCAGTGTTTGGATAATTCAGCATATACTATCGGTTACGAATGGTGCACCACTTTGCAATCAAAATGCTTCGAACGATTCTATATGCGTAGGGACGGGGTTAGCAGTGCATTCGGACGCTGGGTGCAAGCGATTCTAACCTTAAGAGTGGTGCACCGGCTTTGTCCACGATAGCGCATGTGGAGTGGCTTAACTTTCAGGCCTAAAATCTAAAAGTTTATTTACCTATTTAAAAGAAAGTTTTTTACATTTGATACATATAGGTACAATACAGATATTTCGCCACCCTGTTATTGTACTTAATACTAGTTTACATATTTGTATTCTAGATTTTGAAGTATTTATTGCTTATGGAATTTTGTATGAGTCAGTGATATTTTGTTTTTTTATGATAACCTAATCAAAATGTATTATTGTTACCTATTTTGTAATTATCTTGATACTTACCTATCCACTTACACATGAATACCTAATTTATTTGCAGTCATTTCTTAATAAACATATTATAATATACTTACTTGTATGTGTATATTCTGTGAATTGATAACAAGACAATTGGATAATTCTTTATACATGATACTAAAGTGAGAGAGATAAAATTTAATTCTAATTGAAACTAAAAAAAATATTCAAGAAGCATTTAAATACAACATTATTATTAGGTATATGAGTACAGGGTTTACCGGTGGTCCCAAACTAGGCGACGCTGACGCCTGTATTTTTGCCTGTAAATAAGCACTTTTTGGTACAGTCAATGTTTGACAGGATTTTTAGAATATGAGATACCTATTATATTAATGAAACTGCATGGTTATTTAATTAAAGATATGACGCCTCAAACTGAAAAAATAGAGGTCCAGACGAGTGTAATATACTTAATGTGTATCATAATTATAATGTGACTCGAATTTTTCGTGAAGACGAGGACGACTCTTGCAGTGCCGTCCACACTGAATCTCGGCAATTGGATGCCTTAATTGCTGTGATTTGTCGTGTGGTCATCTCCACCCCTACGCTACGATTACCCCCTACGGCAGACTTTACCCATCTGTCTGTCCATCAAGACGCTTTATCCATAAAACGCGCGTCACTGTATCTATCACTCATTGACATTCATAATTAGGTATATGTCTAATTTTAGTCTTATATTATATTCCTTTAAGTTTTTTGTGATATTTATTGTACGATAAGATTTTTCATGTTTCGTTCATGGAATGTCCTCAATAAGTTTAGAGGAAATCGAAAAAGGAGGATCTTATTTAAGACTATATAGAAAGGTGGGGATTCCACGACGGAAGGACAATATGGAAATAAATCACCCGCTCCGCTCGTATCTATCTCTTCAATTTCCTCTAAATTAATAACTCCTCAATATTCATAGATTGGTCCACTAGAAACACACAAAAAGGAGCATAATTTTATTTAATGCATGCTTCTATAACTCAGGCAGGTCAACTGGTGTCCAATCCTACAAGGCTAGAAGCGCAAACCATTCGGAATGACCTCATCACATGGATCGACGGCAAAGAATCCAACTGCCACTACATTAGACAGTTAATTAGTCAGGTATGTATTTCCTTCAATAATAACTGTGAAAAATCATTTCGGGGTTGCCTGACTAGTTTCGAATTCAAACGGAGTCCATTTTCAAGATCGTTTAGTACCGGGCGGCGTAAGACCCGCGAAACTAATTCAGCAACAACAAAATCAACCCGTAAGTAGAGCCTTCGTATATGTAAATCACTATGTACTTACTTCGCCGATTCTATGAACTAAGAGAGTTTTGTCCTCTGACATCAACGTCGGCCATTTGTCCGTCTTGAACAACATGTAGACTATACTTTTTGGACTTTATATTTGCTTTTTAAAACTTTTAAGAGGTACAACCAATATCATGCCTTAAATTCTAATATCTTAAGATCTCCAAACATTTTTCGACTCAAATCAGCTTGAGCGACCGAGGCGAAAGACTTGCTGTCGTTGAATTAAAGCTTTTTCCGACCGATTCTGAATCCACGTCGATAAATGTGAGGATCCCATATTTCGCGTAATGATACGAAGATAAACAAGATATAACACAAAATTTTGTTTCTTGGTGATCTCTTCACACAGCAAACCAGAAAAATAAAAAATAGAAATCTTCGCTTTGGCAATACTTCGATAGGCTTGGTGGAGTAATTGTATGGAAAATTGTGGCCGGAGATAATTACATTCGTTAATTACGACAAGACAGTCGCGGTATTTTCAATAGGCTTGTAGTAATAATAAATAGTAATACGTGATGGCAGTCATGCGGATGCCCCATGTTGACAAAATACAGGAAAAATCTAACCACAACCACCAATATTCCGTACGGTTTCTACTTCTATTATTCTAGCCACTAATTAATACAAGTTTATTATAGTACAGGTCACAAACTAAATGAATAATAATTTATGTACTCAAATTGAAAATTACTACATGTGAAAATGTACAAAGACAAGCCTAACTCATTAAATAAGAATCAGATTGAACATTCGTTCAAAAACATCAAATATACACATTTTGACTAATGTCGTGTGTGTTTTTTAAAATATCTAATAATAAAAGTATCAACAATTATCTATGTCGTAATAAAAAGCTAGTCTTTCATTATTTGTCCAGTGTCTGCCGCCAAAAGTACTTAGCTATGATATAGTTGACTGATATATTTTCTTTGTGCCAATGACTTGATAATAACTGCTTACGATATAAATATTATATTTTACACAGTTGCAATTATTAGAATTAAATAAAGCTGTATTTATCTACCACGATCTTATAGAAGAACATTAAATGTGTCATTTTGCTCATAGTTATAAATCCATCTTGGCTTCGTATTATAATATTATCGATCCGGCCCCTTATTAATAAAAAAAGTTCACCATACTAGACTTCAAGAGAACAACTTGACGCGTCTGATTTGACCCTTGGGTTTGATTTGATGACTTTTTATTATTTATATTATTTACATATTCCGTATCAACTAAGAAGTTACCTTTTTGGAGTGTTTGTGACCAACGGTCGAATGACCAAACCCTCAAAATCTTGAAGTGGCCAAGAAGTCAATTAAATGTTTCTTACAAGTTCAACCGGCATTCAAATGTTTACTTCAGCTGCCAATCGGTAAAAATGTTGTGACTACTGTTTTTGCAGCATCGTAACCACACATCGATAGGTTGTTTGACAACATCGGGACCATATTAACCGCAATAAAGATTAACAAGTGACTCGTTGTTGACTTATTACAGTTCGGTGACTTGTACACAGACAAAAGACACTTACCAAGTCGAATAACGTTTTTATCAAGAAGTTTCCTTGTTCTCTAGGCTTTTAAACAATATTCTAAAGATTCGAGGATACTCTACTTCGCCATTGTCGTTGCCAAACCTTATATTTTTTTCACGTAACTGCGTTGACCTTAAAGTTTTTATAGTAGTAGTAGTAGTATAGATTTTTTTAAAACTCTAGATCGACAACATCGATGCCAGAGCGATGAAATCTATTGATATTGTTTTACACATAAGTATAAATAACTTGCCAATATTTTTTCTAAGGGTGTCAGCAGCTCAACCAGCAGGTTTGTGCTAAATTATTTTGGTTTTCTGTCGGTCTATGCTCAATATCATCATCATCAATAAGATATAAATAAAAATTTAGTTTCTCCTCCTGTATGTTGTGAATAATATCATCACCAATACATTAATAAAAATAACAACAGCAAATAAAAATATTCAAATAAATCGAAACTATTGGTGATAGCGATAGCGACTGATTTCCGCTATCATCGTACGATACCGAACGGCGCTAAAGATTGCAGACATTCCATTCTTTGCCAAAAATGATTAGAATGCTATCAGTTGGCCTAATTTTATATTTTAGCCGTAGTCTGGCTTTCTTACTGTAAAAATATGGGTTTTCATGTATAAAGTAAATATAAAATTTTATCAATAAGGTCGCAACGTACGTACCTACTCATCCTTTCTCTTTATCTTTTAATGGGTGCCTAAAGTTTCTCATAACTCAAGTACTTAAGTACGTATTGATTAACTCGATGATTCACTTCAGTACTAAAATAAACAGCAATAATATTTAATAGGCTATCCTAGTCTTCATAATTTTAGGATTTTACCCAATACTATACCTTTGGAATGAAAAATAATATTAGGAGGTCCTAATATTATTTTTAATTAAACCTCAAAAACGCCGCCTACTCCAAAATAACCTAATATTTTTAAATTGTAGCTACTTCACATTGTACTTTTCCACGAATAAAGATAACGACTATGCTCATTACTTAACAAACGTGATTAAACCGCAATTAATACCTTTTGTATTCCAGGTGGACAACATTATATTGAGAGCGAATAAGATGGCCAACAATGGGAAGATGGGTGACTACGTGATCAACGGCAGAACAAAGGTAAAATATTTATTTTTGTACTTCTCATATCTACATACCTATGTTTTGGAGGATGTATAATGCTTCTAAAAGAACAAGTTCCCTATCGTTATGTTAAAGAAAACTATTGATAACATTCTTAATTTGTCGTTATAAAAACAGAGGCGTGTTATAAGTGTCTGTGGCATCGTAGCTTCCGAACGGTTGAACCAATTTTGTTTTTTTTTTCAAATGTGACTATATTGTTTGTTCTTAGCTTAAAAAATGGATTTTTGTGTTAGGGTTTTTTACTGGAATAAATTGTATTATAAAACCAGATTTTCTAAACATTAGGTTGTTATCATGCATGGTATAACTGATAGCATTAACATTAGAATTTATAATAAGAAACTTTTTTGGTGGGTCAGACTTTTAAATTTGCATTTTAAAACATTTATCTATTTCGATTTGTTACTGAATCAATTCATATTGAAAATGCATAATTTTTATTTATAAATAACTAGCGACCCGCCCCGGCTTCGCACCGGTGCAATATACATATTATAAACCTTTCTCTTCAATCACTCTATCTATTTAAAAAAACCTCATCAAAATCCGTTGCGTAGTTTTAAAGATTTAAGCATACATAGGGATATAGGGACATAGAAAGCGACTTTGTTTTATACTATGTAGTGATTAAAGAATCACTGAGCCCCTACGATAGCTAGCTAAACTCGCCATCTCGTCAATAAAGGCACAATAGGTACGCAACACTAATCCTAAATGTTCTTCTCGATTATATAATGCTATCTTGTGTGCTCATTTTGAGCTTCATGCTCTGACGTAAGACCGCAGTGTGGACTGCTTAAATTTAAGCCGTGTATGTCTACATTATCCACCTCAATTTCTATTGTATCTATGTACTATCGCGGACACGAACGGTGCAACACTTTGTGATCAAAATGCTTTGAACGATGCTACGTGCGTAAGGGCGGGGCTAGCGCTACGTTTGGACGTCAGGTGCAAGCGTTTCTAGCCTTAAGAGTGGTGCACCGGCTTTGTCAACGGTAGTACATCTAAGTACGATCAACAGCACGGTAATTTTTATGTGTCGAAGCGTGATAGTAATAAGAATGATTGTCCAAGAAGACTCTTACTACTGATATATTCTTTGTTACTGACATGCTGTCGTGTATACCTAGTTCTACATGTATGTTCTCTTGAACCGGTACAATAGATTTTGACATTGTGAAACAATATTGTTTTTATCATCACGGCCTTGTTGACAAACTACAAATATAAAGATCCCTTATAAATAAAATAAATCAGCCTATAACTGTTCTAATGTAGAGCAAAGGCCTCTTCTCATACAGAGAAAGATTGAGCATTAATCGCCACGCTAGCTCACTGCGTGTTGGCGATTTCAGACTATCAAATCCAGGTTTCCTTACGATGTTTTCCTTCACCGTTAGTTAGTGGTGTCTTAGATTAACTAAAAAAGTGCGTATTATGACATTGAAAAAGTCACATTGGTACCTACATGCTAGGTTCGAACCCACACCCACGCGCTTGCAACGCGGGTCCGTAACCAATGCGGCACCACGACCGCGACACTTTAAGTTCCCTTATTCTAATAAATAATCGATATGAAAGTAAATTCATTCATCATATATTTCTGGTATTCATAGAACAATAATTATGAAGTTACGAAGGCTTGCGTTTTGTTTTATACTGTTTGCAATTAATTTGTTATAGATCTAATTAGATTTAATGAGCACGTGTAAGGATAGAGATCTTGCTTTCCGTGCTTTCGATACGAAATCAGTGTTTCTTTGTCCGGAATATCTGACTTATCGATGTTTACAATAAAATACAGGGTTATTTGTAAAACACCAGCATCCTATAAAGGGGTCATTATACTCATCATTATGAACAACTTTTACTGTGGGACCAAACCTGAAATCGCGAAAAAAATCAGCTGTTCGGTTGGTCCCATAGTAAAAGTTGTTCATAATGATGAGTATAATGACCCCTTAAAGGATGCTGGTGTTTTAGAAATAACCCTGTATAACTATTATTATCATTGTCTAAGTTAGTTTTATATTAGGTTGGGCGGCTTTTGCAAAATATAAGTCTGTTTAGTTTGTTTTTTTTAAACCACGAAAGCCATGTCTCCACTTCACTAGAGTGAATTTAAGAAATACAAACCTATTTTTGCGGTTATTAAACTGGCCTACGCCTTTAAGTGCAAATGGGCATATGGTCACTTATCACTTATACAAATGATAACTAGGTTTTGGCAGGCGAGGTGTGGTGTGGGCCTCCGGTCTTCTTCGAATTTCAAATGCTTTGCTACCAGCAAGGCTCTTCCACACCCAATAAAACATTTAAAAACCAAATTCATTATGGTCCTTTGAGTCTAAATCTTTTTGATGTAGGTACATATATTGTTCATGAACTGTTATCAAATTCCTTTTATGGTTTATATTGAGTTTTGTGAAATTTGTTTAATGTTCCTTTATAAAGATTAAACAATGCGTCATCGTCGCAGGTGGCAGCTGCATATTGTTGTAACATGTGGCAATAGACTTGAATATTTTCAGTGATTTCTGATCAAGGAGCAACTTATTTGAGACCATTAAGTCCAGGGGGGCAATTCCGCTATCTTACCAAAAATGTCCATTCTGACACCATGCTATTGCCATTGTGTCACTGGCCTCAAAAAGTACTTGCGGAATACCATAAGACGTAAAATAATGCACATTACACATTACACATTACACTGCCACTCTATTAAGACGTTTTGTCGTTACGTGAATCGGGCCCCTGGTTTCTTCAGTGTTTTCTTTCACCGTTAGTAAAGTTACTAAGGTTAACTAAGAAAGTACTTAAGACATTGAAAAGGCGCATTGGAACAAGCCACGTTTAAACCCACACAAGAGTGAGTTTGCAACCAATGAGCCACCACGACTGACTACCTATCCAAAACTTTTATTTTTATTTTTAAATCCAGTCTAGATATAATTCTAATGAAATTAATGTATTTATGTATAAGGTCTTACATTATTTATGCCATCTATAGATTGCTCTAAAATTTATTTGTGAAAAAACGAAATCCTGGTTGCTGAAATAAATATTTTTCTCATGGCCAACGGCTTTACGTGCTTTCCGAGGCACGGAGAAAGTGATAATTAATTTATAACTTACGAAAGTCAGAGGTACGTATCATGGGTTTAAAATATAGACTGCTTAACTTTGTCTCGACCTATCTCTTCCTCTCCTTCCATCGACTTTTCCTTCTGTAATGGTAAAATATAACTAATCAGGTCAAATAGCGGAGGAAACATCCCCATTCCTCGCGGAATGAGTCGTAGGACAGTCTAATATTATATTCTGAGAAACTTATTATGATATTAGTGATTGCTTTAACATAATAAATAAGGTATGCGTGACGTCATATCTGAATCACATTCAATACCTATTATATTTTCATTTTTTCGTGCGCGTCATTTCATAATCTCATAAACTCTTGACAGATATTAGCGGTACTTACGCTATAGTGAGCCAAAGAGCAAGATATCTTATTTAAATATTAACTTAGTTATTTATTTAACTATTTGTTTTTATTAATTAGACGTTAATACATAATGAATGCGTCATTCTAGTTTTAAGTTCGATTATTTTGATTTTTCCTACACTAGTGACACGACCCAGCTTCTATATGTATACGGCCCGACGATTTAAATGTTTGGGATAAAATTTGTTATTAAACTACGATCTTATTAAGATCGTTGATAAACATTGCCATATTTCACGAAATAATTATAAATTACAACATGAACTTTTCATGTTAATCAGTTTATCTATTAGTGAACCGCATCAAAATCGCTGTAGGTGTTTTCTGAGATTAGCCTTTCAAAACAATAAAACACTCTGGGGGACTAAAATTTATAAAATGTAGTGATCAAGACCAAATCCGCTGCGTTCAAAGGTTATTCGTGTTATTCAAAGATAACTTTGCTTCGAAATTTTAATTCACTATGACAGGGCCCAAAAACTACTATTGGTGCTGATTCTCTTGTACCTACATCCCGCTAAACTAAATTTAGTCTAACTATATCTCTTTCTAATAAACACTATTAAAAAAGGATAGCAAATTGAGCTATCAAATTAGAGCTGTCAATTTAGTCTACGTCCTTGCAATTTACGTGAAATTAGACGAGATCTCTATGACGTGCCGACTAAATTCTGATATCACGCAAATAGATTAGTTTGACAGCTCAAAAATGTTCTATCCTTTTCTAATGATCTCTGTTAGAAAGAGAGATAGGGAGTCTAAATTAGTTTAGACGTGTGCAAGAGAATTAGCACCAATGTCTATCATTCACATAATAACTGTCAAATATTCTATCAATTACTTTAAAGGTTCACTGTTACTTTTGATTTAAATAGCCTTTGTAAATTGTAGGTCAAATTAACAAGGCATTATCGTTGCTATTAGTTTGCCTAAACATTTTCTAATTAATACCCATTTAGATAACTTACCTGGGGTATTTAGCACTTTATTAAAGTTTTTTTCTTTATATTTAAAAGAAGTTTTTATAAAAACAACATTTTTAACCAAGCTATTATACTTATTGGAATATCAAAACTAAATGAATAAGCAATTAGTATCTGTGCTGTTGACCGCTGAAGAGTTATTCATCAGCTGGGCCGAAAGAATCTTGTCCGAATGGCCGAGTTAGCACCACTCATTTTTAATAATATTTTCGTTCGTCAACTCGGCCGACGCAAAATTTTTAAGTATTTTTGTACAGTCAAATACAAAACTGTTGATAAAAATAATAATATGTCTTAATAAAACTAAATGGATTATATAAGGTGCTTCTAAATTTTCTGCCACGGCAGCAATGGGAGATAATATTGGTTATTTATATTACAATAGTGAAATATATTTTTTTACGTCATATTTTTTTTCTTTTGCCTGCGTTTTATTGCGTAGGTCTAATTCTGCTCAATGCTCCAATTTTTTGTTCCGGGGTACGAAATTTCTTCACTATTGTAATCTTTATAACCAATACTTTCTCTCATTGCAACCGTGGCAGATAATTTAGAAGCACCTTATATAAAATAGATTTAATTTAAAAGATATATATATAATTATATATATATACAAAATGTGGTCTATAAAACTTAACCTAATGTTAATCAATAGTATCACAATTTGTTGAGCATTATGCTTAATGTGAATAAGTTATTTAAAGATTGATGAATACTAAACAATAATTGTAAAAACAAAACTCAAAGAAGGCCTTAAAATATTGTAGAACATGTCAGTTTGGTTTCAAAAATTAACATAATTATTCTTAATTAGTAATTAACGTAATTAGTATTTTTAAAGCCTTATTAACAATTTAAACGCCATGACGGACACATGGTGTCCGACAAACAATAGAATTTGCATCGTGTCTGCTGTCTGGCAGTCAAGGTGTTAATAATCAAAAAATATCCCAATTTTTAAGCATTCTGCTAGTTTAATAACTAAATTTTCTATTGCTTGATAAATAGTAGACAAAATAATTATAAAAACAAAATATATGAATAGGATTGAAAACCTTCTGCGTTTTTCGTCGGTAAAAAAATTAAATCAAATTTAACATAATATCACCTTTGTTTAAAAATCAGCATAATATAAAATATGGTCTATTTTAAAGCTTAATCTAAAAATAATCAAAAAATATCACTACTTGTAAAGCATTTGGTTAGTTATTAAATAAATTATCTATTGCCTGATAAATAGTACACAAACTAATTATAAAAACAAAAAAAACGTAAAGGATTGAAAACTTCCTGCGTTTTTTGTCGGTTAAAAAAAAGAAATCTAATTTAACATATATGCTTTGTTTCAAAAATGAACATAAGTCTTAAAATATGGTCTTTTCTAAAGCTAAATCTAATAATAATCAAAAAATATCACAAATTGTAAAGCGTTTGGCTAGTTATTAACTAAATTATCTATTGCCTAATAAACAGTACACAAACTAATTATAAAATTAAAAAATACGTAAGTACTTATATGATTAAAAACCCTGCGTTTTTTGTCGCATAAAAAAAATGTAACATATTTTCTTTATTTAAAAAATCAACATAATATAAAATAAGGTCTTATTTCAAACTTAATCTAATAACAATAAAAAAATATCACAATTTTTAAAACAATTGGGTCATTATTAACTAAATTATAAAAATCATACGGTAATTGTTCTGACTTAATTCTTTTGACTTTCTATATGAGTGTAATTAGTGTTTCTGTGTGTACGAAAAATTCATATACCTATGGAACGTGATTGTAAAAATTTCATTTCAAAATATTATTGACCATAAATACTTTAAGCACTTTGGAACAGACTGTACTACAGATACTCAGCCGAGTTGATGAACAGAAAAATAATAAAAAATAAATGGTGCCAACTCGGCCGTTCGGACAAGATTCTTTCGGCCCAGTTGATGAATAACTCCCGCTGAAGAGTTCCTTTATCTGCTCACCATAAAAATTCATTGTCACCGAAACTGAACAAACATGCAAAAATTTAACTCCATAGGATAAGAGGAAGTGATTCTAATTCAGCTTGCAAGATTCTACCCTAACACACATACATTGCAAG
The DNA here is from genome assembly GCA_936450705.2 of Protodeltote pygarga. Lineage (NCBI taxonomy): Eukaryota > Metazoa > Arthropoda > Insecta > Lepidoptera > Noctuidae > Protodeltote > Protodeltote pygarga. Next base: position 10,101,172 of record OW388266.2, read on the forward strand.
TTAAATAAAAGCTTGTAACTTGTAAAATACTAGTTCTTTACTAGTGGGAAAAATAATAATATTATTTTGTTTTTAAAAGAGAGTAAACCGGGCAAAGTTGTCAAAGAACGCCTTTTAACCAAAATATGCAGAAATTTAGGCAAAAATAAAATATCTCTAAATCTTATCTTTCAACTCTCAGTATCTTTTATTTTATATCTTGAACCCACTGATTTGTAAGTTCGGTCGGCCAGGAAATCAGTAGATAGATTTCAATTATGTCTGCAAATAATATAAAGATGTCGCCTCAAAGTCTGTCTGTCTTGTAAGGTTATTTTACTGTAAACTCGAATAGGGTTCACACTAAAATGACCTCTATGAGATCACAGTAGTAATTGAATTATTATTTAGCTTATCAGCTGTTGATAAGGGACGTTATCTGGTAGTTTACATTCCATTCAAGATGTGCGGCGTAGGCTTCCGGATATATGAGTCCATTAAAAATCATTTTAATGTTAATTATTTTGTAATTCTTTAGAAATTTAACCTTGTTATCTAATGTATACATCTATTTTTAACGCGAGATGGGTTCCTGCTCAAAAGATTGTCATAGTTTCTCCTGTTTTTCTATTTATTTATTTACTAGCTGACCCGACAGACGTTGTCTTATCAAATTTTTTAATAAATATGTGAAATAGTCACATTCAACTTTAATTAAAATCTTACTATCCTACTCTACCCTACTCTACTACTACACTACGTGTGTGATTCTTATTCGGATTTGGTCAGTTTATCTTAAAACACAGGCTACAGTAAATCAGTGCCAACATTATAAACTTTAACTTTAATAGTCATAATAATTTTTCTAGCCTTTCTAGTTATAGGCACAGTAACCAAATTACTACTGTTAACAGTAGGTAAATTCAAATATTGTATCTCTTCTAATAAATAAATTCCACAGGAAACCTAATGCTTTTTATTGGGGTCACTGTTCAGTGCTCCTATTTTGGGCTTATCAATAAGTAGGCCAGTTGTAAATCATCACGTAGGCAGTCTTTAGATAGTTTTGTTTTTTTTTTCTAAATGTACCTACCTAAAGGGTAATAGGTCTCTCGTCACTTTGAATGCAATTCTGATAATGAAGGATTGATGAAATAAATATTTATTATTATTTAGTCTATTACCGTCCAACGGCAGGGCAAAGTTCCCCCTTGCCACTCCACTTGTTAAAAAAAGAGGATTTATTTATTACTTACAAAAACTCGAGAGATTTTGTAAGTAATAAACCTAACGTTTTGCAGACCATTATTATTATACAACCATAAATGAGTAAGAGAAACCTTGAATAGGTAACAAAATACGCAAGCCATCTATAAAATCTATTCGAGGTTAAAGTCAGCATTATCGTTATCATTTGCAAAAGCAATATCTCGGCACTAAGGGATCGGTTTGCGCGATAAAAACCAAAATAACGCGCGCATTCGACGCATGCGCGGTAGAAGTATTGCGTACGTGACTTGTAGCATGGCGGCGGAGACGAGACGCATGAGGTGCGGTGTGAGGGGCACTGTAAACATTAGTAAGAATCGTAAGCGAATCCCACGCTGACATCCCTCTGTTTACAAACTACTATTGTTCGATTTACTCAACCAATTTAATTTGGTACACGGCTTCTTTCGTGTGTGTATGGAACAGTATTCAACAACCACGTGCCTTAGTTTACTGGCCTACTAGTGTTTGAAAGCTTATTTGCACAGAAATGTGTGTTTAGCTAAATAATCGCGTTATTTTATCATAATGGCGAACGGAGTACGAAGGTTAGGTATATTTTTGTTTATTGCAAATGGCAATATTGTAAAACAATGTCTTTTTTTTAAATCTAAACAATCTTATATTTTTTGCTAATAATTCTTTTCTATATTACATGACACATAAGTAATGAGACTTGGTTTTATCTATACAATTTTATGTAAGTACCAAAGTATTTTTTTTAATGTTTATGGTTACTTTCCCCTAATAACACTGTACTGGGTAAATGAAAAGCTACAACCATAGCTGAGTTATAACATTGCCCAGCTCAAAAATAAAAAAGCCTTTTATAAAAAGGTAAGCAAGTAAGTAAGGCAAAGTTTTAACCATTTCAATAATAAATTATTATAAGTATATCTATTTATATAATTAAAAATAAAATACTTTTGGATGACAAGAACATCACTTGAGATTGAGATCGACTGGCCGCTGGACTTGGATGTTCATAATAGTCCAAATAATGTTATTGGGGAAAGAAAAATTGGCAAAGTTGGCCGGAAAATTGGAAAATCCTAGAAAATCTGAAAGTGCCAGTCAATTTTCGACCGGACGATATCTGTCCAGTTAATAATACATAATTATCAATAATGCTCTAAAATCAAGGTTGGGCAAAGTTACACAAAGATCAGGCAAAATTGCCCGGTCCTTTAAAATAGTAACTGTCTCGGATTCTGTTTTACATAATCAGATCACGTAGGTATTTAGGCTTGGCAATGTTGTATGATACGGTAGCCTTTTCTTCAGCCGTTTCATTAATTACTAATACCATTAAAACTCATTTGGTCACGTATTGGTCTGGCCAATTACATCATCCGCTTATCAATTGTAATTACATGTGTTTGATGAAGCGGCTATTGTATTGAGTACACTCAGGGCGAGGGAAAGTACTTTGTTCAATATAGTTTATTTTACACCGGGGGACCTATTCATCATTCATTCTCATTATCACCCAGTTGTTAACAGTAGGTACTATGAGATTCCGTTCATTTCACTAGATGTCGCCTCTAGATGACATTACTGTAAAATCCTGTGGGTAGTTATCAAAAAACTCGTTCCTTATTGCTTTTTTGGCGCCAACTGGCGAGGCGTTCCATATTCAAAAAGTGCGCACGTGCGCAATGTAGAAGCTACATTGACGATAATTATGCAGTAAGACCTCGACACAGTTGAAGGTTATCTTTGTGGATTATCTCATAATAATTATTTTGTGTTAATGAGTTCTGTAATATTCATAAATACTTAGGGAGTTGGTAATTATTACTGCATAATTTACTACATGGTACGATAAAAAAAACCTGTTCTTTTCGCACTGTACCTATTTAAAAAAGAATATTTGCTAAAATTATATAATTTCTCGAATTTACTGATCTTGTGGAATTGTATTCAAGTTATGTAGGTATTCTTTACAGACATAAAAAAAACTGGTCCACATATTTGTGAGCATTGCAATTTTTTAAAAACAAAATTCCTACCTACATTTACAACTTTTATCAGAAAATAGGCAATGTTGCATAACGAAAATAAATTCTCGCTATAGTTGTAATTTTACCTCGAAATGAAACCAAAACAATAACTGGATAAAAGAGACATGAAACTTCAAACTAGTTGGTTTGCTAGCGGGAAATACCTACTGCCATTTTATTACATTGAACTATTTAGTGCTCATTATTCTGAGCATGTTTTAATATCCATCTTAATACCTATAGGTAATATTTGATTGAAACGGAATCTAATCCCGGAGTTTTGAGATGAGAGGGTATGTCCACATTATGCAACGATTGACGAATCCCGCGAAATACCACTATCTATTCCGACCATTGCTCGTGATAGACGCACCTAAGTAAGTAAGTTATGAATTGTACAGCTTGGAAAAAAATTGGCGGTTACAGCTGGAACTAAAATAAAAATCTTAAAAACCAAGTGTGTGAGTACTAAAAAAACATAAAAGTGATTCATTTTATTGTATTTGATAACAAAAAATTCGTCAAAGAAATATGTAAGCACAAAAAACTTGTAATTTTGAATTGTATAAGAGAAATGCGCTAGTGGCGCCCCCAATTTTTGCAGACTCTTTTTTGCCAAACTGTACGATTTTAATTTTGCACTATCGCAACCTAGAAACCTAATTTAATCGCATACTTGACCTAGTATCATATATTATGTCGGAGTTATAAGATGTTTTAAAATAAACTATGAGTAATTAATTAAATAATATATGTATAAAACCACATTATTGCCGTACAACAGTGGCGCACTCTGCTGGATAATAAATAACCTTTATCTATTGTAACTTCTATCTGTAGCCACCTATTGTTTGAATATAAGATTTTACTGTTTCTTTGAGAGTCACGTCACTAATAACAGTTCTTTAGAAATTCGACCTTATTTATATCGAGTCAAAGTACGAAATGTGTACCTCTGATGTGTCCTTAACTGTATCTGACTTATGAATAACAGCTATAATATTATGAATTATCATAATACGGTATGGTATGGTGCGGGTGACAGCTGTTACTATAGCTGTTTGTGCATGATTGCTGACTTACACTATGTGTGACAGTGTCAAGTAAATGTCAATTAGGGGGCAGCTAAAATTGACACAGCATATACCCACATCACAGCAAATATCCGCACCATTTTACCCGCAAACAATTTAAGTAGAGATGAACCTATATTCGTTTCTCATTCGGTCTAAAAGCTAGGTACCGAAATTTGGCTCCACCGAATTATGGTCAGCTCACACCGAGACGCGACGCAGAGTGCACGTTTTAAGTTTCAATCCAATACAGAACTTTATTTAAGGCGCTGTGCACAGTCAAAATAGGCTTAATTAAACAGTTTTTTAGCCTAATGTATACATTTTAGAGTAGCAAAAAAAATATATGTTATTCTCGATCATATTTATGAGAGAACTCACGGCTTCAAAACACGTTTTTGGTATTTTTTTTCGATAAAAAAAAATCATAAAACAACCATTAAAATTAACATTCCTGCAATTTTATCTCTATTATTTATAAACCAATCTTGATGAAATTTATAACAGTTACGTAATAAATAATAATAAAGGGAGCCCTCACTTGTATTTATCGATTGAAATAAGATATTAGTAGGAATTAATATATTTACTGATAAATAATTCGGACGAGTCGAACCAAACGTCACGCCATTATCCCTTCTCTTTCATTTCTACGCGGAGCGACAGTGACCGCTGAGGCGCGCTGCTAGATGGACCTATGTCATTTTGTTCCGCCCCCGCTCAGAAATTATTTACGTATCTTGTTTGTTGTTGAAAGCTGTATATTGGGAAATGTAATTTCGTCACCACCAATACCGTCCAATTGGTTTAGTGGTCTTGAACGTTGCATATGTGACCTACGAGAGCGACCGGTTGGGAGTTCCATCCCCGCATCGAGCGATACTTTTTGTTGATTATCTTATTTGAAATAATTGTTATTAATTATTATTTTACTTTTTTTTCTATTTTCTTGTCTGAAATAAATGTTCAGTATTTATTTTTGTTGATTTTCTTATTTTTAAACAATTATAATGCAATTTTAATGGCTTTTCTTTAGAGTACCTAAAAAGTTTTTTTTTAAATAAATAGTTTTTTACTTTTTGTCTATTTTTAGTTTGATAAATATAATATAGGTACATAAAATGATTGTTTATACAATTTTACATTTTTTTTAATTTTGCACAATTTTGATATAATCTTTTCTAGAAAATAACAATTATTGTTTCATTATTTTAAAAATAAGAAAAAAAATTTATTAACATAAATATTTTAAAAAATAACAAAAAGAAAATATGTAGGTGTAAGTACCAACTTATTATTATATTGTGTATTATAAAAATACAAAAATGTACGATGTCTGACATCTAAATCAGACATCTATCTTATTCAAGCTTCTGACCGTCAAGGAGAAATGTAATTTGGTCACTACCATTACCGTCTAAATGGTTTAGCGGACTAGAATGTTGATATAGTCAATCACTTTAGTGTATGAATAGAGTTCGATCCTGCATCGAGCATATTTCTTTTTGCTGATTTTCTTATTTGTTATTTTACTTTTTTTATTTATTTTTTTTATTTTTGTTGATTTTCTTATTTTTTTAAACAATTATAATGCAATTTTAATGGTTTTTCTTTGGAGTAAAAAAATTTCTTTTTTAAATAAATTGTTTTTTTACTTTTTGTCTATTTTTTTGTTTGATATAAATATAATATATGTACATAAATAATTATTTTTAAAATTTTACAGTTTTTTTTTCAATTTTGCACATTTTTGATGTAATCTTTTCTAGAAAATAACAATTATTGTTTCATTATTTTAAAAATAAGAAAACAAAATTATGAACATAAATATTTTAAAAAATAACAAAAAGAAGATATGTAGGTAATTACTAATTATTATATTGCGTATTAAAAAAATTCAAAAATTTACGATGTCTGATAGGGTTCGAACCTAGAGGTTGCCGCGGGCACGCTCATTTCAAGCGGGTCATTGCCACGATAGGTCAAATGCACTTGTGATATTACTGACGAAATTACGCTTTTATTTATAATGGACGTTACGCAATGGCGAGTTTTGCGCGATGCCTCGCAATCTATTATTTTGCTTCAAGCTTGCAATAGACGGAAGGGGCGGGACCCATGGGCGGGGCGGCTCGTTCCCACTTCATCCTGCTTCACCCCCTTTGTAATACCAAACTTGACTGTGCACAGCGCCTTAATACATAAAAGGTTTTCTACTCATTTCAACCCTTTTTTATAGTTTCATATTATATCGCATTTTATAAAGTGCACGCCACGAAGCAAATACTAAGAGGAGATGGCATAAGCATCGGCGCACTGATACCAACCATACTACATTGGCGCACAACACGCCCCCAGGTAGTGGGTGTGGCTTATTAATCGAACTGCAGTCGTTCTAGGAGTACTTACATAAACATTTATCGTTTTCTTAAGTTAAAGAAAGAAAAACATGAAGTGTTGTGTATTAGACTGTAAGAATTACACGGATAGACGTCCTGATACAAAGAATGTCGTCTCATTTCATAGGTAAGTATTTTTAAACGTAATTTATGAATAGACTTCTAGAACATTTCTCGAATTTTTTCACTAGTTTCCTGTTGCTTTTAGTTTTTCCACCCGACAAAAGATGGCCTTAATATATGGAGACGAATAGCTGTAAAATACATAAATATAATTTAAATCTTTACCTATTAACGTATTAAAATAGATTTTGTAATGATATAAACCTTTTTTAGTTAAGAAAAATATCGTAATTATGGTTTTAATTTGTATTTAAAAACATGAAAAACTTGTAAAAGCGACATCTATCGCTAATGCGTGTAAAAATAAATGATTTCATTCATTACGTTGACGTTGTTACCGTTTAATTTGACTTCTATGTACCATGTTGCAGGTACATTTATTTGTAAATATTACTATTTTACTATAATTTTGCCGTAGGCTTGCACAATTCTCATTACGGCCTGGAGTTCGTAACCTATGCTAGACACACTAGTGACACTAGCGGCAAATAGCAAAAACATTATGCAGTTTGGACATTTGTTATACGAGATAGTTTAGCTAAATACCGCTAGGTGCGTGGGTGTTGGTGGGTGGAGTTAGCGGAGTGTAACGTCCCCTTCACCCCGCAAACTGTCACGCATTTTATCGTTGCAAAATTCCCTTATGCCATCTCCTCTTTGTATTTGCTTCGTGGTGCACGCTGCGTCTAGACTCGGATTGCGCTGACCCTTGCGGGATTCGTCTGAAGTTCGGATCTTGTCTTGAACTTAATATTAGGTAAAATCCGGTTGATCTTTTTAAAGCATAGTTGTTATTACAAAGTTTATTAATACTTATCGTTAATACCCACTGTGCAAAACGAAAAACCATTTCCGATGAACCAAAATAAAATGAAAAAAAAAAGGAGCGAGAATAATAATCGTTGCACACATTTATTATTTATCACCAGATCAGCGTCACCTCGGCTCGAGCCGTTCAGAATTGTTTCTATAACTTTGTGTATAATACTTTCTACACAACTTATCTCCATTGTGCAACGCTACACCAATCAGTAGTGTAACATTCGGTCGAACTCGGCTTAGATGTGTAAAGAATAAATGTTTAATTTGCATTTGAACAAAATTGTATTACTTACATAATAAGAAATGTTTACATTGGAATATGTTCAAATGTTTCCGTCACTGTGCTAAAAGTTTAAAAGTTTCTTAAGGTGAATCCACACTTGTGACACCACATATTTATATTTTAATAAAATTTTCAATCTTATTAATTTGTTTAGGTACATTATTTTGAAAGGTAGTCTTACAGTGTGAATAATAATTATTAAATATTATGTTATACTTCTTAAAAATTCAAATCCATATTTTAATTATATGCAATAGAGAGTCGTGATAGCCTAGTGGTGGTGACCGTTGACTGGCAAGTCAGTGGTCTCGGGTTCGAACCCAAGGCGCGCACCTCTGACTTTTCGTAAGTTATGTGCGTTTTATAAATTAATTATCACTCTCCGTGCCTCGGATAGCACGTTAAGCTGTTGGCCCCGGCTGTCTATTGTAGATCTTTGACAGTCGTTACGGGTAGTCAGAAGCCCCAGTCTGACAACCAGTCTTACCAACGGGTATCGTGTAACCTAGTATCTAGGTTGTGAAGGTCTGATGGCAGTCGCTCCATGTAAAACACTGGTATTCAGCTGCAACCGGTATAACTGGAAGCCGACCCCAACATAGTTGGGAAAAAGGCTAGGCAGATGATTTTAATTATATGCAATAATTATGTTTTTAACCCCCGAAGCAAAAAGAGTGGTGTCTGTCTGTAGCATCGTAGCTCTCAAACAGATGAACCGATTTTGAATTAGTTTTTTTTTAAAAAAAGGTAATTGATCATATAAACTGATAGGTACTTTGGTAACATTGGTAATGTTGCAATGTTACGATTTGTTAATTATACTTTACCCCTACCGCAATAGGCTATTAAATAAATTGACAAATCCTATTTTACAAGTCACTCATATTGAATGGGACCACCCATCGCGTCTATAGTCTGTACAGTAATAATAGCTTCTATACGCGTAGCAATGTTTATATTTAGAACGTGGATGTGTTACTAATCAAACGCTTAGGCAAATTCCTTTAAAAACAAATGAAAATCTTTGACAAGGGTTTAATTAAAAATGAGAAAATCCTCATTTTTGAATTACACCACTCAAAATAAAAAAAAAGCATTGTAACAAATGAAGGTCGTTTATTCATGACTGAGAATAGAAAAAATTGGGATGTGGGTAATTCGGTAGCTTAGTCGGTAAAAGCGAAAAATTGCGGAGTGGGTACGATAACACAGTCGCTAAAACCGGTGTTGCGTACGCCAAGTGTTGCCTGGCAAGCTTCGCTCGAATACTTTTTCATCCTCTTGTAAATAAATAAATAATACCACGTTTAAAAAAAACAGACAAGTAAGAAAGAAGTCTAAAACTTCAACTGATTTTGGTGGGATACGGTGTCTAAGCGCTCAGAGCGTCGACACGGTACGTCGAAGATCATGTGTTCGAATCCCTCCCGTATCAACTGTTTTAAACGGTTTTACTTAGCTTGACCTGTTTATTATTAGGTTCAAATTTAGTAATCGATATTTCACCCCCTTCCTGTTGACAGATTGATCTGATATTTGGTACACAGCTTTAGTTTTGATGACAAAGCCGTTTTACGTAAAAAAAAAATTTACTTATATTATTTCAAATTTCTTATTAGATAATTATATCCATTCGATCTAATACTGTTTTCAAAACGTATAAAATATGTTTTATTTAGACTAGAGGTCTGCTGTTGGTTGAAATACGCCCGTATATTTAAAAAAAAATGGATAACAAAAGCAATTAAAACAAAATCGATCCACAAACAGGCCAATGGTACTGAACTATTTTTGTGTTAGCCTATTTATAAATAGAAGATACAGATTATTGATACCATTATAAAGTTATTATAATTTATTCCTAAAATGGAAAGTACACATTTATAAAACCTGCTATCAGAATGTGTGGCATACTTTGCATAATTATTTTACACAAACAGTATGAGTCAGTGAAAAGGATGTGTGGGTTGTAGTAATTTGCATGGTATAGTTGTCTAGGTGCTATTGGTCATAATATAGTTGATAGTAGTATCTGGCTTCAGAACCAAGCCACAAGCTACATTTTAGTCAATATTGATGATCGACAAGCAATGCTAAAATTAACTAATCAATCAATCAATTCAGCTGAGGTGAAGGGTACATTATTTAAAGGGCGACAATATTCACTGTAGCGCCCATGATCGTAGGAAGAAATTGTCATGTAAAATAAAAAATTAACATCTAATGCGGAACTCTCTTTGGACAGAACTATGTAACCGGTACTAAAAAACGTTAGTGATTTAAAAACCGGTAGGTATTAGAACCGGTACTTTAAAAAAAAATCTTTACTTTAATTCTTGTAAAATGCATTTGACAGTGTCAAGTACTCTTTTTAAAGCCGTATTCATTTATAAAAACTCTTTTTTGGACAAAAATGTTTTTGATTTAATAATTTAGTATATAAATTACTGATAGATTATAATCACAATATTGTAACAGAATTTATTTTTGTTATTTAATAAGTATTTAATAAGTTACTTTATTATTACAAACTTTAATTTATTCTGCAACCTTACTATTTTTTCTAAACTTTTTCTTTGTTCTTGTTATTAAAAAATCTACAATACACTTCTGTAAAAGACTTACATTTTTTATTTCTGTTCACAGGCGATGGTGGCATGTTACCCAGGTTCTGGCGCCCACTACGTGAAGCACGTGGACAACCCCAACAAGGACGGCCGCTGCATCACTGCCATATACTACCTGAATCTCGACTGGGACGTCAAACGATGTGGAGGACTTCTCAGGTAATGAATTTTAATAAAAACCACTTTTATTGCAAAAGTTACTTTCATTTATAAACAAACGACATTAGGTACAGTACAAATAGCTGGCTCCATGCTTGCAAGTGTCCCTTGCTTATGCCAGTCCCGGCCACCAGTAGCCATAAACATGTCTTCCAGATTATCTCCAAGCAACGCCCTATGATAAGGCCCGACGCCCACCAGGAGGCGCCCCCAGTTGTTGTTGCTTTTGTTTAGTTTCCTGCCTTACCTAGAGGCCTAAGTTTCGTAAGAAGTCGGGTTAGTCAGCCTAAGCCACTTATGAGCTAAAACTCAGAGACTGCGTAGGAAGAAAACTAAACTGTTACTTCAGACGAGTTAGTTTAAAATTCCTGTAGGTTACATTGTATGATGTTTTAAACATAGAAAAATTGTCTGTATTGGCATGAGTAAGATGTTTAATTCGTCCCGCCATCTCCTTCCGTCGCGACGCCATTTTGGTATATCAGAGCACCACTAAGTGGCTATTTTGGCACACAGTTTATCAATATCATGATTCATGACCAATATTAAAACACATGCCTACTCATAATAATAATAAACAATTTCGTATTAAATTTACAGAGTGTTTCCCGAAGGTACAAATCAGGTAGCAGATATAGCACCAATCTTCGATAGAATGCTGTTCTTCTGGTCCGACAGGCGGAATCCGCACGAAGTGCAACCGGCATATGACACTAGGTAATTGTTACTACTTATGATAGTGTAGCTGCTTAACTAGCAGACATTAACCATAAATTGAATAGCCTTTCATTTTATTAAGAGGTTCAAATATGAAACGAACTGCTATTTAACCGCTTTCACGTATAAAAGTTGTTTAAGTATAAAAAATAACACTTCCGTGTTATTCCAATATTTTTTTCAAATAGGTATGGCTAAGAGCAATCTTGATCCTGTCCGAGTGCTTTGTGCCAAATACATATTTAAAAACTTTTTATTAAAACTAAGTCGTATATTTTTCAGGTATGCTATTACGTTGTGGTACTTTGACGCTCACGAGAGAGAAGAAGCCCTCCGAAATTACAGTAAGTAGTTTTATATTTTTGTGGAGTGACTGCCGTCTTACTCCCGCAACCCAATGTAAATAATAAAGTTATATAACTATAATGATGATACTAATTTATTTATTATTTATTATATCGACTGTCAATGATAAACAGTTAACATCTGCAATCTGAGAATAGCTTTCTAAGAAACGCAGCAAGTGATAATTCATTTATAATACGCACATAACTTCCGAAAAGTCTTGCCTTGAGTTCGAACCTCAGAGTCTCAGTGCTTGCATAAAACGAGCTGGTAAAATAAATTGCGATGCATATTTGTGTGTAATCCGATGCAATCGTAGAAGGGAAAACCCGGGCAAGCGATAGTAGGAAAATACATTGAAGTATCATTGACATGATTATCGAGGCGACGCGAAGTATAAGTACAAGATATTCTATTCGACACTTAAGTAGCACTATGTTAGTCATTATTATTTACTTTGGTAGATAGTTTATTTCATAATTTACAGTCTTAAGTAAGTCTGTTACGAGTTTATGAGAAATTTGAGATGTGTAATTCTCAAATTGAATATTTGATGATACGATAGTTGCAGTGGTTAACCGATTTATATCAGCGCTTGTTGTCGGCTCACGGACAAATGTTTTTGTATTTGACAGATACTTGTTCATGTATGTTGTAACTGCACTAAGGGGCTTAGCCAAGTTGACTATCTACAATCGCTAACGCTATAGAAAACGAAAGAAATGTATAGGATGACATTACCTTTGTCGTTATGTCACGTGACATATCGATCGAAGTTAATGTCATCCTATACATTTCTTTCGTTAGATAGTCACGTGACATAACGATAAAGGTAATGTCATCCTATACATTTCTTTCGTTTTCTATAGCGTTAGCGATTGTAGATAGTCAAATTGGCTAAGCCCCCTGTTCTTCTTCACTAAGGAACACTAGAAGTTGTTTTTTGTACAGAAGGAACTCCTAGTGTAGGATACTCCACACGGCTTTTTTTGTATTATGAAATTCCCGGTTCCTGTAGTCCTTTAAAAAACCGGTTCGGGAACCCTAGTTGTGTCTTTTTGTTCTAATAAATTATTTTTTAAATCATTTATCATTCCTTTATCTAAATCTAAGATCAGATGAGATGAATCTACCGAGTCCTGCGCGCTTCAATTGAAATTACGAATCTCTTTCCAAGCGGCTTAAATAATTTAATTTAGGTACTAAGTTTAACATTTTATTTGCAGAAGAACGCGGGCAGCCGTCGTCCAGTAGTAAGTGATGTTGACACTCGAGGGGCGCGCGCTTAGTTTAAGAATCGACTGCAAAAGCAACAACACTGCTGAAATACTGTTCCAAATTATATTAAGACCTGTTTCAATGACTAGCTAACATTTTGTCTAAGGTACAGTCAACCGCATGACAGTGGCAACACTTGTACTACGAAAAACACCTTTACTTCTAAGCAATAAGGGTGCTGTCAATGTCAAATTGTAACCACTGATGGGCAGTCGACTGTACCACAATTTAAAAAAAATTGGTTCTTATTCGATTTTTACTCTAAGGCTGATTTCAGACTTAAGACAGAACAGTCTCAAGACAATTTTACGCCGAGCAATTTGTTGTGTCTTTAGTCTAACGCTCAGCCTAAGTTGCCAGTTTCAAAGTCGGTTTTCCTTCAAAAATATTATTAAGAGCGAGCTACTACATCACTCGTTCAGTCAACATCTTATTTTGAAGTAGCAAAATAAAATAGTTGACTTTTTATTTATCAGGCAGGTACTTATTATTCCTAGATAGGATTACGAGTTACGTGACGTTATACCTAAATTTGTTTCTTTTTTACATTCCGGAAAAAAGACAACGCAATCTGACGCTATTAGGAGTCAGCCGTGGAGATATCTTCACGGCACGGCGTCGTGCCGAGACACGGTGCCTTGCAGGAATCCACGGCGCAGCGCGTCGCGATTCAGATCGCACACATAATCTTCGATAGCAGTCGAAGTATACTTGCGCTTCATATCAAGGCGTGTCTACAGCTAGACGTCGCCACGTACGATTCAATCGCGGGTGTACAGGGAATTAGTTCCATCGGATCACACCTGAATTTCTAATTTGTTCCGCGTTTTCGACATTTAAAAGTGAAATATCTACTAAACGGCGGCATGCACTATCGCACTGCAATTTTATGTAACTCGGCACCGTGGATTATTGGGATATGTTAGAATTCTACAGTTGTGCATATTATATCTTTCTTAGACATTAAATACTAATTGAAACTAAGAAATTTAGACAAGTAATTTATTGGCCTGTAGGTACAATATGAGAAATGAAAAATTGTTCTTTATACCTAATAATTTTACTTACTAAAATCTAGCTAGTCATTGGAACATCACTATGTAATGTTTGTGTTATTTTTACACTGTGCTGGATACAATGTCAGGCAAGAAAGTGTGGTAAATAATAAGCTGTTAAAAACTTACCTATAGTTTTATCATAGATAGCTATCGTTGTGACTTTTTAATTTACAAAAAGTTACCTTTTAAAATATGCGTCAAAGCAGCTTTTAATGTCATAGTAATTAGGATTAAAATTCCACTTAAACCAAGCTACTACTTAAAAAATAAACATGAAAATACTCTTTTACGTCACAGTAATAAGGATTGAATTTCCATAATTTCACCGATCCGCATAGGCCGGCCCCCCTGACTTGTCAACCCTGACATTGTAACAAACACTGACACCCTCATCTAGGCTATTATACAAAATTATTATTATTATTGTAACTGCGCGTCCTTTCCATGCAGTCAAAGATGTACTTTGATATATTTGAATGTCTTCCGCCCTTGGGTGAGTTTTCGTAGACGCTCCATTAGCTTTCACCTCATTGATTTTGTTATGGAATTTCTAGTACGAATACTCTTCATGTACCGACTCGAGTGAAATTCAATACCGAACGTACTCCTACGAGTTTTCTTAGTCGTTCAACAATACTAACATGACATAATGAAACAACTTTTTAACGGATATAACTCGCGTTTTTATTTTTATAATACAATCCTTTGCAGCACTCGTGGTCGCAGGCAGAAGCACTCGAAACGTCAGGATTGTATTATCAAATTAAAAACGCGAGTTATATCCGTTAAATAGTTGTTTCATTATGTTGAGTGTTCGCGAAAGTTTGAGACTATATTAATAATAACATGAATTTAAACAGCAGCGGGTTATACGAACCGCGCAAATATCAACAATTTTTAGTTGTCGCAATATATTTGTCTCTTATAACCGGGGTGTTTCTTAGACATGGTGTGATTTATATTTTATTTACTTGAATTATTAAAAATACTTGACTTTAGTTGACTATAATATAAGTCCACTTTGTTGCCAAAAATAAGAAGAAGAAAACAGATATATATCATTGCGCGGTTTAATAACTATACATACGGGCATATATTTAGACACATTGTGATGGCTTACAAAATTCATATAGAAACACCTTTTAGAATCAGAAGGGATATTCCTCGCTAGTCAATGGGGTTGAAGCTGATGCTTTTAATAGCGTCGACGAAACGCATTAGGGGTGCTGATATCAGTCATAAATAGATAGTTAATATAGATAGTTTTAGCAGATAATATGTTATTATAGTATGGTTATTTTGTTATCCATACCCTGAAGTATTATATTGTTGATGTGTATTGTTATTGCAAGCGTTAAGCGTCGCTTGTTTTTGGTGCAAGTTATAAGAGTTATTCTATGTTTGAGCTAGTTTGCTGATGTTATTATTAAAAAAGACAAAATAGCGTATTTTTTGCATCTAAATTAGTTTTTCTTTCTATTAATCATCATCATCATCATTAATGTGGGTGGCAAATAATTTTATTATATTATAGGCAGGTACCTAAAAAGAACTTTTTTACTTGTTTAGGATTTAAACAATCTTGTACCTACTTGGCAAATTTTTGCAAAATTATATAGAGTGTTTAAAAGCATTTTAAACTAAATTAAGTTTAAGTAATGCCTTATTTGTTGTATTTTTACAATACACTTGTGTGCTTGAACTGTTTATAAATTATAACAAGTAAAAAAAATGGTGTATATGTAAATGTATACAATAGAGTTCTCTTAGTTTTTTTTTAATAAGAATTATTTCTTAAAATTATTAACATCAGCAAACAGTGAGAATGGCTAAGACTGAATCAATTCAACGCGTGTAAAAGAGATTCAACATGTACATTTTATTTATTTGTTTGTATTCTTATAATTTTATTATTCAACAATGTAAATATTTATGACAAACTATAAATTCGAATTTACTCCTGTTTTTATTCAAATAATCTGTTTTCTATACAATTATTCCGGTTTTGATTTTTATTAAAAATCTGTTTTCTATACAATTATTCCAGTTTTGATTTTTATTAAATTAACCGGTTCCATGTTTTTATACAATTGTACCGGTTCTCTGTCAGAAAATCGGTATACACAGAGTATATTTACCTAAATTTCAAGGAAGAACACAGAGTTGATAATACATACCTTGCTCTGAAATTCTTTTATGGTGGTATTATCCATTGGTATTACTTACTCCAATTTTAGATAAATATCCTCTGCCAATTCCGTTCTTTGGTGTTGACCATGAAATATAAATGGGTTTATATACGTCGTAACAACGAATAAATATGGCGTCGGAGTTAGTGGCCTAAATGGTCTAAACTTACATCCACCGACTTCAAATTATGTACCTATATTGTCACAATATACTAAAGTGTGACAAAAAAAAAACCTCCTGCAAATATTATACTATGTTATAAAAATGTCTTGATAATTTGCTTAGGTAAAAGTTATCATAATTGTGAACAACTTTTATAGTTTATGATCCCGTCTAACATCGACCTACATCTACATCGACCAACATCTACATCGACATACATCTACGTCGATCTACATAAAATAAAATGTTATACAATATTTAGAATATTATAGCTACAGTTGTCACCTTATATCCACACATAGCTATTATTAATTACACATTTAAAAGATACTTAATAAATAGGTGGCAATCCTGTCACGTTTTGTTTATTTATACATTAAATTGTAACGTACAAACTAAGTAACATGTTATTTAACATGGTTACTTAACAGGGTTTAATACAGACTTGTTATGTATATAAAAAAAGTTTAATAACATATTACATAATCTGGACGCACCCTAAGAAACTCGATGAGCAGATCGATATTAGACGGGATTTTGTACTTTTACTATAGAACCAAATAAAAAAAAAAACTGCCGCTCTCAGATCTGCCCCCGATAGTTGAATAGACGCATCTAACAAAAAGGTAAAATGGAGAAAAAAATGTTTGAATGTCAAATCGGGAAATTCTTTGCTGTCTCTAAAAAAAGCCTTAAAATTTTTAAAAATGAATGCTGATTGATGGCCGAAGTATCCATCTTTGATTCCCATTAGTTTAAAACAACATTGCACCTTTCATTTAGTTACTATTATTAAAAAACCTTTTCATCTTAGCAAAAAAAATTGATTAAAATGTCTTATGCTTAATTAAAAGGACGCAAGTAACCATTAACGCCCTTCAAATTTCAACAACGTGTGATTATTTATGTACTTTTAGACTTATTCTCAAATTTATTTGCTACCTTCCACTTTTAAGAAAAAAAGGCGCATATGGCTATATACGTCTTTTCATTTAAGCATTTATAACACTAATAGATTATATCAATATTATAACACTAAATGGCATTTCTAAGTAAATGTGCCTTTTCAATTAATATAAATGAAATCCGTCTTTTCTTCTTCTAACTAGTAGAAAAAATTGCAGTTGCGCCAATTTTCGTTATGCTAAATCATTAACGGAACGAGATATCGAAATATTAAAAATACCAGCAGATGCGCCTTTTTTTCCTGATTCTGGCAGTATATATAACTCAATTTTGGAAAAACTGTCAGATACGTCTTTTCAACTATCGGGGGCAGAGATAGTTTTTATGTATTGAAATATATGGAGCGGTATTTTTAAAAGTTGTTACATTTATGACTACTCTCGCCTCTGTACACACGGTGTATAAATGTATATGAAATTGGTGTACATATACAAAGTTATGTAACAAAAACGAGATGTATACATAACTATACATTTACTAATAGTTATGTATAAAGAATTGAATTTTATACAGAAATTAGTGTATAAGTTAAACTTGTTTTTCCCTATATAAAATTAGTTTTAAGTTGTGTATAAATAATCAGAGGTTTTAACAATATACGTGCTACCTAAGAGTCTTAAGTGTAAGAGATACAATTTGGTAACTTAGTTGGTTATAATCTGCAATCATAACAGACGCGTCAAGGAAACGGTCCCATCTAAGGGACGATCAAAGTGTTATTGGGTTTTTCATTAACAAAATTCTTAGTAGCCAGCAGCATGGAGTCTAGAATTGTATTGTGAATTGCCTGGTAAATGGCAATAGACTTAATTAAATTAGAAATGTAATTATATGTAATATACACCTCTGCCTTACCCTTAAAGGAATACAGGCAAGAAATTGTTTTAGGCTGTTTTTAGTATAGCAAAATATTATATTTTTTTGTAAAAAAAAAAGTTAAATTAAGTAGTAAGTAAAAAACAAAGTATGCGAATACAGCTTTTTATGTAAAAAGAAAACCAATGAGTACGCGAATACTGTTTTTTTTTTAAAGAAACCTACTAAGTACGCGAAACTGTTTTTTTTTTAAAGAAACCTAAATACGCGAAACTGTTTTTTTTTTTGTTAAATAAAACAGTGCGCGAAATTACAGAGGGCTGGTTCCATAGAAGGTACTTTATTAGGTACTTAGGTATCATGTGTATTTTAAGCCTTATGTTAAGCTGTGTGATGTTATTTTAGTCGATTATAATTCTGTATATCCTGTATCAATTATGACATAGTCCAATAAACATGTTTGTTACACATTTAGACCAAATCGACTTGTGTTGAATTCTTAAATTATTTGTGGACAGAGCCTGGTATTAAATTTTACATTGACATCTATTGTTTTATTAATTTAATAAAATAAGTATACACGGCAATATAGCAAGCTATTCATTTCCGATACGAACTGACCTCGCATTGTATAGACTCTTCGTCTCGCCATGGCCGCGGGCGGCATACGAAAGGGGGCAGCGACAAGCGCCACGATTTTTTGAAAAACTCCAAATTGTAGTTAAGGCAAGCAAAACCGTAAGGGTGTGAAAGAGAGGAGGCGACATGAAGTTTGATATGGAATGTATAATGAACCTGCAGTAGAAAAAAATACCAAGAATTGAATGAAAGGGAGGATTTTCAGTCTGCCCCGGGCGGCGAAAACCCACGCTACGCCACTGATGCCCGGATCGAAATAGCCTACTTAGCGTTAGCACAGGTTACTAAATAGTTATGGCGGTAGTGCGGTTTTCGTTTGCCGCTCGCGCCACGCCGCCTAGGTTGTCCGATGTGCAACAATTGCAACGTTGCATTGGGAAGCGTTGGGTACCCAGGTTTTTCGCCGAATTCGGTGCGTCCAGATCTACTATAATATATATACCTACGTACGCTGCAGTATTACAGAAACGGACATACGGGTACCTACCTTTCATCCCGAAAATAAGTAGATACTGCTCCCGAGGAAAACGACAATAACGGGTGCGCCACGTGTTTTTTTAATCATAATATTGAAATACTAAATTGCCGCGTGCAAAAGCTAGTACATAGTTTATGAAATAGGTTTTAAACTGAAGCTATGACAGAAAGAAGGTTCTATAAAAAATATCACTGAATTGAGCTTGTCAAAATGACATAAACTTAAAAGTGGTTTTGTACAGTATATTTACAACATTGATAATTTTTTATTTCTATGTTAATGTTAGTTTTGGAATCGTTTTAATTGCCATGGCGGCATAGATTTTTGGAAACGTTTAGTTTTAGATATATTTTGGCATTATGTCAAATGAACATAAACGGTTTACGCAGGGCGAAGAGCATGACGAAGAAGAACCAAATATATTTTACCGGCAAGCTTCCAGCAAATTGATGATCAAATCGAACCCGGCGATAACTGTAATGTATTAATTTATTTATTCATTTTAAAATATAGGTACCTATATATAAAAAAAGAAAAATATAGGTTACCTACATTTAAAAATATAAAATATAGGTAAAGTATAGATAGGTATCGGGAACAGGGTCCAAGCTACCGGTGGTCAGGGCTCCAGAGAAAGGAACCTCCTGACTATGTATTAATTTTATTAGTAGGTAATATTATCGTTGAGCTGCCAAGCCAAAAGTTACAGCTTCGAGGTTTCAAACCCAAGCCATGACCAATAATTTCAAAATAAATCAACTTTTTAAATAACTGTTCAGACGCTTGTCACCTCAGTCTGCCTGAGACCACGAGTGCTGCAAAGTACTTGAAACGTCGGGTTTTTTGAAAAATAAATAAATCTTCTACGCGACTAATTCGTTAAAAAAGTTTTTCATTAAACAAACATGTAGGTATTTATTAATATTTATTATTTGGACTAATGAGGAGGCTGATAGCCTCATTCCGAATACGTTTGGGTGCATGTGGCAACAGAGTTGTGGCTGCTGTTTACCACTCAGTCTATCTATTAAGAGATCCAAAATAATATAAGTACTTAGGTATCTTATTTTTCTTTATTTTATTTTAAGTCGTCAAAGTTTTATTTTGCGTTGTTTTTGTTTGTTATATATATTAATGTCGTTCTCTTTTGGATCTCTTAATACTTATTGAAATTTTATTTTTATTTTATATTTTTACTTTTAATTAATTTTAAGTTAAATGTACCAAATGTTATGAAATGCAAAATTTGGTACAATTTTTTCTATGGGTTTATTACTGTAACTTTGTGTGATGTAATATGTGCCTGAAAATAAAAAGATTTTATTTTATTTATTTATTAATTATGCGATCAGAAATCAATCAAGAATATTCAAATGGAGTTGTTTCAGGAAGTCTTCGTGGAAGGAACTCAACCAGACTTAACTCAGTCGTTTACTCAGATGCAACCTAATGAAGAATTATCAGAGTTTTGGTTAGCTAAATATTAAATCTAGTAGATCTTGTATTAGCATAGTAGAAACAAACCCAGAGCGAAATATGTGTAAAAAATCGAAGGACGAAAGTTTCGAATCCTGATTAGCATCGAGATTTCGTTTTTAACCAAAAAAGAGAGGTGTTATTTATTTAGTATTTTTTTCACTTACTTAAGAAAACATGAAGATAATCAGCTGGAGTGGCGTTACGGGGTGGTCACGTCTGTATTCACCAAAGGTGTAGGCAGTACCTACAGTATGCAGTACACCCACGTTTCGCCGGCTATGTTATAAGTCCCATGTAACAGGGGGCGAGCCTTGTCATTAACAAGGCACAATTCCAGGCCCCGTGCTGCAACTGAGTATTTCCTAATGGAAAATACTCAATGTCTTACTGTAATCTATGCCATTGAATAGCCACGAAGGGAAACATCGAATCGGAGCATGGAGCATTATGAATCGGAGTCACTTGGTCTGAAATCGCCAACATGCAGTGAGCTAGCGTGGTGAGTTGGTGACCATAGAAATATGAAACATTCACTCCCTTCCAATATCCTTAGTGGTGCTCGATCCACTGCACGAGAAAAGGCCTTTGCCCTGCAGTGGGACAGTAACAACTGATATAGATCATCTATAATAATCTTATTTCTTTTGGCAGCCTCCCTTACCTTCAAGCAGTCATGTTTGCCAGTATATTAGAAGATTGTCTATGTCAACTTCGTATACTAGGTATGGATTATGAAATTTGATCATTAATGAAAATAGGTACCCGTCATTAACATTGACACCCCTACAAAGCCGGCTCATTAAGAGTAGTACGTACCTACTTAGATATTGTTTGTTCAAGATTTAGCTCATCATTGGTCAAATCAAAAGCCGTTTTAGACTGACTGGCGCGGGTGGTCTGTCTTCCGGAAAATTGTTAGGTAAAATTGGGTTATTCCATTAATTCTCCCTAAAACAGCCACCCTAGGGTGAATACTGGAGGAGTGTATACCCCATAAGAGTGGATACCCTAGACGGGGTGCATGGATAATTGAATAATCCGAATTCGTATATTATATTTCTCCAGGGCCGTGCAGTTCGAAGGCAAAAAGGCACTGCCTACCCTGTCAGATACGACACAGACTATCTACTACTACTAGACTGTAGAGCTAAGTAGAATTTGTAAGTAGGTACTTCCTACCCTGTCGAAAATGTCTGCGCACGCCCCTGTTTATCTCCCAATTTCCTTCCTCGGCTGTGTACAGTAATTTACAGAAACTGACCTAAGATATTTAGTAGACATTAGCATTCTATATGTCCAATGTCTACTAAGCATCTTGGGCGTACTGGCAAACAGAATAACACGTAAAATATCTTGAAATCCCAACTCAGCTGTATTTTATAACTTCATACATTGACTTAGATGAATGCAACAATGAGCTTCGTATTATCAAAACGTTGTCTGATATGGACAACCTTCGAGCCAAAAAATTCGAGATCAAACAGAACAAAGGAAGAGACGAAGTGCTGGCAAACCTACTTACTAAGAACCTGGACAGCATGTCGTTTAAGCTGGATAAACTAGCTGCTGACAGGTACGAGGATAAATAGCGCTATATACCTACATACCTTCTTAATTGAATGAATATTGCAGATTTGTAAATTTCCTATTCTTATAAAATCCACCCTAAACAATATAAGTACTCTTATTTTTATATCGTATGCTTGATAAAGAATTGAGGTAGCGTTGAGTTTAGTTGCGGTGCTTTATGGACAGCAGCTTCGGCGGGGCCACAACCGCTGGATCTGATCTGAAGCGGGACCACTCATCTGTCCCGTTGCAAAGAGACTTTGTGTCAGATACGGGGTCGTCTGGCGTCCATTGCACATGGTCTTCAAAGTTGTCACGACGCGCCGTGTTCTGGGGTATCGTAACTCGAGTAGGGTCCGGCAACAGACGCCTGCGGCGAGTTCGCGGAAGCATGCTAACAGCGTTCCTGCGTTCCCGTTACTATGCGAAAGAGAAGTGACACAAAAGAGAAGTTGGGTTTTAGTCTGTACGCCGGAGAGCCCGACATAACGTCTCGCATACCCCGAGCGGACGATATGCAAAAAACTAGTGTTTCCCACTCACTCATACTCCTGATAATATGTGTACTCACTCATGTACTATTTTAAATCACCAACATCACCGAAATATGAAACAAGCAATAAAGTTATATTTTGTTTCAGAATGTACTGCGTTGAAGTGTTCATAGCGACGTACCTAGAGTTGTCCCTGCAGCGGTGTTTTGCCTCTCTTGTCGATAACAACAACGAGAGCGACGACAAGGAACTTCTCCGATTAGCCTTAATGGAAGAAGAGGCTAAAAATAAAGCGTAACATAAATATTTTCTAATTTCTTAAATTAGTTCAGTGTTTGTCTATCTGGTCCTAAATTCTAATTTCCAGCCAAAGTGTTAAGGTGGGTCCCAGACTGAGGACTGCGTAACATATAGTTACCCCCACGGGTTGACGGATTGTTTTGAGGTACGGCGCGGGCGGTGCATTGTCAGCCTCCCAGGGTGTGGCGACTCTTGCCCAATATACATATAATTTAAAATTTAATGAACAATCAGTTTTCGGTATATCCTTTAAACTTTTTTATATTGTTTATCAGCTATCGTCGTGAGTTGATGCGGCAAATGAGGCAGCAACGAAACCATATCAAGACAATTGCTTACGACACTGAAATTATCATCGATCAGCTTAAAAGTAAAGTAGAAGTAAGCAACTTAACATCATTGCTCATGTACGAAGCTCATTGCTCATATACGACTCTCATTGCTCATAAACGAAGCAATCAATCACTTCGTTTTTTGCCTAATTTTGGTGATAGGTTTATTGATAACGAAATTAAAATTTTGGTGGCTATATTTTCCTTTAAATGTAAAAACTTCTTATTGCTTGCTAGTTTTTGATGAGCGCTTAACAAAATGATTTGACCAGCGTACCTACTTTAAACTTAAATATTGGTGTAATCAAAATACACCACATTCCATTACCCATAATCTTTTGAAACTGTTGAACTTTTCATAACCATCATAGGTAATCGTGATTGGTAATAGGTAATTGCGACGAACTCCAGTCGACTTTCATGTAGCCTATTACTCCTACTAATCTTTAACCAATACCATTCCACTATCAGGACGCAGTATTGAACGCAGAAACCAGGAAACGATATATCGTGAACTGGCAACGATCGCGTACCGAACAACATGAGCAAACCATTCATGATAAGGAAGATGGACCTTCCAAGAACATTAGGTACTACTCTCGTAGGACGGATCAGGAGCAAAGGATACACTCTGAAGTAGATATGCTTGTCAACATTTTTATTAACGTAAGTTTATCATCTGTGCATCCAACTGTGTAATAACAACCATCTGCTACTGCGATCGCCATCCGTTTGCCCAACGTGGCAATTAAAGGCAACCACCTTCTAATAAGCGCACAAAATAAAACCTTTAGTTTTAAAAACCAGGTTACACTGTATATAGAAGAGCGTTGTCATAGGTGTAAGTGCTTTGGACGACTTTTACGTAGTACTTATGCAGCGCTTTTTGTCTATTGCCTTCGAGACGAGTCGTTTTAAATAAATAAATTAAGATGTATATCTAAGACTGCTAGCCTTTGGTCACTAGTAGAACAGTCTTCCTGAATAATGGGCTGGAGTTTAATTGCATTTTAAAAATGACATTCCAAACAAACTTTGGCTACCAGCTACCAAAAGACTCGCGCTCAAACAATTCTAAGCGTTAAGCTATATGTTGCAGGAAGCTCTGCAGAAAGTAGAGCACTGGATGAATAAATACGACGTGGACATGGAAGCCATAGATCTGAAGATCCAGATTAAGAAAAACCAATATCAGCAAGAAGTGGACAAGAGAACTTCTATGGAAGAAATGGTAATGTTTATAACTGTTTTACTAAGCGTGATGTGCAGTTATTTTAAAAAGTTTTTAGAAAGATGCGTAAAACTTTTTTGAATCATTCATTAATGTTTTTTTCTTTATTGATAAAGATATTTATATTCAATATAATTAGAATCTTTTATTTATTTATTAAGCCTATATCGTCCCACTGCAGGGCACAGGTCTCCTTTACTTAATATTTTTAGCTCTCGAGCATGACCGATTAACTCCACATTTCTATCAACAGTACGCTGAACACGAGTCACAAATGAAAAACTGGATAAAGTTCAAGGACGAACGGCAGAAAGCTCAAGAATACGTGGAGAAGATGACCAAGTCTGCGACTATAGTGCAAGCTTGGTGGCGTGGCATTCTCGTTCGGTTCCAAATGGGGCCGTTCAAGCCTACGCGAAAGCCAGCATTTGCAGTAGAGAAAGAAAAGAAGAAAAAGAAATAGTTTACATAATTTCTATAATCTTGGTGACGAGAACCCTGGGAGAATTCTGGGAACCCGCCGCGCGGACTTAAATAAAAAACGCAAAACAGGGACGGGAAAATAAGGACGCAGAAAAAGAAACAAAACATGGTTACAATCCGTTTTTTTTTCAAAATCACAGACTATAGGTATTAAGATCACTCCCCCGGCCACTATCACTACTCAATTAGGGTAGGTTAATATTTTTTTAAGTAGATAAGTACTAGTAGATATCTGGCTATCTATATCTACCCACGCAGCCAAATTGGCTGCTTAGATAAAAAAGCGGGTGCTGACGCGAGTTATCCTGAGAGGGTTACCCTCTCAGTGTACAACCGGTCCACTTAGTCGAGGTGCCGCCCATACAGCACCGCAACCTACCTGGGCCGCTCAAACGTCGGTTTCACCCTATAGCCTAAAAGGATTGGCGCCTCCTCGGGCTCCTCCTTCACCGTGGAAGACCCTACCACGACTACCAAGCCACGACCAGGCAAGAAACCGTTGAGGAGGATGTAATCCTAAGCCTTTTAGATTATCATGTTTTTAATCTTTTTTTTGCCGTCTGACTTTGCAAACGGCCGCCGCGCCGCCGGTTTCGGTGTATCCTGCAATTAATAGCTTTTTTAAAATGAAAACGTTCTACTTAATTTAAAACATATCTAACTACAACACCATACCGATCTACATCTCCAGGAGTTAGAGATCGCAAAATTGTAAGGAATTAACAATAATTGACAATATTAGTGTCGTAAATAACTGTAAATGATAATATAATTAATTAAAATAGGTTGCTATATGTATTATTTTATTAAATCTTTTAATTTTTTAAGTTTTTCGTTATCTTGTTCGTAAAAAGCTGGGCTATTTACTTACAAGTACGATGAAAAGCATTGTATGTAACTCGAACAAGTGGTACGACAATTACTATCTAGCAGTATATCTACGAGTAATGGGGCCATTATATCCCTCGCCTGCGGTTCAGTAAAATATGCGGCTCTGACTTTGAATACTCCTCGACAGTAATTGCGTACTTACCGCTCTTGTATTTTATTTGTTATTGGTTTATTTTTAGTTTTAATAAAAGTTATACATAAATTTTATTTTTACTGTTTTCCTTTACACCGCACCGTATATAGATATCCTATTAATAATTTCAGTCTATTAATTTTTATATGTTCTTCTTTGCGAATCGATGGCATTTAAAAAAAAAAATCACCCCAAAACTCCGCCACGCGGACCGCGTCCCCAGATGCAGTCATTATTAGGTCCTCTAACGTGCAGGTGGCAGGGCATGCGACGCAGGTCAAAAGGTATGCCATTGTTTGCGGGGAGACTCACACCGAATCTAATGTCGATGTTAACGAAGTTCTTTTCATGCTAAGTATCGGTCCGCCTAGACGCCTGATAGTAAGCGGTTACCGATCCGTTACAAATGCACCCACAGACGCTAGCAACACCACACCAGAGCAGAGAGGTATTACTTGCGCGTAGGCACCGATATTGTGCGGAATATGATAGAGGAGGGGAGATTATGGAAGGGGAGAGATTGGGCCTCTGTTCGGTGTTCTCACAAAGAGAGAGAAACACTACTACATAAATATTAATATATTTCTACCACCTAGTAAATTGGCAACAGAGACAAGCAGTGCTGCAACCTACCTATAACCCCAAATAACCCCATAGAAAGTACCCCACGTAGCATAGAAAGTACCTACTTATATTAAATAATGACCGTTGACTGTAGTGGAAAGTGGAGTTGAAAGTGTAGCCTGTAGGCCTCGGACTCTCGTAGAGCATGTAATGCCATCGGTCCTGCGCCTGATCTCTCTCTGATTAGTAGTTGGGAAAGTTTGCCGTGGAGTCCGATCGATTTATGAGAGTAAGGAAAAGTTAGTACACCTGTGTTTAAGCGCCTACTAGTCATAATAATTATCTTCTCCGTAGCTGTCTAATCGTCGTTGAATAATTAAACGCTGTGACCGAAATTTGGAGGAAGATAGTTTTCCTTTTTACCGCGATATTGATACGTTGTACACCGGCTTCTTCTTCTTCTTCTAAGGTTAATGGCCCACGAGCTGACTCTTGTCAACCACTCTGCCAGTGTCAAGTGAGGATGGCAGCAATAAAGACTTGCAGCCCGGTAGACCGGCTTCATTCATATTGCCCCTGCAAAGCTACTAACCTCTATGATTATCCTAGATTTAGAGTCAGTAGGTTGAAGGAGGTTGAAGAGTAGGATTCTATTCTATGATGACTATGGTAAGTACGGCGGAATAAAAAGAGCAACATTTTGAAATCAGAATACCTAAGTCCCAATAAACTTCAGGAACATTGATTGACGTCTTTCGTTGTCACATGCATTTTGCTACAATTGCAAGACTAGCGTTTTTGAATAAAACTTAAGAGGAGTTTGTTATAAGCATTTTTATAAGTGATTAATTTATTTGTTAGTTGAAAATGGAGAGGGGTAGGGTTCATAGTATTGTGTCGGAGAGTTGGGGTCACGGGGTGGTATACTCGTATGAGCCGTTGAAGTCTGAACAAACTTTGAAACAAGTCGAGCCAGTTTTGGTAAGTACCTCAGTAAATAAGTTTTTTTCTACTACCCCGCGGATCAAGTAGGTACCTACCTATTTCTTTCTTGTTGTTCTTCTTTCCCCACCAGCGCCAGCGAAGCCACCGCCTCCTCTCGTCTTACCGCAGGGGCTGGAGGCAACATTACGTCGGTCGTGGCGAAATTTACACACATTTATTGGTAGCTTTAGTGTGGGTTAACAGAATCAAGACTTTGACGCTCCAAAAATTGTTGAGGAGATCGAGACCATTTAGTTTAGACATTTAGACCGCCCCCCGGGCCCCTGACAGTCTTAATCTGCCTCTGCCTACGTACGGGCGGCGGTTAAACCACACGATAAAAATATAGGAAAATCTTAATGTTTCAGTCCAAAGAGATGCATACCAGGATATCAGAAGCTTCAGAAGCTGTTGTAGCTGAAGAGATTTTGATGGTTCCAGAAGTTGAAGTTCATGTTGAAGGGTAAATTCGTTTATGAGATGTTTGTGGTATTTTATTCAACTTCTAGGGCACTCCTAGACCCCAAGGAAGCGTATAGACTTACCTAGGGATCTTTTAAGCGAACGGCAATGGGACATTGTTGGTCGAGTTTAAAACACAGACGATAATATTATGATAACTTCACTCACGTGAGTTTTATGCCATCCAATGCCTTTTGACAAGCTCTTTGGCTCGCCTTGTGTCGTGATGCTGAGGAGTAGTTTCCCCGAGCTACACTGCTGGAGCCTGACAGGTTAAGATCAGTAAGCGGTTTCCATTAAGAAAGGGAGATTATGGAATTGAATGCTTATCACTTGTGCCTCCAGGTCTTTTCACTGACCGTACGAAACACCACATCACAAATACACAAGCTGATATTTTGTGAGAAGATGCATTGTTAAATATCTGTTAATATTTAAAAAAAAAATATTAAGACAATTGGTAATATCGCATCGGTGCCTTCTAAAACTGCAAAGTTTGGAACACTGAGTCGGATACGTAATGTATTCCGATAGGTATTACCACACGCCCTAGGCGTATTATAGAGATTTGAAATTTCGACTGATTCTGATGGGATACGGTGGCTCAGCGGTTAGAGCGTCGGCACGGTAAGCCGAAGATCGTGGGTTCGAATCCCATCCGTATCAGTTGTTTTTTCAAATTTCTTATTAAATATTTATAAATATCTGTTAGTTTTACATACAGTGTCACGAGTTCAAGCCCTGCTTTTATTCAGTTCTTTTTTTCAATTTCTTTATATTTTTCCTTAATGTATTGGTTCTAAGCCAATTACTGGCAACTTACGTATTTTATAAGAATAGGTTTAGTGAAGAGACATTAATCCATTAGTACCTTATGTTCACATTCCTTTACACTTTGTAACGCTCTCTAATTAGTGTAACTACGCCATTTATCCAGAATCATCGTGTGAGTGCAAAGGAAAAGTCCAGTGCAAAGGAAATATACTTAAAGCATGATAATGGATTTATGTCTCTTACAGAATCTAATCTACCCATTTAATTTTACTTACTGTACCTATTCCGTAGGTTATCCTTCATGTTCTCAGCGTTGTTTGCTTCTGTTCTTGAAGATATAATGGCACAGTTGTGGTGTTTGGGTAAGTTTTACTATCTTTTGAGCGGTTGAAAAGATCTTGATGCTCTCATTATTTTGTTAGAAGACTAGAAGACTGTTAGTATTGTCTGTCTTTCTAATGTACACAAAAAGTATTATGAACCATTCCTTTGCACTTGCAAAGGAATATTTACCTACACGTGTTAATGGACTTATGGTAGTATCAGTGTGTAGGTACATATAGTAGGTACCTACCTATGTAGTTACTAGCTAGTATAGTAGGTGCGTGGTATTAATATGAGAGAAAGAAATACTTTAGTTTTATTTTTCTAACAAGATGCACAAAATAAACGTTTTAAGCTAATATCGCTTAGGTACATTGTTGCTTCTAGTAAAATCACAAGAATAAATATTCGGATTCTAAAATAATCGGTTTATTTATTCTTGTGAATCTATCGCGAACTATACTTAGGTATATACCTAATATTTCTTTACAGATCAAGGCAACAATGAATTGAAGATTTACAAGACATTGTATGATTTGGAACATCTTAGAGCTATTAAATATCAAATTGCGGCTCCATCCGAATCAGAAGCTACGAATGCTCTTACAGGAATAGACATGCGTAATCTGGAGAGCAACATTAACAAAATTCAAAAACTCGATACGGATAGGTAACTCTTAATAATAAATTAACCCATGGCAAAACATCTTTAACAGTATATTTGGTCTTTAACAGTATACCTAAATTTTGATCTTTAGCAGTATATTTTATCTGTACTGCCTCGACTGACTGCCTCGTTGGTCTAGTGGTAGCAAGCGCGACTGCTGAGCACGAGGTTCTGGGTTCGATCCCCGGGTCGGGCAAAGTGTTATTGGGTTTTCCATTAGGAAATTCTCAGTAGCAGCACGGAGTCTGGAATTGTGCCCGGTTAATGGCAGTAGGCTCGCCCCCTATTACATGGGACTTATAACATAGCCGGCGAAACGTGAGTGTACCTACTGCACACCTCTGCCTACCTCCTCTGGGGAATACAGGCGTGAGTCTATAAAAAAATGTTTTTTTTTGTCTTTAACAGTAATAAATGTTAGATTAACTTGTCATTGGATCTTTTCAATTTCAGGAATTTCATTATTAATATAATCATGACAACATATATGGAACTGGTGGAACACTCCACTTATCGCCCATTGTTGCAAATTATCGAGGAAATTATACATCGTGACAATTACCGCTCAATATTAGAAGAAGACGAAGCTAAACACCGGATGTAATGTATTTTATTTATATTTTTATATACCTACGTATACCATCATCTGCCTAGCCTTTTCCCAACTATGTTGGGGTCGGCTTCCAGTCATACCGGATGCAGCTGAATACCAGTGTTTTACATGGAGCGACTGCCATCAGACCTCCACAACCTAGATACTAGGTTACACGATACCCGTTGGTAAGACTGGTTGTCAGACTGGGGCTTCTGACTACCCGTAACGACTGTCAAAGATCTACAATAGACAGCCGGGGCCAACAGCTTAACGTGCTATCCGAGGCACGGAGAGTGATAATTAATTTATAACCTACCTAATTTATACCTACGTATACCACAGTATAATAATTATACAGTAATATGGTAACTACGTACAAACTCGGAGTCTCGTCATTACACAATATTACGTTTGTGTGAGTGTGCCGTTTCAGGCGTTTGTACGTAGTTACCATACTGTATGATTATTATACTGAGCTTATATATTCTGTGCTTATACCAAGCTGTGGGCTAAACTTACTACCGAGTGGAGCCCACACAACGTTAGACAATGTCACGGTAGGCCCAGGGAGATGACGGGACGAGCTAAATGCTTATTGGGAGGATTGGCCTCAGAAAGCGAAGAAACAGGAGGAATGAAGGAGGCCTTTGTCCTGCAGTGGGACGATAATGGCTGAAAATAACAATAAATAATCATATATGTATCAAAGGCTAACGAGCTTTCGGGTCATCAAGCCTGCCATCTTTTAGTAAGCAATCACGCGTGCGTCAGGGCCGCCCGCGTATATCCTCAACACTAGAGCAAAACATACGCAAGTCGCGTTGATAAACCCAACAGTCATATCAGAGGACGCCAGTCATATCAGAATGCGCGATGCATTGCAGTCCATATAGAGGGTGATTGGACAGAAATGAATAAAATTTTGTTATCTAATTTAGAATACGGAAAGAATTGTCTAGACAAGTGAGACAGCAACGCAATCACATCAAATCTGCATTGTATGATACAGATGTGACTATTGATGGGCTCCGAGTTCATGTCGAAGTAAGTACTTAGAATATCTAACATTTTTTTGCACGGTGATGCTAAAGAAACCTGTGGGAGACTTCTTCTTCGTATCGTATGGTTGATTAACAACCTGGTGTCAGAGTTTAAACCGCACGTAGGCCTCTGACATGGCTTTACACACCGTTGAAAAAACTCTCAGGTGTGCTGGTTTCATCACGATGTTTTCCTTCGCCGTTTTAACAACTGATAATTAATAATAAATTAATTAATGTGGGAGACTGGATGCAGAGGATTTGGGATTGGAAGTTCGGGTGGGATTAGGCAGATGCCTAATTACATTTATTGGCGATATAGGTACTTAGTTGACGTTCACAAAACTGAAGGTGGAATGAAAGCGGTATCTTCCTCCTGCAGAAAACGCAGAATGCACTTATAATTTGCACTCTAGACATAGTCAGCTAGGCCTGGTCCACTTATGTAAGTATTATGGCAGTTGCAAACACAAATCCCACTTAAAAGGAAAAGTAGAGCAGCTATACATAAGGATATCAAAAAGAAAAGATACAACGATTATAATTACATTGTATGTACAATAAATACTAAATGCAAAATGTTCGCAGATACAAAATTAAAATATGGAAGAAATATGTCGGTTAAACACAATCATATTACACAGCATACTTACCTACTTATATTTTTCCGTAATAAACGGCTATTGTTGTTTTTAGGATTCTGTCTTGTACACTGAAATCCGTGGTCGTTACGTGGGTAACTGGCAAAGTGCAAGGATGGAACAGCACCAACTGACTCTGTTTAACGTAGAAAATGTTCCTGGATCGAACATCGCATCATACAAGCAGAAAACCGAGCATGAACAAAGAGTTCACACTGAAATTGATTTAATGTGTACCATCGCAATCAATGTTAGTACCCACTTGAGATTAGAATAGTTATAAATTAATTATCACTCTCCGTGCCTCGGATAGCACGTTAAGCTGTTGGCCCCGGCTGTCAATTATAGATCTTTGACAATCGTTACGGGTAGTCAGAAGCCCGAAAGTCTGACAACCAGTCTTACCAAGGGGTATCGTGTAACCCAGTGTCTGGGTTGTGGAGGTCTGATAGGCAGTCGCTCCATGTAAAACACTGGTATTCAGCTGCATCCGGTAAGACTGGAAGCCGACCCCAACATAGTTGGGAAAAGCAGGGAAAAGGCTAGGCAGATGATGAGATTAGAATATTATATATTAGAATAGTTATTCTTCTTCTTTATCGTATGGTTGATGAACTGGTGTCAGAGTTAAAACCGCCTGTAGGCCTCTGACATAGCTTTACTCACCATTGAAAAATCTCTCAGGTGTGCTGTTTCATCACGATGTTTTCCCTCACCGTTTTAGCAACTGATAATTAATTTACCTATAATACGCATATAACTTACGAAAAGTCAGAGGTGTGCGCGCGCCTAGGGATCGAACTCGAGACCTCTGACTTGTCAGTCGACAGTCATACCACTAGGCTATCAATGCTGTAGTATAGTTATTATTAATTACTGTCCCGACAATAAAACAACAATAGCATTAATCGTATGGGATTCATGAGACAGGGAATGGGTTAAATATTGCCTTGAACTATTCTGGCTACAATCAGTTCTTTTTTCCATACCACAAATGCATACAGTAAAGTTGAGGGAAGGAGCAGCTGGGAATTGGGATATTAGTTCCGCGTAAACGACCAAAATCGTAGAAATTTCTATGGCCAAGATGTAGATTGGCTTACTTGCTTGGGTTTACTTGAAACCATAAAAATAAGTCTTGGTAACATTCAAGTTGAAAATTTGGGCTCTTAGGTAGTGCCTTGTATCAAGACATTCAAGACCAAAGTTAGTTTGGATGGAATTAAGATACCCAATCGTGTGGTTTCTGACCCAAGAATAGAACCACCCCTACTCGTCTCGCAGGTGTCGTAAGAACCGACTAAGCGAAAAATCCCGAGGATAGGCAGCAGCATCCTTCTGTGTAATAGCAATCATCTGCTACTGCGATCGCCAACCCACTTGCCCAGCGTGGCAATTATGGGCAAGTAGGTACATCCAATGAGCGCATAATAGTGACGCGCATTGGGAGAGGCCTATGTTCAGTGGACTAATACAGGCTGATAATGATAAATGATGAAGGTACCTAAACTACCTAATGTTCCGCTCAACTGTGGTCGTCTTGACGTGAACCCAGGGGTCTTATTCCATCGTATGTAGTTTCTGTAGTTGAAACTTCTAAGATAGAACTACTTTTACGTTTAATGTTACGTTGTATTGGAATGTAGGTAATTAGGTATACTTTCTAATAAAACTAAATGCGAAACTTCTCTAAAACAATTGTATTGGTATTTTTTAGGAAATATTGGCAAAAATTGAATCATGGATGGAAAAATATGAATCGGACATGGAAAAAATTGATCTCGACATACAAATAAAGAAAAACGATTACCAAAACATGCGAGATAAAAGAATCGAGCACGAAGAAACGGTTAATGTTTTTTCTAATATAATGTTACCTATTTGGAATTCTTTTATTTAACCTTACCTAATGGATGCGGATCTCTTGCGCTACCTTCATTACAGACGACAGGAATTTTCTTATCATGATCATTCCGAGTACAGAAAGATATACCCGCATAGAAGTCAGTAGTCCATGCGAGTTGCTCATAACCCTATCACTGCCTTTGGCGATGGGTTACTTACCCATAAAGAAATTTCCGTACTATAGTCCGTTTGAAATAAAATTAGATAAATAACGGCCGACTAACGATAATTATCGTGTCATATTTTTGGGATAATTACGTTTTAGTGTAATTTTTTTTAAGTTATGCATATTATAGTATACAGCTTTGTATTTAATGTAAAATACTTAATAGTTTTTTCTGCGCTTTCATGGAAATAACGACCTCGTTATAACGTTATTTTTCTAATGTTATTTTGAACAGAGTAAAAGTTGGTAGCTTCATTGATTACATTTTAAATAATATTTCAGCTTGCGAGACATGAAAAAGAAATGAAGGCATGGGTACTATTTAAGGAAGAGCGTGAAAAGGCAAGGCAATATCACGAGTTGATGATGACCTCTGCTATTATTGTGCAAGCTTGGTGGCGGGGCATTATCGTTCGCATGCAGCTTGGACCGTTTAAACCCAAGAAGAAGAAATGGGGAAAGGGAAAATAATAATTATGTCACCACTCATGTTATGAGATATTTAATTCATATTGTTAGTCATTTATTTATTTAATAAACTTACTTTACATTTCTTTATTATGGTGTTTAATTTACAGTAGGTACCTACCTAACTCAAAAAATGCAAAGAATTTTTTTAGGGGGTGTTGTATTGAGGCCAGAGACGTCCCGCCATAATAACTGGTATCACAGTCACATTCAGTTTAATACCTACTAGTCCAGGAGCTTCTTATAAAAAGGGCACAAAATTCATCCAAAACTTTTATCCCTGTCTTGGCCTACCTCTTCCTCTCCTTTCATCGATTTCATAATGTTATGGTTTTTAGGTTTCTATGTTATGTAGCGTGGGGGGTGCTGGGGGGCCATGGCCCCGGACAGCATACAAAAGAGAGCGGTGGCAAGCGCCACGATTTAAAAAATTGGAAATAAAAAAAAATAACATCAAATCACGTCTTAAGTAATGTTACGTGTTACGATGAAACTGACTTGATTGCACTGAAAAAACCGACTAATAATTAAAATGGGGGAGCGTATTTTTTAGTCTGCAACGGGGGGCGAAAACCCACGTTACGCGACTGCCCCTTCCCTTTTATAATCCCGCAAAGTGTCGGCAACACGCAAGTGATAGGTACACTTGGGTGAAGCAACGTCTTGGCGATGGCGGGCCGTTCGCTTGTTTGATACCTTATTTTGACAACGAATTATTCCCACTTCATAAATATCATCAGGGACAGCTGCTGTCCCAATGAGTTTCCGCATAAAAAATCATATTTAATAAGTACCTGTATATTTAAGCATAATTAAGTAGGTATAGTGTAAAGCAAGTCTGCTTATGCCTGACTACATTGGTTATATTGTCGTTATGTCATCTAAACTATTTCTATAAAATTACAATCGTATTGTAAAAGTGCGGGAGACCCAAAAAAGTAACGCGTTTTAGTTACTCGACAATCAATTGAATAATCAATCGAATCAATGAAATCGAATAATTAATTGCTTCCCTTGTATCATTCACATCACTATTTGCAACGTCAATGAAGTCACGTGACCAGCCTAGCCAATCAGGGTTCAGAACGAACGCTGTATTTGACAACTAAAATGTAAACTCTCCACGCGAATGATATGAAAAACTTGTATTTATAGCTATAATTAGTTATTTATTTAATTTATTATGCCGAAAAAAGAAAAGGTGAGTTAAAATATAATTTTAATACCACCCAAAAAATATATTAGTTTCTCAAAGTTGTAAAAAAAAACGGTATAAAATTGTCGGCATTTTACGCTTCCATCGTTGACTGACTTGTAATACCTATACTATGCCATGTCAGTTGATGTCAGTTCGTTTAGGATACGCGGTGCTGCTTAATTTACGTGTGATAAATCTCCGAATATTGGTGTTTTAACTAATTAGCGTGTGTTGTGAAAGTTTTAGTGAACACTGTTGTTTGCAGGAGGCGATGAAGACTAAAATTGATAAGAACAAAAACGGCGACAGTGAGCCAGAGGTAAGTTGTTTATAATGTAATTTGCAACATCACATCTTCCCGTTGGCATTCTACTTGCTCGAACCAATGTTTGCTGCGGTACTAACCCAATATCGAACGAAAACTCTTAAGAATTAGAATCCACGTCTTATTAATGACTTGGATTCTAGTACTGAAGTATGAAAAAACTAGTTATTGTTAGAAGTCATCAACAGGATATGTTTTTACAAACAATTATAGTAATTATATGGAAATAAGTGTCAGTTTTATTTGTGATTTCTTTGTTGATTTGATGAGGTTAATGTCAAAGTACACAGATGATCTTGATGATGATGAAATTTTATAGAAGGAAAATTACACTTTATTTATTTATTTATACTTCACGTACATAGATAGTACATAAGGCGGATTTAATGCCATAAGGCATATTTATTCACAATATTTGGTATTAAAACCCCTGGACTGTAGGTTGTTTATTTTAGTGTTTTGAACAGACTGATAAGTTTCAAACTTGATTCCTACCTAACATTACAATAACACAACACAACCTGACTTGATTGTTAATTAAGTAAACATTCAATTACATACCTCTTATGTACTTATTTAAAGTATTTGCTTACTTCTTTATGTGGACTGCAAAACAGATTTTAGCACAATACTACTAATTTTTTCTTCATATCACATAGTGTAATTATTGTCTTTGAGCTAATCATAGAAAATTATGAAACAGGTTTCCAATAATACAGGTTTTGTTAGATACATTCATAACTAAATTACCTACTTATAGATATTTGATTGTGTTATTATAAGACTAAAATCTGTACAAAAAATATGGTAATCAATTAATAAATTTTATAATAATAGGTAGGTACTTATATAAAAATAAATATAAGATATAGGTATTTTCATTCTGACACTATATCAAAGATAAAGTCAATATATTTTTTAAATATTCCTCTGGTCTGGTCAGTGTTGTTATAGGGCAGAGTAATTTATCATGTCTCACTCTCACAGACCACCGCTGGACTTACAAGCACCTAAATACTGTAACACCAAACAATTTGTAATATAATTTTGATATCTATGATCAAAGGTAACTAAATGATACCCAATTTTTGTTTTACTTCAAGATAAAAGCATAAGTTCACATTACTTAACCTTTATGATACTAAAATGATGATTGAAAATTTTCTTGAAAGAAAAATTAAACAGCGCTTTGAACCTACTTAAACTGATTAAAGGCAGTAAAAAGCAGGGATATCCTAGTGGTATGACTGTTGACTGACAAGTCAAAAAGTTTCAGGTTCAAACTCAAGGCTTCTAACCTCTGACTTTATAGAAGTTATGTGCATGTTATAAATGAATTATCACCTGCACAAGCCTGCAGAAAGCATGTCAATCTGTTGGCTTCAGTTGTTATGAAGATCAAGCCAATATCTACGTAGTCTGTACTCTCATAAAATCCTGACAACTCATCGAACTTTGGAATATTTGTGTGCCTTTGGGTGCAGGGGTCAGATTGGCAGTCACAACAAAACCGTTGCCCTTAACAAAGTTTGGGAATAAGGCTAGGAGGATGATGAAGGAACTGGTAAAAAGCACCAGCCATTTTTCCAACTGAGTTATTTATTAAAAAATAACTGTTAACAAAATAATAGAGGCTACAATGTTATTACTATTATCTTGAGACAATTAAACGCAGGTTATCCTCATTACGAGTTTAGAATAATTTTATTATGAAATAATGTTTTTTTATTTATATATTTTATAATTGTAACACATTACATAAGCCATAAGTAATAATTTGGACTCATTAAAACTTTTTAACGATTTTTTTTTACGTTTGTTAACTAGGACTTAAAAAACATAATTATTTAATCTGAACTACTCAAATGAATTTGTATTCAAGTATATATTCTTTACAATAGAATATGCTTTGTATATAATGTCTTCATTTATTTCTAACAATGTTTTCTTAGCAGCCATTCATATGAAAATTTAGTGATTATTATTGTAATTTAGTGCTTGATGGTGTCACAATAGGACACATGCAAGTTGTTTTTTTTAAATATATTTCTTGAGGAGTGTTGAAGGTTGGCTAAAAGGAGAATACATAATGCTAATACTTTTAAAAAAGGCTCAATAAGTACGGAAGCCATCTTGATTCTTTTTAATTAATCTTTTATTATGCTCTGACCTCAATCACTCTAGGTGGCTATTACTAGTCAAAGAGTCAAATATACGATTTATTGTTATCTCCGACCTATGTGCCAGCTTGTATTAAGCAGTCCACTGCTGAACATAGGCCTCTCCCAGTGCGCGCCACTGTGGTGGGCTCATTGGAGGTTTTTTTAAAAAAATATTTAGGTATTTGCCCATAACCGCCACGCTGGGCAAGTGGGTTGGCGATGGTATTAACAGATGATTGCTGTTACACAGAAGGATGCTGTAGCCCAACCTCCGGACTCCGGATCTTTCCCTTTGCCGCTTCTTACGACACCCGCGGGACGAATAGGGGTGGTTCTATTCTTAAGCCGGAAACCACACGGCGTAGGTTACTTACCTAGTTGTTAAATTATTTGCTAACTGCTTTTAGTGCAGTACTTAAATTACTTAATTGATAAAACTAGCTATTTTACATCGACCATTAGGTACAGCTTTTCAAATAGGACTGATTCATAATTAATTAAACATTATACTCTTTAAGATGGTACCTTCAATATAAGTGTATTTTATTCTCTGTGCCAAGATCCAACTCCTAGAAGCTTGCAGGCAAGATTAGGTACCTACGTATATACCTACATATAAGTAAGCGGAAATAGGTGTCCTCTTCGTTGGTCATAGAATGTGTCATGTTCAAGTATCAATATCAACATTATTTCAATTACAAACGGTAAACAATTAAATAGGTAGGTACTTATGCATTAATTGTATCCTTGTTTCTAATTTTGTGTTCAAACATAAACAAAGCGATCTGATAAAAATAAATCAAGAAAATCGATAGCAATTCACACATCAATCTTCTTCAATAAACCAACAGAAATGCTCAAAAAATTAAATACAAAAACGTGTTAAAAATGTACAGTTGCATTCTGAACCTTATTGCGCGGTGATACGTCATTAAATCTTTATCATTGATATGTAAATAGCGCGTCATTGATGTATGTAGGTGGTAGGATTTGGCATCTCTCGTGAACATGATTACCCAGTGCGTAAAGCGAGCGAGGGAGCGCAAACGCGCGCAACCGGTAACTTCCCTCATACCTCCGTAGTCCGTTGTGATTTGAAATTATCCCGCAAATACGTTAATTGTGGTTTACCGTGCTCCGACCTTCGATGTTTACATTGGCAGATCTATGGAATTCCGTCGCTTTTGTATGTATGTCTTCGTCGCTGTACTACAGCCGCTATATTATAATGTATTTTACTAAAAATGCACATAATACAAAACTCTTCGAGCGCACTTTCTGCCCATTCTATGTAATCAAATACCAGCGTATACCATACCAGTACCTATGCGAAATTTACGCACTTATTTGTTGCTTATAACGATATACGCAATATACACGGTTCTTGTCAGCTATAAATTCACATTAAATACAAAAAAAGTTAACGAAGAACCTTAAAATAAATGTTATATGTATTGAATTCTAGTCTAGAAAAGATAAAATTAGGTACCTATATCGTTTTCGTACCCATCATGCTAACTATAATAAACAACGTACATTTGGATACTAAATCAAATTAGACAGCTTCAAAATATGGATCTTCTAAGCGACATACATTCGAATCTCGATCCCTTACACCCTTCGTCGTACTCGTAATCCAATCAATCCTTGTCGACCCTTCTCCAAGAGGTACTACGATTCTGCTGATTTCTTGGGTCCCCGTCACAAAAGTGTCGTTATTCGAGTTATCTCTTGTAGAAGACATACATTTTTCTACATCGTGTGCCAGATGTATGTCCTCGAATCGCTTGATGCGCTTATTATGTTAATCTGATGGAATAACTAATATAAATTTTCTCTGTATAGAACGCGAGAGTATTTCTATCTGTTTCGTTTGACGCAACTTTCACTATCGCATGTATGCTATAATTGCACATAGATCTGTTTTATATTAACACAATTAAGGATTGCTATGACCTTCGCGTATGTTTGTGCGTCAGTAGCCTGAAAATTGATATTAGCGTGGACGTTCGTTAATTTAATAAATATTCATTATACAAATTAGAATTACCTACCACGCAAATTTTCTGGATATCATATTCCGGTGGTATTTTTCATGTTATTGGCTTCTTTACCCTCGTAGATAGAGGGTAATTCCTAGAATATTGTAATTTTGCCAATTTGTAAGAAGCAATAAATATATAGTAACTATATCTAATCTAGTAAGTATATTATTATAACGAGGGGTAGCTCAGTAAACTCAGAAACTACGTGTATTTCGAAAATATTTTTTCTGATATATTTGGTGGATATTATTTTCCATTGGTCAGGCTATTCACAACGGAATCCCGGAATAACATCTAAAAGATATAATTCTTTTTTTTAACAGTTTAATGATCAGGAAAAAGTTACCCGGCCACAAATGATTGTACAGGAACAGCTATTAAGTATTCGGATATTTTTGTTAATATTTTCACTATCCACCTATGTTAATTAGGCGTCAGATTTAGTTTAGCTGTTTTCATAAATTTTACGCAATTGGCCTACTATAAACATACGGTATTTAATAAATTAAACAATCTCTTGTTAAATGTCTCATATTTGGGTCAAAAGCTTGTAAAATCCACATCAGTGACTGAAATAAATTGCAACGAACATCTTGCTCGTACTTTGTATTGGAGTTTATTTACAGAAATATTGTCGCGGAATTCTCGAGCGTATACAATCGACCTAATGAATTGTCCATTAATGTTAACAGGGTGTCTTGCTGTGCGTCAACCTTGTCCGTCACAGTAGCCAATAAGCGTCCTCTAAATATACGATACACGAACATTATGTATAAGAAACGTTTAGAAAACAATGTGCCACACGATTGAGTAAATCTTACGTTTTTATGGCAGCTGAGATGAATTGGAAGTAAGATCTGATAGATTAGATGTCGTAGACAAGCTGTGAACTTCGACGGCAAAGAAGATTGTTGATTAATAAATTTTATCATCATCATCAGCTTGTATTAGTCTACTGCTGTACATAGGCCTCTCTCAATGCGCGCCACTTTGGTGTGCTCATTGGAAGTATTTGCCCATAATCGCCACGCTGGGCAAGCGGGTTGGAGATCGCAGTAGCGGATGATTACTCTTATACAGAAGGATGCTACTGCCCATCCTTTGGATCTATCCCTTTGTCGCTGCTTACGACACACGCGGGATCAGTAGGGGTGGTGCCGGAAACCATACGGCACACGATTGATACACGTATATAAATTTTGCGTAGCTCCAAAAGACAAGCTAAGAGATGTACGTTTCGAAGTTACTTTTCAAAAGATCCTACTGAACTAATTATATTTTTCAGTGTCATCATGTCATCACACGATATAAATAGTCTCCTCTACATTTAGCGTCGCGAATTGTTTTCTTTAGTTTATCACAAACGTAAACAACAAGAGCGTCGCGCGTCGCTTGTAATGCTAACATAAATATTTCGCGAAAGGAAAATGAACAACCTTATCTTTAGATTTATTATGAACTTATCTCACAACTAACATTTGAGTAACATTGGACAATCTTGAGCTTGGCTTTTTAAAGGCAATAAACCGCACTGTACATGTAGCCTGTAGGTTACACATAATTAAAGGCTTGCGGTGCCATTACTGGGTTCTTCCACGATAAATTTGTAGCATAATTTATATTGGCCTACCGCGCGAAGTGTCTTTGATACCAGCTTGAGTCTAACAGAGTATTTGTTCATTGTGAAATTCCGTCTGTAAATCATACCTATGATTATTTCAAGCCCGTAATTCCCAGGCAGGCCAAAAGCCTCCCTAGGGAGTAGTAGGTAGTTCCACTCTCTCTATGCATAGCTCTGCTAAGAACCTTTATGAAAAAGTAAAGTTCATCCCGCCATTTCCGTCAGGTTTTGTTGGCGATATGCGATGTCGCTTGTCATTTCGAAGGTCTGGTACGGGGTCGTAAGTTAGGCCATTTGACCCAGTTCGTTTTCAACGTGACAGTTCTTCTTGTGACGTTTGCATCAGAATTGTTATATTTCAAGTTTAATACCCGGCCAATACTCACGAAACAGACGAAAATTCTTGAGTAGGGGTATGGTTTATTCCATAAATAACAAACTTTGGCTGGTCTAGATTTACAAGAGCATTCAATTTTTCTTCATTCTTACCGTCCCGTCAAGACTACAGAGTAGCAAATCTCCTAACGTGTTTCATCAGTTCATGACTATTTATCAATCAAATAATTCGGCCAATAACAATTCACCTCTGATAACCTAACCTAGCCGAACCAAAATTACGATCCCTCGATCGATCCTCAGCACACCTACTCCAGTCTACTGGATTGAATTCCACTCGTGAGTGATATCCAGTAAGACTATAACTGCTCATACCATAATTAATGTATCGTCCATCAGCATTGTTTATATCTAGTTTACCAAAAAAAAAGTTACAAATAGATGCAGCGCATCGTTGTTTACTTTCTCCATTTCACGTGGGCGTTCCACTGACGTTCATTGCGTATGCGCAGGTCATCTGGTTTATTTTAAGTTAAGACTTTTAGCTCTTTTTCTAATATACGAATGTTAATTTTGTAGTTTATATGTAGATCTTTTATTTCAATTGTATTTTTTGTTTTTGTAACTTTTTTCCTCGTACAGTTGAAAGCAAGTTAGTACCTACTTAGTTTTTTTTTTAAATCGTAGTCATTGTTATTGTGTCATCAATGTGCATAATGTTTGCTACTAATTTGTCTACTTTACCAACATTTCCTTAATTGTAAAATCAAAGGCGGTTTACATTAGGAATATAAGTATTATTTGAGAAGACCTCCTTTGGCTTGTTATCTCGAAATGCTCTCAATGCGTAAGATAAACGTAGGAATCTAAAACCAATAATACTAATTGGTTCAGCTTGTTTAGAGATTTGCTAATGCTAAAAGGCTTCATAGCTCTTGCATTCCTGTGTCTATCTTTAGTAATCAATATCTTGTCTATAATTTCAAAAGCAGTTTAGTCTTTATTAATGAGAGCCCTAATCGAAAAAGTTAGTCTGAGGAAGAGGTGTATGCAGTACACCCACGTTTCGCGTATTACCATTAATCGGGCACAACTCCAGACTCCGTGCTGCTGCTGGGAACTTCCAAACTGAAAAACCCAATAACACTGTCCGACCCAGGGATCTAATCCAGGACCTTGTGCTCAGCAGTCGCGCTTGCTACCCCAAGACCAACGAGGCAATCAACAAAAAAAAGTAAAACAACAATAATAAAATTCGGCCAAGTGTGAGTCGGGCTTGCGGCAATGTAAGTGTAACCCTCGAATTTTA
The DNA here is from genome assembly GCA_936450705.2 of Protodeltote pygarga. Taxonomy (NCBI): domain Eukaryota; kingdom Metazoa; phylum Arthropoda; class Insecta; order Lepidoptera; family Noctuidae; genus Protodeltote; species Protodeltote pygarga. Next base: position 10,145,056 of record OW388266.2, read on the forward strand.
TTAATTAGCTAGTGCTATTTTCTGTAGTATTCGCAAATAAATGCAAGTAGGTCATCACTATTTGTTAATGATAATGTAACATTAGTTACGCCAATTTCTGTTTAATTGTAGGAAATCGGTTGTAATTCAACAATATGATTTAGAAATCCAATTCCTGCGGCATTTAATTAGTTGAACTACGTAACCGCTTCTGTATACACGTGTATTTTATTATTAAATTAGTCGTGTGCTACGTTCGTCTAGAGAAGTCTTACGGTTTTATCATTTTCGTGTTATCCCGCTTTGTATTAAGTCTTGAATTTACTAGGTAACATAATTTTACCAATTTTTTTAATGGTAACCGCAGCGGTATTAAGGATTTTCATTCCAACCAAGTGGGTTAGAGAAAAATTTTTTGCAGAAGATTGCGCGTCTAGATTGAGTTACTCCCGAAACGTCTGACGAGATTTCAAGACGCTTTCCCAGAACTGTTTCACCTTGTAAAACATTTCGATTTAGCTCTTTTAGATCTGTTTCTATTTTTCTTGCGACTACATTTCTGTTGATTAATTTGTTATTTTATCCTTATCAATCAATTATGGAACGCTGCCTATCTCTCACCAATGTTTCTTTATAGGGTTATCCGTTCTCCGCCTTCTAATTTATCTGTTCTAAATCTTCATCGAGTTCTCTTTTACATTCGATGACATATCGACGTACTAATATGACTCACATATGGTAAACTTGCAGAGAAAGTTCGCCGTTTTTACCTAAGCACGAAGTGATAGGTTTTGTCGGTTCTCGCGAATTTCGAGCTTCTGCGCACTGCAGTGAAACTTTTTATGTGGCATAATAGTAAAAGTTTATTGTTCTTTGAATCGCAAACCGTCTTCATTGTGCTTCAGTTCGTCTGTGTGCTTGCGTTTGTTCAGCTTCGTTGTACAAGAATAAAATAACTTTTATCTTGTTCCAAAAATCTAGCTGAAAACGTCAGTTGAGAGTGAATTTTGTATATGAAAACGAGAATGCACCGGTATCAGTGTATGTGGAAGTGTTAAAGTGCTAAAATGTTGGTGTCTTCAACGGCTAGCCTGACCAGTCATTCGCTGTCCTCGATGTTTCGGAGGCGCCGAAATCGTTCACCCGTTACGGTAAGCTTTGATGTCTAAAAATATACGGGTTTAGCACCTTTTTAATTAATATTATGTAGGAGTTTGCGGTACTCCAACCAATAACAATAGGCATTTTAATAAGACTTCTATCACAAAAACTGTCTGAGGAAATAGCGCGGAGACCAATTCGAGACATAAAATTGATTTTACAGAAACAGATGCGAGACAAATTTGCGAAGTTTTTTAGTTATAAAGTGGGCAGCGTCTGGAATTCTTAATAATATATTTATATCAGCTATAAGTCCATGAGTAACGGTGGTTGGCCTACGTCACGCTCGCCGTCTACGTTACAATTTGCTTTACATACCCAACGGAACATTTAGATACGATGTAACTTTTTTTTAGTAAACGTAAAGTTGTAAATTGTTTTCGAGATGATTTTTTCTTAAGGAAATGATATTGAATTTTAGACTTAATTACACTAATTATGTGGTATATAATTTATTTTAATTTGTTTAACGTTCTCGACTGTATCTGCTACATTTGCAATTGACATTTTGTCTACGCCCTAGGTGCATGTATCGTCATTAGTCACAGGTGATCGAACATTGACAGATTGATAACAGATTGGGTTGATTGTTAAACGTCATTGTTGCGTTAAGTGCAAGGCCAGTAACACGCAGTTTGCTGTTGCTTAAATTATCCAAAAATATTGTTCCAAGAATGTCTGGATATATAGTCTGTTATCTAAACCTAGTTATCTGTCAGTTTATCAACTGACGCATAATGTCCGATGATTGTCAATAGTAAACAATAGATATTAATCGTTCTTTAACCCTTAGAGGCTGACATTATGCAGACAGATCGGCCGTTAACTAGTTAGCCGTTTGTAGTGTTAACTGACAGTAGTAAATAATAAAATTGACGTCTTCTTACTAGTTATTTCTTACGTAATTTTTACAGGTTTAAGACAACATTTCTTTTTCGCGATTAACCGGCTCTGTGTAGAGAAAGTGGTTGTGATATAAATGTCTATAAATTATTACATTATTACGTGTACCTACTTGCTTGGTAAAAACTCTATATACGTAGTTTACATAAAAAAAAGTCGTAATAGTCTAGTGGCATGAAAAGCACGTAAAGCCGTTGGACCTGCGACTGATCTCTGATCTCTCTCCTGTCGTGCCGTCCCATCGAACTATGAGAGCGAGAGAATAGAGAGTGCAAATGTGTTTGCGCACACAGTTGTGCACTATTACATCTCCTGTATAGTCAGCTAATCTCGGTTGAGATTGGTCACTGTGACCGAATTTCGGTCAGGAGGACATTATTAGTAAATGGATTAGTTATCTTTTAATGTCTGTATACCTACAAATTATGGCAAATAATAATCTATTTAGAATCTTTATATACTGTAATAGCATAGGATTTCAGTAAGAATATTTAGATCTAAGGTTTTCGCTGCTTTTACTCCTCTTCTTCTTTATCGCCTTCATTTTTAAACATACATACCTTATTAAATATTCTCGTCTTCAACCCGTATCCACCGAATGCTAAGGTCTTTTCCATAGAACTCCATTCTTGACGGTCTTGTGTCTTCCTCATCCAATTCTTTCCCGCCATCTTGCCCAGATTGTTGGCCACCTGGCGCGTGACCGTGACCTACCCACGCTCCTTCTACCCGTTCTGGGTCTCTATTCCATAACTCTTCGACCCCATCGGTTTTACGTTCTTCGACATAATGTGGCCTGCCCACTTCCACTTCTATGTTATGTCTCTTGTCAGTCAGCATTGTTTTTCTTCTTATCTCTATTTTTTTCACGTGATCTCGAAGAGATTTTCTCAACGCGGTCAAACGACTTGCAGTTTGGTGATCGCCTGCTTTGTGAGCGACCATGTTTCTGCCCCATATACCATGACTTATTAAATATTAGTCAATAGTTATCAGAATCTTCTAGTAAATATTATAATCAATAAATTATGGTAACTACAGGTAAAATTACAGTAAATTCTTGCCATGATTGCAAACCCATTAGGGACATCACAGACGAATGCAAGTCACGCTAACGTTAACTTAACAACTAGATCAGATCAGATATGGTCCGATTTACGCTGATTAGAGCAAGACCACTAAGGGGAGTGAGCACTTAGCTTATTTGTGTCTGCTCTTTACGTTAATTACCCATTCACTGTGGAGTGGAAGTGTGAATTTTGACTTCAATACGCAATGGTAGAATTATTTGAAATAAAAATATCTATGGTAATGATTCTAAACTTGAGTTTGACTTAAGCAAACTCAAACCAAATCGCCTTGTCGCCCATTATACCTATGGCATTAGCAACGTGCTCTAAAGCTGAACTTGTAACAATGGTCTAGATGTAGATTGAACTTGAAATAGGTACTTCTAGTTACTTTGCAAATTTGTTACAAATATATCATTTGCAAATTGCATTTGTTGTCATTATGCGAATTTATCATTTAAAAAGTTGTAATAATGAGAAGTTGATATTTTAGGAAGTTGTTATTTTAAGAGGTAGACATTTTGCGTCTGTTTGTCATTTTAGGAAGTTGTCATTATGAGCTGACACAAAACGGATTTCCGGATAATCCGGGAAAAAGAAAGTAAGAAAAAGCATTTATTCCCTTCGGACACAAAGAGAGAATGGTGGCGTGTTTATGTTCTTGTTTAAATAAAATTCAGGTCCCCGCCTGTTACATCACTATTTAAGACACTAGTGAATAAAAATCAACATTTCACAAAATCGCAGAATGTAACATGATACGCATTTAGAACGTTCATTTTACGAGCGCACGTGTCTAGAACGTCTTTAATAAGTCTGCAGCTTTACTTACCTAACGTACTTACATGTCGACGACTATCGATTCCGTAACAACCTTGGCATTGACTATCTGATTCGTTATAGATTGTTTCAGACGGTACCTCCCACGTACGTTAATAAATGATTTAGGAATATCGATTCGGACTTGAATCAAACACTGGAATCAATTGTTTTCTTCGTTGTTGATACTATTTTTGTCACTTGTCCAATTTGTCTTATTAACTTTTGACTTCAAAAAGAAGTTCTTTTTAATGTAAAAAATAAATAAAAGTCAATTGCCATAAATTTTTGTCCGTGCAACACTTCATATAATGTACCTATATTTTTATTTTTTTAAACATGATAAGTACATTTGAAACTTGAACCGATTTGAATGATCATTTAGGTACCTACCTACATTGTTAAAATATTTTTAAATCGGTAAAGATATGATAACAAAACATCTTGTAATAACTAATTTCGCTTTGATAAATTTGTTGTTGATTTGTTGTTGTTGATGATGTTGTTGTTGACTTACAAAAAGAGGAGTGGAAGGGGCGTTGTAGTCATTTTTCTTTTTATATCTTACTAAACTACGTGCAGAAATGCACAGCTATCCATTATGTAGCCGCTAGTTGTCATCACCTGAGCGATGACGTTTCCATATTGCTTTGGAATACAGATAAGTTAGTTTACATCGATCATTGTCAATAAAGTGGTTTAAATGTCCCGTAAAGAATTCTGTTCTAAAATAGGTACAATGTCATGTTTGTTTGGTATTTCTAGAGACCGTTTATTCTATCGATTTCTTTTCTCGCCGACTACTGCATCTACGGTTGTTGCGTTCGCTTCAATAAATTCCCATTTGATGTTAGTTTTACTATCGGACTTCTTTCTTTTTTATCGTGTGGTTGATGAACAACCTGGTGTCAGAGATTAAGCCGCCCGTAGGCCTCTGCTGACATGGCTTTGCACACCTCACAAATCTCTCAGGTGTGCTGGTTTCATCACAATGTTTTCCATCACCGTTTTAGTAAATGATAATTAATTTTTAATATGCACTTAACTTACGAAAAGTCAGAGGTCCGCGCCTTGAGATCGAAATCGAGACCTCTGACTTTTCAGTCGACGGTCATACCACTAGGCTATCAGTACTTTTAATATACTGACGATGACGCTGGAAGGCGATTTTGTCGTATCTCGAAAATGGCAATTTTTATTTTATTGGCTCATGTTTTGTTAAAAAAGTTTACAAAATTTCGATATACTTACAAAAAAATTAAGACTTAAGTTATCAGTTAGGTAGTCGGAGAACTTCAGGTTCAAACGCAACTATTCTTTTAAGTTAAATAACTGTATACAGTTCGCATTATAAATTAATTATCACCTGCTCCATATTTCCATACTCGGTACTGCCTGGGGCTGGGAGAGCACGTATAGCTGTCAACTAAGCGCTATGTTTAGGATTTCTATTCAATGAGGTTACAGATAGTACACCTTAAATAAATAGTAAAAAAATATATTTAATAATCAAATTTGAAAAAGCAACTGATACGGATGTAAGCTTATTAAATAATTATATTTATTATCTAAGCTAATATGTAAAAAATAATTTTTTTTTGAATTCAAATATTTTATATTTATTCACATTATAAATCTTCGTAATTAATAATTATAGTTCTTCGATTTTTTCTATTTAAAACCTACACATTTCCAAGGACTCGCGGGTTACTCGAATAACTTAATATCGACTATCGACATTTGACCTTCTCGTACAGTAAGTACTTACTGACAAAAGTTTAAGTATGGTTATAAATTTTCTGGAAGTATTTATTACTTCAAACGAAAACTGAAAGCATAGCATCGTAATACATCATAGATATATTTTAAAAAAAAAGGCGTACTACAGCTTTGGAAATGCCTGTCTCAAATTTAAGATATTAAGGGCCTGTTTCGCAGGTAACTGAAAAGTTTCTGTTACCTTACCTATCAGAAAATTTCATACAAATTCTGTTCCATTCTTAAATTTATCCAATAGTTGAGCCTATCCTTAGCTTGTCAAACTGGGGCTTAACCTTTTTTTAATCTTAATTTTTTTAAAAAGAAGTTTAGTCACTTCACTTCAGACTATATCACTCCCGTAAATCAAATCCCGTAAAAAAATTACACATCACCTTATTATTAACTATACAATGAATACCTATACATCATAGCTTTAGCTATACTCCACGACCTAACACAAATAGTAAGCTACACAAACTCTTGGCCCACTCAGACAACCTCTAGGCCCCAATTCATCCCGCGGGTGTCTAAGAAGCGACAAAGAGCTTGCCCCCTATTACATGGGACTTATATATAACATAGCCGGCTATGTTATAAGTTCAATCAAAGTCAAATCGATACAATAAATTGCATACATCTCTGCCTACACCTCTCGGGAATATAGACGTCAGTCTATGTGATGTTATGTAATTTTACAGGATAGCATTTCTTACACTTTATACTTTTTGGCTTTTTAAGTTGTAATTCAACCCCAACAGCATTTTATTCGTGAACTTGTACAAACAATTCAACAAAGGAATCCCTTTGTTATTTGAATTATCATCCGCTGTTATTATTTAAATTAAAAATCCTTTCTAGGAAAGGGTTTCAGTAATTTAAAAGATTTCTAAACGATTGAGTGTTTTCCTGTTCCGAATATTATTTTTAACTATTTAAATTCTTCGAATTTTAAACCATTTAAACCATTTTCATCTAGGGACGGCAAAATCAGACGGTTAGATCAGTAATTGTAAGGATTTTATGAAGGTGCTACCCGAGGCAAGGAGCAGGTGATAATTAATACACACTTAACGTCAGAGGTGTGTGCTTCCAACCTAACAACTACTACAAAGTTGCCAGTCAACGGTCATCGACTAAGCTATTACCACTTAGATTTGTTTCAATACATTTCTTAAGAATATTTTATCATACAGCTTTTCTTCGTCACCAGACCCGTCCAGAGAAACAGTTATCGGCCCTGGCATCAGGCCCGCCGCCTCCCGCGCCGATCGTACCCCGCTCCGCAGATGGTCCACGGCCGCCCGGCTGGAACGGCCAGCCTCGAAGACATGGCTCCAGCAGGTTCAACGTACACAATCACAACCAGGAGCTGGTGAAACTACCTCCAATCAAAGGTAATTATTCAATTGTAGTAATTAAATGCTCCACCTTAAACCTTTCCTCTTTGCCTCATTGCGGAAGGAAGAGTTTCGATTCTATTTACCTGAAAGGTAAAAAAAAATCTGTCGTAAACGAGACTTCCTGAATAAGCTGTTGTTATCTACAATTTTGATGTAAAGGAGATAGATTTAGACTTATGAACTTGAGACTTATGAATTTAATGTGAGAACTTCTCTTGTGACATCCTTTCATAATTATAACCACAGTATACTATCTGCAAAACTACTATTGCAATGGGCATGTTGCAATTGTCGTTGAATAAACTTTTCAATCACTATTTCGGATATATTACGTCCATGAGAAGTAGATTTGCGAGCCCCACATAACCGTACGTCCTCGGACTACGGAATGCGTTAGGCACGATTTTTACTCCCCCCGGTCACAAAAAAAAGAACAGTAGACTTACTAATTTAGGTACAAAATCTGCAATTGAGTGTCAATCGTATGTTGATTGAATAATTTTTCTCATTTTACTTAACAGATAACAGAATACTAAATGGCGAAAAATATTTAAAAATTCACTCTAAATACTCTATTAAAGCGTTCGTAAATTAGCACACTTGGGCTCCTGATGTTGTGATAGGTTATAATCTTCTTATCGACTTACAAAGCATTGCGTATGTCTTCGTTTACCTACGCAACCTTGCCACTAAGCTTGCGTTATTACTATGTCAACTATCCTATTACTTCTTTATTAAATAGCTGCTCTGACTAGCTGCACAATATATAGCGTTACGCCTGGATACCCTGAAGGGCAGCGCCGGCGTTAGAGCGACTGACAAAACCAACCAAAACCGGTCAAAAATGGCGCCCACCAGATCGTAGCACAGTATTGAGGGTATGGAGCACGGGGGCAGGAGACTCCAGACCTTGGCTGCGAAGGATGAGGCTGAGAATTACTGTTGTCATTAATAAGTGATCTACCCCAATTTAAATTAAGGCTAGTATACGTATTAGCCATAGGACTAGTATATTTTTCAGTATTTTGAGTTGAAAAAACTAATTTAGCAACTCTTATGTCCTGACTTATGCCCAAGATACAACAATTACGATACAACAGTTTATAAAGATCATTAACTAATAAACCACTGTCAAAGTACTAAGCAACGTGGACCCAGTGACCTACACGAAACTACGGCTAACGATTCATTTATATGCAAATTAATCTTTGAACCAAGTAATACCTGATCCGGCTAACAGGTCCTATTAATTGCAATTTCGCCTTAAAATTTTATACAACACGAACTTTCAATTAATGGTGACTTTAAGAATGTACCTATCACCTACCTATTTACATTTAATTAGGCATCTTCGAATGTCCTTGCCTTTTTTTATATTTTGTTTCTTTGCACGCTAAAATAGATAAATTGTTATAATAAAAGAATAGAATAAAAAAAGGCTACAATTGCGAACTCGAGGCTTGCACTACAGAACTAAAAACTTATGTGCACAAAATTAATTATCATTTGCTTATAACGGAAAAGATAATTATCAGGATAACAAACAGTCCATCACATCACACATATAGTTTTTAACTTAAGACTCATGAGACTAGCTTCTATTTAAAAAACCATCGAGGACTCTGCGAAGTGTAACAAAATATCTAACGAACGATTAGAGAATTTCGAAATAATTACGAGAGAGCTTACATTCCATAATTTTAACGCAGGAATTGTTTGATTACAGCAATAATTTTAACAAACTACGAACTAACCTTTATGGAATTTAATCATTACCAATATTTCAAGTTCAACTGCTCAAATATGCTCAAAGTTGAAATACGTTTGGAATTTCCACAAGGTTAAACTATAATGCAGTTCTGAACTTGTTTGATAATGTTGGCTAACTATGATAAAAATGTTACATTGTCCAGCTTTTTGTTTCTCAAACATACCGTCCGAAAACATAAAAGTTTTCAACTATTAACCGGACAACTATTTCTGTGCGCCATGTTGTAATTTTCGTGACAAGCGTTTATTTTTACAAGGAAAGGGTCCTGTCGGATGTCGTTTTTCATTTCATGTTCGCCTGGGGATACCATTTTCCAAGGGGAAATGAAAAAGAATGGCTTTTCAAAACGCTATGGTAGCCGAAAACTACATAAGTGTGAGTGCAAATAATCCTATACCTACCTATTATACGCCCTTGTTTGAAATAAAGATTTTTTAATACTACATTGTCAAACTAGAGTAATTCAAAATTTAAAAGCTAGCGTGTGATCGAATCATTTGTAGCAAGTTTTTTCAGTATTAATCGTTCGTTCTCTGTATAGATTTAGTAAGTAAATTACGGGTTTTTACCTACCATAAATAGTGATTAGTTATGGTGCTATTAACGTAGAAAAATATACTACAGTGTTTTTTTTATGAATCTTGCGGGACTTTTAAGTTTATTTTTCTACTGCGTAGCAGCCAGCAGTTTTTAGACTGAACGCTTTGCAGTATTATTTCAATGGCTGTTGCACATTTTCTGAATTGTAAAAAATAAATTTAATGCTCGTCAAGGCGTAGACACGGAACGAAATGAGAGTATGACAGTTTTGCTATAGTTTAAAAAAAAATAGCTCTGGTTTTTGTATTGTAATTTAATTTGCCCCTTCTTTCAGTTTTCACATTGTTTCTGTTTATTGTTGTATCTGGCATCGTAAATTTTAATCCTAACTTCGGGAAAGTTAGGATTAAGATGACAGCCGTAGATTCACATTTTATTATAGGTAACATTCAACTCAATAATTCCTACTTATCCTGAATTAAGCTAAAGGGTGATTATAGGATTTTATTGCGTACCTAATTACCCACGTTTAGTTAATGATTCAGTTAAGTCTTAGTAATTGATCTAGGTACGGCAAGGTGTGTCACCTGAAACCTATAACCTTTTGTATGTTTACCGAATGATGTCACCGGCTTGAAAACATAATGAATGAAATGAGATTACCTTTTCAATTGAAAAAAATACTTGGAAAACTAAGAAGTAGCTAATTAAACATGATTATTTCAATTTAAGATCAACGTCACTATTTTAATTAAATAATAATTATTTGTAATAATAGGCCTGACCTCTCTTTGGTAGTGTTACGAGAGTAAGGGAAGAGAGTGCACCTGTGTTTGCACAATTTAGAACTTGTGCTCTGTAATATTATCTCCTGCGTAGTTGGCTCTCTATTGAGGTTGGCCGCTGTGACCGAAATTCAATTAAATATCAAAGAACTTATTTACTTACGACAGTTTCAACCAATAAATACCGCATACATCTCCCTCGCCTCGGTGTTTTGTATGGTAAAAAAACTCAGACTGGTACCACCGTCTCTCACGTACAATTCACTCGCATCTATCTGATTGTTTTTTATAGAAAACTCAAACTTATTCCATTGAATTAAGATGCATAAGATGATTTATAGTACCCTGATGTGACGTTATCCGTTCAGACTACAAAGCAATTTAGATCGCAACATCTAGATGGTATCATTGTTTATTTTTTCCAAGGCAAATGACAATAATCGCTTAGGCTTGCCATCATTCTGGAGTAATACAGATAGCGAAATAATTGACGGCTGCAAACGCTGTTGTAAAATCATCTTGGAACTTGGAATAATCTCAAGGTTGTGAAAATAAATGTAGAATAAAATAGATGTAGAAAAATTGTTGCTCTTTTTGATTAGTCTTCTTATTAACTACCGACGCAAAAAGAGGGGTGTGTTGTAAGTTTGACGTGTCTGTGTATCTGTATGTCTGCGTGGCATCGTAGCTCCCAAACAGATGAATCGACTTTTTTTAGTTTTTTTTTAAGGTCAAGGGATCGAGAGTGTTCTAAGCTAAAAACATTAGGTTTTAAGATTCGAGGGTTTTTTAATTTATAGTTATTATTTAGGATGTTTAAGAAAAGTTACGTTTACGTGTATTAAAAACGCAGTTTGGAACCTACGTGGTAAAACAATAGATTATACTCGTACCTAGATAAAGTTAGCAATTAGTGTGCTGACACTAATAAATTAAAGAATGAACCTTTTATTGTTGGGTTTAAAGGTCAAAGTAATAAAAGAAGAGCATCAAGATCAATAAATTGCACTTGTGGTGTGATAGTATGTCATCAGTGTAGATGTTATAGACCAAGTAATAAATTGGGCATTAGGTATACAATACATAATGCCCGATCATTATGATAATGCCCAATATGAGAGTGCATAATACAAAATTACTATCTTAACTTCGGATTTACTTTCGTTTCGTCACAGTACACAAACATACAAACCTACAAATATCTGATTATAGAGATATTTCGATATCAAACGCAGAAGACGAATCGTCTCACCGCTCTAAGCTAATCGTGTCGCCAAATGCTGATGATTTCTGATGTTCTATCCATATTTGGATGCCACTTAAGACTATTATGCCATTATTTTTTAGAATCCTGGCACTAACCCCGCTTAACCCGTTTGCTGCTAATAGACATGAAAATTTAAACAGGCAGTAACAAGCCGTCTAGTACATGAAAGAATCTCTGAGCACCTTAAGCGCTTTTTACGCTAAACGCCGTATAAAGTGGCATGTGTCCTATGCTTTTTACTCGGCATCCCTTTGTGCCGTGTTCCGTTTCCGCTTTTCACCGCTGGCAGCGAGCTCCATGAATGCTACTTCACAGACATCGTCCTAATTCTTGCCAACGACCGCTTTGTGAGCCGTTTCTGGCCTGTTATGAGACGAAAATGACCTAATACCGGTGTGGGGCGCATTACGCATGCTTGCTTCTGTTATTTTTCTTGTTTTGTGAGAATTTGGCTATTTTTGTTTGCTTACTTTAGCTTGGTGGTAGACTGTATCGTTTAATTAATCCATAAAAAAGCTTTGAATCTCCTATACTTATCGACGTTTATTAAAATCAGAAACATAGAAATTAACTGCTTGATTTTATTAAAATATCCATTGTCCATTTGTTGTACCAAGTAACAATCCCAAAATCTTTTTTAAGGACAATCCATATTGACTATCCATTCCATTGTAGAGTAGGCTATCCACAAAATTAGAAAGGGTCCGTCTGCAAGGGATTGATTAACATGAATTAATTAAGGAAACATGTCCCTTTGACGTTCTTAATTAAACTTTAACGTCATGCTTGTAATTTGTCAAGGATTGAACAGAATTGTATTGTTGTAATCCCGCCTAAGATCAAGTAAAGGGTGAATATTATAATCTTTGGACTCGAAATTTAATGCCCATCAAACGGCCTTCTACTGACTTGGTAATCTAATTTCTGTATTCTTTTATCGTCGGTCATGCTGGCTGTAGACTTTATGTCACCTCAGTATGTATATGACCTGGTTTAACGCGGTTTGACCGTGAAGTGCAAGCCTTTGTGCTTCAAAATTTAAAACCTAAAACCAGCCAAGTTGGTAGCTACGTGGCAGTCAGTAGCACATACATGTCACAAATTCCTAAAAATATGCTTTTATTTTAAAACACGCATCAAACCCCTTTACCCCTCGCATCATCATGGAAATGGGTCGATATAGAGAGCATGAATCGCAACCCAGTGCGACCCGGTATCGTAAGTCTATTCAGCTTGTTTGATAGGTATTAAAGCCAATTTATGGCTTCTTGAAATATCATATTTACGATATGTTCTTATTCGTAATAGGTTTTTCATTTAAATATTTCAGTTTTTAAACGTGCCCATGAATAGAATATGTTATGAAATATCTATTTCGTTTAAGGGTTGATTTTTTAATGTCATACGTGTATAAAAATCGTAATAGCGACATATTTTTTGAATTCATAACTATCGATGACTTATGTAACGAGTGATTCCTAGCTCCTTAACACCAATTTCTGACTATAGAGAATAAAGTTACATAAAAACGTACGAGACTCATATCGTGTACGAAATTTATGTGTAAAAAGGTTTCGTATGCGAATTTGAAGAGTTACCGGGGTAATTTAAGAATTGACTCCCAGATTGACCTGTAAATCAAAAGATTTTTAATTGTAACCATTATACAAATTGACCGTAAAGGGTGTTATCCACAGAAACAATACTAAGTTTACATCCACAGTTTACATGCTGGGGCTGGTTTTAAGGCTTGCTCTACTAGCATACCTAGTACTAGTGAAGTAGTGACGTATCACCTCAAACGCAGTAGAGTTCTTACCATAAATTCATCGATAAATCTTAGATCAGAATCAGAGTAGTTTTATTGCTACCGTTACCGGATTACTAAAGATATAGGCAATGTTACCGAAATGAAAGAAGAAATTAATACCTTAAATTAGCTATGGTTTCTATGACATTTTTCTCCTTGCAAGACTGGAAAATTTTCTTCATAAGAGCTTGTAGGTAAATATTATATCTACGTAACGTTAGAAACACATTGTTCTCTTCATTTATCGGCAAAGACATAACATTATTTTCCTGTTACACAGATAGGATTTCAGGTACGCCCACTGATTGTACGTACTCGTCTTACGTCAAAGAACGTTATAGCTCCTGAAATCTCTCGTAATTAATTGTACCAAAGGCTTCTTACAGCCTACTTTTGCTAATAATCATATTGATTTAAAAAATCGACTTGCCATGAACACCCACATATTAATAAGAATTTTAAGTTTTATCAAATGTAAATCTATTTATACGTGCTGCTTACTATTTAGAATCTCCTGCCAATTTTTGTAATGCTTTAAAAAAAATCTGAGGGACACCTTTTTTTATTTTAAAATATGTAGGTATATTGCTTCCCGCATGAATCAACTTACCTATAAGTTAACCAACGCCTCTCTTTGAGCCTCTGGGAAACTGGTATAAACTTTAGAGATTTTATCTAACCCTATGTGGGTTAGATACAATCTCTGTATATTATATACCATCTGTATAATATTCTATGAAAGTTTAAGAAATGAGGTAGACGTTCTATGTTAGGTAATAGTAATATGATAGGACGTGTGATGACGTCAAAGAGAGGATGCGGCCTTAATATACGTCGCAAGTTCAGTGAATATTGTGTTGGAGAAAAGGGTTATTCGTAAAGAGGAAATTATACATATAATAAAGTAGCGTTTATAATAATAAATTAATATCGTTTTTTTTTTTTAAAGTGAGAAATGAAATAAGTCATTACATTTTGTCTTTGTGTTTACGTTGGAAAAACCTCGCGCGGGGATCCCGTGGTTACAATAGAAAAATAGGATAAAAAGTTCTCTATCTATGGGCGTCTATGGGACTATGATAACACTCTAAGGCACACATAGCAACAGTTACTTTCCGACCCATAAACTATTTTTTCTTTAAACTCGCCCCCTATTACATGGGACTTATAACATAGCCGGCGTAGCGTGGGTGTACTGCGAATACCTCTGCCTCCCCCTCCTGGGGAATACAGGCGTGAGTCTAAGTAAAGTTATTTTTTTTTTAATATGATTATCCTGGTAGCTCTCATTAGAATCGTAAATTAGGACACAGGTCATCGCCACTCCGTTAATCTCGCTAATTTCATCGGTGTCGCACTGACCTTCTTACTTATCTTAATTAGCCTGGCCTTGGAGTTGTAAAATAATTCTTTAACGTTTGGCTGTTTTTGAGCATCCTGGCCTGGAGGTCGATTCATGAATGTCTCTTAGCGAGACGTGCGAGCGAGATGACGGTTTAGCGTGATTGGTGCCTCTAACCAAAGATACTGCAGGTCAGGTCTTAGGTTCGAACCCAAGGCTTGGCTCCAACCTCTGACTTTTAGTAGGTTACGTGCATATTAAAATTAATTACTGCTCCGTGCCTCGGGAAGCACGTTAAGCCGTTGGCCCCGGCTGTCATGAAGATCTTTGACAGTCGATAATAGAGTCGGTACCTTCATAAAATTCGGAGAACAGATCTAACTTTAGAATATCGTATGATGTATCCCTTTGGGTTGCAAGGGTCAGATAGGCAGTCGCGCAGTAGAAAACTGATATTCAGCTGCTTCTAATTATATTAAAAGCCGACCTCAACAAAGTTTGGGAATAATAAGGCTAGGAGGATGATGAGTGACCTGTCATTTACTTCCAAGTAAGGACTTGAAGTCTGGACGTTTGTCCAACAAGCAAGATAGGGAAAAACCTTGGCATACTTCTTAATTACATCACTGTTCTAAATAAAGCTTTTTATGTCTATTTTATGTACTTCATTTGGCATTCTTTACGGTTATCAATAAATAATGTCCCGCCCGCGATATTGGAATAAGTAAATTCGCCTAAGATATCATAAATGGATTTCTTCATGAAAAAAAACTGGATTATTCCGTTTATCCACCATGAAACAGTCTCCCTAGGGTGGATACTTGGAAACGCGAGTTCATCTATCGCATCTAAGATATAATTCACAACAGCAGGTCTTAAAAAGACTTGCAAACTTGCATTTTTCTCAATAAAAATCTAAAATTACTAACTACTTTACTTCAAATTACAAACTTTATTTATAAACATACTAAAATTAACTTATTTAGTCGAGTAAATATAATAGAACGTCGCTACCTGGCAGTTACTGGGCACCCTCATTTATCATTACTTTTACTCATTGACGCCCCATTGTAATCCCTATATCCCTCTATAAATATCGATATCGGTATCGTATCGATGCATCCCTACCATAAACATAAACAAAACCTAACTGGCTGCACTATAGCTCCACTCAATAGCGTTGCATAATACCTCTTTGTATTCTGCCCTCCCCACTAAGGGATGGGGCGTGATGATGCATAATAATAAATGTTATCGATTATAACTATCCCTACGTCCCCGTCGCCCTAAAGGAGCTTTCCAATCTAGTAAAGTAAACTTAAAGTAGTCTCAAAGATATCTTCCTTATATTTTACGGAAATCCACAGGATTTTTTCCAAGAAACTCCCCCCTATTTATTCGGGCCATGGTGAATAATGGGCTTCGTTTACAAGCTTTACGGATGGTAGAAATGCGAAAGTGAATTTGTTACAATTTGTGGCTTAATTCCTTTACCGATTTTGATAAATTTTCAGTAAAATATATTTTAATCAGTGGATCATAATATATGTTCTCATCCTATTTATCCCTGGTTTCTAGGAAAGGAAGATTTAAATTAATTGTTTTTTTTTCTTGATAACAAATTTAATTAGTTACATCTCGTATTTAATGTAGTCAATCCACTTTCACTATGCAATGATACCAGGAAGTGAGTCAGACGAATTAAAGTCAATGGAACGATCGATGTGTACCGTGGAGGGTGGACCAGTCTGGCACAGGAATGCGCCCCTCCCAACCAGACCCCTTCACAGTACACCCAAACAAACTTACCCTTGTGTACCCCTGTTGTTCTTTTACTTTCTCAGAAAAACGTCGCCGTCGACATTCAGTAGCAATCTTTAATTTACTGACATCTCTGTTATTGACTCATTATTAACTAGCTAGGTACTGAATAATTCCGAATGTTTTTCAACGCGATGATTTGACGACGTTCGACTACAGATTTTTTTATTGACATGAATCTATGTTTATCGTACTCAATAACGACCTAACAGCTGATTAATGTTTACTTGCATGAAAAATATGGCTCTACTGCTTCATTTATTACGCATTTGCTTATCGCTTATCGGTCCATTTGTTTACTGTTCCTCATAGAGTGACGCGTTCTCGACCCTCGACCTCCTTCAGTTGGGAAATCGTCGTAATACCTACCGATTAATAGGGCTGATACGCTTTACAACGATAACGAGACTTTATAGCGGCATTATGCGGTACTACGGGAATACCCGGTATTCAATACCGTAACTACATCCATTACTAAGTGCTCGAATCGCAGACTGAGACGCATTCTCACGTGTAGGATGTTTTATAACATTGCAGTAGAAATCCGTGTAGACATTATGTAAATCATGTATTTTGTGATGTGCAAACCCTAGCGGAGGTTGTATAGAGCGGTTGGGGTGCGAGAGGGGTGCGGCGGGATTGCGCGCGCACGTGCGGTGCCGCAAGTGCGAGTCGCGGCAGAGACCGGCGCGTGGCAGTCCGGCCGCCCCCGCAGCTCGCACCGGTCCCGGCGCTGCCGGGCCTCCGCTCGGATGCCGCTGCCGGCCGCCGCCTGCGATGGTCCACGCCGGGCCGGCCGCGCGCGCGCCCTCTCGCGCTATGTTCGCCGCCGCTGAGAGCAAACCGCGCCGTGCCGTCTCGCCGCTCGGTATTCCAAAGTCTCCGTCGTTCCACTCGGGCCTCGATCTAGTTGCGAACCAAGCGGCCACCAAGCGCTCCGAGAGCGTGTCGGACGTTGCTCGCGCTTTCCGCTTCGCGCTGTTCGCCGGCTCCGGGATGGAGGGCCAGGGCCTGCAGCAGAAGGCGCCTTCGCCGCCGGACGCGCGCAGCCCGCCGCCCCCCGCCGCGGCCGCCGTCTCGCCCGAACGCCCCACTCTGATACACAGTTCCGATAAGGAAAGTTTGATGGTGCAGCTACCCCAGCTGAAAGGTTCGTCGGTACTATCAACAATGCCCCCGTGTTCACTTCACAGGTTATTGGACTACAGTAACGATGACTTCATATTTTAGAAGCCTCTTAATCTCTGTTTACAAACTACCTCTGTTGTTTGACTCAATTTTTTCTTTCGTTCTTACAAATAGCCGTAACTATTTGTAGCTTGTAGTTACTAAAGTAAGCAAAAACATAACTGAAGTGCGTCGAATAAGACAGTTTTTAATATAATGCTATCGTAAACGACGCTGAAGTAGCGATAACTAACAATCGCTCACGCCTCATCACTGTCAGCCTTGAGAGGCACATCAGACTCGCCGACCCGAAACAATGCGGTTGAATCGCTGAAATTAATGATTGGCTATCTTACATGCGTACGTGTAGTATAGACGTACGGGAAATGGCGAAAACGCCGCAGAAATATATATCGACCCATCCGTGTCGACCAGCAGAGGCCGACCCCGTGCTGTATGTATGCCATGGGAAATGAAACGCGACGTCCTTGCGCCCTGCACCACCTATGACATTACTCGTGCACCGCGATATTCGTGTTCAGAATCTAGGAAACTGCTTAATTGCTTTCAAACCGCCTTTTTGTTTACGTTAACTTTGCTAATGAGCGAAATTAGCACCGCGAGGCCATTTGCCTATGCGTACCTACTGTTTGTATTCATCAACAAATCAACGTATCTTTGTTTATAGTCATAGATAGCTGGTAACTGTAACTGGTAGCTTTGTTATCACAAAATGCGTTTTGTCTTGAATATTAATAATGTTGATAGGATCTGGATGTTAAATATTGGTATGTACAAGGTTAGGTGCGGCATTTTACGGCTAACTTTATAACTCATGAGCCACAGTCATAAATGTACTACATAAACTAAACAACATTGTGGTGTTTTCAACGTTAAAATACTGGAATTAAAATACTATTACATGATCTACTGGATGGATGGTAGCTGTGTTTAGATTTTTCCGGCTAGCATTTGAACAAACTGTTGATATATATGACTTCATGCTGATATCGTTCAGGGGCATAGACATTGTTGATACATACATACAAATCCTACTTATACATACAATCCTACTTAGTTTCACTAATTCCTCGTCTGCGTCGAATCTATACATACAGGTGTCAGGGTAGGCACTGCCTTTTTGCCTGTGTGAACTACACGCACCTGATATTGTTTAACAGCTCCGGATAAAGTAAAACGTTGCTGATATAAAGAGTAACATAAAAAAGTGACTGAATGTGTTTAGGAGAAACAGCTAGGTATCTTTTTCCAAAATCTGACCGGCTGTTCCTTTTCCGATTAGGATTCAAAGCAAAGCATGATTCGTGTAAATGAAAGAAGTCAGTTCAATCAGATTTTATGCAAATAACTAGGTCTCAACTCTCAACTAAGTTATTCAGAGTTCTTAATTTATTCTGTTCAAACTTCGCGGATTACTACCAAGAGACCTCTCTATCTTTTGAAAATATATTAAGCGGAAATGGTGACCCATTTCACAGACCCATTTCTCCCTTTAATTTACCAATTTTTACGGCCACAAAATTAGGTGACGAATAAAAAAAGTCGAGAATTTCATTACCATTTTTGAAGCGAGTGTTCTTCCGAATTTCCCGCAGCTATTTTAAATGTAAGCTTTTGTTTTTGTGAGCCACGCATTTGGGACATAACTCACCAAGCCCCAAGCAGAGGGTGTCTGGAGCGCGTGACAAATTTATTACGAAACGAATACAGTATAGAAACGTTGGCTAAATTGTCTCTTTACTTGAACTATTGTCCTTTTTTCCCCGAATATCGAGTAATAAATTTCTCTTTATTACTCATCCCCTTGATTTTGTTTTTGTCCTATCTTTTCAACTAATTAGGTAAATGGTATTCGGAAACGAACGACATACATACATTGCCTGATTGAGTCCCAAATGTCTTTTCCCATTAGAGTTACTAATTTGAGTATGAAATTTAATCTGATAAGAAGTTAAACTTGTTCATGTTATAACTTGAATTATACTTTTATACACGACATAACTAACGCAGTCTAGGCACATAAGTAATATTGTTACAAATATTATTCGCAGCGGCTGGACTCAGTGAGGAATCACTGATGAACACCACTACTATTGTGAACCCCGCGGTATTTAACACTGGCCCTAGTCTATTGCACTATATCGATCCTATGGTCTTCGGGTGGAGTGATACCCAGTCGCCACAGTTTAAAATGTTGTTTACTAAATACGAATAAATCATACAAAAAAAGAAAAACTAGGTTTGATAATAATGTTGTCGACAAATAAACCGACGGCTAATAATAATTACAGAGCAGTACTCGCCATTAGCAGTTTACCTACTCAAACGACCTGTCTAAAGGATCAAGTAGCTTTCTTAAGTAAACTGAATGAACCTTTACTAATTAGACTTGTACTCCTCGTCAAATAAATGTCTTTTCTTTATTTCTTTCTTTAATTCCCAAATCGGTACAATATTATTTCGCTTGGTCTAGTTAGCTCTGCAAGCGTCAGTTTGACGGCAAAATTATT
This sequence comes from Protodeltote pygarga, assembly GCA_936450705.2. Taxonomy (NCBI): domain Eukaryota; kingdom Metazoa; phylum Arthropoda; class Insecta; order Lepidoptera; family Noctuidae; genus Protodeltote; species Protodeltote pygarga. The sequence goes on from OW388266.2 coordinate 10,165,183, forward strand.
TACTTTGACTGGAAGCGTGTAATGTGTTGAATTGGTTACATGAGGAAGTTTGACAATAAATTCAAAGATTTATCGACTTCTATTTCATTTATATATTTAGTCTCTGGAGTATATTATTCAGTTGTATTTGATGGTGTATTTGTATAAATCGTATGTAGGTAGTGTTTGTAAGCAGCTTTCTCCTCACTTGGTTTATTCTATGATGAGCATAGAAGTTTCTTCAGTAATACCCAGTCTTTTATGGTTGAATTTTAATGGAAATTGGAAAGTCGTTTTCTTATATTTATGAAGTTGTTTTTAAATATGGCTCCGCTCGTATCATATCTTTTTTTTAAATATTTTCTTAATTTTACTCTTCTCTCAACTTTAAGGGCATTGCATGGCGTCTTTCTAAGCTTTTTGCAGTAGGTAGGCTCAGTCAATTTAACTTTACCTTTCTGGACTTCTGGAGTTAAGCTTTCAACTGAGAAAAAACATCTATGAGTTTTCTCATTATAGTCATAGATTACATTTTATACCTTGAGTCCTTATCTCCTAATTTATAGTTGACCGATGAAGAATCAAATATTGTTGTTATTGAATTTGTAATGCCATGATAACGAGAACAACACACCCATATGTTTGTTTAATTACTTGTGGTTAATTTAAGAGTTTAGGAAATAAACTATTATACTACTTGATTGAAACGATCGGTATGAAATAACAGTATTCGTTTACGTTGTTTCTTACGAGACTTTGTTTAAGTTGTCACTTAGTGACGAGAACTGGAGTGCCCCAGCACTCCCCCCTCATAATCCCTATTCCTTTTGTTTTTTTGTGGCCGGGGGGAGTCAAAAATGCCTACCGCATACCGCTCGTCAGAGAATGTGCGGTTATATGGGGCTCGCACTCACTGAAAAACATCTCCGCATAATCCCTATTCCTTAATCTCGCCTTCCCTTCCATATTTCCACACAGTGCCACGCTCAAGTCATACTCCTGGTGTCGTCACGGTAAGCGATTACCATCAGGCGGGCCATATACTTGTTAGCCACCTTAATACCTGTAATAAAAAAATAAGCCTCTTGAAGTTTATCACATGTTTCAACCAAATGTTTTGGCCAATCTACATTCTTGTTATAATTTATGTATTCGTGTTATCACTGTTTATAACTAATTATGCTACTTTATGGTAGCCTAGTGGTATGACCGTTGGCAAGAGAGTTTTCAGGTTGAAACCTCTGACTTTTCTTAAGTTATGTGCGAATTATAAATTAATTATCACTTGTTCCGTGTTTCGGAAAGCACGTTAAGCTGTTCCCCTGTCCTGTAGCCCTGCGCCTGATCTCTCTCCGGTCCGGTCGTGTTGGGTTGCCGTCCCATTGGACTATGAGAGTGAGGAAATAGAGAGTGCACCTGTGTTTGCGCACACACTTGTGCACTATAATATCTCCTGCGTCGATGGCTAATCTCCGTTATGATTGGCCGCTGTGACCGAAATTCGTCCAGGAGGACATTAATTGACTTTATGATCTAAATAATCTTCTAATCTAAATGTTATCTTGTTACCAGATGCGCCGCCGGCGGAGCGGGAACAACTCTTCGTTCAGAAGCTGCGGCAATGTTGTCTGCTGTTCGACTTCGCCGACGAACCGCTTTCCGACCTGAAATGGAAGGAAGTAAAGCGGGCAGCCCTATTAGAAATGGTAGAGTACGTGACGTCACAAAGAGGCGTCATCACTGAACCAATATACCCCGAAGCGGTTAATATGGTGAGTGGCAACCCTGGCTTGTGTTTTTATTTAGCTTTAAGACCGCATTATAGAACTTTCCCTTTCTGTTCTATTCTGCAAATAAAACATTTACAGTTCTCCGAAAGACTATCACCGTTCTTGAGGCATGCAATATAGGTACTGCATTTAGGTAGCCCTTTTATATTATTCATTCCTTCGGTATTCATAAAATCATTTAAAGAGGAGATACAAGAGTATGACAAAGATTTAGAACAATAAATAAATGAGAGGATGGAAAAAAATAAATCTTGTATGAGGATGGGGAGTTCCTTTTCCACAATGGGTCCGGTTGGGACCCTTTTGGTACGAAAGCCTTAAACAAACTACATGCGCGTTAAAAAAACATCCAATTCATATGTGCACTGTGTGCAGCCACAAAGTGATCGGAGTTCAAAGTACAATTACCATCCTATTGAATGAATACTTCTTAACACTAGTGCTCTATCTAACTTTATATGCTTGTACTTTATCAGCAAAACCGACACATCATGGTAATCAATTAAAATTATTGTATCCAAAGAACAATTAATTACTACATTATTGAATGGACGCTTCTTTTCATTACTATCTACATGATACTATCGGCTTACACGTTGTATTCGGTGAAATGGTATTTTTGACGTATGTAGGCATTTCTTTTAACTCAATCGAAAGTTAATTTTATTCTAAATTATAGTCTCAAACTTTCGCGAACGTTTAACTTAATGAAATAACTTTTAACGGATAACTCGCGTAAATGTTAATTTTTCAAAAAACCTGACGTTTCGAGTGCTTTGCAGCTCTCGTGGTCGCAGGCAGACTGTGGTGGCAAGTGTCTGAACAGTTATTTTAAATTATTTTTGATCTACCGTCTTTATTTAGTAATTTTGCCCATATTATGTGAAATTTTAGTTTAATTTAATAAATTTAAATGCTATTATTAAGATTTTTACTACCGTTTCCTAGTGCTTTGGCTGAAAAGAGAAGAAACGACGAAACAAACTCCCCAGCAACACCCTATTTAAAATTATTACAAGAATATTTCTAAAAACGAAGTTCTATTATTTATTTTGTTCTTCTTGTCCCGGATTTTTCGGTTTCTTCCCCGGCTGGGTGCCGAAGGAATGGTGAAGGTTTCCCTCGTAATAAAATGCCATGTTTCAGAATCCTTTACGCAGGTTAGTGAGTTCATCACGGCTCAGTGATTTTAAAATACTTTGTGCTCTCGCTTGGTGGCACTCGAATCGTTTCCGAAGACCGGGATGACTCTCTTGATCCTAAAATAGCTACATTCACTTTCTACTTTTAAGGAACTTACAATTTTGAATAACAACTGGCTTCTTTTGCAGTTGTATTGGTAATACTTACGCGCTTACGTTTCCGTTTTGGAAAGATTTTAAAGTTTCGTTTTTAAGTATATTTTTAGGAATTGTTGTTTTTTTTGGTATATTCCTATCTTATTAACCGACGAGAAAGAAGGGCTCTCAAGTTGACGCGTGTTTTAATTTATTTATTTAATAGTAATGAAGTATGATTCCGTCAAGTTTGATCAGGATCTTTTATTTCTTTAAAGATTAGATAATAATAGTTCAGATAAAATTAAATTAAACTAAACATAAATAAGGAAAATAAAACCTTAATTTATAAGACCTCAACCAGTATATGTAGGCAAAGGTTAACTTATAAGAGATTATCTCTTTGCTGCAGTTGAAGGGTTAGTTGTATGACGTTGACTGGCGAGGTTCTCGGACTTGAACCCAAAGAATATTAAAATTTAATTATTAATTGCTCCGGAGATTACGTAAAGCCGTTAGTCCTGCATCTGACCTTGCTCCGGTCATATTGGATTGCTGTTTCGGATTATGAGAATGAGGGAATAGAGTATAGGTACCTTACCTGTGTTTCTGCATTAGTAAGTACCAAGGGCATCGCCAGCCGATAAACAAGGGGGGATAGAAACAAGTATAGGGGATTGAAAAGTATGTACAGTACGAGAGCAGTAATTAATAAGAACTTTCATCAAATAATTTTAGGACTACATTATTTCGATTTTCTGGGGGGGGGGAGCGGCTGCTGCCCCCCCTGGCGACGCCCTTGATTAGTACTCTACAGCGTGTAACAGAAGTCCGAAATAATACTTTAAGAGCGTATAAGGTACCCTATACACAATCCTTGAGCATGGGTTTTGGAACCGAACCCCAAACAATACTCGAGTAAACCACGGTCAAAGTTTTTACCAAAATCTTTTAAATTCGGCCCTAGGCATCAGTTGAAAGGTAAATCAACACGAATCCGGTTATTTACCGTCAATAAATTCTTTAAGTAAGCACTAGGCACGCATAGGATAATAAAATCTGTCATTATTGAAGAAAATGAAATCGAAGGAATTAATTTGTATGAAAAAAAAATGCCTCTTTTCTATTCAATATTTTCACAGGTGATTCTCTTCATGATATACATACATGCCCTTAAGTATTATTTCGGACTTCTGTTACACGCTGTATAATTTTTCCTGTGTAGTTAATAATTCTCCGACATCAATATGAAGTAAGATTGTCTATAACTACAAAGTCAGGGACATTTTCCCTTGACCGCGTATGTGGCCCGACAACAAACTTCTTTCTTAATAATTGGTACATACGATACATAGTACTCAAGTATAAGCGTACCTGCTTCTATTTCAAGGACAAAATAAAAATGAATCATTAATATAATTATTATCGAACGCCATTTGGAAAGCCAAGGTTCTGTTTACAGAATTATTTATAAACTCGCTCACAAATGTCTATAGGAACATCGTTTGATTATATGCGTTGGTATTAATGGTATAGCAGTGATAGTCTAGTAGCAGTGGCCTACCTTGGACGGGCTTAGAGGACATTAAGTCTCATTAAGTTACGTACATGAAAGATTTGTTTACATAGAATTAAAAATTTTTTGAAAAAAAAATGCAGTTGAATTTCGACCAATAGGCGACCACTCATCGCTATCGCTGAATGAATGCCTGATGGTTCTCAAGATGATCTCGACTCGTCGTAAGTCCTAGCGTATCGTAACAGGGTGGGTATATATCACTCCACCCACCCGTATGACCGTTGGACTGCCAAGTCAAAGGTCGTAAGTTCAAAACTCAGGCACGCACCTCTTTTCTTCAGGCAGACTTTTCGAATTCATGTGCGTTTTAGAAATTAATTAATCATTTGCTGAAACGGTGAAGGAAAACATCGTGAGGAAACTAGCACACCTAAGAGATTTTTCAATGTTTTAAAAACTCTACCACCAGGTTGTTTATCAGCCAAACGTCAAAAGGGTACGACATCGGACGTCCGTGGCGCGGCGGGTTTACGGAAGTATGCGAACAGCGTTCCCGCGTTCTCGTCCCTATACAAAAGAGAAGTGAGACAGGGGTGTTTTAGTCAGTATGCAGCGCCGGTTTCTAGGCCGGAGAGCCCGAAATTACTGTCTTATATGCATAAGGTGCATATCCCATCTAGACAAAAAAAGGAATTCAACGGAATAATTTACTTTTCCTATTAATACTTACAAATTGTTGGATTCGAATAAATACTTTCTTTTACATGAATACGTTATTATTAGATAAAACGTACTGCGACTGTGTATGACGCAATATCCGTGCTAGTCAATACCTATATTAAATTATCTAGTTGAATTCACCAACGGAAACAATGGCACCTAACTAGCGAATCGATTTTGATTGCCTATTGACAGTTCATTGATTCTATTTATTAATGTGTTTACTGTGTAGGTACCCACATAGGTATTTTTTAGTACCTATATGCGTCATAATATAATGTCTTAGGCTTTCACGATCAATGTATAGTCGACCATATAATAGCTTTACAACCCTAGCGACTATCGTTTGCATATGACAAAACAACAAAGTCTATTTTTGCTTACAAGATCAAGTTACAGATAGCGTAGTCCAATTCCAATTTTAATAAACTGGCTCCATCGCAATTACACGATGATTCTGCCAATGTCAAGGTTGAAGTAAACATAGAGTAAAGGAAGAGCAGAAAGTAAAAGAGTGAAGTTGACCGGTTAAGATTTGAGAGTGAATGAAGCATTATCATTAATGTGTGTTAATTTTGACAGTGACATTTTAACTTTATACGAATACACGAAAGTTATTCGGTTAAAAAGTCGTTTCATTATACCTATGCATCATACTCGTAGTCATCATTTTGTCAGTTTTTTTTCTTGCCAGTTCTCTTAAAACTACCACAGTAAAATAGATTTTTTTTTTTTTTTTACTTTAGCTGTTAAGAGTGAGTAGCAATTATCATGTCCTGGCGCCTCTACCAAAAAAATCAGAAGGATATCCCTCGCAAAATAGACGAAAAAATCTTGATTACACTTTTAGTAGTAGGTATGAAACATTTGGAGTTTGTGAGTGTAATAATTTTTGAGAAAATGAATTTTATAGGCAGTTGGGTGTAAAATTAAACTAAAGGTTACGAAATCCCTCTCTCCCCTATGTATTTATTATTCCCATTTATTAGGGTATAGACTGGAGTCTACTTTTTTGGTCTTCTGCTTCCACTTCGCTCTGTCCACGTAACTCTAAAACACTAAAATTGTCCTCAGTTCGCGATAAACCTCTTCCGAACACTACCGCCTTCGTCAAATCCCAACGGCGCGGAGTTCGACCCAGAAGAAGACGAGCCTACTCTAGAAGCCGCCTGGCCGCACCTCCAGCTGGTGTACGAGCTGTTCCTACGGCTGCTGGAGTCGCCCGACTTCCAGCCTAACATCGCAAAGAAGTACATTGACCAGAAGTTTGTTTTACAGGTTAGTAAGTGGATTATAGTAATGCTAATAACATAAACCGTTTTAGTTTTTGCCACGATTTTACTCCAAGAAGAATAACTGCACTTGAAACTGGCTGGCAATTATGGCCTTTGCTTTTATTCTTAAAAATTGTAAATTGACTTCGGGTCATTTGGAAATTCTACCTGGAAAGTTTTCCGGGAGATTGGAAAATTGGTGTTTTTATTGATTTCGACAAATTAATTTTGCCGATTGCAGCGCCATAATATTAGAAAAATGAGTTATTAAATAAAAGGAGTTATTTTGACAATATCTTCACTTAATTTGCTTTTGGAAGAGCTTAAAAATCTCATAAGTATTCCCGATCATGACGTGATGTTACGAATTATGTGACATAGAATCTGTCAAAGTCGCCCAACATATTGATAAAATCATTATGTTAACATAATTTACTGCCAAAATATTTTTGTCGTCCCACTTAGCTGGTTTCCTACCTAACCTTAAAGTACGCTAAGCTATCACGGCTCATTGATTCATTAAAGAAAAATATTTACTAACTCCTGAATCGAGAATGTTCAAGTCTATTTCTCGGGGGGTCGAAATTCACGTGAGAGTCGTATTCGAATTGTTTTGTCTACAGCCGACTCGATTGTTCCACCGAACGCGATTCATTCCGTTGTTAAATATGCTGTGGAGATATTTAGAGCTTATACCATATTATTTGAATAACATTGATAGCTTATGTCCCAGATTCCAATTTCCTCTTGTCTAACCAATGGCGTAGCGTGGGGGGGCCATGGCTCTGGGCGACATACGAAAGGGAGCAGCACACGCCACGATTTAAATAGGAAATAAATTTAAAAAATTTCAAATGGCGCCCATATGTTGCCAAACGAAACCACAAAGGTGCGAAAGAGACGAGGTGAGATAAAGTCTTTGATATAATGAAACTTTGACCTGATTGCACTGAAAAAACTGACTAATTAGTTCATTAACATAGACACGAACAACTATCGTTAACTTCAACCTGCAACCGAGTAAGTTTGCATACTTCGTCTACCCTAATAATTGAAAATTTGTAATATTTTGTTGTTACAAGTACCTGCATATATACCTTTTTTTTTTGTCGTGTGGAAAACTCTTTATGAGTACCCCACCGCTAAGGGCTGGCGATGGGGTTATGTCCGACTCGCACGGACTAAAAACCACACGGTTCCTCCATGAACCTCTAGGCGGAAATACGGCTTTCGATTGCGCATTCACCGTACCCCCTGCATATATACCTGGAACGCCATATTACATCCATATGAAAGAAGATAAATCAACATTCATTTCAAATCACAATCATTCGGATTATAAAGTTGTATCTTTAGATGTATTCTATAACGCGTTCTGATAACATATCGGTATCATAAGATAACGAGTTTATCTATCGAATAACTATTACACGTTGAGATCTGAAACAACTAGGTATGATGTAACGACTAGAAGCACTTTACAGCAACAACAACATTGTTTTTAACCTCCGACACAAAAAGAGGGGTCTTATAAGTTTGACGTGTCTGTGTGTCTGTGGCATCGTAACTCCCTAAACGAATGAACCAATTTTGATTTAGTTTTTTTTATTTGAAAGTTGACTTGATCGAGTGTTCATAAGCTGAAAACCCGCGATTATACTCGAAATACAAGAGGTATCAAGAAGTCGCGGGTTTTTAAATTTATGGTTGTTACTTGTTACCATGAATTTTTATTAGGAAATCCTTTTTTTTTTCAGTTAAAAACTTGAAAATTGGTATGTTATTCGTTAAAAAGTATGTAATTTTATGTTTTGCATTTAGCAGGGATATAGGATATTATTACGGAGTTCATGGGACAACAGAGCCGCTACCAATCATAATGTTTGACAACGAGCTAGCCTACGGAAGGACAAAGTCTAATTTCATGAGATATACGGAAATGATGGTAATGAAATTTGACAAAGACCTGTCAGGGACTGAATAGGATATAGGATATAGGACTGTAAAGTCAGCAACATAAGTAGGTTAACATTTCAAAAATTTTAAGTTAATTTCTCACAGAACACGATTATTTTCTTTAATTGATCAGCAACGCTATTATTTAATTAAAATATGCTATATTCTGTCACAATTTGTTTTTAATTAGTTTATATACATATATAGATAATTTATTTTTAGCTGTATATATTATAGTTAGTTATTATTATTGTGCTCAACCTTTTATCTATTCCAAATAAATATTTCCGAAATTTGTTTTATAAAAAGAATTATTGACATGTTTTCATTAATAAAACACTCCTGAAACTTTTTAGAATGTTAATATATTTACGTTGCTGACCGTACCTACTATAAACTCAGTTACCATCCACCTCGCCCTAGTGTATCTACTTATTGAAAGCAATCTCCTCTCGCGGAGTGATTTATAAATATAGGTACCTTTTGATATGAATAGCTTCTTTATATTCTGATAGGAGTAAGGTTGCAAAACGAAATTAAATAATCTTATATCGACCAGAGATTGGGAATACAGTAAGCTCTCTTCGGTACGGGGGATATTTTTAATACAACTCAAATCTTAATACAACAAGTAGTTATTCTTTATTCTACCCGCAAAAAAATTACAATTTTGTGATTTTTTTTACATGATAGCTTATTAATTATAATTATTTAATAAGAAAATTTGAAAAAACAACTAAGTACACCGTCGAAGATCGTAGGTTGGAATTTCATCCGTATCAGGGGTGCGAGCATGGATCTTTTTGTCGAATTCTTATCGAAAATATTTATATCAATATTAAACGTCACTTTTGACACAATTTAATGAACTTAATGTCAAACTTGACGTTTAGAATCGATAAACGTTCGATAAAAAGTCGACAAAAAGATCCATACTCGCACCCCAGTTGTTTTTTCAAGTTTTCTTATTAAATATAATTATATTTACAACTTTGGTTTAAAAACTGTTCTTATCTACTTATGTCATATTATGCAAGTTATAGCCGGCTACTTACAAGCTTGCTACTGGGGAGATCTAGAATGTAGACGTGTGGGTATGATCCTTTATCGCCTCCTAAGGTCATTCAGGAAATAGGGTATATGCAGGACGCAGGTATTATTTAAATATTTTTATTCGATTGTCTACGTTGTCAGTATATCGGATATCGCTCAATGGTAATGGTAATGATTAATAGTTCACTCATTCCGTTACACGCTCACATCGCAACTTAAATTGCAATTAAGGGTCATCCTCATCACCCTAAATTGCGCCAGCGGCAGGCGTGTGAGTGTAGACTTAGAGTGACGGCTTAACGAGTGAAGTACCCTTCTGGCGTCTGTACTTTCAGAACACATTACAATTGAACGTAGTTCGTTTCGTAAATGAAAATGATCTAAGTCACTTTTGAGGTAAACAATTACGGGAGTCACTTGCACATTCACAGTACGCCAGGTTTCGACCCGCCAATGCGAGCAGGTCCCGCCATCGTCGGCGGCATGTAAGATCATACCTACACAATGAACGGAAGGCATGAAATTCGAAGAATGTGTAACAACATTTTTCCGCTTATAAATTGATTTTGGGTGATAAAACATAACTCTATATACCGTGGAAAATCCGGAATGAAAATTCATTGTGTAACTATTGTTTAAAGTCTGAACGCTTATTGTATTGTAAATAACTATAAAATTGCTGTTGATTTTTTTCTGCTACTGAGTCAAAGTTGGTTACTTGAACTGGGACTCGATTTTATAATGTCGTATTAACGAAAATCGTAAAACGTTGACTTTAACAACGAGTGAGACACGCCGATAGAAAGTGTAAAATTAGTCATATTTAGGGTAACGATAGTTTCAAGTCTGATTAGATTTACAAAAAATATCGTTTTAGTGGACTCGCTACAAAATTCATGAGTGAAAATCTTTCGTTTGCGAATTTGAAAGTCATCGACGTAATAGAAAATTCGACTCCCTAGTGTTTGCTCAAGTATGCTTGATCCTTCCCGTTAAGTCAATCTATTCTACAACTACAGTTCACAGGTCATAAACCTTCCCTATTTATTACTATTACACGTCACAGCATTTCACTAAATTGAAACATGAACGCAATTATTCTGTTCTTTTATCTTCAGTCTCTTCAACTAGTACTTGTACCATAACCATGAAAATTGTGAAAAATTATTCGTACCGTGTGAAGCAGATCTAACGAGTCTTTGATTTCGACAGATACGTAATCGTTCGGTAATAGTCGGTCTGTAATGGTGACCTCTCGTTATAGGCATTATGTTATGATGACTTTTGGAAGTCTTACATAACGTGTTTTAAAAATAGAATGCCTTTATTTTTAGGAAGCAACATTGCAGTCATCTTCTAGATATTATTATATGTATATTTCTAGTAATGTCCATTTCTTTTAATTACTTCTTCAAGTATGTCAGAAAGCCAAATAAATTTATTTATTTTCTTCTGTCAACAAACAGATCCAAAGCTTAACGCGCTCGTGGACACCAGGCCAGTCCACGAGCGCGTTAAGCTTTGCCATAAGAGATCTTTTATGCATTACTAATTAACAGTTATTGTGTCATAAATCTATATCTCGGGTTCAATTTCAAAAGATGCTCCACAACTCTTTAGTCTTCCATATTCAACTCGTAAAATCGTCTCCGGACGTCTGCAATGACCAACCTGCAAATATAACCTGGCTAAGTGGGGTATGATCGACAGGACTCAGGTGCAATGCGAGTGCGGAGCAGCTGTACAGGATATGCCCCACCTACTTTCTTGCACATCCTGTACAGCGATGTGTACCAGACAAAACTTAAATGAGGCGACGAACAGAGCTGTTGAGGTTGCCACATACTGGTCAAATAAAATTTGAATTGGGTCTTGACTCGACAAGAAGAAGCCCATAACAGCTGCCTTCTTTACCACAAAAAATTTTCATACCCATATAAAAATAAAAGAATTATCTACAATAATAATGCTGACATTTATAAACCAAGTTACCAACACGACAGAACTTGTCAACAGATACTTAGAAATCGATACGTTCATTATAAAAATTATACTGCAAACCTGTGTATTAAAACTTAATATAGACGTTCAACTTGGTTTACTAGACGTTCGGAGTGTTGAAGTCCGTGGTTTTGTTTTTCATTTAGCTTCTTTTGTTTTTACTTATTTCAACGATTTCTTTTTTTTGGCTTCTCCCAAATAGTTAATATTCTGGAATTGCGGACAAACGAATATAAATAGCTGTGTACAAAATTCTTACGTTCTTCGGACACTTAGCAAGAAGCCTGAAAGGCTGATAGCTTAGAGAAGCTCATTGTGGTTGATTCCGTTGAGGGGGCAATGGTAGATCCCCGACCCGATGGACCGATAAGGTGAAGGAGGTCTGCAATATTTCTAAACATCTGTCCGGATGGGGTCTCATAAAATCGATAGTCACTACATCGACGGTCGCTGTATCGATAATGTATAGAACATTGACGGGTTAATGAATCAACAGTATCCTAAATCGATGGTACGCTGGTACCAATGAATTCTTATTATGAGAGGATGAAGTACCTTGCTGTAGAGCAGTAATGATCTGAACAATAGATTAATATTTATTTGACCATTTGTATCATTAAAGAATCAATAATAGTGTCAATTACAACCAAGGTTTATTGACACGAAAATAAGATTGTTTACAAGTACAACCAAACCCAGAATTTCTTTGAACAATTTCAACCTCGTTTACAAAACCTACTTTCAGTTGAAACCTGAGAAAAAAATGTCAACAGCAAAAGTTCCTTTTGAAGACTAACAAAGTCAGCTTCGAAATATCTGGAACGTATTTATAAAACTTGTTGTTTTTGAAACTTCAAATAGTAACTACTAAGATTCTTTGCAATACGGTGTGTGAGAACTGCATTGTATTGTATTGTAATACACTAAATTACAAACTCTAGACTGTTACTGAAAATAAATAAATAAATTAGCCTGTAACTGTCCCTATGTAGGGCAAAGGCCTCTTCTCATACAGAGATTACTGAAAATTACCTAAATAAATTGCTTGTGGAAGCAAAAAGAGTATGATATGTAGTACACTTGTAGCTCGTGATGTATTGTACCTATCGCTTCGGGAAACAAGCGTGTTGCGTGCGTGTGTGTGTGGATGTGAGAGAGGGTGGGTGAGTGTGGGTGTAATAATGAGCAGTCACGAAAACTTTCTTGCTGGATTCGCGAACCTGGATTGTTTGTATCTCTATCTATCACGAATAAACGGCTAGATTTGAATGAAACTTGGTACAAAAAATTATAAGATGTAGTTAATGTCCACGATTAAAACAAGATTCTTTTTTCCTACAAGATTATTTTTTTCTAAAAGATTATTTTTTCATACGGACGAAGTCAGGGGCTTAAGTTAAGAATTATTTTTTCTTTCTTCGCCTTAGAAGTTATTGAAGTATACCAAAATACCTATCTAATAACATATGTGTGGTTGTTGTTGGTCATATAGACCAGATTGTCCGGTACTTCTTTGAATCATTTTTATTAACCGACTTCCCAAAAAGGAGGAGGTTCTCAATTCGGCCGGTATTTTTTTTATGTATGTACATCGATTACGCCGCGGTTAATGTACCAATTTGCGTGATTCTTTTTATCCTATATACTTAATGTATTTTTTTTTCATACTTAATTAATATATAAATAAAACAAAATCCTAATTATTGTATTTTTTGTTGACAGCTGTTAGAGCTATTCGACTCAGAAGACCCAAGAGAACGTGACTTCTTGAAGACAACTCTTCACAGGATATACGGGAAGTTTTTAGTACTCCGCGCCTACATACGGAAGCAAATCAATAACGTTTTCTATAGGTGAGTCCATCAGCCTGAGTGCACATGACTTGCGTCGCCTTTGTTGTACGCATGCGTTTTGATGTCTCTCCATACGAGTACGTTGTGGAACTGATAAAATCCTGACGAAAAGATTTATATTCTAATTGCTTTACTGAGTTTGGGTATTCGCCCAAATAACGGCTCTTGGATGGAGTGGTCAGATAATCTTTTTTTAACACATAATTAATTCGAATGAGAATTCTTTGGTCTACTACTACTATTCTATTAAATTTTTTATTGTAAAATTAATCTGTGGTATCGAAGCTTCCAAACGGATGAACTGATTTTGATTTAGTTTTTTTTTATTTTATTTGAAAGTTAACATGATCAAGAGCATTCTAACGGTTCTAGCGGTTATTTAAAAATTATATTTAAAAAATGTTATATTAATATTTGTTTAATATAATTTTGTATGGAAAGAAGATGTAACCTTTCCTTCAATATATAGGACAATGGGTTGATAAATTTAGGTCGGGGTTTGATGTAGAATTGTAGATAGTGCACTCAATACATATCCTTGGTTGATGTCTGATAAATCTGATAATAGAACAATTGATCCCATTAAAACATAAGATAATGGTACGAAGTTAATCAACACTTTTGCCGTATACAGAAAAATGTGGTCGCATATGATATAAGGGACGCAATAGATATCTTATTTACTGATTTCCTAGTGGTATGACTGTCGACTGACAAGTCAGAGGTCTCGAGTTCGATCCCAACGCACCTCTGACTTTTCGTAAGTTATGTGCGTATTATAAATTAATTATCAATTGTAAAACGGTGAGGGAAAACATTGTGACGAAACCAGCACACCTGAGATATTTTTCAATGGTGTGTAAAGCTATATCAGAGGCCTACGGGCAGTTTAAACTCTGACACCAGGTTGTTCGTCAACCATACGATAAGAAGAAGAAGATTCCTGAATTTAACCAAAATTTCGAATCAAAACAATACCTAGATTTTTCTGGGAACAAAGGAATCCATAGTTACATCATATGCGTCAATATTTGTCAGCAATTTCTTCATAAATTCTTATGAAATATTGCAGGTTCTTGTATGTGAATCGCTATACAATTTTGTAATTAAATGACAAGAAAATATTAAACCGTACCTTTCCATACATAAAATTGCGCGTACCCCGTAACCCATTGTGTTGTGGGTTTCGTTGAATAAGCCTTTTACTTTTTCTTTAAGATACGTCTTAGTATGTAGGTAGGTATAGGCATGTACATTACCAATTTTGCGAGTTATCCGATTCCATTGTCGTTATATCTTTTCAATCGTGGTTTTTAAGAACCTGAAAATAATTGCAATACCTTGTTTAAATATTTTTAATAAATATTATACTTATTAAACAAGCTGTCAAGTTTTTTATACATATTAAAAAAAAATCTCGAAACCTCTTCTTAAGTATCATGGCCTATCTTTTGGTCTTAATGAACATTAGCTTTACGTTTTTTACCAAAACTAATCGAGTTTATATGAAGGATTACACCCTTAGAGTATATAAGAAAAAAATAGAGCAACCCTATAGAAGTATGAACCGTGAGCACGGGTATGAACAACGCGGCCGCGACACGAGCTCCGTTTGCGATCATACCTCGATCGACTGCGGTTCAACTAGACTCCACGAGCGAAAAAGTTACATTTTAGCTTATATCATGGTTATCTGCTGAGTAAAATTTTGAAAAACGTCTAGAAAACTTAATTTGAAAAAATGACATTTTAACATTTCTATGGCGAGACCTGCTTTCGCTCCGCACAAGGCAATGTGGTTGACGTTATCACTCTATTTTTTCTTGAATACTCTATGGTTACACCCTTTGCGTCAGTTTGCGTATACTATAGCTCGCCCGCTTGTGAGAAATCATTAGAAAATCGATCATTAGAAAAGGATAGACGATTTTTAGAGCTGTCAAACTAGTCCATTTGCGTGATTTCAACGAGAATTTAGTCGGCGTGTCATAGAGGTCTCGTCTAATTTCACGTCAATTGCAAGGACGGACGTAGACTTATTTGACAGCCCTAATTTGATAGTTCAGTTTGCTGTCCTTTTTTAATAGTGTTTATTAGAAAGAGATATACTATACTAAAATTAGTTTAGCGGGATGTACAAGAGCATCAGCACCAATAACTAATAATCACTGCTTACTCAGTCTCCAATAATCACAAACCTTCAGTTATCTAGACAGCTATAGCTGCAGCTAATTTATCCTGCATCTATTTACGTACGAGGAAACGTGACGAACAATAATAACTAATTACGACTCGTTCCTCCATTCACGTGATACTATTCAATACAACATTTAATATCGGAGCTGACGTGTGGGGGAATATTTTTACATTTATTTTGTAAAGGACATTGACCATCTTTGTATGGATGTTGGGCCAAGTGCTGCCCAAAATGAAAACCTAGTGTATTCGCACGCGCTTCGTGATTTATTCAAGGGTCCTCAAAAAAAAGGATTCTTGTTGAGAAATATTTTTTGGCTAATAATGAAACAAGACTTTTTTTTTCTCTGAGATCGTTTTTTTTTATTAATTACACTATTGGTATAAAGTAATGCATTGTTAGTCCTTTGTCCTGAGTGGTGTTGGAGAATAATAGTATCAACGCCTCTCCCTCTGCGTGTCGTAAAAGTCGACTAATGATGGGATAAAGGTCACAAACTAACAGCGATCAATACTCAAGCAGCTTCAGAAGGGAGGTTCGACCAGTGCCGTGGCTACGGCGGTGCCAGTGGTGCCCAGGCACAGGGCACAGACCCTGGAGGGGATCTGAAATGACGAGATCAGGGCCAAGTTTTAGGTAATGCATGAGCGCAGTTATAGAAGCTCGTAGGGTCACTTGAAAATTTCTGTACTTCTTAAAAAAATATCTTGCATAATAAAATCTTAAAAATATATGCATCCCATCTATATTCTACACTGAACTGCAATTTGACTATAAACAATTTTATAATTTCAATTTAAATTATCTTACTAGAAACGGCATATCTATATCCAGCGAATATCAAAGGAAATCACTTTCTATGTAAATATTCACGTCCTTACAATGTTGCCAGTCACTTCCGATAATCTTCCGATGTTATAAGTTGTAACATTTGTAGTTTTTATGTGTGGCGCGCCTTAGGTTATTAAGGCCACTCACACTTTCAACTTCTGGTTCAAGAAGTTAATTTTAATTTCGACATAAAACTGATTTACACCTTGAATTTTCTCTAGTCTCCGGAATATCTGGACATTGGACTACAACAATCTGGAAATCCCGAATAACTGGTAAACCCTGCTTCTGACAGACATACTGGCCAGTTAGAGCGTTTACACACTGCGTCCGATCCGAATCCGAGATTCTAATACCGATTCTTTATTTAAATAACAGTTTGTATTGTAATCGTACGCAGTTTACGAGTTCTAAAAAAATAATTCTACATACTTCGGAACATGATTTCAATTTCGGATCAGACGCAGTGCATAAAGGCCCTTACAATTGAATGTGCCAAAGACAAACAAATAATTAAATTACAATTATTTGTGGACAGGTTTATCTACGAGACGGAACACCACAACGGCATCGCGGAGTTATTGGAGATCCTCGGATCCATTATTAATGGGTTCGCGTTGCCGCTGAAGGAGGAACACAAACAGTTCTTATTAAGGGTAAGTTAAGAAGTCTATATTATTTAGATACCTTCCAGGTTGCTTATATCATATTATAGCGACCCGCCCCGGCTTCGCACGGGTGCAATATACATTATAAACCTTCCTCTTCAATCACTCTATCTATTTAAAAAAATCGCATCAAAATCCGTTGCGTAGTTTTAAAGATTTAAGTATACATAGGGATATAGGGACAGAGAAAGCGACTTTGTTTTATACTATGTAGTGAGACTAGCTGCCCGGCGCGACTTTGTACGCGTGATTATCATTACCTCCACGCCTATTCTACCTACTCTACCCCTACCCTACTCTACTCTACCCCTACCCTACCCTACTCTACCCCTACCCCTACCCTACCCTATCATTAAGTAGTTAAGTACATGGTTGTTATGCGAGATGTATTTGTTGCATAACTATTTTGAGGAAATATGCAATAAAGTAATTCTTAAAAAAACGTTAACACGTTAATTATTTTATTAAAAAAACATACATTTTTCTGATGATTTTGTTTTTCTTTGATTTAAAACACAAAAGTACTTTCGGAAGATTTTTATACTATCTCAATACCTGATAGCAAGGGTGTAGTTTATGTTTTAATAATTACCCGCAGGGCAGCTTGTGGCGAGCTGTTGGGCAGTAGCGACCCCACGGACCTGACCCTCCCGGGAGAACTCTTGTTCCTCATCTCTCTGGCTTGCCTTAATTGGCCGGTCAGAGTGAGCACTGACGAGGAACAAGGCTCCCACCTCTCTCTTGCCTTTATTGGCTGGTTTGAGTGGAGATTCGCAAGAGCAAACGTGCTCGGGGGAAGGAAGTATTCTAGTAAGATGCTGGTAGGGATCTTGACCGTACTTCCGGGATTGTCCTGATAGCCGTGGAATACCGCTCCACTCCTCAAGCACCTCAAAATATGTTGCCCCTTTGTCGCTATGTCACTATGTGCTAGCGGTGTTTATCCGTGTTTACAACCATTGGACAGGCAGGGGCCATAGTTATTCCATAGTCTCTGGTACCTAGCCCACGCAAACAACCAAAACCCATAGTCCAACATTTTTATTTTTTTAAATTCCATAACCAACAATAGTTCTACACCAATCGGGGGTTGTCCTTGGGTGCGCTTGCCTAGTGCACATAGGGATAATCGCCGGTTGGTGTCTCATTTCATATTAAAAAGTTTTGTTTAAAGGGCCTCTGCGAGTTGGCTTCGGCCCCTCGTACGCCTCTAAAAGGCCCAGGACCTCAGGGTCCTGAGAAATATAAACAAAAATAATAACAAACAATATACCTAATTAATTTTTTACTAATTTTTTGTAAGAATCACCCAATTAAGTTGTTACTCAGAATTGAAGACACAAAAGTGACATTAGTATAAAAATTAATATAAGGTTAATATAATTACTTTCAGGTATTACTACCGCTCCACAAGGCAAAGTCGCTGTCAGTGTATCATCCGCAGCTCGCGTACTGCGTCGTGCAGTTCTTAGAAAAGGACCCTTCACTCACAGAGCCAGTAGTAAAGTATGTTGTTATGCTAATTTATTAGTACCCCTAGTCACCTATTGGTCGAAATTCGATCGTAGGTAATCTTTTCCCCAATTTTTTTTATTGATAAAGCTCGTCCAAATTAGATCGTATATTACCTATATACCCAACTAGCGACCTGCCCCGGCTTCGCACGGTTACGCTAATATGCGCTCTATCTATTAAAAAAAACCGCATCAAAATCCGTTGCGTAGTTTTAAAGATCTAAGCATACATAGGGACAGACAGACGCGGGAAGCGACTTTGTTTTATACTAGTGATTTTTTTATCGATAAAACTCGTCCATTCAAGCTACTAAACAAATAATCGATTGACAAACAGAAAAAAAAGATACTTCACTATTTTGTGTTTTCTTATTTATATAAAGATGCACTAACTATTTGTATTATGATTATGAACATTTTAATTATATTTTGTGGCAAAATAATTTACAGCTTACCTGACTGAATTGATATTGTAGCCCTCTAACATTTGTTTTTATTTTTACTAACATAAACATTATAATTATTTAATAAGAAATTTGAAAAAGCAACTGATACAGATGGGATTCGAACCCACGATCTTCGGCGTACCGTGCCGATGCTCTAACCGCTGAGCCACCGTATCTCATCAGACCTAGGCGTAGAAATAGATTTGAAATTTTGACTGATTCTGATGGAAATCTAAAAATAAACCTGACATTTACAAAAAAAATACATTTCTTTTCCAGGGCGTTACTAAAATACTGGCCGAAGACTCACTCACCGAAAGAAGTGATGTTCTTAAACGAGATGGAAGAAATCCTCGACGTGATCGAGCCGGCAGAGTTCCAGAAGATAATGGACCCGCTGTTCAAACAGCTCGCCAAGTGCGTCTCCAGCCCACACTTCCAGGTTTGTTGATAACATTGTAATTTGAACTTTATTCAGCTGGTATAAGACTAAAATATGTTGAAGATATGTACATTTTAATATATTTACTTGTAGACACGATTTCAGAAAACATTATTTTGTACTTATGTAGTTGTTATTAAGACTCAAATTTCAATAGACATACAGGATATATAGTATAGTAGAGTAGTGATTGTTATTTTTTCTGTATAAAACTATAAGCCACATATTATTTGAAGAATTCGTTAAATTTTATTCAAAACCCTTAAAAAAGTATATTCTTTTGTACCTTTCAGATAGATAAATTAATTACAGATACGTTTCATATCATTTCTTCATTCTTAGATTAGCAAAACTAGCTTTAATACAAGAATCAAATTCTAATGCCAAGCTAACATTACAGGTTGCGGAGCGAGCACTCTACTACTGGAACAATGAGTACATAATGTCGTTAATCTCTGACAACGCGACTCACATCCTACCCATCATGTTCCCGTCCTTATACCGCAACACCAAGAGCCATTGGAACAAGACGATCCACGGGCTTGTGTACAACGCCCTTAAGTTGTTCATGGAGATGAACCAGAAGTTGTTTGATGAATGCACGCAGCAGTATAAGCAGGAGAAACAAAAGTGAGTATAGACCATGTGAATAATATTTCCTATTTTTTTTATACTTGGCTTAAGTTGTAAACAATGTTAGGGTAGCTACACACATAGTCGATTGCACATTCTGTTCGGTATTTTCGAAGAAGTCCCGATGAAATTTCTTCTAAAATACCGAATTGAACGTGCTGGATCGACTGTGTGTAGCTACCCTTAGCATTTTTTTTTATCAACAATCTTAGCACATCAAACCTAAATACGTCACAGTGTGACAGCTAGGTTTTTTTTTTGTGATAGCTGTATGCTTTATCATTACAAATGCGAATTCAATTAATTTACTTATTCAGGCTTTCGTTGTTGGCAGTTACGTGTAAATCCCGAAGAATTACAGTGTGTAAGTTATTATAATTCGTCGTTCTCGACACATTCCAGAGAGCGTGAGCGCCTGCTGCACCGCGAGGAGATCTGGCTGGCGATAGAGGCCGCGGCGGCCGCCAGCCCCAGCGCGCCGCCCGCGCCGCCCCGCGCGCCGCCGCGCCCCAGCGACGCCGGCGACGACCTGCAGCAGCTGTCCTACCAGCGCATTGAGCAGGAGGCGCAGGAGGTACCCAATAACTCCTTGATTTCTTTTTTTAATTAGACTGAACGCAACACATAAATCGACAATTTTATCTCGTACTTCAAACTTTCTACTGCTTCCTAATCCTCCATTATGGTGTTTTATTTAATTAAAATCATCAATTACAACAATTTTTCCTTCACAGCTCCGGAAACAAGGTTACAACGCGAGCAAACCTCTACTCCGCAAGAAATCGGAATTACCGGCCGACTCCACAACAGTGAAGGCGTTGATTGAGCACAAACGTGCCGACCCTTACCTACCGACACCGCCCGACGTCAACCAATGCTAGCGAACGTATAGAGAATCTTACTGTCGGACCAGTGGACCGACGATACACCCTGGAAATAGCTAACTAGACATGCCTTTGAATCTCTTGAGAGATGAAAATAGCGTTATTTAGATACTTAAACTGTTATAAGATGGAAAATGCCCGACAAGAGCGAATCGGACTTATTGATTGACGGCAAGAAATATGCAGAAATATTTGGTATGATTGTGTACAATTTAGCGAGATGGACAGATATTTAAGCGATTCTGTAGTTACGAAATAGCTGGATATGAAAGGCAGATCAAGAACGTGTGAAAATAACCAAGGCTGTCTATGTAATATCTTGATGTTAGAAGCATCAGCTGTTATCCTAGGGTTGTATTATATATTTCCACCGTTAATCAACGCATTTGAATAAATAAATATTATAAACTAAAACAGACCTACCAACGGCCTCTCATAAGAGATCATTTCAGAAAAAAAAATACAAAAACCAAGACGTGTTTGTAAAGTGCCGGACATTTATTGGTAGCGGTCACCCGAGTGTGAGCGAGAGGACGCTATTTGAGTGACACGAGTGACGCATTGTGGTCTATATTGAATAGTTAGTACACATATATTACGGTAGTGTCCTTTTGTTGATGTTTTATGTCCACTCAGGTCGACAGCTGCGTACGAATCGCGTGATTTCCGACCAATAGGAAGCCGCATGCTTTTGCAAGCTCCCTCCTGATTGGTCGGTTATCGCGATATATAAATCGCTACTAAATGTACTCAAGCACTGCTGTTATTGTATTTTAATCTATGAAGTTAGTTTCGTCGCGTTGTCGACCTTTATTGTGCGGAAGTGATGCAATTTGAGAGTGTCTGGAATGTAGTTTTGTTTGTGATCCTTCACGTGATTATGATTGCTTACTTAAAGCCACACTTTTGACAAACATTTGTGCTTTGTGTGGCCAACACATTTGTCTAAAATTTTATACATTACTTGTATATTCGACGATAAATGTGTTTTGGATGAACAGAACTTATATCGTGTCTTAGTTTTGATTGGCTTTTAATCTTACTGATCCAATCAAAAAAAGTTTATCTTTGTACTTTTGGATGGAACTTTTAATTTTCAATATGCATCACAAAGCGCCTCGCTTTCGTAACTACTTATTCTTTTAAATATAAGTATCAGGTTTTACACCATTCCACTGCAAAACCACCTACGAATGTTTTAAACGTTTATCCCAACAATCGTGTATTAATTTAATTATATTTAGATATATAATCATGTTGATTTTAACGCCATAATGTTTTAGAAAATGGGGTAACATCAATTGCGGTTGAAATATACAGTAAAATAAATAAATATCTAAGTTTTTCACGAAGCTATATTCGTAGGTTAAGTTCCGTTTACCGAACGCAATTGATCGAGTCCTTCTTATTAAATCTTTAATTTATTGTTTATAGAAACCAAATACTTGAACACAACAATGTTTGTACCGATACTATTTGTTTGACATATTTTTTTCTCTATTTTCACAAATTATGTAAAGTATATTTTTATGTCGAACAATAGTCTACGGATAATTTAGTCGACATTGTATAAGGCGAGAGAATATCGAAGCACAATTACTAACACTGCATTTCATTTAATCATTACTAAACGTATTTTAAAATCCAATTTTATATCTCGCCTAGAAACGGAGACATGTTCAGTTTGATTACACTAATCTAACAAATAAGTAGGTTATTTAGACATTTGGGTTACTACCTAGAATAAACAAACCGTCCCGCGGTTATAACATATTTGTTCAAGACTTGTGCTAACCGCTTCTCGCTAACTAAATCGCTTACACTCTAGAAGTTATAGAAAACATAGGAATTACAGTATTTTTCACAATAGAGCTGAATATGTCCCCGTTCATACTCTCGACGTTAAGTTAGTTTATTTATAAATAATATATGCCTATCTGCCTTTATGAATTATCGTTATTTTACAAGTCGGGGCACCCATGGTGATGTATTTCTTATTTTAAGTTTTATTATTTCGTGTGTATAGAGTGCCAAAGGCGTTTGTGTTGAAGCCATTTCAAACAGTCTTAACATATGATGTGTAATGTATGTATAAAATGTATTAGATGAGCTTCGGGGATGTGAGAATGGTTGAGAGCACCTATGTATGTAGTTATTTATTTTTTTATTTTAACATTAACTTAACTTTCCATGTTGTTGAATGACTGAAAGGAAATTATCAAGTTTTTATCAAAGTATCCGATACTATCGACTAACTTAGGTAGATTTTGTAACTTTTATATTTATAGTTATTTGCAGTATGTATAATGACGTTAATATTAAATGTACATTCACGTTACAGGCGCGAGCCACCTAACTTTAGCGAGTGAAAATGGCGAGTATACGTAAAGAGATTTTCAAACTTGAAAGTACTGTTGCTGATACATTTCAACAAAGAATTTTATGTCTTTGTAACTCTTCAACAGTCGGTTGAGTTCTTTCAAGTTTTAAAGTACGCCTTGAAAACAGTTGATAGTATCCAATACTTAACTACCACCAGTTTACAATACAGCTAGTACCCGTGCGCGACTATAATATAAACAATTTAAAGTAAGATATAATAATTATATTACTTAATATAAAATATTTTGCAATATGCTTCTAATAAGCAACTATGTGCAATGTTTTGATATACATATAGCGTCGCACACAGTTACTTGCTGTATCTTTGCCTGTTCGCGAGAAGCATGATCGACAAATGACCTCACTTTAGCGAATTATTTGCAAATGCTGTTCAACAAATTGATAAATTTTGTATAAATATTTATAACGATAATGTAACTGTTGAAAACAAATATTGTAACAGATGACATATTATAAGGTGCTTATGATTATCGTTATAATACAAAGTTGTGCATAAACGCGAGTTTTTATTACATCCAAATATACTTGAACATACACGCATGTCAATCATGCAAGCGTTTCCGAGACTACGTTCTTTTTACACGATTGACATCATTTTTGAGACTTAACGAAATTTAGACTGCCTCGTTGGTCTAGTGGTAGCAAGCGCGACTGCTGAGCACGAGGTCCTGGGTTCGATCCCCGGGTCGGGCAAAAGTGTTATTGGGTTTTTCCATTAGGAAATTCTCAGTAGCAGCACGGAGTCTGGAATTGTGCCCGGTTAATGACAATAGGCTCGCCCCCTATTACATGGGACTTATAAAATAGCCGGCGAAACGTGGGTGTACTGCACACCTCTGCCTACCCCCTCTGGGGAATACAGGCGTGAGTCTATAAAACGAAATTTACAATCATACCGTTCAAAAATCGCAGCTCTACAAAAGCAAATTATAGTTACATCGGGTTGGAAGCTTTAGAACTAAATCTCGATATGACTAGATAGCAGTTATGACTAGTTCGCTTTATGACTAAATCTCGATATGACTAGATCGCGTTTGGACTAGATCGCTATAAGTCCAGATAGCGTAATGACTATTTTGTCCTTTGTTTTCTAAAGTACAGTTACCTACATAACATAATTAGAACATTCCGCTCTTTTTCCTCGGTACCTTTATTTAGTGTATTCCCAGGAGTTAAATATATTTGTACCTTGGGTTGCCAACTTTTTCTAGGAGACCTAGAGTAGTACCTACTGATTTTTGAGAAGGTAAATAAGGCCATTTATATTTTTTATTTTTTTTTGATTTTTATTCAAAAATTTTTTTTCTTTCCCCATATGTAAGGCCTGATATAGTGTGGGGTTTTTTAAAGGGGGGCAAAATTTTCATTATTTTTGCGATAAAATGCACCGTTTTCGAGATACAAGCGAATCCCTAATAAAATATTCTATAAAAATTTTGCAAGTCTTTTCAAACAGCCTATAACTACGCAATACGTTCATCATTTTTAAAAACATCGCGGAGATGTATGGCTATCCTAAGAATATTTTCCTATTCCGTTGATATCGATACTTGGTTGGTATCGGAACGTTCCTATATGCAATTTGCGAGGCGGGCATCCCGGCCGATCGCATCATTTATTTGCGCGATTATCGCGTATTCGCTTTCTATTCTATTAGGACGATGACTGAGAGAAGCACTACACTTTTGTCTCTTGCAGCAACGCCAGTAAATAAGGGGTAAGTACCATTTATATTTTTTTGTATTTTTTTTTCAATTTTTATTCTAAAATTTTTTTTTCTTTCCCCATATGTAAGGCCTGATATGGTGTGGGGTTTCTTAAAGGGGGGCAAAATTTTCATTATTTTTGCGATAAAATGCACCGTATTCGAGATACAAGCGAATCCCTAATAAAAAGGTTATTTTATAAAAAATTTGCAAGTCTTTTAAAAACAGCCTTTACGCAATACGTTCATCATTTTTAAAAACATCGCGGAGATGTATGGATGGCTATCCTAAGAATATTTTCCTATTCCGTTGATATCGATACTTGGATGGTATCGGAACGTTCCTATATGCAATTTGCGAAGCGGGCATCCCTGCCGATCGCATCATTTATTTGCGCGATGATCGCGTATTCGCTTTCTATTCTATTAGGATGATGACTAAGAGAAGCACTACACTTTTGTCTCTTGCAGCAACGCCAGGATGGCGTACCGCTTGAATTATTACACACAAAATTGTATCGATAGCCATTATGGTAATGACCGGTCTGCTCCAATTTTCGGTAATTTTTTTTTATTATTAATGGCTCAGCTGACCATGTTTTTTCAGATTATACAGATATACAACTATAAAATGGCTCCCTTACTTTGATTGTTGACAGACAAACTATCAGCCAATTGTGAAGCTCAGTTTGTAAATTCTCCAGACTCTACGAGTTTATTCATTGGGATTTCTATAAATAAAAACAAACATAAGTATTCAAAACTATTTATTGATAATTTATTTCTCTTATTTATACATTTTATATGCAAGGACTATTTGCGAGTATTCAGATAGGTCATGTAGTCAAAGTCAATACACACCGCGGCTAGAGCGCATACGTGCTAGCAGCAACTCGAATGAAAAAAATTATGTTAGTTCGATATAATTATTTGAAATATTTCTTCGATACAATTATATTATTTGATGTATTGTGTCGGGTAAAGCTCAGTCTAGTGGTATGAGAATACCAAGCTTTAAGATGGTCCTAGAATATTTTGTTAGAGGCGCAAACGCGACCAGGCGTAAAGCTAACCTTTTTGCCCCCCCCCCCCCCCGAAATTTTAATTTAGGCGTACCACCTGTGATGGCGCTCGGTAGTGGCGACCCTAGAGGCACTGAGTATTGCAAGAACCTTCACATAATAATTGTATTTGAGACCTCCTTTGCTGTAACCGCGTATAAGCAATGCCCAGGCAAAGGGCGCAAAACCTAGAGAAGCGCAGAAATAAACAGACCAGGGTTTTGGGTGACCATGCATGGGCCCATAAAAAGCTAGTTACGCATATATAGGGAAAGTTTTCGTCATCGTCAACAAAACCGCTCTTTAAAAGAAAAATTGCGTACATAAGACATCCAAATACTCACAAAAAGTTTAAACAACTTTTATACACATAATTACATATTGATATCTATCGCATTAATCTTTGCTTAAATAATAACTTAAAGTAAATTGATTAACTTAAAACTCTTTAGAGTAACAGTCTGGGCGTTGTTTATAATCTCAATGCACCCATTCACTAGTATAACGACTCAAATTTATGTACGTAAAGAAATCATATAGTTTGGAATAAAATATTTGCAAATATGCTATGATTATAAGCACTTGGCATAAACAATAGTGTCCGTAATACATAGAGTATTCAAGAAAATATAGAGTGGTAACGTCAACCACATTGTCTTGTGCGGAGCGAAAGCAGGTCTCACCATAGAAATGTTAAAATGTCATTTTTTCAAATTATGTTTTCTAGACGTTTTTCATAATTTAACTCAGCAGCTGTTAACCATGATATAAGCTAAAATGTAACTTTTTCGCTCGTGGAGCCCAGTTGAACCGCAGTCGATCGAAGTATGATCGCAAACGGAGATCGTGTCGCGGCCGCGTTGTTCATACCCGTGCTCACAGTTCATACTTCTATAGGGTTGCTCTATATTTTCTTATATACTCTAAGCCGTAATATTAGGATTAGCAGCACAGATTAGGCGGAGTAATGCTCAAACGTCCTCGAAAATGTTCTTGATCGTTACGCTCATCAAGGGTCCTATGTCTGTCGCAGCTGCTTGTGACGAGATCATGCGTGCTGCTCGAGCACTCGCTGCTGTGCGCTAGAGCAAAAACTATTTTGTCCTAGACCGAATCGATTCAAGAAAATTTGTATTAATTTATTGGTTAAATATGTACGCGGCACCGCTTAGTCAGTCAAATCAATTTGGCATAGGCCAACTAGTTAAGTAGGTAAGGACAAATAATACTATATACGTAGGATAAACCGGTTTGGCCTGAAATCGGAATTGCCCGGTAACAAAATACAAACAATTGACTAAAAGCACAGATCACTAGCCGAATTCCATACGATTATATACATCAGTTAGGCCACAATCATTAACATTTACTAAATCATTGAAATGTTGCAGGAATGCAAGTAAATCTGAGATTATTTTCTAGACTGCAGAAATTCAAAAAAAGCCCTTACACATTTTGTGTTATTTTAAAATTTCTTAGGTTTCCCATACTTTAAAACATTACCAGGTATTGTCAAAATTTTCATAAAAAATCTTTGATTTCTAGCAAACATGCGGTGTCACGTGAAGTAATTATGCCTTCTCGTTGCCTACTAGACGACCGAGTGACAGCTGACTTATTACCTACAGGGGGCTTAGCCAAGTTGACTATCTACTGCTATCTACAATCGCTAACGCTATAGAAAACGAAAGAAATGTAATAGGATTATCGTTATGTCACGTGGTCAAAACAAACGAATAGAATCTAATCTATACATTTTTTTCGTTTTCTATGCGATAGCGATTGTAGATAGTCAACTTGGCTAAGCCCCAGGTAAACTACCACAATAAAACACTATCGTTTCGATCGTTCGACGATCTCAGTATCGACAATCGATATTTTATACTCGACCATGGCAGATGGCGACTAGTCAATTGCCAAAGAAGAAGTTTTGCATCACTTTTTTGTTCACTTTGTCACGATATAATAAACTTACAGTACGTAAACTACGTACAAACGCTCGAAACGGCATACTCACTCAAACATGCGTAATATTGCGTAACGACGAGACTCCTAAGTGGTACTCGCAGTATCAACGAACGCGTTGTTGCGCATGTTTGTGTTAGTGTGCAGATTCGAGCGTGTTTGTAAGTAGTTTCCATACTGTATATTTATTAAACTGTGACTTTGTTCCGCCTAACACTTGTTGTTAACAACAACTTAGCCAACATGATTATACAAACGCACAAGTAAATATTTTATAAACTTTATACAGTGGATGTGGTATAATTATTTAAATCCAAGTGTAACAATTTTTACATTTTATACAAATTTTTGTGTTTAATAATAGTGCAGAGAAGAGTAGAAGATACTAGGATAGCATAGTACAAACAACTTATTGGGAAAAACTCGTCAGTATTTTTTTAATACAATATTAATCAAGCAAGAAGCGGGCAGGAGTCCTGGTACAAGTCCCGCCCGAGCCAGTTGTTTTTGCGAGTTTCAAATTTTTCATTTAATAAGCAAAAGTGTAAATTGTACATAATTTACAATGAAATAATTATTAATAATTATTGTTAAGTGGATCGTTGACGTGAAGCCAGAGAGAGATAGCAAGTTTTCAAAAGTGCCGCACCACACTACTTGTACCTACACGTTATTGATTGGACAATATCACTCGATCTACAGAGCACGATTTTTAACGCATATTTTTATTATTTTTTGCTGTACCGGAGCGGTGGCTAGAACTAGTACATTCGGCTGCAAAAATGCTGGGCAAGAGGAAATAATGCATTTGTTATTGTGTCTTTGTTTAAATATATATAAAATCAATGATAGCGATAAAAATTAGCAAAATTGTATCGCATATTTTTTTTCAAGCACTTTTGCAGCCAAGCCCAAAAAAAATTAGTACAAGCCCAAAAAAGCCCGTTGCTATTCTTTCAAAGTAAATCGACCCTAACACATTTCAGCGAATTTCAGACTAAATTCAATGAAGATAAAGTTGAATTAAAATTGTTTTCGCATCTATTTTCTTTTTCGTTTGACATAGACAATTTTGACTGTACAATCGATTATATATATTTATTTATCTACCTTCTTTATAATACAGCACGATTATATAGTATACATTACGTTATCTGGACGTAGAGATAAGCTAGGGTTAATGGGGGATGTCCATGTGTCCAAGAATCTAAGTCCCTCCTTTATGTTGCCCTACAGGATTGCCCTATTACCTAGTCTCCTCATAAAGAAAAATAATAAAATATTTGTCCCAAAATCCTTATTGTTAGGTGAAAAAAAAACCCATTATAGTGCGTAAGTGCGAAAATTTCAAATATAGTAATAATACACCAACTCAACGTCAAATCAACACAAAGTATGGTATTTAAATGTAATCTTTATTTCGTGTTACATACGAGTGAATTTTCAACACATAAGTTGAAAGTCTACGACACGTGGTCCCCCGTTGTTCACCTATTGACTGTCACTGAAAATTCACTCGTATGTAACACAAAATAAAGCTTACATTTCAATGCAATATTGTCTACGACGCATGGTCCACGCGTTGTTCATGTTCACCTATTGACTGTCACCGAAGATTAACTATTATGTAATTCGAAATAAAGCTTACATTTCAATGCCATACTGAAAGTTGAGTCGACGTTGAGTTGGTGTATGAACCTTTATCATACTTTATTCACAATCTCTCTAATTTTTCTCCCACTTTTCAACCCCTGCTTTTCCCATCGTTGGTCCTAGCTACGTCCCTACCTATTTTCTTCTACTGTGTAACGTGTGTTTCAGCTGCTGTATCTCGTCGTGCTGTCTCGTCAGCTGTTCGTTGAGTCCCGCCACGTGTTCCGTCAGCACCGACATCTGTTGTTCGTAGTTATGTGAGGTGGAATGGAGTTCTTCTTCCTGCAAAGTGTGTTTTAAAAAAATAAGAATGCATATGTTTGCGGTGTGGCGCAATCGCAAATAATGAGGCGATTTTTTTTTCCAATAAATCTTTAATAATTGCAATTTAAACTTTGTTTTGTTTAAACAATTATAAAATCCACTGAATAAAGATCGCTAAGATTTTTATGGAGTTACTTCGACAATACTTAGTAATGACGTCATATCTTGATATCTCTGTCAAGCAAACCCATCATAATTCGTGATTTTTGCAATATTCCTGGTTACACATTTTTTTTAGTTAAAAATAAAAGTTGAAAAAGTTCTACCAAATTCTACCATATTGGTAGAATCTTAAATTATTTCTCTTGACAACGATAATTAAGTAGTTTTATATAGTAAGATTTGTAAGACTGACCAGTCTACTGATAGTGTTGTGTTTCTCGCTAAGCGTGTGCTCGTTGGCTTCCTTCTCGCGTTCCATCTCCTCGAACCGGAGACGCAGCATCTCGCACTAAATAATATCAACTATTCTTTAATACATCGATTAATTCACTAGAGAAATAATTATTAATTGAAATATTAATTATTAATAATAATTGAAAATTCTTATGAAAGCCAACTCCAAAAGACAAAGTTACCTTTTTTTGTAGTAAATCTCGAATTTGGCTTAAAAAATATAATTACAAGAATATTACATTTAATATGACCTACCCTCATTTTATTTTGTTCTAAAATGATTCTTACCTCTTTAACATAATGTTCAGTCTTGCTCATCAACTCGCCCCTCTCAGCTTTGAGCTCGCTAATCTTATTCCTAAAGTACGTCTTCATTCTTTCTTCTCTGGTTTCCACTTCTTGTGTCAACAAGAAGGGCACTTCTAAGCTACCTAGAAGCCCCGTGACCCTCCCTTCGGAGTCTACAGAAGTCTCGCCGAAGGTGTTGAAGTCCCCTGAGTCGTGGCCATCCCCCCGCCTCTTCTGACACGCTGATAAGTATCTTGCTACTTCTAATTTCAAGGATTCGTTCTCCATTTGAAGCATTTCGAATTCCATTCGAAGTTTTTGGTTTTCCTAGTAATAAATTGTTTTTATAGAGACATGTAGGTATTTTTTTTTTTTCCTTCTGTTGGCCAATATTTACTTATGGGCTAAATGGTACTGATACAGAATATCTGTGGCGGTAAATCGGCAATTATTAAAATTTAATGATAATGATTTGAGTTGCTCTGAACTGCATAGAGCTTAAATACATCATTGGAAATCAAAACGATGGCCGCATCGAATAATCGTGCAAGTGAAAAACGTCACCTTTACAAGAGAACATAAAAACGTTTTATCCTTTATATAGAAATCTTTATTATATAAAAGAAATCAAGTATGATTGCAGACGTATTTTTGGACTAAAATTTATAAACAAAATGGGGGATAGGGTTAAGGGCTAAGGAATAGAAAAAACGAAAAAAAAACAATCGTTTATTTGATGCGGCCATCGAAAAGTATCTTCCAGTAAGTTAAATAAGATGAGGTTTCATAATTAAACTCATAATTGTTTAAAATTCATTGAAGGGAATTAAATATCATCAAATTAAATATTACAAGTTTGTATCTTAGTATATTAAGAAGTTATTTACCTGATCCAATGTGTGCGCTTTCATACTAAGTTGTTCAGTCACATTCAGGTCGTCTACAGAACTAAGAGCATCTTCACTGCCAACCTGCAAATATTTAAATTAATTATTAATAGTGGTAACATTGTAAAATTGTAGACTCTTAAAGTCCTCTGATTTTATAAGAGTTCCGTGTTTTCTTTTCTCGAAACTAAAACTATTATAAGTATAATAAATGTATTTCTTTCTTTATATCGAGATATTATAAAGAATGAAATACTTTTATTTTAGTTTCTAATAAAACTTTACAATCTCAATATAGTCAGACAAAAACAACGCAGAAAAACACAGATACAGAAAACAACAGAACAATTAAACAAAATTTTAAGACAAACACGCAAAGAGACACTTTGTTGTTGCATAAAAAATGGATCCTGATTCAGTAAAACCAAGATTAACCAGTAAAAAGTAGATCAGCACACTACCACAGTGTAATAAGAATACCAGAAGCGGAGGGTGAATTTTTTTAAGAGGTAAGCCGGAGCCAATCCGGAGAAAAACTAATAGCACAGTCAGTAGGCATTATAGACTGTGCCATTATTCAGTGGGAAGCCGGTAGGAATCGAGTTGTATGGACTCTCCGCCACTGAAGCATACAGTACGGAAACTACGCACGAACGCTCGAAAACGGCACCTCACACAAACATGCGCAATGATGCGTTCGTTGACTTCGTTGATACTGCGAGTACCGCGACGTTTGCTTAGGAGTCTCGTTGTTACGCAATATTACGCATGTTTGTGTGTGTGTGCCGTTTCGAGCGTTTGTACGTAGTTTCCGAACTGTCTGATTACTATACTGTGTCACAACAATCTAATGATTGACACTTTAAATCTTACCAAACTACCGCCTTCTGATAAAAAGTCACCGTTACAGCTGGCAGCCTGACTACCGCTAGCTATGTGCATCTTATTCGGAGTACCACCAAGCCTGTCCTTCTGTGCTTCTTCTAGAGCAAACTGTAGTTCTTGGTTCTTGTTCTTTAGCTTTGCTATTTCACACTTAAATTTGCTGTCACTCTCACTCAGGTGTCTCTGGTAGTCTTCTAAAGATGACTTCAACTGCGACACTTCAAATACTTTGTCGGATAACTGAAATCAGAGTAACAAAAACAATAAAGTTTATGTAGTTACCTTAGAGTATATAAGAAAATATAGAGCAACCCTATAGAAGTATGAACTGTGAGCACGGGTATGAACAACGCGGCCGCGACACGAGCTCCGTTTGCGATCATACCTCGATCAACTGCGGTTCAACTAAGCTCCACGAGCGAAAAACTTACATTTTAGCTTATATCATGGTTAACTGCCGAGTTAAATTTTGAAAAACGTCTAGAAAATATAATTTGAAAAAATGACATTTTAACATTTCTATGGTGAGGCCTGCTTTCGCTCCGCACAAGGCAATGTGGTTGACGTTATCACTCTATATTTTCTTGAATACTCTATGGTAGTTACCCTTATTACATTAAAAAAAAAAACAGTTAAAAAAACCTTTCTTTCTTTCTTATCGTATGGTTGATGAACAACCTGTCAGAGTTTAAAACGCTTGTAGGCCTCTGACATGGCTTTACACACCATTGAAAAATCACTCAGGTGTGCTGGTTTCATCACGATGTTTTCCCTCACCGTTTTAGCAACTGATAATTATTTCTTCCTCTTTTCATACAGAAAAGGGTCAAGCAAGCAAAAACAAATATCCAATTTTAATTACATCCATATAAAATATATTACAGAACATAATATTCAGACAGTTCCTTTTTTGAGCATATATTTTGAGGTCATAAGTTGAGTCATAGGTTAGACAACAGACAGATATTTGTAAACTTAACAATGTACACTTAACTGCCATAATAGTATGCTTGCATTATTCAAATTGTGAAGCAATGTTTTTTTTGCTGCTTAATCTATTGTTTATAGGTTGTTATTGTTAATAATTATTCATAAAGACTAAAGCCTCTCATAAAACTCCTATTAATTGATATTATAACTAAGAGACTGAGAGATGAGCTTTAGGTTTTATGTCTCTTCAGAAGATTTGGCAAAAGATAAATTCTGTGAAGGTCTGATTACGAAAGGGACATTTTGCAACAGACATTATGAGAAACTAATGTTTTGTATCCTGAACACATTTTTGAAGTGGATATTCTGGAATTTAGCCATTGTAAGAAACAATAAGAGATATACCTACGTAGAACCAGCATTCAAAAAACTAATTTCTATCTGTCAAAAACTAAAATTAGTTTATTGGGCCATACCTGTGATGCATACTGTGCATTTTCAATGATTTTCTTCTGCAATTCTTCCTGCAGTAGCCCAGAGTCCACTGACCCAGCATTGCTGACTGTAGGCTGCTTGTCATCTCCTTTACTCTTTGATTTCTTTGTCAATTTCAACTGGAAATAATATCTATATAAATACCTAAAAATCTGTTTCCAAAAATGTTTATCAGCACATTTAAGCTTGTCAATTTTGATGAAATCCTTAGAGTGTGTTTGTATAGTTTATATTCACAACTGGTCCCGGCAGGTGGCGCTGCAATCAACTTAATTTAGAATCACAAAGACAAGGCTGATAATACAATAAAGATAATAAAATAAAGTTTAAGTTCTCAAACTTAGGAAACTTTGTGCTGCACCATAGACAACAATACTGCATACCATCAGGAGAATTTGAGATTAAAAATCATGTCTGTTTTATTCATTTAAAAAATCTGTCAAAATTTACAAGGAGTCTTAAGGCTACTTCTCTTACTCATAATACTGGAGGTAAGCAAAAGAGACTTGAAACTGCTACGTTTTACTAAGAAGGTTGTATTATTTTAACCTTTATTTTCACACTGCCGGGCAATCTTTTCGCCATCTATCAAGGAAATATGAGCCCGGCTGAGTTAGTTTGCGCCTATTGTAAAGTACAGCATACACCATCTTATGTGCATTCCGCATCAAACTTTACAGACTTAGATCCGGTACGTACTGTACTACATTTATAGACATTCACTTCAATGTCTATTAAATTTAACTTCTTAATGTTAGTGATTACACAACTCCCATTGAGTATAAGTACTCATTATACTAAATAAAAGCAGTAAGATTTAGTTCTCAAACATTTGTATTTAACCACAGCTTAATTACTCACTTCTAAATGTGACGTGAAGATAAAATACCAGAGCAATTTATTATGAAGTAATCATTATTATAGGTACAATATGATAATAATGGATTAGATACACTACAATACCTGGGCCTTGTTTTTACACAGGCTCGTGGTGCAACTGACCTGTAACGAGTCGAGTTCATCCTGAAGGACGGACACGCGCCGCGTCAACTGCTGGTTTCTGAATGTCAGCGAATCTATCTCCAATTCTCCTTTCCTTAAACCCTTCTCCTTTTCTTTTAACGTATCTCGCAGCTCGT
This sequence comes from Protodeltote pygarga, assembly GCA_936450705.2. Taxonomy (NCBI): domain Eukaryota; kingdom Metazoa; phylum Arthropoda; class Insecta; order Lepidoptera; family Noctuidae; genus Protodeltote; species Protodeltote pygarga. The sequence goes on from OW388266.2 coordinate 10,200,351, forward strand.
TTGACTTTGCCTGCTCGTCTAACACCCCCTTTTTAAGCACTTTCACATGCACTCGCAACTGCAACAACGGAAACAACGAATTGAATTCACAAAATTGCAGATTATTTCACCGCATCACTGATAAAGACATACTTTTGAATACTCCGCCGCCAATTTCTGGTACTTTGCCTGAATATCACCCGAAGGCAGCCCCTCCATTGTCGATTTTCAGGTAGTCATAACTGTAAATTCCGGTATTTATCTGTTTATTTGTGAATAATGAACATGAACACCCACTTCAATTCAACCCACTTTCATGAAGTATGAAACAGAAAATGACGTATTGTGATTTTTTTTAAATTGCAAGATAGAAATGTCACTAGTGTCAAATGTTAATTTTATTGCGATTGTATTAGTCGATTATTATGAACGAATGCAATATTGGATCACATTCACAAGATACAGTTTTGCCATCTATTTTATTGTAAAGAATTAGTAAAACACGGGTATTGCGACATGGGAATGTAAAACCACTCAAATAAACTCTTTGAGCGGTGAGTCAGACTCACTCAACACAACTTACACAACAAAACATAATAAACCGGAAAAGACTCATGAAAAAAAACGAGGGAAATCATTTTTGTGTGTGGTAACATTGCCTCTGTTGATGTGTCGTGATTGTCCAATATAAAATATCAATATTTTGGAAATTTATGAAAGAAAAGCTGTAATTTCTTACTTAAAAAGCATATTTACATACTACAAAATATATTTCATCTTTCAATGGTACGGTCATGGACGATAGGTACGTTATTTGTTTCATTTTCATAACATTGTATCGCAACAGGTAAAACTTAAGTTAGAACAAAGTAAATTATGACTAAACTATACTTTAATTTGCAGGAATATGGAATCAGGCTGTTCTCATTACAACGATGTTGATAGTGAACACACGCGGTGTATTATTCACATCGATGTAGATTGTTTCTATGCTCAAGTGGAGATGGTTCTAAAGCCCGAACTGCGGTCGGTTCCGCTCGGCGTACAACAGAAGAACATTGTCGTAACTAGCAACTACGAGGCCAGGAAGTACGGAGTGCAAAAATGCATGCTAGTTACCGACGCTCTCAAACTTTGTCCTAATCTCAAACTTGTTAATGGTGAAGACTTGCATAATTACAGGACAGCATCAAATAAGATTTTTGCAGTGTTACAATGTTGGAAATGTCCAGTGGAAAAGTTGGGTATGGATGAAAATTACATTGATGTCACAAACTTAGTACAAGAAAAGTTGAAAACAATAAACCTGGATAGTGTCACTCTAGCTGGTCATGTATACAACGAAGCAAGTATGGACTGCCCATGTGGTTGCCACAACAAATTAAGGATAGCATCACAAATAGCCAGTGAAATGAGAAAAAAGATTTATGAAGACTTAAGTTTCACAACTTGTGCCGGTATTGCACATAACAAGTTGTTAGCTAAACTAATTTGTCCCTTAAATAAGCCTAATGACCAAACAACTATATTCCCAGAACATGGGACCAGTTTTATGTCTACTTTACAAAGTGTCCGTTCCATTTTAAGTATTGGTTCAAAAACTACAGAAGCTCTCATATCTCAGAATATTATAACTGTGAGCGATTTACAACAGGCATCCTTGGATGTATTGAATAAGCATTTTAGCAGTGATATGGCTGTTAGATTGAAAGGCTTAAGTGTAGGTGAAGACAATACTCCAGTGAAACAGACTGGCAAGCCTCAGAGCATCGGCCTAGAGGATACTTTCAAGATTGTCAGTGTCAGGAGTGAGGTAGAGGACAAGTTTTCTGCTTTATTGCAGAGGCTGTTAGTCCTGGTGAGGGAAGATGGACGCATTCCAGTTTCTTTAAGAGTTACTTTAAGAAAAAAGGATGCTAAGAGACTGAGTAGTCACAGAGAATCAAGACAAAGTCAGATCTCTCCCTCCATCTTCACACTGAGTAATGGCACACTGACTGTCACAGAGGCTGGCCAGCAGAAACTGATGAACATAATTATGAGATTATTCAACAAACTCATGGATTTGACCAAACCATTCCATTTAACTTTAGTGGGATTGGCATTCACTAAGTTCCAGGAACGCATGACGGGTAGAAGTTCTATAGTGAACTACTTAATGAATGATATTTCCGTCCAATCAGTGCTTAATTTACAAAATGAATGTGATACCTCTGCTTCGTCTATGGACTACTCGGCTGTGTCTCCGAGCAGTAGCACTACAACTGATCTCTCAGATGCTGAAGTCGAACCATCTCCTAAAAAACCCAAAAAAGTAAACTGGATAGCAAAGAGACGATGTTTATCTAAAGAAGAAGTTGCATCTCCAAGTAAACTTAAAGTTGGTGAACTCAGATTAAATTCTAAAGAGTTGGAGAAGGTATCGGAGTTAAGACTGAATTCCCGCGATCGTTCACTGACGCCGCGCGCGAGTCCTGCGAAAGACAACATGTCTGATACGTCGGATACGATGAGGGACAGTGAGGAGCGCAGCTGCGACGATTGCCCCAGCTATGTCGATAAAGAAGTATTCAGTGCACTGCCAGATGAGATGCAGAAGGAACTGAAGTCTATGTGGAAAAACCCTTCCAGTTCAGAGGTGCCGAGAAGTAGTCCCAGAACCATGAACAAAGCTAAACCGAACACAATTATGAAATATTTTGTTCCACACAAATAGTATTAGTAAGATTTTATCTTGTTAATTATTTTAAGTGATAAGTGAATGGTTTCTATTTTTTCAAATCATACAATTTTTATTCAGCTGATCAAATACATGTTTATGTTAAAAAATAAATATTTTTATTGCTATTTACTATATCATTAATATACATGTACACACTAGAGGTTAAACAAAAAAACTTTAGTACACAACTGGGCATATCATTTAATATCTATATTTTTTACAGCTTCAGTTACCATACTGGAGAGTTCTGTGAACTTGTGAACACTATTTACATTGAGGCGGAGTGCATCTGCGAGGTTCCCGTAGGACACGACGTCGACGTTAAGTTGCAGTCGAATCTTGTCGCCGTCAGTGACGCCCGCGTTGTCGCTGCTCTGTGGAGAGCTCATCTCTCGTATTTGCTTCAGTCTTCTCAACGATTCTTCGGTCTTCTGCACTGACGTCAAAACATCCTCTACATATTTGTAGTATCTGGAACACATAATTCTATTTATAGAATCTTGTTTATCGCTCTTTGGAGATAAGGACCTTAACATGCATGATTTTGTACAAATACTGACATACCTAGGTGGGACAATACACGGTATTTTTAGAATTTCATAGGGTAAATTTGTCTAGGGTAGCCGACGCGATTCTGAATTATGAGGCAAATATCCCTTGCATTAGGTATGCCAGTAAAGAATGGTTTTGACTGTCTTATGAAAAGTGCAAAAATTATGTTCTGCAAGGTCATTTGGCGCAAGATAATTTTAATATGGGATTCACACAATCCCTAAAAAAAGCAGTGTAGTACTTAGTTATCAAAATATTAGTCGTGGTAAAAGCACAGATTAGAAAGTTCAAATTTTTTATCAAAAGTTTCAATTTGTGAGCGGCGCGATAGGATAAAAAGCATACTTACGAAACAGTCAGGACATTGAACAGCGATTCAAATAGCTCCATAATAAACGCATTATCTAGTTTTTTGGAAGCCTCCTGGTTGAATTCCTTCAGTGCATTGGACACTACATCAATGTACGTACACGGTTTCGTAGGTACACTTCGATTCGTCTTTCTGTACAAACGCGGTATGTCGCTGACTTGTTTTAAATGTACATTGAAGTTGTCGTACAGTTCGTTGACTATGCATTCTTTTATCTTAGTCTTGGCGCCTTGTAGTGCTTCTTCAGACGATCTTAAACTTTGTCTAAGGAGGTCTTTGTTGTCGATTGGTATTTTGGTCTGTACAAGCTCAAGTAGCTGTGGTAATCTTCCCAATACAGTTTGTATGTCTATGTAGATGTGAATACTGTTGTCAATAAGGGTTTTATTTAAATTTGTAGGTTCGTATTTTTGTGATGGTGTTCTCTGAAAAATTGAAAGAAAAATGATTCATTTATTGGAACAGCACAATAAACATAGTAAACATGACAATTTTTTTACACAATGTACACTCCACACTATTTGTCATGTATCTTGATTCATAGATTACAGATGTATAACTCATAATTCATACAAACCACCTAACTTAACCTAAACAGGAATATTTATCCCGTGCTAGACTCGAACCCGCGACCCGAGCGCAGAAGGCTAGTCGCCTATTCGCTACGCCTCATGCCTCATTCGTCATACGAAACCATCAAATAATCATTGTTTGTACGTTCGAGCATTGTGCAAACTATACTATACTTAACTATGGCATTGTAATTTAAAATATTAAGTATAAAAAATACGCATCGCTAATTGACAACCTCCTCTATTTGGTAGTCGGTTAATGACTTTAATTTATTGTAACTAAATGCATGTATTGCAATTGCAAGTAGATTACAAGTAGGTACTAATTAGTATCTATTGAATTAGTCATTTGAATAAATTTGCGTTAGATTACCCACTTATCCACGAAGTTACCAACAAGCTATGGAGCACAATACCCATTAATATAATGATAAAATCTGGTATTTCATAATGCTTATCAATGGTTATCAGTAGTATCGATCAAATCGACACATAATAGCATTATTACCTGTGTACAATAGGCATTAGCCCACATCGCATAGCGCGATAACATTTGCAGAGTGAGTTTCCAGAACTTGTGGGCCAGTGCTTCGATGTAAACGCCTTCAGACCAGCACTCCAGCACCGCATTCCAGCATTTGTGCGTTTCTCTTAGTACGAAGTCGTTGTTACTTTCAACAGTAGGGCTCTTTTGTAACGCCGCTTCGTAACTTCCTGCAATTGTTTAATGATTTCGTAAACACACATATTTGAAATGTTTTCCGATCTGTAAGAACATTTTTTCTATACATATAAGTACAATGCTCAGAATATAAAACAAATCAGAAGCCGCCAAATCGCAAAAAAGTGAAGAACAATCCCATCGAAATACCTATGTAAAGTGATTTTACGTTTCGACGGTTGTACACCAGTACCTATCACTAGTACGAGTGTAGTAACATGTGAATACTGACAGTTTTAGTGAGACGTATAATATCCCTGACTGATTGAGATTAGCCAACTATGCAGGAGATATGATAGTGCACAAGTGTGTGCGCAAACACAGGTGAACTATCTATTCCGTCACTCTCACAAACCGATGGGACGGCAATCCGATACGACCGGAGAGAGATCAGGCGCAGGGCGAACAGTTATACGTGCTTTCCGAGGCACGGAGTAAGTGATAATTAATTTATAATACGCACAAAACTTTCGAAAAGTTAGATGTGCGCGCTTTGGGTTCGAACCTGAGACCGCTGACTTGCCAGTCAACGGTCATATCACTAGGCTATCGTGTACATTTGACTATTCCTAAGTTATCCCGAATTCGATTAGGAGGTCTTTGTATTTTTTGATGCACAGAGAATGAGATCGATAGGTACACCTGCGATGCTCCGAGGTTGTTTTCAAGGCCGTCGCAACGATTTTTTTTAATTAGAGCGGCCATATTTTAATATTGCCGTCAGTAGGGCGGTGCCACCGGTGCCAAGCACAGGGCGCAAACCCTAGAGCCACCCACAGTGCAGAAATTATCACACCCATAACCAAGTTTTCAGTCCTACTGACATGAGCACAGTTATAGAAGCTCGAACCGGGCACATAGACGGTTAATTACGTCACTGATTGATGTCGTCGACCATAGACAAATAAATAATACAACAGACAACGAAACGAAGCATTCTAGCACCCCTCTTGCTACGCCCATAGTTGTTCTCAAATTGTTGAAATATATACTTTATTGCAATGAGATAAGTATTAAATTGAATTGACAAGTGATGAACAATAATTCATTGAATGTCCTTATGAAAACTCAGAGGTACATTCCTTCGGTTAGAACCTGGGACTGATTTGCCAGTCAACAGTCCTAAGTACTGAACTGCAGAATAATTGGCCATTTGACCCTTAAAGTAGTGCAAAATTATAACAATATAAAATTATTTGTTTTACGCCCTGCAGTTGCAGCTGCTGCTCAGGCAATATCAAGAGGTGTACACATGTAATATATTATGCTACTTTTTCAATTGTACCCACAAGTTAAAAGAATAATCTATGCTTTTGGTGAGGTCAGAATCTTCATATTGGTTTAATAAATCCATAATTGCCTAACTAATAATAATAACTATAACTTTATTTACACTGTCTACTTGATACATTATTACGTTGTCTATACTGATGGTAGTTTCGATTTTCAAAAGGTAAATTAGGGCTTTTAGTATATAAAACCACTACCTACAAGATAATTTTTTCTATTAATTTTCCAAATTAACACGTTGACTGCCACGCCGCAGACACAATGCAATTCTTATTGTTCGCGGTCACCGTTGACCGCGGTGGCAGTCAAAGGCTTAAAGTTAATTTTCTGAAAGTTGTTTCGAACTGACTGAACACATTGTGAGTAATATTATTACATTATTAGGTATTTAATTTTCCTTACCTGCAATTTCCTGAAACCGAATCTGGAAATAAACTGGTAAGTTCCACCTTCTCTGGAAGCTTTTATACTCGGAAGATTCAAGCATCAACTTGACGTCATCAAGAGAACAATACTCTTGAAGTTTCCTAATAAACTGAATACTTTCACTGTATCTCCTGTAAAAAATCTGAGGGTTGCCAGGGGCAAAAATTGATGCAAGATTCACCTCTAATCTATTTTCAACTTCACACCAAAAGCAATTTACCAAAAATCTATACTTTTTTACAAGGAACATTAGTTTGGAATGTTGTGTTACCATTAGTAGTAACTTCAGTTTGGTATCTAGCAATGATAAGATTCTTTTGTAGACTCCTTGTAATCCATCTTTACTTTTCTGTAAAGCTGGTTCGTTTATGATGTCTTGTAGTAAGGGAGCCACAGCTTGCTTTCGTATAAGCACTTCACACTCTGCTACACGGTCTAAAGATGCAAGTGTTATGAGCGATTTAAGCAGATTCTCTTCATCACTATTATCCCATAATTTAAATAGTAATTCATTGAGAGTTTGTATTAATTTTCCCTCTATTTCTTTGTATTGTAATTTATGCTCTGGTTTTAATAAACTGTCGCACTTGGAGATGGAAAATTTCAATTGATTGTATTGCATTGCTGCACGATCTGCTAATACCACCTGTTCTTGTATTTTTTTATCTGAAATATTCTTTAAAACACTATCTAATGTTTTCAAACAGTTGATTGTTTGACTGTAATGTTTGAGCAGCTGCTTTTTCTTCTGCAAACCATGTCGCTGGCTCATCCACATAGACAACTCTTTCATAGCATCTTCTAAACATTGTTTTACACTCTAAAATAAATAAATAAATTCATTTAACTATTAAGTAATTTATAATATTAACAATAAAACTTGTAAGTGTTTAATTTAACTACATAGTTAATTAAAATCTAAGATTAATTAAATACATTTAAGATAAGACAATCTTATACTTACAACAACTTCATCATTCAATTGTCCTAATGGCACTTGTATTTTAACGATTGTCTTGTCAAAACCGATAAGAGTGGCGCATAGGTTGACGAAATTGGCGTAGTCCTTGTTTATAAGCTCTATCATAGCCAGCCTCAGGACTTTCAAGTATACACCTAAGTCATCCCGCATAGTTTCTAACGACGCCACATTTTGGTGCTCCGCCAAAAAGTTATCGACGGAAAAATTCGTCTGAAATTGTTATTAAGTAGTTTATAAAACATACTAGGCATAATTGACTGATTAATACGAATAATTACATGGATATCGGCAAAAATACCTTGACGAAATCATTTCTGTCGAAGCACAGACCCCGAGGGGCCGGTGGCAATGTAAACTCCATTATATGATTTTCCATGCTAACGTGTCACTATCATTGCATTAAGAAGGCACCATAATTGAAAGGAATACTTTAAAGTTGTTAAAGATTATTTAGATTGTTTCTCTCTAGGGCGATCATTTTGACACATAACTTTACTGACGTAAGCCTGACACATCACACGTCAAGTTTTTAGTTCAGAAATGCTTCAATACTTTTTATCAATGTTATAATAAAATACTCGATAAAAATCAATTCCAAATTGTACACGACAGTTTAAATACGGCTAGAGGCATTCGTATTGTGCGACGTGCGTTTGCGTTTACACTCTATTCAGGCCGTGATACACGTCCAAGGATTCTATTATTAATTTTAATATTTTTAATTTCGTAGCTTCGTAGCCTTTCATCAAAAATAATTGGCTGTATTGTATGGCATAAAGCTGGAATCGTTAGTAGAATACCAAAGTTATCGGGCTACAGACACAGTGCACACCTCTAATTCATGAAGATAAAGGAGGGGATTTCCCCCGTCAGGGACTTCATTTCATCAATTCATGTCAGAGCCCCTGACTCAAAGAGTATAAAATATACGCCCTGACTCCACAAAATGCAGCGTGTAACTGCAAATACAGTCAAATACTTACCTACTAAAATATTCGCGTAGCAAGCGGCATGAAACGGCCTAACTAACTGCCTGTCATATCTGTATGTTGCCGTGATAATATTTAGTATTTTATAATTATGTAACCTGAAATGAATAGGCTCCTTTGAATAGGCTCCTGAATAGGCTGTCTTAATTACACGATGTTATGAATGAGATCCTTAACTTTTTTGTAAATTTTCGTGATATTCTCCCACCCCACATTTATGCAATCATCAACAAAGGAATAATTTAATCGATGTTACCATGTTACCTATCATTACAAACTCATTAATAAATCAGTTCTATTAGGAGATTCATTAGAAAGTTCTCTTTGTTATGTACGTAGCGTATACAGGGTGTGTCTAAGTCTAAAGTAATTGGTTTTACTTTGATGCTAAGGGCGACCGCGACGCGACCGAGAGACATCGCAGCAAGACCCACCGACGCACTATAAGAGTTCTACATACAGCAATAAAATTGATTTTCACTTAGGTACTCAAAAAGTGTGTCATTGTAGCGTGCCAAAGCGGGGATAAAATAGCATATTTTAGTTTTTAGTCATGCGTTTTTAGTCCCTTGTAGGTATTAACAATTTACCTTGACTTCAATCTAGGTAGGTAGGTACTATTTGTGAATTCGAAGAGAACCTTTGAGAACGTTTCTTACTTAAGAATAGGTGTAATATTAGTCTATATGGTAGTTAAGTTGTAGGGGAGGTGTTATGGTGTTAACTGCTACTGACAGCAGTTGGGATTAAGAGTAATATACACATATATATTAGGTACCTCGAGAGAAATCAATTGTTTGTGGTGACTCCCCTTTTTTATTTTCCTTATACTTTTAACTCTATCTTACAGCTGTAAATAAGACAACCGTAACCACTAAACTATACCACCATCCTGTATATGAGGTACCGACTTAACTAGTATGCGAAACACGCCAATCATCGTCCAATCGTATTGATATTATATCAATTGGTTGCTATTAACTGTGGTTGTTTACCTTAATTACCTCGTTTAACTAAGCGGCCAAACATAAAAGATTAAGTTTCTAAATTCATTTTCTATCCATTTCGAATTTCAATTTCATCAACATGGCGTCTCTGGAAGATCTTTATTTGAACAGAGCCAAGTTTGTGATGAAGCATTTGGGAGTATGGGTACCACGAAAAAACGAAACTATTTTTCACAAAGGATATAGAGCGTTTATGATTACTTTACAGTATTTGTTTTTGATTTTTCAAATGATTTATATAGTTCAAGTGTGGGGTGATTTGGACGCGGTCTCGCAGGCATCGTATCTGCTATTTACGCAGGCTTGTCTATGCTTAAAAGTTACCGTTTTCCAGATAAATATGAACATGTTAAAAGAGTTACTGAGGCTGATGGACGAAGATGTTTTTAAACCTGAAAATGCTACTCATGAGAAGTGGGTTTAAGAGACTAAATTACCGGAGTACACAAATTACACCAAAATCCGATTAAAATAGATACTTCTAGGGGTGTATTTACCCTAGGGCCAAAAGAGCCATGGCCCGGGGCGGCCGGTTGCGAAGGAGCAGCGCAAGCTACACTTCCCAATCAGCTTCGGACTTTCAGCTGAAGAAATAAAAAAAGGCTACCTAATTAACAAAACCTAAAACTCATTTGGTTTAAGTTTGATAGACATCAAGACGCGGGGTTATATGGGGCGGCAAACCCTACAGGCCCAATGCGCTGAAAATTAATATAGGTACGTCACTAGGTACTTCAAAATCTTGAAGCGGCAACGGTGCGATCCCTCTGGGTGTTTTCAGTGAGGTAAGGGAGGAATGCAAAATTATATATTCTGGAAGCACAACATATATACCCGGGAGTATGCAATAGTAGGGCAAGGTTATGGTAGTCATGGTTAGTACCTAACAAGGGTTTTTCAACAACGCCATGCTATCAATTTTCTATGTACCTTCCTAGCAAAATTTGTGTACTCCGGCAGTTGTTTTTCTTACAAGAGAGACAAAATTTAGCTTTCCAATCTAAGAATATTAAAATTGCAGGCAAATAGAATCAAAAGGCTACTGCTAGCATTCATGATGGGATCTCAAATAACATGCGGCATGTGGGCGCTCAAACCTTTGTTCGACGATACTGTTAAGAATTTTCCTTTTGATATGTGGTGAGTTTTTAGAGAAGACAAGTTGGAATATCTCAAAATTAAAATGCTACATAGGTACCTACCTACAACTTGGAAAAATTGACGCGTGACGCGGTTACAGATGACTAAAAAAAACCTAAAAAAAACTGCGTTTCTATTGATGATCTTATTCTATATAAAAGTTGAAATAGAAGTATGCCAATTAAAAAAGGAACGTTAAAATGCAAATATATTATTGCATGCATATTATCAGTAACAGTCGGCGTAGCGTGGGATTTATACGCCCGGGGCAGACTGAAAATTCGCCGCCTCCCTATTTTAATTTTATCAGTCAAGTTTTTCCAGTGCAATAAAGTCAAAGTTTAATTTCATATTAAAGATTCATCTCGCCTCTTCACTTTTGCGCCCTTGCGGTTTTGCTTGCCATGTAACATTATCTACGGGCGCGATTTGGGTTTTTTTTTATTTCCAAATTTTTAAAATCGTGACGCTTGCTGTCGCGATTTTGCTCGTGATGTACTTTTGTTCAATTCGAACAGGATGCCAGTGAACCCTGAGAAGGTGGTGCAGTACTACATCGGGTACGCGTTCCAACTGGTCACTATATGCATCAGTGCGTACATGTACTTTGGCGTCGATAGCGTCGCTCTCTCCTCGGTCATCTTCGGCTGCGCACAAATCGACATCGTCAAGGAGAAAATTATGAGTGTGCGTTGTTTTATAGCTTCCAATATCTTTGATTGTTATAGGTATAGTAGAAATTCAAGTTTTAATAAAAATAACATGCACATGATAACAGCAGAAACAGCAGTCACACTTGCAAAAATTCTGACTCGGTAAGTCAGAGTGCTTCCAAGTGGGGCTTGCTTAAAGCTGCATTCAATGCTCTTAATAAAATTGGAAGTAGGTACCCTATCGAACAAAAAAAATATTTTGGAAATCGGTCAACAGATGGCGGAGAAATCGGTGAACATACCTACATGAAAAAAACAGTGGTACTTACATAAACCTCCTCCTTTTTCGAAGTCCGTTAAAAATGAAATCAAATTATAAATCTTGCAGATTACTCCTGTAGAGAAACGTGGTAGAGACACAAGTCACGCTCTATCAGAAAACTACAAAAAGCTAGTGTCATGCATCAAACATCATCAGGCGATAGTAACGTAAGTACATACATAATAGGACGTACCTACATACCTACCTGATAGACATTTCGCACCGACCCCAAGTATCTAAAATGGGACCAGAGCAGGCGGAACGGGAGACAGTCCTCCTAATTCCTCCATTTGTCTGTAGGTATCGCTGCTGCTAAGAGCCATTACTCTATGATTTCTTTTTTTGTAACCTCTGGCATTGAGTGCTGAATGTCTAACTGACCATAATTCCATATCCAAAGCTTCTATTTTTATCTTTTTGTTTGTGTTAAATTTTATCTATTCTGTTTCAGATTTACGGAGCTCGTGGAAAATGCTTACCACCCTTATTTGCTGTTCCAACTTGTTGGTAGCGTTGGAATCATTTGTATGTCCGCGTTAAGAATTTTAGTCGTAAGTTCACTCACAGAACATTAACTAGTCAAGTTAAGTATTAGAGTATCTAGTATTACAGTCATAGTCGTATTTAAACATTGGTTACGGATCACCTTTACAAGCTCGTGGGTGTGAAAATGACTAATGGTGAAAGGAAACATCGTGGCAAAACCTGGACTTAATAATTTGAAATCGCCAACACGCACCACGCTAGCTGGTGATTAATGCTTGATAATTCTTTAAATAAGAATAAGGGCTTTGCCCTGTAGTGAGACAGTTACAAGCTGATACATACAAACTAAAAAGTTCCGAATAATACTAGGGACGATGATAATGATGATGTTAATTGATCTTCCCACCTGAGCCGTGTAGATGTAATTGGATATTGTTTTATCGTTAACAAGGTGGATTGGCGCAGCATGCAATTCTTCTCGATACTGACATATTTGTCTGTGATGATCAGCCAACTCTTCGTCTGTTGCTGGTGCGGACATGAACTCACTGCTACAGTAAGATCTTTCAAAGACTAAATATCTTTAGGCATCAAACAATGTAATTTTTAATGTATTAATTTTAATGTATATAGCATGCTATTTGTAAGAAGTTTGACATCACTATTCTGAACGAATCCACCGGGTGAAAGTTACAATTTTAGGGGGGATAAATCCTATAAAAACCCCGACTTAAAACGAATGTTTGTGGGTAATATTTCTGGTGAATAAACAAACAAATCATTAAATGTTTTCATAGTTTCTAAATCAATCTTGTATTTGTAAAATATTTCAGAGTGAAGACCTCCACACAGTCCTGTATAAATGTATGTGGTATGAGCAGGATGTTAAATTCAAACGCGAGCTATGCTTCGCCATGATGCGTATGAGTCGCCCTCTGGTGCTGCGCGCCGGACACTACATACGATTGTCCAGGCAAACCTTTGTTGCTGTTAGTTTGTTTTATTAATTACGATATCCTTCAATCGTTGAATGAAATAGGCTCAGCTAAAGGCTCAAAGTTTGTTCCAGATTCTTCGCATGTCTTACTCCTATTTTGCTGTACTGAACCAGACAAAATAAATGCAAAAGTACACCTTATAGCACAGCACCTATAAGCTTTTAGAAGCAGTGAAGTATGTAGTAGCAAATCATCATTGCGTATGGCATTCATCCTGTGTGGATCAAATGGCTATATCCAAGTTAGATGCAAATAAAGCATTAACTTAGAGATGTTCTTTTTATTTAATTCGCGTCAACATTTCTATGGTAGGTAGGTAAGTAGGTATTTACCTTTAGGTAGGTTTTAGGAATTTAGAGTAACTAAGTACCTACTTACCTTTGTACTCAGTTACTCAGTGCCGTAGCGTGGGTTTTCGCCGCCTGGGGCAGACTAAAAATTCGCTCCTCCCCCATTTTAATTATAAGTTATAGTTTTTCTAGTGCAGACAAACTTTCATCATATTATCATTTCATATCAATGATTTCATTTCGCCTCCTCTCTTCCGCAACCTTGCCGTTTCACTTGGCACGTATCTAACATTATCTACGGGAGCGCCAAATTGCTGTTTTTTTTATTGCCCCCGTCCCGTTTCGTATGCAGCCCGGGGCATGGCATCGGGTATGATTCAAGTTTTAGATATCAACATTAACCCTCAGCAGAGCCCAAATTTTTATCGCGTTACTTCGCCTAAATTATTTCTCAAAAAATTTAATTACAGGTTACTGGCAAGTTCCGCTGTTGTCAAACATTCAAATTCTGTTCCATTTTAAATTTACCAAATCTAAGTAGAGTGTCGTTTCTCTTCTGTGAAACTGGGCCTCAAGTTTTGTTACATTCCTTCCAAATTGCTTCAAAGTAGGTACAAAGGTCACTAGGCATCTTTTGTTACTTACACCTAAATAGAAAATCGTAGAACACATTATTATAAATATATGTTGGCAAGAAAATCGTGCTAGTGTTTGCGAACTCTAAACACTACCTACTTTAATTAAATAATTATCACCTATCATTACAAAAACAAAGTTTTGTTGGAGAACTTTGTAATTTAACACCATTAAACGTTTTAATGCAGCGCTTTTGAAAAGGTCATAATAATATGCAGGGGCTTAGGGTTAATTCACACTGAAAGAGAAACAACGAGAATTTTTTTACTTGTATTGGGTGATTGATTTGGAGGTACTTTTTTTAAAACTAAAATAACAAATTTATCGGGTTATCTTTATTATCATACAAAAGAACCGTCCTTTACATTTCTATTTTAAAGATTATTCCTTTCAAATGTTGTCCGTTGGTCTATTCGCAATAGGAAGGGAGCCAGTACCTAAGGCTTGATAAACAAAAGGGAAACACAAATGCAACAATCTACACTTATAAAACAGTAGCGTGACTGACTGACTGACGCGGACGGCCTAAGCCGATGGAACTAGAGACTCGAGAATTTAGAGGAAATATCCCTTGCGTAGAGGTGTACTAAGGAAGGATTTTTGGAAATTTCAACGAGTAAAATAAGGAGTAAAAACCATGAAACCCACGCGAATAGAGTCGCGAGCCATGCACTAGTTAGGACCTAAGTTAGTATGTAGCTTTAACTTGAAGCGAACAAATCCACACAGCAATTACACACAACATAATTAAACCTTTAACTTCACAACTTTAAGCTTTGAATATTCAATGATATCTTGGAAATACAAATGAAAATGTTGAATTTACAAACCACCGAATAAAACACTTTCTATTTTCTATCGAAACAGTTGCCTTTCCGGTAAGCTGTTAAAGTAAAGATGGCTGTCGAAAATATCACCCTATTTCTAAGCAGACCAAAAAAAATACTTAGTTTCTTCGGCGTATGGCTACAGCCAAACAACCACATCATTTTACGAAAATTGTACATGCTTTTCGTGTTTTGCACTCAATACTCCTTCCTCTTATTTGAAATAGTTTACATAGTCACTGCGTGGGGAGACATGGATGCCGTTTCTGAAGCATCGTACCTGCTTTTCACTCAGGCTTCTCTGTGTTATAAGTCGACTGCTTTTGTAGTCAACAAAAATAACTTGTTGGAGTTGCTGGCGTACATGGACTGCGATATTTTTAAACCGAAAACTGATAAACATGAGAAGTAAGTATTTTGATACTTCAATATTAGAGCCAATGAGAGATCTTGAATATAGATGAGTTCTAAAAAGAGTCAGAATATAGACCTTATTTTGGTTAAAGTTAAAGAATCTGATTTTACATAATTTTATTTATTTATTTTAATTGTTGACCGTATCATATGATATGAGGGAAGGTCAAACCGATTCCACTGACTGTATTTAGCACTCGCGCTGGTGGTAAGAACCATAATTGTGGTGCTTAAGTCCCAAAATCCTTTTTTAATTTACTTGAATGATCTTAGTAATTAATTCATTACAGAGACTTGCTTACGTGCCTACTCTCATGATATTTTTTTTTTAGAATTTTGGCAGCTCAAGCTCTCAAGCTAAATCAACTGTGTCTATTTTTCTTGGCGAGCGCCACCACAACCTGCACTTTGTGGGGTTTGGTACCGCTGTTTGCCAGAAAACGATCTTTTCCTTTCAAAATTTGGTAACTATTTAGGGGAACTAATTTTTTAAGCTGTTATTTAAATATTCGAGATGTTATTATGATCAGTTGAAAAACATATTGAGCAGTTATTTAATTTAATGGCGGTTGATTAATTATTGCGACAGTAAAACATGGACGGTAATAAAAAATCAATTAGTCGGTTATTTTATCATACAATGTCAATTCTAAAAATAATTGAGCAGTCCAATAACTGAATGAGCGGTAAAAATGATGGAATGAGCAGTTCGATAAATAGTTCGGCAGATTACGATTCTGTATATGGACTTTAGGGCACCCCGACTCGGACAGGTTAGGTTAGAAGGGGATGGCGGGGTCGTGTGAGCGAGCGAAGCGAGCGAATAGACCTCGCCTTCCCCTTCGTGGTTATTTTTTTAAAAACCACCCAGAAGTAGGAGCCCCGCGAAGCGGGGCTCCGTCGATTAGGTATATGATAAAGATTATATGATATAATTAATTAGCAAAAATAAGATTTCTTACCGACAAATTCCGATTTATTACTGCTCACACGTAACCGCTCATTCAATAATTTTTACCGCCCATTTAATTATTTTCCTACTCAATTATATATTCACTGATCCATTTCATTATTTTTTATTACTCATTTTTGTTTACTTTACTGCTTAGTTTTAACTGCTGAACTAGTTATTAAACGTGCCATTTATAATTTTTAACTTACCAAAACCGCTATTTACAACTGCCTCTTTAAATCAGTGCCACTATTTAGTACCTACCTTGTATCTGCGCATGCATTTTTAGTCCTACTTATTAGGTATCTACATAATTATTAAAATAGTAGGTTAGCAGGTAGTAGTTGATATGTAGAGCCATAAATAACCAATATAAACTCAAAATGGTAAACGAAAACGACGGGTAACTACTTGGTATCTACCTACAATCAATAGAGTTCACCCTGACTCCCTGAGAATACTTTTCGAAGGTGTGTAGAGCCATGTGCCAAAAGTGTATGTAAAGCCAGAGCCATAAACCCTTGCACTAGCAAATTGCGACGCTATGAGTACTACTTGCAAGTGGACACTACTACAGAAGCACTAGTCTAAGACAGCACAGTGCGGCACGAGGTGTATATTCTTCATTATTAAGAGGCTGCACCTATCAAGCCAAAGCCAGTCGAGAGAGACAAAGACAAAAGTTATTATTCTTTGAAACTAGGTTGTTCAACAATCATTTGAAGACAATAGGATTAGTTCTTATGAGCTGAGCAGTGTCTGACCATTATTTTGTCGACTTAAGCCATTAATCAAGCCATTCTTTCAGGATGCCAGTATCAACCCTCAAGTCCCCACAATTCGAACTGGGGTACCTGTATCAGATGGTCAGCATCTACATCAGCGAGCTTCTGTTCAGTTCTGTGGATGGCGTCGCGGTCGCGATGATGATGTTCGGATGCGCTCAGCTGGAGATTATTATGGATAAGATACAGAAGGTGCGGTATCAACCCTCGTGGTCGTGATTATAAAACGATTCAACGACATTCGTCTGATCGATGAATAGTTTTTCGGTAGAACGTTTAGTCTCTCAGTGGTCCTAATTATCTTGCACACCGTCTAAACTAATTAAGACTCCCTATCTCTCTTTCTAACGGAGATTATTAGCATTTTTGAGCTGTCAAACTAGTCCATTTGCACGCAAATATCAACGAGAAGTAGTCCAATTGATAACTCAATTTGCTGTCCTTTTTCGATGGTATACCTATATAAAAAAAAGAGATAGGTACTTATAGGTAGTTAGACTAAACTTAGTTTAGCGTGATGTACTTATAACAGAATGGACACCAGTGTTTCGCCAGCATCTTTGAGCAAAGAACTCTTGATCAATGTTATGTGATTAGGTTTATAGTCCAAATATATTAAAAGAGAAGAAAACTCATTGCATTTGTTTTACATTTTCTAGGTAGAAAATATTTATCATAGCGATTCAGTAAAGCCGAAAGAAAATCGTGAGGAGTTGATAAAGATGAATAACGATCTTATTGTAGAATGCGTTAAACAACACCAAACAATTGAAAGGTTTGTAATATTCCATTAATGCTTGAAAAACATCTAATCTATTTTTTTTAAACACATAAGTACCTACAGCTTGGCAAAAAAGAGTGAGGCGGTGACAGCAGGAACTAAAAATAAAAATCTCATAAACTAAGTTTGTGAGTACTAAAATAACTTAAAACTGATTTATTTAATTATATTTGATAACAAAAAATACGTCTTAGAAGTTTGTAAATTAAGTAACTTGCAATTTTGAATAATTATTACTACTTATGTTAAGTGCGCCGGTGGCGTCTCCAATTTGTCCACTCTTTTTTGCCAAACTGTAGGCAACCAATATTTTCTTAGTCGAGATAATATTACCTAATTGTGGAAAATGCAGAATATTAAAATAAAACTAATAATTCTGTTTAAAAATAAGTGATTTTTCGATTATTTTTGCAGGTTCATTCAACTGTCTGAGGACACGTATCACGCAAATATTTTCTTTCAACTAAGTGGCACTGTTGCAATCATTTGCAATATTGGACTGAGAATATCTATAGTACGTTCTTTATCATCTAAGAAAAGAAAGACTTATTCATCTTATGCAGTGTCTGCATCTAAATGTAGTTTCACGAAAAACGATAGCAAATGTAACAATACATAATCAACTATCATTATGAAGATGTACTCGTAATTATTTAGACCCAAGTCCTACGTATTACGTACGACGTATACAATACGATGCAACGTTCAATGCTCTCAGTAGATCACAAACCCCCACCTGATTGTAAGCGTAAGTAAAATAATTGTGGTCTAGGTGGAGGAGATCTACTTTTATGCTGCCGATGATTTAATTTTAGAAACTCCAAATTATAATGTAAGTAAGTATTAAAAATAAGTATATAGTTACTTACCAAAATGGTATCTTTCACACTTTTTAGCAGCAAGTAGGTAGGTATGCATGACGAAGGAAGATGCGAACTGCTTGTTTCGAGCAGAGTTGGATAAGAATGGTCGTTAGTACGGCGCGTGTAAGAATGGAGCTGCAAGGATGAGAGGGTAAGTTCCACCGCACACCTTCCAAAGTGCAAGCCGAATACAGAAAGGAATTCTGGGAGCTCATTCTGGTTTGGGTTTCGTCACCGATTATTCCAAGGCATCGAGCTGGTACCGTAGTGTTTGGGCAAGCTTTTCAATAGCTTTTTTCGTGTAACTATTAAATCAGTTATCATATTATGCACCATTAACCATACAGGCACATAATTACCATGGTAATTCAATTTGTTCTACTTTTTTTATTAGGAGGCACACGACAGCGTCCAGTTTTATTCGATGCTGGCTTACATGGTGACCATACTGTCTCAGTTGTTCCTCTACTGCTGGTGTGGTCACGAGCTCACAATAAGGGTAATATTCTACATTATTATACTATACACTTTAACTGATTTTAGACTTTAGACGCGACCACGCGGATGTAAAGATGCGTGAAGAGGCAAGTTGTATCGCGCTGCGCAACACATTTTTTTTTCTATTCATCATCATTAGTTTTGGTCACTTTTAACCGTTTATGCCATGCCATCCATTTATATTCTCCGTCTACCCTCAATCCCTCATAATCATTTCTGAACCCTTTTTATTAGGAAGTACCTATGCCCTATCAATTGAATAAACCTAATCCCGCACAGATAGAGATAAAAGGGACGTTTCGGTCTAATTACATTGACCGTCTTCTCGTGACAACAGTCAATGCAACTTGAGGGAATCGTTGAGGTTAAAAATTATAATTTTTCCCAGGTGTTAAATCTGCTTACCTTCACCTTGTGGTTATAAAAAAATGATTTCAGAGTGAAAATCTCCGAGAGTGGCTGTACCAGTGTCTGTGGTATGAGCAGGACGTCAAGTTCAGACGAGCTCTCTGGATCGCTATGGAACGCATGAAGAAACCTATAATCTTCAAAGCTGGACATTACATATCTCTATCGAGGCCAACGTTTGTTGCTGTTAGTTTTACCCTTTAACTCTTGAGTAAATAATATCACAGTCTTAAGTGTCACCGCACCCACGATTTTCTAGACGGTTTCGATGGCGACTGAAAGTGGTAACTTGGCCGGTTTTTTTTACAAGCTTTTAGACTCAATTTAAATCGCCGCGTAACGGAATGGAAGCGAACAGAAATGGCCAAAGCATAATGAACTTTAAGTCAATTCTGCAATGAAACAAAATAGATAAATAAGTCGCGCGTTTTCCAGGGAATTCTCGCGCATCCTCGGGAATTCCCACAGCTGCATCGGCGGAATTAGTTTGTACATTACACGATTGGCATAAAAATCATTATGCTTTGGCCAATTCTGTTCGCTTCCATTCCATTAAATTGAGCCTTATTTAACTTGCAATGTATGTAATAGTTTTTGTCGAATCTTGCAAGCTGAATTAGAAACACTTCCTCTTATCCTACGGAGTTAAATTTTTACGAGTTGGTTCAGTTCTGATGACAATGCATTTTTATGGTAAGCACGACCTGAATCAACATCTAGGATTAGCTCCAGATAAAGGAACTCTTCAAAGGTCAACAGTACAGACACCATTTTTGGCTTATACTTATAGTTTCGATTTTCCAATTGTTTTTATAAAATGTATTCTTATAAATTGTTTTTTTTTTTGTAGATTATACGATGCTCGTACTCCTACTTCGCTGTCCTCAACCGGTCGAAAGATATATAAAACACAAGAATTCACAAATTATTTATTTATTTATAAACCGTGTAGGTATCACATTGCTTAGTGTAACATCCACGACATTTTAGGCGAAAGTGTGCTTAGGTAATTATGAAAAAATATCATCATTTTTGTTTCTCGTAACACTCAACGATACTTAACTAAAGCTTAATACACACTTAACGATATTTTACGACGATTTATTTCTTAAAATGTTATTTTAATTTTTTATAAAAAGACTTAGAATACATCGACCGCAAGTCCGCGATCAACTAAAATAAAACAGAGTCGTTTTTAAATAATCGCAGTGTGTATAAGGCTTAACAATGTTTTAGTATTTAAGTCAAATTGATAAATTCGTGCGCTTAAATTAAATTATAACAAGTAGCGTAAAGGCGAACGTGTAAAACAATTACAACCACGTTTTAGAATTTTTATTCGCAATAAATATGAGATCCAAGGCCTATTTATACAGAAACAATAGCACTCAATATAAAAAACTTTATTAACCAACCATTTCTAATTTCCTTCAATGTGACATCTATTCAATATTAAATTGTACTTAATCATGAATAAAGAGAAGGATACCAACTTTTATATACTATGCGATTTAAACCTTTGAATCCCGTAAGGCCGCCGGCGTCGAGGAACAATTCATTTCCTTTTCATTTCTGTGTTTGAAGGTTTGTATGAGTTAAAAGCGACACAGACAGTCCGTGTATGTACTAACTATAATAACTACAGTTAGGTATCTTATTTAACTTCTTCGTTTACCAATTCCTACTACGGGTACTATTTAAGCTAGGTATTCGTAAATACAAACACTCTTACGCACATATCCTAAACACCCACAATATTAAAAATGAACCTACCCCCATCGTTGCTGTATAAATAAGCCTAGAAATATTAAAAACATTCAGTTTCCTTGTCTCTTTCACCAATAAAGCAAGATCCATAATTGTTTGTTTAATTTCATACCTCTCTCAAACATTCACACGAAAACGACTTAGGAAATAATTTTGAAATACATTTTTATAAGGTAACAATCAGTCGCATTTCGTTACTTAGTTGTTACGAAGCTCATTCTGTCTCATTTAACGTGCCTGTCTGTCAAACGTCAGCGTGAATGCATACTCTATTCTTAGAGTAATAAAGTTCAATATTATACTAACAAATATTTCAATTTTCGCCAAAGATGGGCAGGGAGTGGATTGAAATTTAGCCATACAAATTTCATTCTCCGCTCGGCTCTGCACGCTCGGTCGGTATAAAACTACCTTGAGTCAGCAAAAAAAGTTGCTGAGCACAAATTTTACAATACTGACCCGCCACCAGTGGCGTGCTTAGAAGCTAACAACAATGTAAACAATCTTGGTTTATCTTTTACACAAATAAATTGAAAAGATTCGACGAAGTTATTTAGAAAGCCACTTTAAGGTTGCAAAATTAAGGTTACAACTCTGTTTGGCTAAAATTGCTTTTTGAAAAGCTTCTTTTAATCAGCATTTCATATAAATTATGAATACATTAGTAATATTAAAATAACAATTAAAAATACATGTTAAGTTTGTTTGCATTATATTTTTTTCTTGTCAAATACGATATAGCTATTAATTTGAATTCATCAGAGAAAAAATCTAAATATTTAATAATATAATATTTAAATACCAATTAACTATAAAAGAAATGTTTGTCAGTTAAATTGCAGACCGTAAAAACAACTCCATTGAATCAGATAAAAACACAAAAACAATATTAATTAATTCAATTAAAAACATTAAAAGAAAAATAAATAAATCATGTTGTCCTCTTAAATTAAAATAGATTTCATTCTGTTTTTAAAATATACTAGAAATAATTTATTGATCTTTTTATGGCTTAAAAAAGTTAATGGCTGATAACAGACAGGCACGATCATCATAACAATACTTGTGTTTAAAAATAGTGCGCATAAAACAAAATAAGGCATTCGGTTTTATTATCCATATCACAGCGATGCAGAGCATGATAAAGCATAATTAGAATATGGTTTCCTCATTATGAAATTTATAATACAGTGGTACCTCACCAATATTATGGTAATCATTAAAAATGTAACTAAGTTAAATTTTCGTAGGGTATAAAAATGCGCAGGGCAAAAGAGAGCGCTAGGCATAAGAGAGCTCAAGGCATTAATGTCTGCGACTTCAATAGGAATATGTTGATTAAGGTATATGGATAAGGATATAGTGTTGTAATTTACCACAAGGTCTAGTCACACGTAACAGAGCCCTACCCGGGACGTGATAGGACCGTAGCGCAGGGGTGTGCACAGAAATGTTTAACAGGATAGGCAATACAAACAAAATCCTACGTAGTTTCACTAATTCGTCGTCCGCGTCGTATCTCAAGGTAGGTAGTGCCTCTTTGCCTATTTGAACTGCACGCCCCTGACGTAGCCTGATGCCTAGCTTGGTACTGAAGCCCGTCGCCAGCTCGGACACGTGTATGAACGAGTTCGAATCAAATATAAATAAATAAATCAGCCTGACTTATTGATATTCTTTCGAGTCTCTTAGGGAGCGCGGTCCGTCCACGTCCCGGCCACGGCCCTAATAGACATGCACATATTTTAAAGGTATTGAGAAAAATTTGCTTAAAAAATTGTTCTTTATTCAGTACGAAGTACTATCGTGGACAAAGCCGGTGCACCACTGTTAAGTTTAGAATGGCTTGCACCCGGCGTCCGAACGTAGGACTAGCCGCGCCCCTACGCACGTAGCATCGTTCAAAGCATTTTGATCGCAAAGTGGTGCACCGTTCGTGTCCGCGATAGTACGTAATATTAAAAACGCGGACAATAGATCTATGAACATTTCAGATTTACACATTTTTGGAAGATTACGTTATTCAGGTTTGAAACTTTTTGATGTAATTTATTATTATTTTTAAATCACATTTTGAGGACATTTGTAATAGTGATTTATTATGTTTAAGAGTTATGCAGGCGGTACTGTTTACATCAATACGGACATTATTTTATAATTTTTATTGCATAGAAACACTGAAAGTGTCACTACAGATAGACTAATCAACATATTGTTTTAAGAGGTAAGAACAATAGGTAGTAATTACAACAATACCAAATATTAAGGTTTGTTTTTAAAACTCAATCCGTTTCTTCGGATACTTTTTCTATCTATAACGTGTTCTGCTATAACTTTAAAGTGGCCACCTATCTCCTTTGGCTTTCAAATTGCCTAGTAACACTCTGTCTACTGTCAGTTCTTGGTCTCATCACACTCTGTTATTATTTAATTCACATGATGGAGTCTACTAATCCTCCTGTCTTTCCTGACGGTCAGACTCTCATGAGTCCAGAGGTCCTTGGATTAACCAAAGAAATCATGGATGACATCAATCCCCGTATGACAGGTCAGAGGGAGATAGCCTTCCTTGACACCTCTTATCAATCCACGAGGTACATGGACCTGCCCACAACTTCAGCCACGCATGATATGACGGTCTATGCCGAAACATCTCCAACCCGTCCACCGAAAGAAACCTCTGAAGCTAGGCCCTCTGTGGTTATGTGCACAGAGTTGGGGTGTCAGTCGATCCCCTGGGTTATGGATCTCAAGACTGCCTTGGCAGAGACACAGGACCCTATGAGAGAAGATATTGTAGAGATGGTTCAACAATTATCTTTGATCAATCACAAGAATCCGATGCTATTGGCCCAGGCTTACAACTCCATGGCCCGGTTTATAGGTGATGCATGGCCAGAGGTGCAGCCCTCTCTAGCCCAGGCCTGCTCTGTTGGATACTCTTCCCTCTTAGCATCTCTTGAGATCACCAACAACCTAAATCGATTCCTTCACACGAAACATTCCGTCAAGATGACAGAAGAAGTCAATCACCTGTTGGATGATCTTCGTGTAAGGTCTAAACAACAAGATAATCAATCCCGGATGGCACGGGAGTTTCAGGAGGATCTCGCCAAACGATTCCATGACCTATCCTCCAATGTTAGCAAGCTCACAGAGAGTCTGGAAGTGAAACTTCTAGAGGCCAGTCGTCCTCGTGGATCAAAGCAGCAATTCAAACCATCATCACCCACGACTTCCTCTTCGGGGCCTCAGCAACAGACTGTTGCTCAGCAATTAGTTGCTATACCCTCCACCAGATACATCAGCTCACTTGCAACTGTGAGTTTTGATGCAACCAGCAACATGACCATGACTGTCACAGCTGCAGATGGCCGTAATTTGACAGTGCTGCAACACATGAAACTACCCATCCCAATCAAAATCAAACTCCTCAATAGAGATCTGTACCTCTTGTGTGATTATTTTGCTCAGAACAAATGTATCAGTGAGATCTACAACAGCTATGGACCCAATGATAGACTCAAAAAGAAGGAAACCCTAGATGCCATCCTTGCTAAAGTTCCAGGTCGACAGGATCAATGGATCATTCAGTAAATGTAAGCCACCCATGGGATGGAAGGCCCCTTGCCTCTCTCATTTTATAATCACTTTATTCTTTATACTCCTCATATATCTATATCTGTATTGGTAATTTTAACACTTAGCGGGACAAATTACGAAATACAATAGAAGTTTTATTGCTATCACGTTGAGAGGCGGGCTGTGTCCTGGAGTGTTAAGATTATTTGCAATATGGCCTGTCCAAGATTATAAAAGAACTTTTTAAACGAACTCAAGTTTCATCCACGTATTGATGTTCCCAGTATCGCATGGAAAATATTAAAGCTTTGAATTTGAAAAGAAAGAAAGAAAGAAAGAAATCATTTATTAACACGCAAATATTGCGCAAGGCGCTACATAAAGAAGTATTTAGGAAAAAATAAAAAATAAAATAAAAACACACACACGAAAAAAAGAACTAAAAAAAACAAACTGGATCTAGGCCCAATATTGCCCACAGACACAAGCCGCAGAGATCAACAATCGAAAACATAATTTAAAAAAAAAAAATAACTAGTCTGTGTCTATGGGCAAAAATGGCGACCTCCAGTGAAATGAAAACAAACAAACAGGCAACAGCAAACTTATAACAAAAAGAAAAAATATTGTATATAAATCAGCAAACCTATAGTTAAACTATACTATCAGGAGTATTGTGGAATGCATGAAGTATTGCGGGATGAATAGATTAGTGCGCCTGCGCCCCATATGCGTGCTAAATGGATGTCGCTCAGCTTGTGTCTCTGGAGTCTAAACGCCAAGGACGCTGATTTTCAGCGACTACCCAGTAATAATGTAAGTGACGTAGTAGCGGCCAAAATAAATAGATTATAAGTTAAAATAATACATA
Source organism: Protodeltote pygarga (assembly GCA_936450705.2). NCBI lineage: Eukaryota > Metazoa > Arthropoda > Insecta > Lepidoptera > Noctuidae > Protodeltote > Protodeltote pygarga. The sequence goes on from OW388266.2 coordinate 10,226,234, forward strand.
AATATTGCTGTAAATAGTGTGTGCCTTAAAAATTAAAGTTATTATTATATTTAAGTACCTACTACTGTTAATGAAATTATCCAAACCTACCTAAAATGTATAATATAAAACTATGATGTGAATTGGATCTAGAGAATATTAATAATAACAACAGATGCTGCATAACAATGAGGGTTGTGTGTAGTATCGGACCCATCACCAATGATTCACACAGAGAACCAACCCGGCTTTCCCAACATGTTTCAGGCTATTTGGGTTCCACAGCTTGTGTACAGCAAACAACCACTGACCTCAGGGAACACAATCAGAGTAGTCTACAGAGGAAACTGAGGGAGTTCAGACAGCACCCATGCAGCGGTGATTTCCACCCCTCGCCTGAATGCTATGACCAATTAAGTATGAAAATAATAATAATTAATAAAAGCAAGTATTCAATGTAAAAATGTATAAATTAAAAGAGTGGTTATTATGAGAGATTAAATCTAGTTTTAAAATATTTTAGTTAATTGTTTGTTGCCAACTGACAGCTCATTAAAATGTTCTTAAGATGTTTTATGAAAGTGTGTTTAAATTTCAGGCAGCGAAGCGGTGGTGGAAGATTGTTCCAGCAACTTGTGGCAGCATATCTGAAACTCCCCTTAAATGCTGCAGTATTGTGTTCTGGAATGGCCAGTGGATTTACCAAGGAACGCAGCAAGTGCCTGGATTTGGTTTGTCTCCACTCAAGTTTCTCAAATAAGTATGAGGGTTTTTGTGTACCAATGACTCCAAATAATAAACTGGCCAAATGCAGTTTTCTTCTGGCTTCCATCTTGAGGATGTTATGTTCATTCAAATATGGTGTAACATGGCTTCTCCTAGGTATTCTAAAACAAAACCTAGCACAAGCATTTTGTATACGTTGAATTAACTTGGTTGTTCTTTTCAACAAGCAGGGCCCATAGACTGTATCACAGTAGTTCAGTTTGGACAAAACTAGGCTATCCACTAACTGTTTCCTAATTGGTACGCTGAGATAGTCTCTTATGCCATACAGCATCTTTAACCTATAGAAGCAGCTTCGCAGGGTATTGCCAATATGGGTCTCAAAATTTAGTTCTGGGTCTATTGTGAGCCCTAGGTTACAGGCTATCTCGACTCTTTCAATTTTTCTTTTCATAATTTGAGGCTCAGGATTAGCAGACACTATGGTTCGAATCTGATTTTTACTTCCAAGCACCATAAATTTTGACTTAAGAGGATTCAGCACCAAGGAATTCTGCTCTGACCAGATGGCTACTTGATCTAAATCTTCATTCAGCTTCTTCACTGCTGATGCTGTTTCATCTGCTTTGAAAGATATGTACAGTTGAATATCGTCAGCGTACATATGGTATTTACAGCGAGTGAAACATTTAGTGATGTCAGCACTGTATAATATATATAATAATGGCCCCAAAATTGATCCCTGGGGAACACCCCTAACCACCCTACAAACATTCGAAGTGTCCAGCGATCCATCTTCTCGTCGAATTTCGACATATTGCATCCTGTTAGTCAAGTAGCTATCAAACCATTTTATGGCCTCCGTTGAAAAACCATAGTAAGCCAGCTTGGATAGTAGAAGGGTAGGATTGATTGCATCAAAAGCCCTTGAGAAATCCAATAGTGTGAGGATAGTTCCCTCACCACGGTCTCGAGCTTCCAAGATATTCCCAACCACGTCAGCGAGGGCAGTTGCGGTTCCTCTACCCTTCCTGAAACCCGACTGTAGGTCTGGGAGAATATTATTTGACTCCAAATATTTAATGACTTGACAGTAAACCACACGTTCCAGGACCTTTGACATGCAAGGAAGAATGCTGATAGGACGCAGGTCTTTGATGGTCAGTGGGTTGCTATTCTTTGGAATGCATGGATTTGCTAAAATTACAACCAAAATATGTATAAAGTTTTGTGTGAAACTTGTCTCAACAAAGCAGAACGAATGTCCTGTCGCTTGTTATTAAAACGGTATGTGATTTAAAAATGGAAGGTATTGTCAAAAAATTAAAACGTCATGACAATTTTTTTTTGGGAATTTGTGGCTTGGAAACAAGTCTTTTAAGCCAAGTCTTTTATTTTTGTTGTATTTTTGAACTCAGACTATAGACTTTCATACTAAGTTCATGACAGAACAAGTAACTATTTTGAGTTATAACAAATAATTAATTTCATTTAAAAACTCTACATACAGACGTTTCGCACAATTAAAACAGATTGCGAAATTATTTTGCACACATTTTCTTAATTTACATAATCGAATTTCAAACTTCACATTTTCAACCAAAACGTAACGTAACACGTTAATATTGTAAAAAATACACAAACATTAATGACTTTACGACACGACGCGAAAAAATGTATCCAAAAAACATAACCACAACCGAAACTTTAAAAAAAGAGTTTGTCTTTAAAAATCACAACGTTTTGTTACTACGCTTGCACATAGCTTTAAAAAGGTTGATTTTGTTTTCACCATTGAACCTCGGCATACACTACAGTGTAAAGCAGTGGCGGAGGCTCAATACAACTCGGTTCCTACCGGTTTCCCATTGAAAAATGCCAGTCTATAATGCCTACTGACTGTGCAACTGCTTTTTCTCCGACTCCTTACCTCTTGGAAAAATTCACCCTCCGCCACTGGTATTTAACACTTCATGGCATGTCTTCGCATTCATCGTTATATCATCATGTAAGCCAATTCATAGATGCCGAGTCAACCATAGACGAAAAAACTCTAGCTACCTACACATAGATATTAAAACTTGGTAAATTTAACTTAACTTTAACTTTTTAACCACACGATACAACGCACACTTTTCATAACATAACACTCCTAAATGTAAACAAGACATTTTCCAAACAGCATATTTTGCTAAAAACATTCACAATTCATTCTCTATCGATTTCGTAGTGTATGGCGAGTTTCAACAATTATTGCAGTATTATTATATCTAAATGTCTTGCTGTCCGCTAAAATGCACATAATAAAAATACAGAAGGTACAGCCACCCCCAACGTATCATGAAATAACCTACAAAATCTTGTAGGCAGACAAAATATGCAACTATCTATACAAGGTGTAATGTTTATAATGTGGGATCGTTTAGGAGCTCAATCTACCCATGACACTGAACAACTTATAGAACATCAGTTTGCATAATATATGAAAAAGAAATTCACTTCCGATACTAACTTGCCGATCAGCTGGCGCTCTTTGTTTTTTTTATTACTACCGCATAAATTTACTCCATGCTGCCCGATGGAAAGCAGTCTGTGGACTCCCATAGTGATGGCCATCATCCCAGCAGCCAGCATAGCAACATGGCATGAATTTTTCAGAGAAATTCGCAATGTTATGTTCTACAGGATTTCCTAAATGGTCCCACACTATTAATGTTACACGTCGTATATTCTGACACCAAAACAAGGTGACCACTTTGAGGGTGACTGTCCATTGACATAGTTATTGCTTAAAATGCTTCTACACACATTCAACGCCCTAGAATATTTCCTTTTGGTTTGTAATCTACCGCAGGGCTTCCCAAACTTATTTTTACTGTGACGCCCTTAGAGTATATAAGCAAAATATAGAGTGATAACGTCAACAACATTGCCTTGTGCGGAGCGTGAGCAGGTCTTACCATTGAAATGTCATTTTTTAAATTATGTTTTCTAGTCATTTTTGCAAAATTTAATACAGCAGTTAACCATGTTATAAGCTAAAAGTAACTTCTTAGCTCGTGGAGCCTAGTTGAACCGCAGTCGATCGAGATATGATCGCGGACGGAGCTCGTGTCACGGTCGCATTGTTCATACTCATGCTCACGGTTCATACTTCTGTAGGGTTGCTCTACATTTTCTTATATACTCTAAGGTGACGGTTTGGTGCTTCTGGTGCATTTGTTTGCTTTTTCTTTGCGACGCCCAAAGGCCAAATAGTACCTACCAGCATGTAGTTCTAGCTTACTAAGAAGTTATGAAAAAAAACTCCAAATAGTATTTATATTTCTTTTTTGAAACAGATCAGAACGCGCGCGGCGCTTATACCAGTCGATCGTATCGTTAAAGACAATCTGTATGGATCACTTCACGACCTGGACCTGGAGTAGTGTCACGGCGCCCCAGGGCGTCACAGCACACAGTTTGAAAAGCCCTGTTCTACCATTTAATTTCGGTCGAAATCTTTTGCACCTCATTCTACTTTCACAAAGTTTATCAGCCATTTTAGTGGATAGTAAGCTTAAGAAGCGAAATAAATCAGTATTTAATCACTAGGAGAGGTAATACTATCTAAGAGGCGTATCTACAGTTGCGGGTTGTGGCGTGATCTTCAATATTCCCCACAAGTCTTATACAAAAAATTTTCGAAATGGATATGTTCCATCTTCATCATCATCCTTCAAATACGACCGATTCCAACTTGATATGCTTCCATTTAGTCTTATTTTGAGTTCATATTTTTATAATAAATATTATGGAATGCATGTATTTTTAATATATCCTTAAGAATAGGATACAGGGGCGTGCCTGCAATATTTTTTTTCCCGTTTTACAAATTTAGTACTAAAACAATATTACTTACGTAATTTTTTTTACTTCAATGCAAACTTTAAAAGGTTTTTGGGCATTTTTACTCTCCCAGGCCATAAAAAAGGTAGGTATCAGGCACGCCACTAATGATACTCCAATATTACATACTCATAAAACCAACTCTCATTTCATAAACAAATCTAAGGAACAAGTACTCTCAAGACAACTATTCGCCTGTTTGTGCAACCTAAAAAGCTTTTCTAGCAATCATGTTTTCAGTTCAGTATCTAATCTAATATAAGGATCACGCCACAACATAATTCTAGTAAACATATTGCCGAACTAGGAGGTATATTAACTATAGTTAGTTAAAAATAGACGCTACGTTTACTGCACTAACCACTATGTCGCTGTCTTTATAGGAAATCTGTTTATTTTAAACTATCGTTATAAAATCTATTCAACTTTTGGCTAATACGATAAGGAGACCTGTTAACTCCTTCTAATATCGATAAATGGATTGTATGAATATGTGACTTATACAGCGTGTAACAGAAGTCCGAAATAATACATTAAGGGCGTATATGGTACCCTATAAACAATCCTTGAGCATAGGTTTTAGAACCGAACCTCAAACAATACTTGAGTAAACCACGGTCAAAGTTTTCACCAAAATCTTTCAAATACAGCCCTAGAAATCAGCTGAAAGGTGAATCAACACGAATCCGGTTATTTACCGCCAATAAATTCTTTAAGTAAGCACTAGGCACGCGTAGGATAATTAAATCTGTCATTATTGAAGAAAATGAAATCGAAAGAATTATTTTGTATGAAAAAAAAAATGCCTCTTTTGCATTCAATATTTTCACCGGTGATTCTCTTCATGATATACATACATGCCCTTAAGTATTATTTCGGACTTCTATTACACGCTGTATATAAACGGATTAATTCCTTGAATATTCTATTGTTAGAAGGATGGGAGTGATTGAGGAAGTTACGATGATAAAATTATTTGGATACTGCCTATTAGGTTGCTTTTTGATAACAATCCTATACTTATCATAAGTGTCGAAAAATAGGATAGCACTGGTACTAATTTATAATCTATTTTAATCATGTTTAATTTGTATAGACATGTTGAAGATAATCTCTCCCACTATCTTGAAGATAATCTCTCCCACTATCTTGAAGATAATCTCTCCCACTATCTAGCTGTCTATTAATGGTGCTAATTCTCTAGCAAACGCTCTCTAATTTAGACTCCCTGTCTCTCTTTCTAACAGACATCATTAGAAAAGTATAGAAAAAATTGAGAGCTGTCAAAATATTCCACTTACGTGATATTAACGGGAATTTAAGCCCGCATGTTATAAGTAGATCTCGTCTAATTTCACGTCAATTGCTAGAGTGTAGAGACTACTTGACAGCTCTAATTTGACAGTTCGATTTTCTGTCTTTTTTCGATAGTGTTTATTAGAAAGAGATATAGTTATACTAAAACTAGTTTAGCGTGATGTTCAAGAGAATCAGCATCAATGTCTGTTAGGCACTTCAATAAAAATCTTAAATATATTTTCTCGCTAGCATTAGTCATCGTAACCCCCATATTGCTCGTAAATCCAGACAGAAAAATAATACTTAAAACCCACATTATGATTATTTGGAAGATATTTCGATATTTAGTTACAAAAAGCGTAATAAGGAAAAGATGTGGCCAAAGAGTGACAATTATTTTTCTGTCGAATATGACAACTATGAACATACTTCGAAAGGATTAACTGACGAAAAATTGTCACTGGCTCACCCAAAATTAATGGAACTTATCGTCAATTTTTCTCACCATTGACACTACAAATAGAAACCATTATTTATTTACACCTTTGCTCAATTGTTCAATACTCCCGCGCATCACTAAATGGCACACTGTCATCTACGTATTACATAATAACTGCGTGGTCCTGTAATTGATAATTTCCATTAAATAACTTTCAATTCAAGAGATAGACAGTTTATAACAAACGATTACATAAGAAAATATACTATTTCATTGCGCTCGCGTCATCGTTTCATTACAACATTTTGAGCAAACGATATATTCTGCTTATTTAAAGGAAGTTAATTCTACCCGTTTTATAATATTTCAAACAAATTAATAATTTTATAGTTAAAATTATCGTGAGTCGTACTAATTTATTAAGAATAATTTCTAAACAATTCTAGCAATCCCGAAATCAACACGAAGTTGACACGAGTCAAGCCAATTAATAATTCATAAGATTTCCAGCGCATAGACAAAATATACATTAATTATTTGGGAATTTTAATAATTAAATAAAATCAACAGAATTAGAATAATTAAGTACATAATAACAATATTTTTTTGCAACAAAAATGTCGCAAAAATGTGTTAATCATTTGTATGTAATAAACACTTGATTAATTTCAAAACTAAGGATTATCTAACAACTGGGCAGTGACACACTAACCTACTTCAACAGGTTTATCGACAACCCTACGAATAATATTGCCCTTACAAATATTTGGACAGTAAAATTATCTCGTAGCTACGCATCCCATTTGGTATTAAAATTCTACATTATAACTATATTTTATGGTAAGTAAATAAATGAGATTACATTTCTATAAAACTAGATATGCAGTTATAAGTAATAACGTATCTGAAATACAAGTTCTGGTAAAATGACAATACGCAAGCGCGCGAACTTTAATGGTACGCGCGCACTACACACAACGTATAAGGTTGTCGATAATTTTACTAAAATACAATTAAAATATCATAATCTCATTAAGCTACTAACTAAATTAATTGCAATAAATTCTAATATACAAAATTATGAGGTAACACTAAGGTAAACGCAATTTGTACAACGATTCCATTGTTTTGTTCAGCGGTTGTTTGACAATAAATATTTAAAATGGTAACAAAAAAAAATAAGCGACATTTTATTCCTCGATAAAATAAAAAATTAAAATTCTATTGTACTAGGGGATTATAAATATATAGGACAAAAATTCTTGTTGAATGACAAAGCTTTTTCGGCAAGTAATTTTCCAACATGTTTGGTCCATCGGATACAAAGCAGAACTAAACCGAACGAGCCAAAAGGAAGCGTGACAATAAAAAATATACTCTCTGACCTAGACATAGAGGTCTCTTTCCAACATTCCTTTTGACTGGACGGGTACTAAGAGGGCTAATATTACCCGACTCGATTGAGAAGCGTTTGGAGCAAAAGCGTTACAATGAAAGCAACTTCCTAAACGATCCGGGTTATATTATTTTTGGCGTTACCCGTAGGACTTACGTTAGTGGAGTTTGGACATTTGGATTTATAATTGTTTTTAATTTAGTCTTTTAAAATTAGTTATTTTGGAGGTGTCGACCAAAAAAAACGTATTTTATTAGTTTCAGAACAAGTTAAAAACAATTATACAATAAATTTATTACTATTTTAATATCAAAAGCATCAACATTGACACATTACATGGCAAGTTTTATATAACGTGTAAAATCGATTTTACGGCAACATCGATACAACATAATATTATCGACTGGGCAATTGGGCATCACTATTTTATAGGATTGAAAACACAGTCAATCCTTTGACTAGATGCGATAAAAATTTAAAATAAGAATTTGTAAAAAAAAACATGTCAACTAAAGAAATTCATTCGGGTTTCCTCGGCCATACTTCGGGGATGTCCGTGTCGAAATCCAAAAAGGAATATGGCTACTATATTTTAGATTTAGCCGAGGTTATTTTTAAAATTTGAGCGATGAAAAGTTGCGTGATAAATATTATCAATTGTAAAATCAATATCGTACTTTTATTCTATTTACTTAACTTAATGACTCACCATCTCTATGAGTTAACCAATACCTGAAAAAAAAAAGAAAAAACCTTTAAAAAAAGCGGAGGTTGTACCGCATGAGATAATTTAAGGCCGTTATGTTTTTAACAAAGACAATGCTACGGATAGATAGTCACGATTTTTTAAATTACAATTCCGTTTAGTTTATAACTGTCCATGTAAAGTAATTTGGTTTGATTGCAATATAAATTTATTTTATGTAGCGTACCATTTTTTTTTTACAATAAACAACCACCTTAGACCAATGTTTCCCAGACATTGTTCTGCCATAGCTCGGTAAATTTCATACTGCCCTTTCGTGACCCACTCAATAAAATATATAATTTCGATGTCCCGGGCAGAGCCGGTACAAGCGACCACTACCGTTCAAAAGGATCGATAAGAGCGACCACTACCGTCTAAAAGAGCCGATTGGAGCGACCACTACCATCCAAAAGGATCGGTACGAGCGACCACTACCGCTCAAAAGAGCCGGTAGGAGCGACCACTACCGTCCAAAAGAGCCGGTATAAGCGTACTAGTGTCTTGAGACCGCGTGTAATGAAACGTACAATAGATAAACAGCCTATATTGTACCTGTATTTTAGAAAGTAATAAACAAAAAGCTACCTGTATAACACTTAGTTCATAGTCCGAGATCACCGTACTGGACCGACCACTTCTCATAACCCACGAGGCTATGGGGGGAGACAGATGGTCGGATTCTTTTCAGCGCATCCATGAAGTCCTGAAACGTGATGCTGCGCACCAGCGACAGGTCCAGGCACTTCACTTCTTCGGGATCGAGTTCTGGAGAAAATATTTAAATTTGCAGTGAGACACGACAGGATTATACTGCATAACCCAGCCCCCCGCCGTATATAGTATAGGGTAATTGATTACTTCTTCTTCTTATCGTGTGGTTGATGAACAACCTGGTGTCAGAGTTTAAACCGCCCGTAGGTCTCTGACATGGCTTTACACACCATCTGGAGTAAATGGACCAAAATAGTATATTTTTTTTTGTTTTAATCAGAAAAAAAATTGCGTGATATTTGCCAAGACCCTCTCTCTCTCCAACGTAAGATTAGATGAGATGAGATTTGACTCGACCCCTCCCTTTAACACCTCACGTAATTTATAGACGCCCCCTATAATTATTTGGTTTTTTTTTTGGTATTTAAACACTTTTTTTATAAAATGACAAATTATGTAGTCCAAACAAATATATGGTACGTTCAGATAGTTTCATCAGAGTATATCAATCGCATTGTAAAAAGTACATTATACTTGCGCAGAACATAAACACTGTACCAATGAACTTTAGTTGAAAGTGGTCACCTCCTACGCACAGTTTGTTGACCTACTAATGTCGTTATAGATTATGAAACAATTATAACATATTGTGTTTAGGCATCAGATTATTTTGCAATATAATCCGCAGATATATGAAAGTATTTGTGATGCCGGATATATGATTATCATAAACTGATTGATTTGTTGAGATTATGACGTATTACTAAGCTTTGTGCTTACAATGAGAGATTGAGATTTTTCAGTGGTATGTAAAGCCATTTCAGAGGCCTACGGGTGGTTTAAACTCTGACACCAGGTTTCTCATCAACCATACGATAAAAAGAAGATCATAAAATCTAAACCACATTCTACAATGCTGTGTGTGCATGGTCACATTGGCACCTTGAATACACTAATGTGACTTTTTCTATGTCATATGTAGGTAGGTACTTACTTAGATGATCTAAGACACCACTAACTAACGGTGAAGGAATGTATCGTAAGGAAACCTGGACTTTAATAGTCTGAAATCGCCAACATGCAGTGAGCTAGCGTGGTGATCAATACTCAATCCTACTCTGTATGAGAAGAGGCCTTTGCCAGTAGGACAGTTATAGGCTGATTTATAATATTTTTATAATCTAAGATACCGATGTCTAACGGTGAAGGAAAAAATATTGACGAAACCTAAACTTAAGTCTGAAATCGCCAACACGAAGTGAGATAGCACGGTTTTTAATGGTCGATCCTCCTCTTTATTAGTAGAGGCTTTTACCTTGCAGTGAGATTGTTAATATTCTGATACAATACAGTACATTAAATTTGGCTGCATTAATAATATGTAAAAACTTTTCAAAAAATATACGACACAAATAATAGAAAGCAAAAACATTTATTGGTAAACGACCCGCAAGTCGTGACGTCAACGCGTGGCATTTATTATATCGCAAAGACATTACGTTCAGGCGTAAGTTCTTCGAGTTTCGTAACTTACGAGTACATCGAAAGCATAAAACCGTACGACGCATAAAACGTATGACGCATTGTTCCGATACCGTTTTATGGCATAAGATATTTGACAGATGTGGGCCAAGGTGATACATTGCATGTTATGCCGATATGTAGGTGAAGTTTATACGTATGCGTGATCTAGTTCTGTTTGATATTCCGTTTTTCAGGTACAGTTATAGTGCATTTTTATTACATTACTAGCTAAATTGCAGTTAATGCAGTGATAGAGGTGTACATCCAGTGGCGTAGCGTGGAGGCAGGGAGGCTATGGCCCCGGGTGGCATTCGAAAGGGGGGCAGCAAGCGCGATGATTTTTAAGAAAATACTTCAAATCGCGCTCATAGGTAGGTATACTGCACTGGAAAAATTTAAATGGGGGGGGGGGAACTTTAGTCTGCCCCGGGTGGAAAAAATACATGCTACGCCACTGGGTGTAATCGTTGGACTGCCAAGTCAAAAGGCTCGAAACCTATTTTTTTTTTTCAAAATTATAATCAAAATATCTTTATTTGTAGATATTATGTACCTACCTATACTAAAGAAACGCCTTAAACGAAAACAAAAGTAATAAAAAAATATGAAAATATAATCGTGTGCGGCGCATATCAGCCCGGGAGCGCTGTTTTGCCACGTAATATTAGATTTGGGTTCGTGTTTCACGAGTAAGTCCCCAATGTCCTGCTTTGTACCTCGTATGGGTCCGAGCGCGGCGTCCCGGCACAGCGCGGTGAGGTCGCTGCCGCTGTAGCCGTCCGTGAGCGCCGCCAGCCGCGCCAGCTCCTCGTCGCTGATGCTGGCGGCGGCCGCCCCGCGCGCCAGCACTCGGCGTATCAGTGCCATGCGTGTACGCACGTCGGGTAGTGATACGTAAACGCGTTTCGGGAAGCGTCTGGATAAAATAAAATAGTTTGTAGTCTAAGTAAGATAAATTGTGTCTTATGCCAAGCAGCAAATAACTCAGTGGCCGTCCGTCGTCCATATTAGAATATGTCATCTATGATACTGAATTATTTCTCATTAGGCTCCCGCAGCTAGGAGTCCGTCAGACTCCCCCAAGAACTCCATCTTGAGTCGAACTTGCACACCATACCACCTTACTCACCTCAAGGCCGCCTCATCTAACTCCTGCGGTCTATTAGTGGCCGCCATCACGATGAGTCTGTCGGCCCCCGCGGCCGGGAGTCCGTCGAACTCCACCAAGAATTCCGTCTTGAGTCGCCGAGACGCCTCGTGTTCGCCAGAAGAACGCTCGCATAGAAGCGAGTCGACTTCGTCCACGAAGATTATTGCAGGCTGTAGGGAGGTAACTGGTGGTGATTTGGAATTTTGATAAAAGACCAAAACGTAGTAACTAATTAGTAATAGTAATTAGTAATCTAGTATTAGGGATCAAAACGCTGGCCTATACCTAGCTCAAAGGCTTAGCATTGCCATTCAACGTGGCAATGCAGCCAGCGTTTTGGGGACATTGCCCACTGGAAGCGGTCTTTTAGATTAAGTTTTTCTCTTTTTATTTTACTTTTAGTTTTAGTGTTAGTTTTAGTATTAGTTTTTAGATCTAGTAACTATTTAATAATATAAATCTAAACGTAGTAACTATAATCTGTGCCAAAACGTCTTATTCAAGTTTAGTTTAGTTTATTTAATTAGTAGTATTATTTATTGACAGTGTCATTGCAACTTCAAAATGAGATTGAGGGAAAAGAGAGAGCACAATTTTGCACTATATCTTCTGCGTCGATTGGCGATTTCAGACCATTAAGTCCAGGTTTCCTCACGATGTTTTACTTTACCGTTAAACACTGTTAATCAGTGTGTAGTTTAACTAAGAAAGAAAGCACAGTGACATTGAAAAAGTTAAATAGATGCCAGGTTTGAACCCACAACCACGTGCTGGTAAAGCGGGTCCGTAACCAATGCACCATCACAACACCAACAACATGTTGTAAGTAGGTTATGTTAAAATATTGAGTACAAATAAATTAAAACCACGAATGGCTCCGAAGATATCGAGTTTCAGTCGTAATAATTAATGGTAATTATTAAGTAACTGATAGCGAAACAATTCTTAGTTCATTGTTCTAATTTCAATTTAAGTATATTTTGTTCACAATTTCAAGTTGATTTTGTTATGGTCGAATATAATTCCTGTGTTTGTACTATTACCTGGTAAGCACTGATAGCCTAGTGGTATGACCGTCGACTGACAAGTCAGAGGTCTCGAGTTCGATCCCAAGGCACGCACCTCTGACTTTTCGTAAGTTATGTGCGTATTATAAATTAATTATCAATTGCTAAAACGGTGAGGGAAAACATCGTGATGAAACCAGCACATCTGAGAGATTTTTCAATGGTGTGTAAAGCCATGTACATCATACATGTACTACTAAGAAGAACTATTACATGGTAAAGCGATCATTCATTTTGATTTATTTATATTATATTCTGTTTTGTTTTGTACATTTGGAAACAAGTGAAGATTAATTGTAAATTGTAATATTATAAGTACAGTCTATCTAATCAAGCATAGCGATCTTGTCTTTAGGTAACCTTAAAATGGGCAAGTTTATCTAGAAGATGAGCAGCGCAGTCTTGGAGTACATCCAATATAATAATAATAAAATAAACTATTTACATAAATTAGATTAATCACACACAAAAAAGACTTTTTAAAACTATGTATAACAAGATGTTAAATTATTAAACTGATTAATACGTAAACATTTTTTAAAAGTATTTAAAAGTTGCATAATATACCTACATAAATACTTTGGAAAAATATTATTATGCGAAAAGCAAAGCTTGAAATTTTGTAGAAAGAAAAATAAAAACTGATGTTTTACTTACTTGTAAATGTTTAGAAATTTTTTACAATAACTCAACTGATTGTTTTTATGCTAAAAAAATATAAAAAATAGCACTTCCGAATAAATTCTCATCAGCTCAGTGTTTAGGGCTCCAGAACTATTCTAGGACCACCACGCACGCAATAGGCTTTATCAATAGGATGTATTGACTTTTTTTTTTACTGACCTGCAATTCCCTGGCGACCTGGAACAGTGCTCGCACCATCTTCTCGCCTTCACCAACGTACTTGCTCGTGAGCGTCGCGGCTGATATCGAGAAGAACGTCGCCGAGCACTCCGCCGCTACGCACCGGGCGAGCAGCGTTTTACCTGCGTTTAATTTTTATAACAATTTACGTACATTCAACATCAAAAGTAGTTTAGTATCTGAAATGTCCAAAATAATCACATTTAGTATTCTAATATATAAAAATCTCGGTTTACAGTGTTATCGAAGTCTTCCGAAACGGCTTAATTACCGATTTTTTATTTTTTTTGTGTTTATTTGGTAGGTCCGAGAATTGGCTATTTTTTATACCCCGGGAAAGAGAGAAGGAGGAAGTGAAGAGTAGGGTAGGAGTAGAGTATGGGTAGAGTAGGGTAGGGGTAGAGTAGGGTAGGGTACGATAGGATAGGATAGAATAGGCGTACAGGTAGGAAAATAACGAGTACAAAGTCACAGGCAGCTAATACATATAATATAGACTTTATTTTATAGACTCACGCCTGTATTCCCCAGAGGGGGTAGGCAGAGGTGTGCAGTACACCCACGTTTCGCCGGCTATTTTATAAGTCCCGTGTAATAGGGGGTAATACATATAAAGGTAATTAGATATGAGGTACAAAGGTTCTGCTTATTTCAAAAGAAAACTTTTTAGTTACCGTTCCCCGGCGGCCCAAAGAGAAGTAGTCCCTTCGCCGGAGACCTCAGTCCAGTGAATAGTTCTGGCCTCAGCGACGGCAGCACAACCATCTCTTGTAATGCCTGCTTCGCCGCCTACAAACAGACAATTTTACATATTGTAAAGGAAAAATTTATTACGATATATAATTGCGATTCGATTTCCGACTCCGAAATTATGACACGATGAGTTTAGTGGTTAAGTGATAAGGCTTTTGAACTTAGTAACGCAGGTTCGATCTCCGCACAGGGCAAATATTTGTGTGATCCACAAATTTATGTTTTAGTCTGGGTATTTATCGGGAAAAAATTGACAATAACTATAAATTAAAAAATTTAAAAACCTTCGACACAAGTACCTCTTTTTTAGCTAAGAACAATCTCGATCAAGTCACCTTTCAAATAAAAAACCTAAATCAAAATGGATCCATACGTTTAGGAGCTACAATGCCACAGACAAACACACAGACACGTCTAATTTATAACACCCCTCTTTTTGCGTCGGGGGGTGTTAAAAATATATTTAGTAGGCCTTCTGAACCTGAAAATTTGGGATGTTTTTTTTTCAAGCCTATTTGCTGTATACGAACGAGATGGCAGGATGAATTGAATAGAACTGGCTCTGGATCGAAAGACGAAATCAGAGGGAGAGGCCTTTGCCCAGCAGTGGGATGACATAAGCCCTAGAAGTTTTTCCAATATCTTTGATATAAGCTGACAGTAACAGAACCTTATATTTACTCTTTCCACTTATCTCTGAATTAGGTATTTTATTCCAATGACGAATGTATGTAACTGCATCGTGATTTAAATCTATTTAAAGAAAAACGTGGCTAGTTGATCCCGTAGCGGTTTGTAATGCTTGCATAGACATAGTACAATGTATGTGGATTGATGCCAAATTCGTACCACGAGCAAAACAAAGGCTATTCACAAGACAGCTCTCAAACTCACTGTTTAGAGTGTTAGGTACTTCAAGATAGTATTAAAGATTTTATAAACAATAGTAAGTAATAGTGTCTTCGGTTCTCGCGAGCACTACACAAAATATTTTTATTTTCATTTAAATAATAGTAAGTTATACTTATTATTTAAGGCCTCCAAGGCCAAGTTATACTTACACTTATTATCCTGTTAATAAATGACTAAATGTATACTTTATTACTCTACGTACCTAAACTTTTAAAAAAATCGGTAAAAAAATCTTCGGAGATTTTTGAGACGTTCGCCTCGACGACGAATTTTTCATTCACATTTTTGGGTTTAAGTGCTAAAAAAGAAAATTTAATTGCCAACTATTTGGTACACTGAAATTAAATAAAAATTTTACGATTTTACTTTATTGCGTACTAAATCCTGTAAACAAATAGAGATAAAAAAGAAAAAGTACTTGTAAAAGATAAAATAAATAAAATCATCATGACTTTCATAATAAAAACAAAACCAAACATGTCTCCTGCTTTTTGAATCTAGCTAAAACTACAACTCAACCAAATAAATATTACATCGTTCGATATTTGATTTACTTTTTTCGTCAAATTGTTAAAAACCGATTCGATTTCTATACGTCCACATAATTTGTCTGAGAGTTATTTTTTGTTTGAATTTTGCATCATACGAAAAAGTTAACTTTCACTAATAATTGTTAGAGAAAATATTGTGTAAGAAGAAGTCGTCCACTGCTGAACAAAAACCTTACTATTGGAGAAACTAATGGAGTAGGAGTGATCATTGTTGATTGGTAGAACAGGCGTTGTCAACGCCATAGTCAAGGGTATAAACGCATCAATGCCGCGTTGATGCGTTTTATAACCCTAAAAGGACCAGAAACCTTTTTATTCTGTTCATAATAGCGATTGTTGGGTATATAAATAAGGTGGAATTGCTTTTGTATTGTGGGTACGGGGGGTTTATAATGTACACCCTTGTACAATGAATGCCTTATGCGATAAGACCGTGCATTGTCCGATTGTATTTATAACATGTTCGTTTTTCTTTATTAAACTCGTATAAAGAAATAACAATAAAGAATATTATTAATACTTCCAGAATGACAATGCTTCAACCTCATCAGACCGGCAAACATAATCAAAGTACTATCCCATAAAACCGGTAAATTATTGCCGAGAAGCAAAAATGCATGTGCATAAATATGTAATAAGTATACCCTTAGAGCCCGTCCAGAAAGCGCGATTTACGCGTGTGTCCACTCGCGCGTACTCGAGATACTAGAGCTACATACATCCCGTCCAGATGCTCACGCGCGTAACCTCATACGATAGTAACAATACGCGCGAGTGGACAAGCGCGTAAATCGCGCTTTCTGGACGGGCTCTTACTTATAATTAAAAACGCACTACAAAAATATTTTTCATAAAATTAATTGTCCCGTGCAGGAATCGAAGCCGCGACACCCAACACAGAAGAAGAATAAGGCAAAATCTAAAACGGGGTAAATACGGGTCTCCAATTGCCCCCTTTTTTCCTCTTGGCTTCTTTTCGACCAATAACGTGTCGACTAATTTGCCAGGTCGTGACGGTAGCGAGGCGAACCGTCGAACTTTACACTTTGTGGATAGAATCATTCACAAAATTTTAATGACGTTATTAAATACTTTTAAATGACATTTACATGTCAATGTAAATGTTTTTAAGTTTTTAAGTATGTAGGTACTTTTAAATCGCATATCCTAAATATATAGTGAGCCCACTGGATTTCTCTTCTTTGCATCGAAGTGAAGGGCGTGGGCGTGACCAAAAAAGTACTTTGGGAAAATGGGAACCTCTGTTTTAGTGAAAACTATATGAACGATAACTACACCAAGCGCAAGATAGACAAGTTTGGAGAGCTTTGACTAAAAGGGCAATTATGGAGGTCACGAACCTCAAAGCATTCGAGGCACCGACAAAGAAGAAAATAAAATGAACGAAGCTAAACTCGAAGTACTGCATAATGAATGCACTATCGCTAATTAACAAATTCAAATGCGACCCAACTGTCGCAGTGCATAATTGGTTAGCATGACAATTGTACTGATTCTCTTGTACATCCCGCTAAATTAATTTTAGTCTAACTATATTTCATTCTAATAACCACCATATAAAAGGGACAGCAAATTGAACTATCAAATTAGAGCTGTTATTAGTCTACGTTCTTGCAATTTACGTGAAATTAGAAGAGACCTCTATGACGTGCCGACTAAATTCTCGTAATATCACGCAAATGGACTAGTTTGACAGCTCTAAAAATCTTCTATCCTTCTCTAATGATCTCTGTTAGAAAGAGAGATAGTGAGTCTAAATTAGTTTTGAGCGTGTGTAAGACAATTGCCACCAATGTTTTTTAGTTCCAGATATTTGTTCCAATTTGTGTTTACACACATGCATAAACACATACTGGAACAATACGATTTTTGTTTTAAAAAAGCGTTGCTTTGCACTAAGATTTCCTTTAGCATCGTGGGTACGATTTATAAACAGATTCACAAAGCAAGATTCCCACACCGAAACAACAACAAATTAGTCCAGCAGCTTGTAGAATGAATCTGAGATTTATTGCGGCAGGTCAATCGCTTAAACCATACGTCCTCGGACGAACCCTACGTCCTCGGACGTGTGGTATGCGGAAGGCATTTTTGACTCCTCCGGCCACAAAAAAAGGCCAATCGCTTTGTCATTTGAAATTTAGTACATACGTTTGGTGAGTGAGATCGGAAACTGCGATGAATATAATGTTTTTTATACATCTTATTTTATACGTTTTTAAACTTCACAGGAATATTTGTTATTGATAATAGAGTACCTATAAACAATAACAAAAAAATAAATAAAAATATTTTTACTACTGTTCTATACACGATGCCAAGTTCTGAACAGTATAAAAAAATATGTAGGTATATTTCCAGGATTTTAAAAAATCTTGAAATACAGGCACAAAGTCGCGAAATAACGCTATTTACCGTTTTTGACAGCTGATGACGATAACAATAACCATAGTCAAATATCTTAGAAACTCACCTCCTGTCCAGCGATATCTTCCCAATGCACCTTAGGACCTCCTTCGACAATCTCGTCCAGGATTAACTGCACCAGCTTCTGGTCTACTCCTCTGACTGATAGTGTAGGCTGCGGAGTTCTACTCCTCGTGGGAGTGCCTCGTTGTGATCCTCCGCCAACCACGCGACGGACCGGAGACCCGTTTGATGGAACCTGATATGCGCTCTGATTGTGAGAGACGCGAAGTGGTTGTGAGTATGAGTGGAAATGTTAGATGAAATGGTTAGAGAAAAAGAGATAGTTATTAGAGCAGTGAAAATTGGACATACTAGAAGGCATTGATAGGTATTTTTCGTGAGTATTAAACTGCAAATAATTTTCCGAGCGCACTTTAAACATTAAGTAAGTATTAAAGTAATAATACAAGAAAAATTTAAAGAGGTACGTCCTTTACATGAATCGTATCGTATTTAAGAAAAGATATGAGAGATTCCATATTCGAGGGTTGGAGTGGGACTTTGAATTTTATTTAGAAAATTGGCAATTTATACCGACTATAATATTAGTTTAGGATTGTAGAAAGTTATTTCAGTACGCTGGAGTGTGGGGAGGTCGACCTCTACACGCCTCCCTCGCCATATCTGCGGTTCTACTCGTACACAATGTAGCCCACTTTGAATTATTACTGTGAATTCTGTAGGTAAGTAGAATCAGCAATTCTCAGTATGAAAAGCTCTCTTCGTTTATGCTTCGTTTTTGACAAAGAAAAATGTATACAAACTCGAGTAGAGTCAAACTCCAAATTTCTTTTCATATGCCAAATTGATTTATTTTAAGATAAATTAGTTTGTCCTATTAACTTCAGGTTTAAATAGATTGACCTTGCTAATCATTTTGGCCTTATAGGCTCAACAGACCATCCTCCTGTGGTGACGAAATTTAGGACGTACGGACGAATGAAATTAGTGAATTTTGAATGAGTGAAGATGCCAATTACTGATTTTATGAAAGCTTCTACGAGATATCCATCGAATTTCAACTAACCAGCCAATTAAGGAGAAAGTTTAAGATCTAAAATTTAGCTTTTTTTTAGCTGTAGGTACCATTTCTTTAGATTACTGATAATAATTTCTAAAGTATTTGCCATCTCTTTTAGATTTAATTTCAGTGAGAGTGGCTGTTTAGGAAACATACGAGCAAACAAACAGACAAGACTAAGTTAGGTGGATATTTTTCAAATACCTACTTAATATAACTTGTAGGATTTTTTTAAATATTGGCAACACTATGCTAAAACATTTAGGTTACTTGAATATTAAAATATTCGTGTAGGTATTTTAATATAATTATGGACATTATTACATATAATGAACATTGAATGTTGCCAAATTGAAACTGGAAGTAAGTACCTAAATCTTGTTTTTACGCATGGTATATTTCCTGACTTTTGTGTTATTGTAATTCTTGCACAACAAGCCCTGTTTAAAGGTTAAGTAGCAACTATTAATTAAAATTGTTAACCATCGGTGCGTCATGGTCATGAGCACACTGTTTTCACCATCGATTTCAAGGAATATTGGCGAAAATCAAACAAAAAAAACAAGAGATAAACCAGATAACCTTGAGATATAAATAAAACCAAATTTTAGATCTTGAAATGCTGAGATAGTATAAGTTGTACAGTCAGCAAAGAAAGACTTTATTAAAAACTTTAACCGTCATGTATATCAGTGGTTCCCAACCTATTTTTGGACAAAAGATCATTTAAGATTTTTTTGTTGTGTGCAGGTACCAAAAAAAGGATGCTAAGTGGCGAGAGCTGCACTCTCTTCTCTTCTCCCCCCCTCCTTTCTTTAGTCATTTTAATCGGGGACTTAAATCATGTTCTTGCGGTCCTCTAGTGGTCTGTGGACTACCGGTTGGGAACCTCTGATTTATAGGAATTAAACAATTTCAAAAGACCTGTCAGAACAGTCACTATAAGTTTGCCTCTCTGAAGAGAGCTACGAGCGTATCGCTAACTCTGTCTGGCTGGTTCAAGCTTACTTGAGTCTTGCTCATACAGAATACTAACTCGAGAGAGGCGAAGTTATAACAACATCTTGCACTTACAGAAAGTTGTCTTTTAACAGCAGGTGGTGTTGAAGCTGGCTTCACTGGGTATCTGCTGTAACCGCCATTGGAGCTGTTCGGTTGTGATGATGACCTGCCCATAGACCTAGGTAAGGTCTGGGACTTCATGAGGGGACCGCCAACACCCCCACTGGGTACTCGCCGGCCAGCTGTCGTAAGCTTGCGACCTGCGACTGCAGATTATGTTGTTAGAGACATAGAAATGTTGTTTTCTGTAATTTTGATGGGAAATGTAGTGGAATCTGGCCCCAATGTAATTGTGAGAAATAAAAGAAAAAAAATATTAGGTAGGTAGTAAAAGCTATAATTTAATATTTGCTAATAGTCGAAAGCTAATAAAAAAACGATTGCATTTCTGATTATTCAACTAGACTTCTATGTGTTAGATACAAAAAGTCGAATTTATTATTTATCGAGTTTTTAATATATTTAGTTTTACTGGGTACTGGTTCTACCGGTAAGTTAAACCAGTCATATTGAAGGACGCTATTCGGTATTCGATTATCATCAACTTTTACTATAGGACCAGCTCCGAAATCTCAAAAAAATATAGTCAACCTGTGCCCGATTGGCACCTTTTTGATATTTATCTATGTTTTTTTATATTTCATTTTTATTGTCTAAAAAAAACAGATAAATATCAAAAAGGTGCCAATCGGGCACACAAACATAAAATAGCTTTACAACCCCTAGAGTGACTGAGTGAAATTTAATTTTGATGGAAGTTTTTGTCAAAAGTGGTAAAGCAATTTTGTGGTTGACTATACAATTTGCGATTTCAGTTGATAGCAGTAAAAGTTCGATACCATGTATCTCGTTCAAAAAACCACCCTGTATGTTTGTTTATGTCACACTAAAACTCAAACCATTAAAATATCATGGTTACAATGGCGATTGCATCTACCAGAAATGATTTATAGTGTTTCTAAGAAGCAACGGTTTTAATGAACAAACAAAAGCAAAAGCGACATAGGTACTCTACCACAGACCTGACAAGAAAAGCGGTCGATACTGAGCTATCTGAGGCTTGATGCAGTTTCATCTTTACCCTAAGGGCACGTGTCCTACGAGAACAGGGCCACCGCGCGTTCTGATGTGGGCATTGAAACCTCAAAACCTAATTTTGCCAAAAGAACCGATGATGCGAAAGCGTCTATGTCGCCTATCTATAGCCTGTAGGTACATAATAAGTATAGGTAGTTATAAATTATAATTGGACCAAATTTGAAATTTTAATTCTCACGCGTACAAACTCACATTTTATGAGTAATCAAAAACCGTATTCTAATTAATTTTTTACGAGGTTAAAAACGGCAGTAGTTTAATTTTATGACTACCAATTTGGGTCACTTTAGAATACCTAGTTTAAATGATAATTTTCACTTATCTTATTGAAGTTGGCGAACTGTGCATACTTTTGAACAAAGGCGAAGTTTAAAATTATTCTGGCCATTTATTTTGATTAAAAAAGCTTGTTCTATAGATATAATGTTGCATGAATTTTTTGTTTGAATGAGATTGTAATTTAAAAAAATATGTTAAGAAAACATGACACACACTATTGGACAATCTATTTATATAACCTAAAGAATATTTTAGCTTAAAAAAATGTTTATCGTAAAAAATCTATTTACATAAATTAAGCGTAGAAGAGTCATGAAAACATGACGCGTTAGATTTTGTGATAATACCTATAATATCTTTGGCCTCTTTGGCGAACCATTCTTGTGACCCGCTGTTCATGTATTTGATGTGAAGATTATTTTTGAAAATACAAGTTATTTGATCTTATTAATCTTAAGACTTTTATTGATCCCTACATGTAAGATTCGAAGCAAAAGCTACTTGAATTTGAAGGTGCTTATTTATATTATGTAGTCACCAGTTCACATAAAATGGAACGTTATTACACCTTCTTCATAAATTCAAAACTAAGATTAATCCAAAAATTGAAAGACGAAGAATATCCGAACATCATAATAATATATGCAAAATGTTTCGAGACGACACAGTTGCCCTTTCGAAACATCATAATAATATATGCAAAATGTTTCGAGACGACACAGTTGCCCTTTCGAAACATCATAATAATATATGCAAAATGTTTCCAGACGACACAGTTGCCCTTTCGACCTTTAATTCGCGAAAATTCATCTCGTGTAATCCTGTGAAATTATATATTATATCTGTAAATCGTATCGTAATAAAGAAAATAGCAAAAGCGAAGAAATCCACAGCTCAAATTGAATTTGAAATTTATTTTGATTAGACCACAACCTTCACCCCCCAATACTGTAACGGTAATACAATATATATTTTTAAACAATGTCACTGTGACCTAAACGTCCATTCGTTAAATATTCATTAAAAAAATGTCGTGGTAGCGCATTGGTTACGGGCCCGCTTTGCAAGCACACGGGTGTGGTCTTATGTACTTTCTTAGTTAGTCCAAGACACCACTGACTAATTGTGAAGGAAAATATTGCGAGAAAACATGGACTTAATAGTCTGAATCTCCAACCCGCAGTGAACTAGCGTGGTGTATGAGAAGAGGCCTTTGCCCTGCAGTGGGACAGTTACAGGCTGATACATACATACATACATACATAGACTCACGCCTGTTTCCCAGAGGGGTAGGCAGAGACAACGGATTTCCACTTGCTACGATCCTTGCATACCTCTTTTGCCTCATTCACTCTCATCACGTTCAGGCTGATTTATTTATTTATTTACCAAAAAAAGTATTAGCGTTTAAGTATTTGGGGGTACTAATAATTCTACTCTTCAATATACCCCATCCACCAATCGATCTACAATAAAATATATATACACAACAAAATACCTATAGTCTATGATTGCATGACAAGGATAATGAACATAAATAATCATTCAAGTGTAGTCTCCTTGACTTAATTCCTATAAACAATCAAAACAAAGGATCGTTAGTCATAGAGTATAGAATATAATACCTATATATGTCAATGGTATATAACTTAGTGTATTTTATCTATGGCATCTTAGTCTCCGATAACCTCGGGATTCACGCGGCTAGAATGTTAAAATAGTAGAATACAGAACAGAATGTCTATGTTATGACCAAAACATTTTTCTTTCGAAAATATTGGGTTTAGATTGCGTCCTGACTGATTTATCTGTTCTTTTCGCTAGTCATCAACATCCCAATGCTCGCCACTTTTGTGCGCTCATTGGAAATATTTAAATTCAAAAAGGGGGCCAGCAAATCTGGTAATACACAGCTCTACAAGCGTCTTTCTATTTTTGTAAAATAAGTAACACCTTAAAACGAGGTGAATAGGCATCTCAGAGGCAGGGCCATCGTAGACCACAATGCCGCTATCAGGTAGGTTCGTGGTCAAACACATGCCTTTTCATTATAAAAAAAACGAATGGCCTTGCTGATCTGTGCCTTCTATCTTTCACAGAAAATTAGCGTAAAGTTACATAAAGAAACATGCAAGTGTAGTATCTATTTTAATTTGTTAGACCGAATTGAGTCGATTAAAAGGGGCCAGTGCCAATGTCAGTGGGTCAATGACCGATCTGTCGGAGTCTGAGTAATATCGTATCGAAAGGTATCTATTGGACGGTGGAATGGAGCTTTTTATATAAATGATAGTGAAAACTTTCTTTTAGATAGCTCACACTGTAGATACAATTTTTTTTTGTAAGTGCTAGCGAAGAATACAATGTGTATTGTATAATGGTTTTCGATATTTTCACGATTTTATCAGCGACTAGCTGTCCCGCGCGACGTTGTACGCGTGATTATTCTACCTCTACGCTTTTTCTACCCTACCCTACACTACCCTACGCTACTCTACCCTACCCTACCCTACCCCTACCATACCCAACCCCTACTCTACCCTACCCTAGCCTACCCTACTCCTACCATACCCAACCCATACTCTACCTCTATCCTACTCTACATTTACCCTACCCTACCCTATCCTACGCTACTTTATTCTACCCCTATCCTACCCAACTCCTACTTTACCCTACTTCACATCTACCCTACCCTACCCTACTCTACCTCTATCCTAACGCTCTATTCCTACCCTACCCTACTCTACCTCTACTACCCTACCCTACGTTACCCTACCCTATCCTACCCTACCCTACCCTACCCTACCCATACCCATACCCTACCATACCCAAGGGGTATAATTCCATTTTATTTTTCTTCGATTCTTCTATTATATTATAGGCGGAGACTAATCCATCAAATCAAAAACCATGAAAAGCGGTCCATCAGTTCTCGAGTATACTCGTACCTACTAATTTTCATGACTTCAACTTTAAAAATGGCAGAATTTCATTCAAACTTTTATCTTCTATATTTTCTCCCCATAGTCATTGAATATCGAGATATACGTACCAAATTTCCTACACAAACCTTAAACCCCCCCTCCATTTCCCCCCTAATAGGTAGAGTTTTCAAAAAGCTGAAACACGTCTTATTTGTTAACCGAAAAGCTAAATATCAAGTTTAATGACGGATTTTCATAACTACAAACTTAAGTCCCCTTTTATATCTCCTTAGGGGGAAAAAATCTAAATTTTTTGATACACATCTTTCTTATTTTTAGCCAATAAGCTTAATACTATTTTTTACATCTGTAACTTAAAAAATAACGAATCTTCCATACAAACTTTCACCCCCTTTTTTTATCCACTCAAGGGTAGATTTGAAAAAAATAAACTATGCTCGTCTTTCATCTAACAACCGAAAAGCTGAATACCAAGTTTCGTATATATAACTTTAAAAACGACGGACTTTCATACAAACTCTTATCCCCTTTTTTACCCACTTAGGGGGGGAATTTCCAAAAATCCTTCCTTAGTGCACCCCTAAGATACTTAAAGAATATTGTCTCAAAATTTCATGTCTCTAGGTCCACCGGTTTAGGCTGTGCGTTGTCTGTCAGTCAGTCAGTCACGGTACTGTTTTATAAGTATAGATAAATAGTAAAATTGTTTCGGTTTTCTTTGGGGGGAATGTCTCGTGATCTCGTCACGGTTTTTAGGGTTTTCGAATTATCAAGTAGTAATTTTGAACTAGATGGCGCCAATCAGAAGTTTTGAGGACCTCTGTTTATGTAATTTTAGCATGCTAATATGGTAGATCACGGCCGAACTAAGTTACACTTAAGAACCTAGTAATTGTACCTATACATTTATTTGATTTAATTGGATCTGTTTACTAAAAATATTCCGATTGATTAGATCTTAAGATTTTGATCAGATTTTCTTAGACAAACGGCTTTTTGAGGAAAATCTGTAGAAATTGTAGCCGATAGCTGTAGTTATTAATTTGAGCTAATAAATCTGTTATCATCAGGCATTATTTATATTGATTTTATCTTGAGTCAATTCAAATCCCTGGATTACAATCAAAATAAGCAAAATAGGTACTCTCGCTTTGAAATCACATAGACTTAGATTCCAAAAGGGCGTTAATGCGATCAGTTATTCAATTGAAATAAACGAACTATAACACCATAATAAGCCGTTTCCTTAATTTGATTCTTACGGCTTGTTAGACATTACAAGCTGTGAAATTGGCGCGAAATGGTGGGAGAGATGTCTTTTAAAGTACCGTGAAAATAGTAAAGTTTCCGTTATTATCTATTTGAAGATGAATAGTTTTCGGAATTTGCTAAGTTTATACGACTATCGCAGCGATTTTTAATTAAAAGTAAGTGCAAAACAGGCGCTTGAAGACGTCGATTTGCGGAAAGGATACCTAACGGGCAGTATGAGTACAGAAAAGTTTAATACAGTTTTTTTCTATGGCTGCAAAGGGCCAGGTTTTAAATCAAAAGTCGACTGTATGCGGAAAGACCTAGAGACAGATAAAAAAAATTATCTACAGCAAAAGTTGCTCGTTCAAATCGCGATAATAAATTTGGATAGTGTAACCTGAATTTTTTTTTAATGGTTGTAAGTTTTAAATACTTAAGTGGTTGTGGCAGAAGCATAATTTGCTATGTTTACAGGCGCACCAATGTGCCCCAAAACTCCGTAGGAAATTAAAAAAAGCATATTACCGGAACTGCAAACAATCTGTTGAAAGCAGATAGAAACAGTAGCTGGCGTAGTCATTGAACTGCGACGAGATGTTAGGGAAACCAGTCGTATTTTAAAAATCATGCGTGTGAGTGTGTGCGCAACTGCGCATGACTGCGTTCGTATCCGCCCCTGACGACACGGTGACGTCTATACAACGTTAATGAACTGAGACCAACTAGACTAGCTTAGTTAGCATATTATTTTTCGGTCGATTAAATAAAGCTAGCTTTTCTTTGAAGCTTCAAGGATAGTCGTATTTAAATATTTTTTGTGAAGAATGACGTAATAAGCAACCTTTTGGCATCATTTTTGTTTTTCTTGCGCCAGAAACGAAATTTAGGTTACAATTATAGGACTATCCAAGTAGTGTATAAGAAAAAATTAAATAAGTAGGTACTAATTACATTTTTTGTTTATATTAAACGTAAAGATACCATTGCAAAATGTTGTATGTCGCGTTGTTATTTATCGAGACCAGGATTAGATAAAAATTGCATCTTTGAATATTTGTTAAAACAATATTGAATAAACATTTGTATGAAAAACATGATAAGATAAGTTGCATAATTTAAGATAACATTGACTTCCAAGAATGTTTCCTAGTTTACAAATAAATACGTGTAAGACAAACTACTGGCTCTGGATCGAAATACGTGGCAATCAGGGGAGAGGGTTTTGCCCAGTAGTGGGATGATATGGGCTGAGAGTAACAGTAAGACAAACTAAAATACACAATGTATTTTGAAAGATACATAATGAAAATAACCATCTAAATACGGATGGAAAGCTCTATGCTACAGTGGTATTAAGATAACGTCTAAAAATGGCCTAGGTAAGTATCTACTTAAAGAAAGTAGGTAGTAGGTACACATCAAGCTATATAATTCCAGTATAAGCTGACATCTTGTTGTACGAAGAGCCTTTACAATGCGAGGTCAGTTCATACTGGTTTTTTATAGTTTGGTAAGTAGTCGTGTGTACATGAAAGTCATTGTACTAATATTCTATGACCGTGTTTTTAAGCTGAAAATCTATCTAGTCTTCAAATAAGATAACCTAGCCTAAAATATCTACGTCATGTCTGCGGTGTTTCCATACAAAAGGCGTTTCCCGCCGTACGCCGTAATTTCCCTTATAATGAATGTTTAAAATTAATAATTATTCGTTAAAATCAAATACTTAAAACCCGTATTTTTTACCTTTAGGTATTAATTCTAATATAGCTTAAGACACTCGCAAGATCTCTACGAATCATAATAATATTATGATGCTTTTTTTGTCAAAATCGGTTGAGTAATTCAGGAGTTATACAGAGGAAAAACTGATTCATGCTCACATACAATCCTACATCATAGACTGCTAAACTCAATACCCTCTTTTTGGCTTCGTGCAGTCGGGTAAAATGATCTATGCTCGCATCGCGTCACGATCTAATGACGCAGAGGCATTGGTGTCTATTGAAGCGCCAAGGAAAATTAAGAA
Organism: Protodeltote pygarga; assembly: GCA_936450705.2. Taxonomy (NCBI): domain Eukaryota; kingdom Metazoa; phylum Arthropoda; class Insecta; order Lepidoptera; family Noctuidae; genus Protodeltote; species Protodeltote pygarga. The sequence continues at coordinate 10,254,419 of OW388266.2, forward strand.
ATAAATAAGTTAAATTCTTTACTAACGATATACGCGGCCTAGTATGAGTTAACAAACTGCGCGAACGAGTTATCGTGGGGCACAGAAAAGAGTCAAATTCAGTCTTACAATAACTGTAGGTACTTACATAAGTATAAATTGATTTGCCCCAAACACATTTTTATAGCATCTTTTATACCTAGAACTAGTCGGATTAATTAATTAAAGGGCGAGGAACGAGACACAATAGAAAATCCATTGTTACTTAGTGCCGTGATGCAAAAAATATTTATAGGTTTTTAACAAGTCTCTTGCGTCGCGAGTTAAAAAAGGTCAGCGTTCGCGTAGTTTAAGGCGCTGTGCACAGTCAAGTTTGGTATTACAAAGGGGGTGAAGCAGGATGAAGTGGGAACGAGCCGCCCCGCCCATGGGTCCCGCCCCTTCCGTCTATTGCAAGCTTGAAGCAAAATAATAGATTGCGAGGCATCGCGCAAAACTCGCCATTGCGTAACGTCCATTATAAATAAAAGCGTAATTTCGTCAGTAATATCACAAGTGCATTTGACCTATCGTGGCAATGACCCGCTTGAAATGAGCGTGCCCGCGGCAACCTCTAGGTTCGAACCCTATCAGACATCGTATATTTTTGAATTTTTATAATACGCAATATAATAATTAGTAATTACCTACATATCTTCTTTTTGTTATTTTTTAAAATATTTATGTTCATAATTTTGTTTTCTTATTTTTAAAATAATGAAACAATAATTGTTATTTTCTAGAAAAGATTACATCAAAAATGTGCAAAATTGAAAAAAAAACTGTAAAATTTTGAAAATAATTATTTATGTACATATACTTATTATATTTATATCAAACAAAAAAATAGACAAAAAGTAAAAAAACAATTTATTTAAAGAAGAAATCTTTTTACTCCAAAGAAAAACCATTAAAATTGCATTATAATTGTTTAAAAAATAAGAAAATCAACAAAAATAAAAATAAAAAAAAGTAAAATAACAAATAAGAAAATCAGCAAAAAGTAATGCTCGATGCAGGATCGAACTCTACTCATACACTATAGTGGTTGACTACATCAACATTCTAGTCCGCTAAACCATTTAGACAGTAATAGTAGTGATCAAATTACATTTCTCCTTGATGGTCAGAAGCTTGAATAAGGTAGATGTCTGATTTAGATGTCAGACATCGTACATTTTTGTATTTTTATAATACACAATATAATAATAAGTTGGTACTTACACCTACATATTTTCTTTTTGTTATTTTTTAAAATATTTATGTTAATATTTTTTTTTTCTTATTTTTAAAATAATGAAACAATAATTGTTATTTTCTAGAAAAGATTATATCAAAATTGTGCAAAATTAAAAAAAATGTAAAATTGTATAAACAATCATTTTATGTACCTATATTATATTTATCAAACTAAAAATAGACAAAAAGTAAAAAACTATTTATTTAAAAAAAAACTTTTTAGGTACTCTAAAGAAAAGCCATTAAAATTGCATTATAATTGTTTAAAAATAAGAAAATCAACAAAAATAAATACTGAACATTTATTTCAGACAAGAAAATAGAAAAAAAAGTAAAATAATAATTAATAACAATTATTTCAAATAAGATAATCAACAAAAAGTATCGCTCGATGCGGGGATGGAACTCCCAACCGGTCGCTCTCGTAGGTCACATGTGCAACGTTCAAGACCACTAAACCAATTGGACGGTATTGGTGGTGACGAAATTACATTTCCCAATATACAGCTTTCAACAACAAACAAGATACGTAAATAATTTCTGAGCGGGGGCGGAACAAAATGACATAGGTCCATCTAGCAGCGCGCCTCAGCGGTCACTGTCGCTCCGCGTAGAAATGAAAGAGAAGGGATAATGGCGTGACGTTTGGTTCGACTCGTCCGAATTATTTATCAGTAAATATATTAATTCCTACTAATATCTTATTTCAATCGATAAATACAAGTGAGGGCTCCCTTTATTATTATTTATTACGTAACTGTTATAAATTTCATCAAGATTGGTTTATAAATAATAGAGATAAAATTGCAGGAATGTTAATTTTAATGGTTGTTTTATGATTTTTTTTTATCGAAAAAAAATACCAAAAACGTGTTTTGAAGCCGTGAGTTCTCTCATAAATATGATCGAGAATAACATATATTTTTTTTGCTACTCTAAAATGTATACATTAGGCTAAAAAACTGTTTAATTAAGCCTATTTTGACTGTGCACAGCGCCTTAAGAACTTGTACTAGGGATACAGAATTTACAGCAATGTCGTGATCGCGGGGCAAGATCGTACTACCTACGTGTTTCGCGACTTATGCCCCAGTGTGTGCTAGGCATTACTATGCAAGAGATACTGCATCTACACATTATGAATATTTAACAAATGACTTTCCTTGAAAAGAAATTGCCAAATATTAGCACCAGGTCGAAATTGTAAAATAAATATTGATGAATGGATTTTTTAAGTGCTTCTAATCTGTTAGTCAAATTTTAATTGGATGAAATATTTAAATAAACTGTATAGGTGCAGTAAAAGCTAATTCAACACATAACAAATCACACAGTGCAAGCTTTGGTAGGCACAATGAACCCACATGCAAACACTGACAATTTAAAAAACAAAAACAGTCCAATTAGTATACCAATGTCGAGTGTAGTGTTATATAATGTTACAAATTGTTATGTAATGTTAGTTCGATTTTTGAATTTTGCAGTAGGTTACGTCAAACGAAGCTAAGCGTATCTTGTGTTCTACCTTCGTTCTGCTTTTGATTTTGACCACTGTTACTTTCTGTATGCGCAAGTAACGTCGTCTTGGACTTCTCTAAAGGTCTTCGCGCTTTAAAGGGCGACTCCGTTGGCTTTTTGTCGCTCCTCTCGGGCTCACTCTCTACGCCCAACTTACTGAGCGCCACTAGGTTCGCTACATCGGGGAACAGATTAAACCTTATCAATAGAAACTGTAGGAATAAGTTGTGTATATATGTTGGAAATTGGGTTGCCAGGCCTTGGATAATACCAGATTTGTAAAACTTTTTACACGCCAGTCTGGCAAAATTAGGTGGGTTTCTTGCCAATTTTCCCAGTTTAGCTGGTTGGTAATTCTGATTTTTAGGCCCGGCAACCCTTGTTGGAAAAAAGAAACAAAATAAGCATAGCATGCAAACATACAGCCAATTGATACTTTCAAATAAAAGTAGCGTTGTTGGGTCTTAGCTTGGTTGTGGCAGTGATGTTGTGTCTTATAATAATGATATTTCATACCAAGGAAGTGTAGGCGGTCCTTGGCCATGCCTAGATTTGTTTTCATTTTGTCATGTAGTCGTTGTGCTCTTTGCCAAGCGTCGCCGCGACCGCCCCAGCAGTCCACGGCTATTCCTCGTTCCAACTCATAAATGCCTTTTTTGTAAAGTTCTATTGCTAATTCTTTTTGTCCTGTGGGGAGAAAATTATATGAATAGTGGTTTCCTACATTTTTGAAAGGCATCTAAGAATAAGCGTATAATATGATATTTTGCAAACATGATGTTTTTTGAATGTGGCTTCAGCAAATGTCAGCAATAGACTTAATAACTCAGAGGTCTTAATATAATCTCCTGGCCTTATTATTATTAGCCCACAGTGTCCCAATAATGAGCAAATGCCTCCCTCCATTTTCGCCACTCTCGATCTTGTGCCAAATTAGGCCAATTTGAACAAATAATATAGCCTTATAATTCGCAAAAAATTATTAGGGTTCGAATTTCTCTACTTTTCATTATAAAGATGTGCCTATATACAGCATAATTCAGGTAAGAAAAAATAAATAGAGGCCATGTCTGCTCTAAGAAAACTGTTCTTCTGGAATATTTTGTTTAGCTAATATTGTTTATGAGCGATTACATAGATGAAGATTATTATTCTTTTCATTCAATGAAATTATCACTTTATTTTTCATTTTGGCGGTAAGAAAGCACCATGCTAAGTAAATAAACAATAGCTTTTATTCAAATGTGTTTGTAACTCTAAATCCCGCAATTAGCAAAGAAAATTATGCATAAGTTAGGTATTCTTTTGTTGTAAAATCCTTTGTTTTAGTTTATGACTAGGATTTTAATATATGACAATGAAACTTTGTTCTACATTTAGTATATATACATGTTACAAACTAGGTATACAAAACATAGGTTACAGTTGTTTTTTGTTTTTGGATATTTTTTTATATGTATTCCTAAAACCAACATTTATTTGAAAATTTAGATTGTTAATGACTAAAAATGGGTAAAAAAATGGGGATATTCGAATATACATTTAAATCCATTAATTAAACAAAGAATTAAAAGTTTTTTTCTGTATTTTAGACAAAAGTAGCAATATTTTATTTTATTCCTCATCTAACACTTAAGTCAAATATTCATTAGTAACTCACCTTCATTTTCTTCATCAATTTTCAGAGCTTTTGATATGTACTCAAAAGCTTTTCGGTGGTGATGTTTTTGTTTTGCCAGCAGGGGGTCCCCGGGACCCACATTATGCATGTGAGACATCTCTTCACTGGGGGCTAGCTCCGTAGACACAATACCGTCCTTCACAACCACTTCTAAGTTACACTCGCCTGCCTTTCGAGGCTTGTGCATAAAACGATGCGATGCCGTATACAAATATTTAAAAATTATAAAAAGTTGATACAAAATTGATCTTAGCACGTTAAACAGAATTATGATTGGGAAAGAAACAACATAAAGATTCCTTTTATGGACTGAAGGTTGCGAACCATTTCGCAACGCTGACCCCTTTGCTAGGTCTGCATCTGCCTTCTTCGACTTGCGGTTCGGGGACCTCGTAGTTTTACGCGACAAACGGCCACCATTTGAATCGTCGCCGGACACCATCAAGAACACCAAAACACCGGCTTGTTTAACACAAAATCTCCATAAAATATTCAGACAAAGAAATGCGAGCCTATCCTACTCCCTATCATAAATACAGCAAAAAAATTGTGATCAGTGAAACGTAATATTGACAATTTTTGACGTTTGTCACGCTTACACGACAGATCACAAAAATGTTTGAGATTTAGTAGTTTTTTTTGTTGATAATCGTAGAATTTGATTTGATATTCCATTTAAGCAATCGTTTTTTTATTTTAAAATTTCTTTATTTTCGTGCACTAAGTGAGACTAAATTTAAAAAGAGAAGAGAAATAATTAAAAAATAAACTATTATTATTACTATTAAATTTAATTTTTAGTTTTAGCGTTAGTTTTAGTGTTAGTTTTTAGTTTTACTTGTATTTTATTAATTTTAATGTTTATATTTGAAAATTGATAAAAAAGATAATTTAAAGTTGAATAATAACCTTTTAGTATTATTATTGAAATTGGTAGCAGCAACATTTATTTGCGTTTCGTTAGTTTTAAACAGAAGCAGCTATCAGCATTATCAAGTACCATTTCACTGTTTTATAATATTTTTGGATAATCTGATTACATTGTTTTATTTTAATCTACATAAAAAATAAATAAATGCAATTCGACTTCAATCAAACACTTGGATATTTGCTAGTGATCAAAAAATAAAACGCTTTTGATAGGTTTTCATGACGTTGACCTGTTGACGTTTAGTCAGTCAAGCAACTGTCATCTGATCTGTGGCAAGGCGATCGATGTTGATTTTTTTACCGAAAATTGCATCAGCTTTTACACTAATTAGTGTGTTTTTGTAATTAGTGATATAATACAACTTTGATAGGACTAACAGAACAATTCAATAAGTAAGTTTTGTCAGATCATATAACCTAACTTTAATTTATCTGATGATTTGGCGTCCGACTATCTCTTACAGTTTTGCACCATATTTCGACAAATATACTGTTTTATGTAGCTTACAGTTAGCACTATTTAGTTAAATTGCTCAAATATAAAGTGTTTAGGTGCTATTCAACTTATTAATTTCATATTTTCAAGAAAACCGATAAATAGTCTTTGGTTGTTTCAATAACTAATAAAAACTTATAGGTTACACAATGACTGAGGAGCAGGTAACTAATCCGACTACTGTCACCGAAGATGACGATTTTGTAGACCCATGGACTGTAACAGGCAAATCTGAGACTGGCATTGACTATGATAAGTTAATCAGTAAGTACCTAGTTTTTAAATTACTTAGTCTCAGGAGAATAAATTCCATTTCTTAAACATATTGTCATATCTTATACATAGGTAAAATATATATTTTGTTATAATTCATAAAAAGCAACATAATAGGAGTATAAACTTTTAAACTATTATTTACTTACTTTTAAATGATTATGCTTCAGCATGCAAACCGCCTCTAAAACGACACTCTGACCCAAGTTCCCGTTTGATGTGGCGTTCTATTTGGGTGTCTTTTGTTCAACAGTGAGCCTTCCGGCTGATGGTGATAATATGAAACGATTATGCATAAAAATAATTTCTGATTATTATAACTGATGAAATGGGATTTTGTATGTCTAGGTATATTTTCAGAAATCGTAGTAGATACCTATTAATTTAATGAAAAATACTTTATTGGTAACTCATGTATTTTATTCTTCTAGAGAGATTTGGGAGCCAAAAGATAGATGAAGAAGTAATACAGAGATTTGAGAAAGTTACTGGAAAGAAAGGTATATCATAGTTTTCATTTGTTTTTTTTTAAGATGGCCAATTTACATTGTATTTACAAGTAACTTTCTTTGAAGTATGATTTTATGGGATACCTCAAAGGTTTTGAAGTTGGTTTCAACTTTCATGAATGATGTATATCACTCATATTTGAGTGCCACTCTAGTAGGCTTACCTAGGTGGCTTCTCTGACCATGTTGGTGCATTATGGTTTCGATACTGAGACCCGTGTAAGTGTTTGGAATTGTAATCTGTACTGAAGCAACTCAGTCAGGTACCTCTCATTTAAATTCACTCAGTAATTTATACAGATTCAGTGCAGAAAAAAAAACATTTTAACCTGGTCAGAAAGGTGTCTAACACCATAAGACGTGTTATAAATTATTTGGTTTGGAAAAAGAAAATATGTTTTTTAATAAAAAAAAAAAATGTTTCAGCTCATCACTTCTTAAGGCGAGGAATATTCTTCTCACATCGTGATATCCATACCATCCTTACTTACTATGAAACAGGCAAGAAGTTCTACTTGTATACAGGCCGAGGACCATCTTCTGAGAGCATGCATATTGGCCACATGATACCTTTCATGTTTACCAAGTGAGTTATTGTATTATTGAGTCCGGATAGCCTAGTGGTGGTGACAAGCTAGAGGTATCAGGTTCGAACCCAAGGCGCGAGTTATGTGCGTATTAATTATCACAAGCTCTATAACTATGTATATGATCCTCTTACAGATCTAAAATACAGCTTGTGTTTTAACCCTTTGAATGCCAAGCCGGTCACTGGTGACCGGCAAACAATAAAAATTGCATTGTGTCTGAAAAATAACCCAAGAGATAACTGAGACCATAAAAGTAATATAATTACATTGTAAATGCGCGTTTTTCCAAAATCGGCTGTAGTAAAACTCACATGCTAACTCATTTTTCTATTTATGTTTAACTCATTTTGGTCTATTATTAACCCCGACACAAAAAAAGGGGTGTTATAAGTGTGACGTGTCTGTGGCATCTTAGCTCCTAAACAAATGGACCGATTTTGATTAATTTTTTTTTTTTAAAGACAACTTAAACTTCTATTTTCAGATGGCTGCAAGAAGTATTCAATGTACCCTTAATCATCCAGTTGACTGATGATGAGAAAGTGCTGTGGAGGGATCTCAAGATTGAAGATGCTCGTAAAATGGCCTACAATAATGCTAAAGACATAATTGCCGTGGGCTTTGACCCAGAGAACACTTTTATATTCAATGACCTTGATTTTATAGGGTAAGTTATTATATACCATGTTGTTTAAAAAGACCTGCCAAATTTTATAAGGTAATGAAGTCCATGAAATTGAACAACTTTTCCCAAGGAACGTAGGTCGAAATCTGAAAATCGAACGAATCGTGACTGGTCACGTGATTCGCTTTTGTATGAGAAATTAAATTTTCGTTTTGAGATTTCGACCTATGTTCGTTAGGGAAAGTTGTTCAGTTTTATCGACCTTATTACCTTCTAAAATTTGGTAGGTTTTTCAAGCAACATCCTGTATAGTTTAGATATCAATGCTTTGAGGGTAGTGAAACAAAAAAGTGAAAGGTGATATTTAGAATTCAAAATGTTTTTATTAAAGTTTGGAAATAATTTAATTAAATTTAAAAAAATATTAGTTATTACATTACTGTTTTGTAGTGTATATTTATGAATGTTTACACTGAGTTGTACTTACTTTGTTTTTATTCGTGTGTGTAACTTATTCCTTTTATATAAGCTTTATGTTATATGCTGTTGGTCTTCCAAAGATAAATAAATAAATAACTAAATAAGCAACTAGTGCCTCTGCTAACCTAACTTGCCGACTGTACATAAGTATATATAAAAAAATAAGTATGTAAAAGTGTCGTGGCGGCGCATTGGTTACGGACCCGCTTTGCAAGCGCGTGGGTTTGGGTTTGAACCTGGCATATACCAATGTAACTTTTTCAATGTCATATGTACTTTCTTAGTTAGTCTAAAACACCACTAACTTACAGTGAAGGAAAACATCGTAAGGAAACCTGGACTTTAATAGTCTGAAATCGCCAACCCGCAGTGAGCTAGCATGGTGATTAATGCTCAATCCTTCTCTGTATGAGAAGAGGCCTTTTCCCTACATTGGGACAGTTACAGGCTGATTTATTATTTATTTTATTTATAATTTTGCAGTCAATGTCCATCCTTCTACCAGAACATGGTGAGGATACAGAAGTGCGTCACCTACAACCAGGTGAAAGGTATCTTCGGGTTCGGAGACTCTGACGTCATTGGCAAGATCACGTTCCCTTCTATTGAAGCTGCACCAGCTTTTTCGACTAGCTTCCCTTTCATCTTTGATAATAAAGTGGTGAGTTATTTATTTTACTATTAATTAATTCTGGGTTTTTATGTTTTGTAAAATTGCCCTGAAGTTGTTTCTAGTTTAGCTTTAAATCTACTTTAAAAAAAAAAAAAGTTGTGCAGAACAGTTTCATAATATGTCCTGTGTATTATTTTATATTTGTGTACGTATAAGTATGTCATATAAAAAGTATTTAAGTATTTTATAATAGGTTTAAATTAAAACTTCTATTTCATAATTTTAGTACATCTACCACGTGTATGTCTCTCCATCGCCCAAAGGTTGACTAGCAGAAAATGCCTACGGCATTAAGTCCGCCTTTATACGCTTGTTGTGCAAAAAGAATAAATAAATAAAATAAAACAGGCGTATTGGTTGTCTTATATTAGGTAAAGTCTGATCCAGATGGCGGTATCGGTCTCGGTTCCAGTTATAATTTTTCTTTAAAACAATGGAATTATACCCCTAGGACAGGGTAGGAAAGGGGTATGGTAGGCTAGTGTAGAATAGGCGTAGAGGTAGCATAATCACGCGTACAAAGTCGCACCAGACAGTACTTTGTAAATATGGTTGTGTAAGTGTGTTAATAAATAAATAAAATAAATAGAAGTTGTCACATTTTTAGCCATACTATACAATGTCAAACATTAATAATGCAAAATATTTTACGGGGTAGATCTATAGGTTACTAAGATGCTTTGTAGCTAAAAAAATCTTAACATTAACCAAATATTTTTCATAATGTTTAAAATTAATAAATTTGACCACTGCACTGAAGTCACGTGACACACAGACTACGAGTAGGTACCTGAACATGGTGTCTTGTATTCTTGATAACGGGGAGAATTTACAAATAGCACAAATCGTCTTCCTGGATCGTTTTTGCACCATCCCTGTGTGCATTAATCATGAAAATCACCGCACGCCTTTCTTTTCTATGAAAACATTATTGTATTACTATCGTATTATTGATACATTTGTTTGCGTAGATCATGAACACCAGTCTCGCCATCTGTGCAGCAACAATGAGAGTCAGAACATTTAGATTGGATCACTACCAGTAGACGTGAGCATCCATGAGTTTTGATATTTATTCACATGACTAGCGCAGCAGTAATCACGAACACGCATGAGCGTGAACACTACGAGCTACTAATAATAACTTCAGTGTGCATTATTAAACACTTACCTACCTAGATTACAATTTATTACTGCACTTGATTTTACAAATACCAAAATAACACTGGAACAGTTGACACATGCCATTTTAAAAAAGTTACTCGCAATCTACTCATTACATTATGTTTTAGCGCAAGTAGGTAGGTCCCGAGGATATACGGCTTCATTTGTTAAAAACTTAACATAAGTGCCTTTCCCGTAAAAGTATGATAGGTACCTAATAAATCTAAGTCCTTTACTTAATACGGCTAGCATAGGTAGGTGCAACTGTAGCACCTACCTATGCAGTGATTGTTCTAAGTGTAGGTTTTTACTATTGCATTTGCAAGCGGCTGAAAAGTGGCAAAAAAAGCTAGGTAAGTGTACAAAAAAACACGTAAGTAGCACCAAATTGAGATTATTGTGTCAACTTACGTGTGGAAGTCATGATAAAGTGAGTGAATCTGAATTTGATGAATCTTAGCTTAGGCATATTGAAATAAGGTAATAAATTTAATAATGATCAGTCGGTCATTCAGTCTACCTTTATGAATGATCGACGTAAGAGAGTAGGTAGTTGTAAGAGCTGCTAGCATTTAATTATAATTCAGACTACGTACTACTACGTAGTACAGTTTGGCAAAAAAAGAGTGATAATTTAGGGCGCCACTAGCGCACTTCACATACTACAACTCAAAATTACAAAGTTATTTGGTCACCTCACCTACACATTTCTGTAACGAATTTTTCGTCATCAATTTAATCCAATGATTCACTTTTAAGTTATTTTAGTTATTTTTCTTAAAGATTTTTATTTTTGGTTTCAGCTGTTACCGCCTCAGACTCCTTTTTGCCATACCTACATTAAAAAGTTCTTGTTGATAAATGATATTGTGTAATCCATGGATATTAGAGGAAAAAAATTCCCTTTGATAGGTGTCAATGTTTATTTACAACTCGTGCAAGTTTATTTACTTTTGTAATTAATTTGTTATAATTTGGGGCTTTCACACGCCATTCAAAAGAAGTGAAGTGAATAATTAATAGGTATTTATTTATCATTATTTAAACTAGTATCACTGCTAGAAATGACCATGATCTACGTATGAACAAATGTATTAATAATACGATGGTAATACAATAATGTTTTCATCGAAAAGAAAGGCGTGCGGTGATTGTCATGATGAATGCACACAGGGATGGTGCAAAAACGATCCAGGAAGACGATTTGTGCTATTTGTAAATTCTCCCCGTTATCAGGAATACAAGACACCATGGTACCTACTCGTAGTCTGTGTATCCGTAGATTGGTATTTTCTATGCAAGCTTTAACCATACGTCGCGTCCGCGTGCAAAATTAGTTTGTTGTATAACTACTTATGTAGTTATGTGTACATAGTATCAGGTAGTGGTTTGTGTATCCAGTGTTGTTGTCACGTGACTTGAGTGATTAATTTTAAACATTATGAAAAATATTTGGTTAATGTTAAGATTTTTTTAGCTACAAGGCATCTTAATAACCTATAGATCTACCCCGTTAAATATTTTGCATTATTAAAGTTAAACCTTATATAGCCATATTTTCACTCTCCAGGTACCCTGCCTAGTACCCTGCGCCATAGACCAAGACCCGTACTTCCGCATGACTCGCGACGTCGCCGCTCGACTCAAGATGCCGAAGCCAGCGCTGATACACTCCACCTTTTTACCGGCCTTACAAGGAGCGCAACACAAGATGTCCGCTAGTGATCCTAACGCGTCCATCTTCTTAAACGACTCCCCCCGACAGATTAAGAATAAGGTATTTTGATTACTTTTTACTAAACTAGGTGCTTCAGAAGTGGTATATCATACCGAAGACCTTGAATGGAAAATAACGGTTACTCTCACTGTGAAAAAACACAAGTTTAGGCTGAATGAACTAATTAATGAAAGAAGTAAGTGAACATCAGAATCGACTCCCTGCGATTTTTGAATTGCATCGTCGACTATTTCAAATTCACAAACGAACATTTTTGTTTTTGAACAAAGCGAGTAGTATGTTTCCTTGTATTGTCAAAAAATAAATTATTTTGCTAATTTCACTCGGAAATCACTCAGATATTAGAAATCCGACTATGCTCTAACTACTTTCGTTTAATAATTGGTAAGTAATCATAGTAAAAAAAATACTGTCAACGAGATTTGGATGAAACTAGTTCTATTTTGATAGACCTTAGTGGTTAATATTTTTAGTCTGCAACAGTATATAATATACCAAAGTAGTAGTTAATATGTCGTTTATCGTCCACAGATAAATAAATTCGCGTTCTCAGGCGGACAGGCAACCATAGAGGAGCACAGGCAAAAGGGTGGCAACACCGCAGTAGATATATCATTCAAATACCTCACGTTCTTCATGGAGAATGACGAGGTTCTAGCAGAGGTACGTACTGTAGGAGTGCAGTGGTACTGATACTTCTACTTTCAATAAAAAACACGGATTGATTGATTTTAATTTAGTCAAATAAAAATTTAGTATACTTATGTTTTTATAACATTAACATAACATAGAGATAGACTTACGCCTGTATTCTCCAGAGGGGGTAGGCAGAGGTGTATGTAGTACACCCACGTTTCGCCGGCTATGTTATAAGAGTCCTATGAAATAGGGGGCGAGCCTATTGCCATTAACCGGGCACAATTCCAGACTCCGTGCCGCTACTGAGAATTTTCTAATGGAAAAACACTTGCCCGACCCGGGGATCGAACTCAGGACCTCGTCCTCAGCAGTTGCTCGTGCTACCACTAAACCAACGAGGCAGTTGTTATAACATTTCATATCTTGTGTCTGCCAAGAAGTGCCTAAAGCTAAAATTTATAAAAAACGGTCGAATTTTAAAGTATGTCGTGGTGGCGCATTGGTTACGGACCCGCTTTTTAAGCGCGTGGGTTCGAACCTGGCATGTACCAATAAGACTTTTTAAATGTCATAAGTACTTTCTTAGTTAACCTAAGACAACACTGACTAACGGTGAAGGAAAACATCGTAAGGAAACCTGGAATTTAATTGTCTGAAATCGCTAACCCGCAGTGAGTTAGCGTGGTGATTAATGCTAAATCCCCCGATCCAAATCCATTTGCCCTACATTGGGACAGATACAGGCTGATTTATTTATTTATACGGTTGAATTTTGACCACTGATTAAAGCTTTAAATTTACAGCTGAAGAAAGAATACGAATCAGGAGAGATGTTAACAGGTGACCTTAAGAGAATAGCGATCGACACCATCACGCTATGGGTACAGGAGTACCAGCAGCGACGAGCGAAAGTCACCGACGAAGTAGTCCAGAGCTTCTTTAAAATCAGACCTATTAAATTTTAAGAAACTTATTTAATAAGTATTTTTTATTTAAAATAGGGATGTTGATTATATTTTTTTAAATTATTCTTTAAATCTTTTAAAACAAATGAAATGGTCAGTGAAAAAATAATTTGAATATTTTTAATAATTACTAAGTTATGGTTTGATTTCTTTATTAGACGGCATTACGAACAAATGACGTCATAGTTTCTAATGTCGAAGTATTTTTTATTTTGTGGGAAGAGAATTATTTCCTCCAGAAATTTCAATAGCTTGTTATTTCGGCATGATCTATTTTAATTATTTTTTCACATGTTCTGTTATTTTTAATTCTTCTTTAGGTGATAACAAATAATATATTTTAACAGTACGAAACTACCCTATTTATTACTATTTTTTTTAAACTCAAGACTGACATAGTCAGTCGCCTTATCGCCTTAGAGGTGTCCTTTTTTCACAAAATTTGTAACTAAATTTAAATTAAAACACAAATGCTAAAATGTCCCGGTAATTTATTGCTTTTTAATGAACTGCCGTAATATTGCGAAATCTTTAGTTACTATTGTAAAATCGACCTTATGATCTCTAAACGAAGTAACAAATTAGTGCAATAACAGCTCTATTGTTCAGAAATATACAGGGTGACGGTTGCATAATCAAAAATGTCGAAGAATTCAGTACCAATTCGATTAAGTATCATCAAATTTTCTATCGACCATCATCATTCGTAAGTCTTGAAATTTATACATTTTGAGGAGTAATGTGAATATTTTTCTATGAAACAGCAGACTTGTGATTTCAGGGTTGGTTCCTTAAAAAAAGTAGTTCATAATTGAAAACCGAATGGGTTATTTTAATATGGTTTTCGTTCAACCAATCACCCTGTATAACTCTTGAAGACTAAGCAGCCATCGATTACTGGTGATGTGTTTAAACTACAGACTGTTGACACCATGTTGATGAATGAATGAATCAATCAACTCCTTGGCTTTCCTAGTCTATTACTTATAATGTCGATGGTCTTCGATGGCGTCAATCATCAACAAGTCTCGCTCACGATACTTGACTCACCGTCAGTCAATGACCTCATTTATAATATCGACAAAGAGCTTTCTGTATATGCAATCTTTTAAATAATTATTTATTTTTAATCTCGTCTATCATTGCAAGTTTAATAGGTACATACTCTTGAATTGCCGCTGATACAGTTTATTATGCATTTTATTCTTAAAATTATTTCAATCGTACTCTTTTAAGCATTTTGGTACATATAACTTAGTGTTAGGCAAAAATAATCATATTGATAAAAAAATAATATAGTACACCCGGAATCACAGGACACATCCGCGATCGTGAAATATCGCAATAATTTTGGCATCCGCCTCCGCATTTGCAAAAAAATAATGCTGAGAATTTGTACGCGATAAGTAATTGGGCGGGCCAGAGTGTCGCGTGCCGCGCGCTAGTTGTAGGTACTTTTGCTGATGAACAAACACAATTTTTTATTTAGGTCACTCGCAAAAGCACATCAAAATATCCAAAGTAGGTACCTACCATTTTTTTCAATGATGTAAATTAAAAATCTAATATAAAAAACCGCATCCGCTACTTTGTAATATCAGTAGGTATCTGCATCCGCAGATTATGAAAATTTTGCATCCTTACAAGAATCTTAATCAATCCTTAAAAACAAGGGATATTTCACACTGCTGTTTGTCTGTAATTCCGAGTGAATTTTATCCGTGAAACTTGGTAATATGTGTCTATTATAAATTATAATATCATATTAAATATGTAACCTTGTATTAGTATCTCTATATCTACTACAATTACAGTAGATTTCATACCTGAAACAAACTGAAAGTTTAGTGGAATGAACGTAGTACCTATATATCTATTATTATATTTATTTATATTTGATACCGTTTTGTTTTGACAGATATCTATTTATATTTGGTTTGACATATATACCGAGATCAAACTCGCCATTTGAATCCAGTTATGCAGAACTAACTTAACTTAATATTTGTTTTATTAAACTCGGTTTTTAAACCCGAATATTAGGCAAAGTACGAATATTCGTACTAATATATTAAGGCCTAATATATATTATTCTGATATTTGAATTAATTCACTGAACAGTTCAGTTAAAAAAAAAGCTTATTAATAAAAACAAGTTCATGTCTCCTAAAGTTTCAGTTTGTGACTTTTTATACGACGCATGTAGTTTAATCGACGTTTAAATTAATTGTGAGACGTCCAGACAAGTGGGTTTCTTTGCATGTATTCACATCTCTAGAGAGTGCCGTAACTATCATTTTATGCGCTCGGTAAGAGATTCTGTAACTGGGATGATATACACCCGCCTTGTTGCGATGCATTTTAAAAAAATCTATTAATATCATATTAAACCGAATTAATAAATAAACACCATCACGCGATGCGGCGTACTTACGGTGACCTCATGAAGGACCATGTGCAATGGATGTCAGACGACCCCGTTTATTACGCTCATCGTCCTCTTTGCGATGGGACCGTGATAACGGCACTCCTCACCTGTCACAGCCATGCTACCAATCAGCCGCAATGCCCTCCATCAGTCATGCACCGCAGCCCGTTTCAGTTGTGACAGCCTACCTAGGCCGCTCCAACGTGAGTCGCCTCAAATCCAAGCGGGACCCCGAGGAGGCGCCGCTCGTCGGGGTCCCGCTTAGCTTCACCGTGGAGATCCATACCACCCGCCACGACAAGGCGAGAACCTCTTAGTGGACGTAGTACTTCTACATACTGTATATACTGTGGATGATGATGAACTAGAAAAGTAAGCACTCGTACATAGCATATAATTAAGACCCTGCGCCTGACAATGTTTAAATAACTGATCGTGTAAAATAAAGTCTCGACGATGGCTGTGCTTTAAGCATAACATAAGTTATTATTTTTTTCAATAAATACGATACATTTCACACGTCATATCTTTTGTGTTTATTTCATAATTATAATGTGTCCCTATCTGGTGTCGGGGAAAAATTGCACCACATCCGTGCTTTTTGAAGCAAGGAGTAAGTAATAATTATTTATAATACGCACATAACCTAAGACAAGATGTGCGAACCTGAGACCTTTGACTTGCTAGCCAACTAGTCATATAACAAAAGATATAACGGCTTTACCTACACTCAAGTAAATGATATTAGTCACATGAAAGTCATACAAATATCATAGCAATAACAGTCGTTAAAAACAACAGATTTCCCAATGCCTCCAAGCCTTAAAATATTAATATATTCAAAATAAATTAACATAAAAATGGAAGTTATTTAATCCACTTGGACCGCACCATGGGTGTCATAGCGGTACAAAACAAATAGCCAACAATAGTTTCAAGAACAATGGCGGCGGTAGACGGCCCTCTGAAAACTTAAAATTGTAGCAACCACTTGTGTACATACAACATACAACGCCACTTTGATCGAATATGCATTACAATAGAACGCAAATGTGGATGACACAGTCCTTACTCAAAACAGGTAGTGGACGGAGTGTTTCTGAGTTTTTAATATCTTAGGGGATTTAAGATAATAAAAGTGTTTTACAGAAGTTTGGAATCCTCGAGAAATCGATGATCACAAGTCCAATATGACGCTTTTGTCAATGTGTTTTCAAAGTGAAATTTGATTTTGGACTCCAGCATCTTGAACCGAGGTGCTTGCAGGTTCTAGAATATTCTGTCAACAATTTGTTTATAAGTTTTCAACCGAATTGATACACTTTCGATTGACACGTGGATGGTAAAGTTTATAAAAACTTTTAGCAATTTGAATAAAAACTGTTAGTGATATAGTGCCGGTGCAATGTACAATCAAACATACGAAGACGAAGCACCATTACCTCTTATAGCAAATTACACGGTCGTTAAAGACGATGAAGAAAAGAGAGAGACAGAAGATCGGGTTATTCTTGAAATAGGCCGTCAAGACGACAAGCCTAAAGAAGAACACACCTTCTCCCATAAAAAGTATGATAAAACTATATCCCATCATAGGTCTTATGTGTTAGAGGATTACGAACCTCGAAGGATTTCGTATTTTAGACCTCATGAATTGGAACACAGCGCGCCAGAGGGTAAGTAGACGTGTGCTAGTAATTGAATAGTCCTTTCACACTACTGATCCATCTGCGTCCTTCCTTACACGTACGTGTATTATATAACCTACCTATATTAAGGTGATAATATATCTAGCTATCTCTGTTAGACACTATAGCGTTGACAAAGAAACATAATTTACTCGTTCATTATAGACAGACCTTTCCCATAAAGTGGTCTTAGCTTTTCAAATGGTGTATTAATACCTACCTCCTTCTGCTGCAGAGGGACTAATACATATCTAAGTGTCCATACAATTAGTCAGTGGAAGCACAGATGACTAAATAGTTACTGGTCGAAGTTTCATCCTTCGAATATCGGAGTAGACAAATATTTGATCGACAGCGATGGATAGATATTGGTTTCGATCCGGGTATTTACGGATTGCGAGATTATATACTTATTTGTCAGCACCTTAGATAGGTTCAGACGAAAATCCTGATGTGGAGTTAAACGTTTTTTAATAAAAAGGAAGCATTGATGATGATAAGAAAAACTACGAATCAGTTAAAACTTGTGTGTAGTTTTAAAGCCATCTATCGTTTTTGAAGGACCCAGATACTATGAACAAGACTTCAGGGAAGGGACAACCATACCTGAAACGGCTAACTCGGAGTCGTCCTTAGACTACTCCCACGAATCTCAGGACAAACAATATGGCGGCGATGATCCCAATCAAGATGCCATCACCAATTGGAAAGAGCGAGCAATGCAACTTGAGAAAGGTATAAACCAACGACATTATACATAATATACTTAATGTACTCCTGACCGAATTTCGCAATCAGCACAATCTCAACAACGGTAATTAACCAACTTTAATTCGCGGTATAGTGTACATTATAGTGCATAAATATGTACACAAACACAGGTATTTATTTTCCCCTACTCCCTCACTCTCATAGCCCGATGGGACAGCAATCCGCCATGACCGGAGAGAGTCCAGGGGGCAGGACCAAGGGCTTAACGTGCATGGAGCAAGAGATAATTAATTTATAATACGCACATAACTTACGAAAAGTCAGAGGTGCGTCTTGGGTTCGAACATCGAACTTGAGACCTCTGTCTTACCAGTCAACGTTCATACCACTAGGCTATCACGGCTACATTATAAACCCACTGCAGTGCTTTGATATTTACCTACATAAAAAAAATGGTTTTGTGTGTCTACACAACGCCTAAACATGATTTAGAATCTTATCTTGATGTGATTAACAATATGAACATCTCTAACTAGGCTTTACTCACCAACAAGAATATTTCTTAACTGTGCTGGTTTCCTCACGAGATGTTTTCCTTTACCGTTGCAAAGGGTTTTTAATTTCTAATAAGCGCATAAAGAATATAACATTCGGTCATTGTGGAATTCTAAGTGGGAGGCCTATCTCTAGCAGTCTTCTACCGGCTGTCGCTGATGCTGATGAAGCACACGATTTTGAAAAGTCAGTAGTCGTAAATAAAATAAATCTTCAACATTTTAGAATACAAAAAAACAGCGTGCGACAGAGAGCGGACACGTATGAAAGATATGAATCGAGCGTTTGATTTGCTGCGCTCCAAACTGCCCGTCACTAAACCATCCAAGAAGAAATACTCCAAGATTGAGTGTCTTAGGTGAGATGTATAGCAAACTCATCTAATTCCGTGACATTCTTAATTTGGTAGCATTATTTTTTTTACTACCTGAATTCCACTTACAGAAATTTATAGTAGGTCTCAAAGTTAATACTATCAAATTACGAAAGTCACAGAATTAGATGAGCCTACCCTACCTTCCATCCTTTGGTAATGAGCTATAGACATCTTATCTGTGGTGATAATATGTCTATAGCTTAGCTTTTACTTTAAGACACGTATACTCGCTAAACTGATATCTCACTCGCACATTGAAGATATAAAATCAATGAATATAGTCTGTTATGAAAAATTTAACTAAACCATTTGAAGGAGAACAACATTACAGTTTTAGCAAAAGTTTTAGCTCTTCGGCGGAGCAAGTGATATACTTAACTATTAATTTATAGTATGCATATAGTGTATCTATGTATCAAACTACCGGAGCCACTCAAGCTAGACTGAAAAAACTAGTGGCAATGCTTGTTCAATGTAAAAAAAAGGAAGAAACAGGTTTATTCCCCCTGGGCAGAGGTACACACATAACACCTAATACATACACAACCAAGAAAAAAATATAATATTATAAGACAAAAACGTCGCGACGCGACACTCACGAATTTGTTAACAAGACTTTCGAAAAGTCAAGTAGCTGGTCTTGGGTTCGAATCTGAAAGCTTTAACTTGCCAGTCAACGGTCATTCTCATAGATATAATACTAAATACTAATCTCACTACTAGGTTAAGGGTAAGGCGCATCACGTGGTCAGTTTGTGGATGCTATTGAAATAATAATTGTTTTAATTCCAGGATAGCTATATGTTACATTCGGCACTTGGAGTGCATGCTGGCTGGAGGCTCCCCAGACGACAACCCGGCGTTCTTCGAGCTTCACGCCTCCGAACTAAGGCGTCGACAGCAAAGATATTAAGGCAGCAGCCACGAGAGTATTGAGGGCCACCAAAAACATAAATGAACTTTTTTGTTGAACTAGGGAATGATGTGATTAATGGTGCAACCGATAAAATATTAGCGGTAGTACTTACCTATGGGATTATGTTATAGTAGTACCTAGTGAATGGAAAAAACAAAGTCTTGTATCTTGTGTATTGCTTCTTTTAAAAACATATATAAAATCAATGATATTCAGAATTAGTCCCAGAATTTCAGAGTTTCAAAATGACAGTTTTTCATGCTTCGCTCTACCATATATATTATTATTGATTTTATATGACTTTAAATCAAGACTTACGAGATAAGAAAAACATCCTTTCTTTTCTATATCATTTTGCAGCCACATTCTACCACTGAAAAGTAGTTGTCATTACATGTGACACGCCACACACGTCACGATAAATTATTACGATTTAACTCATCATTTCAAACTAGAAAACTTGCAATGATTTGTCAAAAGACTATCGTAATACGCTTGCAGTTTGCACACTTAAATCGTACCGATATATCGCTACGTTTGTAACGAGCATTGATTAAAATAGTTTTAAGGATATTTAAGATAAACTCAATACAAACTTTGTGTGGGTTGTTAAGGTTTATTTGAGAAAAACTGTGCAATAAATCTTTCAAAGATTTGTATTTCTTTTTTTAAACAATTAGTATAACAATCCAATAAATATTTTAAACAAGTTGCTACAATATTATTATGCTTACCATAATTTTAAATGTTGCATTCTTCCTAAAAATGGAAACTAAAATTTGTCTTACGGTAAGCACTAAACAAGACTGTTACTAAAATTTTACGCTATTTCATTGTAAAGCGTTTATACAATTTTTAATTCCGAAAATGAAGACTAGACTTGTTTAGACATTTACACTAAAACTTATCAAGAAAACTAAGACTCACAACTTACTTGTTACTTTAAGCTAGTTGTACACGGAGTACTTTAAGGTACAGCTGATCCAGCAGAGACTTCACTACAACATTTCATTTTCGTACACTGTCGAGTAGTTTCAATACATTCACTGACTGACATAGCACTCCCAGTACAATCGCTCTCGTCACGTATACATAATTATGATGTTAGTCTCGTTATTACACTTACAATACACAACTTTAAAAGTCATTATCGTTACAATACATATCTTAATAATTTTTATTAATATTTTAACCGCACCATTTTTGTGTTTAATTCTAGGGTATGTTGTACTTATCCCCTTTTCTTTAGTTTGCTTTCAAGTGCAGCTTCCTCGTGTCTCTTCTTTAAGGCTTTTAAGTAGTCCAAGTATGCACATTTGACTAGGAGCGGCACCTTGACAACACCTGTCAAATGTCAAATACTAAGGTCAATACATTTTAAGGCCCTGCGCAGACGGCACACTTTTTGTGCGATCGAGTCTGCGGCGCACAAAAAGTCAGCATGGCGCGCAAAAAGTCGGTCGCGGATTTTTCACAGACTCAACGCACACGACGCACATCTTCGATCATTTTGTCGGCAGAGCTGTAGGGACAAATCGTGCAGAGATCGCGAAGATTGCCGACTAAAGTGTGCGCCGTCTGCGTTAGCGCGCGTTGAAGCAAACGTTCAAATTTTTCCACACACTTTTTGTGCGGAGCGGCGCGCCGCGGCGCGGTGCGGTCTGCCCGAATTACACGGATTTTTTGTGCGCCGGACTTTTTGCGCGTCGTGTGCGTTACTGCATATAATTGCATAGGTTCTATTTTCACAGACTAAAAAGTGCGTCACGGATAGTCTGTCGTCTGCGCAGGGCCTTAAGGATATTGATTCAATTCAATTTTTTATGGCAACTGAGTGTCGGTTATTTGAACCGGACGATTCTGCCAATGTCAGAGGTGATGAAGAAGCGTAAAAGGAAATCTTGAATGATGATATAAAAGTAGACGCGAGCGGTGCTTGAAACTGAGACACTTTTTTAAAAAAAGAATTATATTAATAAGCTTATAACATGTGCTAATACATATCATGTAAACAATTCAAAAAAATATTAAGAAAACTGGTAATATCGCAACGGTGCCTTCTAAAACTTTGGAGCACTGAGTCGGATACGTAATGTATTCCGATAGATATTACCACACGCCCTAGGCGTAGAAAGAGTTTGAGCGTCGGCACGGTACGCCGAAGATCATGGGTTCGAATCCCATCCGTATCAGTTGTTTTTTCTAAATTTGTTATTAAATAATTACACTTTTTTTTTTGTCGTGTAAAACAAGGGTTTATGTCTAACTCGCATGGACTACAAAACCCCACAATGTTCCTCAACGAACCTCTTGGCGGAAGTATAGGTTTCGCTTGCGCATTCACCGTAGGTACTTCCACCAGGAACTCGGAACACTTGCTTTACCGTGGCAATGTTCTTACAAGCAGAGCTATCGTGTAGTACCACTGCTCGCACCAATCTAAGTTCAAGTTCTTTTCCTTTACCGTTTTAAAGGAGACACCTGAACACTTAGTACGAGTTTGCAAACTAAGCCAATAGTGACAGTTATGTCTTGTTTTGACTTCTCAAGGACAGAGACGGGTTTATCATGTCTCGCTAAAACAGAGTATTCAGCTGCGTGTACGCTACGCTACTGCGTCTACTCTACGATGATGCTACGACAACGCTACGTTGGGTCTACGACGATGCTACGACTACGGTACGTCTTGTCTACGATGATGCTACGACTACGCTACGTTGGGTCTACGACGATGCTACGACTACGGTACATATCGGGTCTTCGATGATGCTACGACTTATATACGTTGGGTCTACGAAGGCGCTACGATTACGGTACGTTGCGACTAAGACGATGCTGATGTAATCATCAGCATCGTCTTAGTCGCAACGTATTCGGTCACTACTTGTCTACGATGATGCTACGACTACGCTACGTTGGGTCTACGACGATGCTACGACTACGGTACGTCGGGTCTACGATGATGCTACAAATTCGCTACGTTGGGTCTACGATGATGCTACGTCTACGCTACGTCGGGTCTACGACGCGACGATGCTAGAACTGCGTATAATATAGGTGCGTTTACGGCGCTAATTTATTCTTTTGCACACTGATCTAACATAGATATTTAACTTGAAAAAAATAATAGTCATACACTGAGTGCCATTTGCTAATGAGAAATAGTATTCAAACAAAGTCGTGATTTTTCTGTGATTATTTAGGGTACCTACCGTAGAAAAAAGTCACCCTTATTCGTCATGTCCGTCTATCTGTCTGTCAAAAAAGCCATTTAACTCGCAGATTATCAATGCTAAAAAGCTAAAATTCGGTGTGAATATACATTTTTAATTTTTTTGTAACGCCGACAAAGTTTAATATAAAGATTAATTTGAGGGAGCATGTAAAGTGGGGATGGTATTATTTTTCAAATAAAGTAAATGTTTTTAGTATTAGAATAGTAAATATTTTTCATCATATTTGCAATGAAATAAACAACATACAATAATGTCTGTAAATGAAATACATAAATGCCGGGTCGTACTGCGCATTACCGCCCGCTTTCCCTTCATGTAATAGCACAGTTTACGAGCAAGTACGACGAAATATATGTGTGCTATTATTCTAAAACATTAATAATAATTACCAGCGAAACATGTAGTCACAGCGGCTTTATACATTGTATATAAAGGGCCCACAAGACTTTCCACAGTGTCTTTTTTCTGAAAATAAAGAATTTTATCATTATTACTTAAGTACAGCAATATCTTAAGTTTATACCGCTTCGTGATCACATCGCGAGCATTTAAATTAGCGAGCATTTGATAGTGAGCGTTCATGTTTTCCATATTCAAATTCCATTGCGATTTCGACATATTAATTTGTGAGCAAAAGTTTGACATTTTACAGCCGTTGTTCGTTGCAACGTCCTTACCGAAGGTACTACAAGCTGGGCTCAACGTATTCATTGCCTGAATGCTCGTGACCAAATGCTCATTACATGCGAATGCTCGCGATGAAAACCCACCTTAATATTTCTTATTCACTGTTTAACTCGTATCGTGTGCGTATTTAAAATTAATTATAAAATAATTTAACAACTAATTGTTATAAAGAGCGCTTGCGTCTGATCTCTCTCTGGTCAAATTACCGTCCCATTGGACTATGAGAGTGAGGGAATAAAGAGTGCACCTGTGTTTGGGTTTGCGCCTACGCTTGTGCACTATATTTTTTCCAGCGTAGTTGGCTAATCTCTGTTAAGATAGGCCGCTGTGACCGAATTGATCGGGATTAGTTTGTTGATGTTTATGGCTCCTTATTACCAGGACCTCCCAGGTTCCCTGGCATAGATTTAGGGCCAGCTTCATGGTGTGCGTTGGGCTGAGAACGATTAATTGATTAATAAATCTAAAGTAATATTATAAAGAGGTAAAGTTTGTGAATTGTGAGTAGGTTGTAGCCGAACCGATTTTAAAAATTCTTTAACCAATAGAAAACTACGTAATAAAAGTAAAAGTCTTTTCATTTTTTGGGTTAATATTAAATATTAACCCAAAAAATGAAAAGACTTTTTCGTGGTAGTCGGATTTAAAGAAAAAAACGGTCGAACGAAAACGTTTTTTACGAACGCTCGCGCTTCCTTTACGATGAGAGAATGAGTTCTACAAAAAAGTCAGTGACAACATAATAATTATGTCATATATTAAAGCCGTAATTTATAGTTTTTTATATTAAAAAAATAATAAAATCATAATTTCATCACAAATTTTAAGTACCTAATTAGCTTTTGTCTTTTGTCAGCACGGCCCAGAGTTAACTGTTTATAAAGTTCCGTGTTAACTTTCAAAATGTAACTGTAACCTATGTAAGACATTGATATGAAAATGACAAAAATCTGTTTATAATCATCATCATCTTGATTATACCTACTATGCTGAGTAATAAGCCTCTTTGCTTATTATTATATTTTTAAATCTATAAATTTTGAATTTTATGCATCCTAGATGTAGTGGTGTTTGCTAGACGGGAAGCGAAGTAGGGTTCGGCCGCGAAAGTGATGGCGAGACGATCTCGAAACTTTTGAGTACGACTGGTAGAAGATTGCCATGGAAAGAAAAAAGTGGACAGGTTTGGGGGAGACCTTGGCCCAGCGATAGGACAACAAGGTTAAAAAAAGACAATTTTAATGTTACATAAACTACTTCAAAATCTGACTGTAGTAATTTCGAAAGTCAATTTCAAATTCTTTCAGCACCTAATTGATCAGCGCCAAGACTGTAGAGATGAGTTGCAATTAATATCCTTCTATTTAGAAACAGCAAGTACTATTCTATACAGAAACAGCAATAAGGCAGATAAGATAAAATAAACTAAAAATAAAATGATAATGAAGCCAGTCGGAAGTTGGAATAGGTTTAAACCGACACGTGTATGGTGTTACATTTTCACCCTTGTAACGTAACATTGTCAGCGATATGACCCCATTTATACCAGGCTGTTATCAATACATAGGATGTGTTCCTTCCGTTCGTATTACGTTATACGTTTTATATGCGAATATTGATGATATACCCATATAATATTGGCACAAGGAATATTATAGCATGATGATATGTGTAACAAATGGCAATGAATGGCGTTATCCGTATGACTTTGGCCTTGGGATGTGGATGTGACCTATTTATATACACACAATTTATCTAATAACATTGTGAAATAACAATATTAGATAAATAATTTGTATTTTTTTTTATTATATTAATTTTAACTTGTTGTTGCTATGTTTGAAACATTATGTAGTCTATTTGTTTAATCATTTTAAAACCGAATCAAATGAATCTGCTAATAAACATGTATACCTATAGTATTTCACTTTCATGATTGAGCGATCCTATGCGAATCCAAGCTACTATAAACTATACTTTTCTACCAAATCTATTACATTAAGTACAAGTTACGCTAATATAATTAGTAATAATTACAGATATCGGTACACATAATTCTGATAACACAAAACTAATTGTTACTCTTTTTAATTGACCGTATCGAGGGCAGTTGAGGAATGAATGAATCGACACTATGCAAAGAACGGCGTCCCTCGTATGTAACTGACGTGCGGATACCAGGCGAACATACTCCTAGAAAAGTTTCACAGGAATTTTCACCTATGAAATACAAGTAGCGGGGCGTGACTTCATTTTGCCATAGTGTCTGTGGAGCGTAGCATACATCTACTAGGTTAACAGAATATAGCGACGTTAGCATAGTACCGAAATAGTCCGCTGTCTCTACTATGTAGACAAATGATGCGTCCATTGCTCTATTTATACGGTGAAAGTTATCATATTTCTTAGTGAGAGCGCAATGGATAAAGTTTAAGCGCTAATAACTTACATAGTCGGCAGCAAATTGGCGCCAAGCCTTGCGAATCAATTGACAGGCTCAGGTAGTAGACAGACAGACACTCAGACAGGCGACAGGCCAATACGCGGGTAGCTTTCATTGTAAGCAGACGTTTTGCGAAAGTGAATGGGATTCAATACGAATGGCACGCCGTTTCTGAGACAGCCTCCCGGTTACTAGGCTCGCAGAGTCATTGAGGAGATTTTTTAACATTCCATTTGAAACACATGTAATTTTATGTAAATAAAGAAGATATTTGACTTATTTTTGTTGACCAATTTTATCAGATGAGTTTATTTAATTAAAATAAAAAAATATTTATAAGTTATATTAATATCCTTTAAAACTGTCTCAGTTTATGTATTGGCGTTGCTATATGGTTGGGTTAAATGAGGGTGGATTATGGCAATGGATGCATGGATTATGGACATCATTTTCACAGTTGCTCTAGGGTTTAGCTGTCAAATTGATTCCTACTCTTTCATCACTATTCCCTATTCGTGTACCTACTATTATCGAGGGGTAGGTCTTGGGTTGGGTTTCTAAGTAGGGACGCTGAGATTATAGTGTGTTATGCAGATGTGCTAGGGTCGAGTGTGGTTTGATCCCAATTCTCTTGGTTTGAGTTACCCATGGAAGGTTCCAACTTCCAAGGTCGAATTTTTAACTGAATATCTGGAATTGTTTCGCTTGCTTTAAATAAAAAAAGGTCAATATAATATAATTTATTCTTGAGAGATAAACTGTAAGATTCAAAGAACCAATTAGGTATGTATATTCCAGAAGAAATATTTTTGTGACAAAAAACGCTTGTTGAAAAGTAAGTAAGTATTGTAATTAGGTCAATAATAGAAGCGGACTATAATACGATTTACCAAAATCACAAATTGTCATTTATTTATTGTTGTATGTAATGGCTTGGTTGCCTAATTGAAGTATCAATTGTATCAACAAACGATGATGGTGATGATATTTTAACAGCGCCACCCGATCCGGTAACTCGAAGTTGATTGACTGGTGACGTAACTACTTCTACTAGGATCACATGAGTAATGTGCAGGTGCAAAATATTTCAGTAGCACACGTAAAGGAAAAGATTTTGAGTCTTTTGCGGTAGATGTTAAAGTATATTTCACTTTAATGCAACTTACAATCACGTTGCCACAGTGATCGAAGATGGGTGGGCGTCTCGTGTTGATGCTGCGAATATATTCTTGCCAACGGCGAAGGCATTCTGTGACGTCTTGTTGGTCGCCCCACACTCCTTGCGTGTACGTGAAGTAAACAGAACCTACTAGGATGCCAGCCTGTCGAAGAGCAAAGCGGTAAATTGTTTCAATGATTACTAATGACGATGAAATGTTGAGGAGGTCTCACGTAAATTACAAGATTTGTAAGTCAAATGTTTGGATAGTGAGCCAAATATGACTGTATGTGTAACTTGTTTATTTTGTACTATTGCATTTATGTATTATTTGATTTATTTGCATTTTCCAGAAGTATCTTCCAATTTATATTATAGTTATCTGTATCCAAGACTGAAGCTAATATTATGTTGACTTGAAAAATCTGATGAATTAATCCATATTTCAAGAAAATCAATTTAAAAAAAAATGTTTTGACATTGAACTGATGAACTGGGTTGATTTCCCCTTCGGTGCTCTACATTTTTTTTTATCTTGTGTAAGTAACAAAGCTGTAAATAAATATTTGATAATTTTCACATTGTCATAATGATGCGACGTCTTGTTCGGTGAGTTTAGAAAAAGCAAAGAAAACTCAAATCTTAGAATTTCAACCTTAGGGATAAGGATTACAGCATAACAAATCTTAATTACTACTAGGAGAGCAGTTTCTTAAAGAGGTTGAGTTACTAACTTTGAGAGCGTATAAAAGCTTTCCGTGTACGTAATATGGCATTCTGGGTATAGAAACAGTTCGGGTGCCTTTCCGTAGCTTGTACTCTTCTTTGCTGCAAACCTTGATGCACGTTGGATGCAGCGGGCGCTCTAGGTACCATTACAAGTTAAAAATCAATGTCAATAAATATTATACTTCTAATTTTACAAAGTTCCCGCAGGTTTTATTTCAGTTTTCTATACCTATTATTAGAAGTTTTGAGATTCGATCTTGTCTTGATAAACAGTTCTATAAAAAGCAATTGTGTCATAATAATTATAATCTATGTAAACAAACACGGCGCTTAGTACATAAACATAATAATGTAGAGACAGTAAATTGGTTCAAAATGGTAGTTAAAGACTCTCTAAAATTTGATTAAGTTGATATAAAATTGGCAATTAAGTACTTAGTACCTCATTAATTTTAGCAGATAGGGATACTTCCCTTTATATATAATAATTATACAATTTAATTAACCATGTAGGACCTAATTTAAAACGTACGAAAAAGCGAGTTAATTTTTTAAAAGTTGTCTCTACAGTACGATGTAAGAAAGAGACAGATATAATATCAGATTACCTTGATGTAAAGTGCCTGGTAAAAAGGTTGAGAGCATTTAGGAGACGTTACATAATTTGTAATAGACACCAGGGCAGCATACTCACCAAAGAAGCCCGTCCGTAAAATGTAGGGCAGTCACCTATTACACGGTGTTTCATTGATGCGAAAGAGACAGATATATTTTAATTACTTCGTTACGCCTGTTGTAGCCGGAAAGAGTACTTTTTTTGTTTGATTCACGAATAATTTTACCTAATCTCAGTTATTATCTCCTAGTATATTGGTCATTTTTGTTTTTTTTTTACAAATGAAAGTTAATTTTTATTGGTTGATAAAAAGGTGTGTTTGATTAATTAACAAAGTGTTATTCAGATTTTAGCTTCGTATTATTTTGTTATTGTTATTTATTTGTTATATCGACGGCGAAGTGTCAATATCTCCTACCTGATATTATTTTTTCCATTATGTTACATTTGTATGGTTTCGATTTTATAATGAGGATCGATGTTTTATCGAATGATAGATGAGGTTGAGGAAAGAAACTAATAATAGAAAAAACAGTATTGGCACTTGATAGTCGTTATGCGTAACTTGGAAGATACTTACGTCTTACTGCGATAAGCTATGATAATTTATATACTTAAAGATTCAGAAAATAACAATTACATTGGATGATTTGGTTAACGTAAAAACTTCTATTGTGTTCAGCGTCATACAAAATTGAGTTTAGTTAGAACTTGTTCGTTACAAGTTAAGCAAATTTTGGAAATACATATAAAATTAATTTAATGACTGCCTCGTTGGTCTAGTGGTAGCAAGCGCGACTGCTGAGCACGAGGTCCTGGGTTCGATCCCCGGGTCGGGCAAAAGTGTTATTGGGTTTTTCCTTTAGGAAATTCTCAGTAGCAGCACGGAGTCTGGAATTGTGCCCGGTTAATGGCAATAGGCTCGCCCCCTATTACATGGGACTTATAAAATAGCCGGCGAAACGTGGGTGTACTGCACACCTCTGCCTTCCCCCTCTGGGGAATACAGGCGTGAGTTATAAAAAAAAAAAAAATTAATTTAATTTAACTTTAACTCAATAAGGACATCAGACAATATGAAATTAAAATGTAAATCCAAACCAAAATTTTAATAGACCAGCATTAGAAACACAAAAATGTACCTAATAATAATTGTTTATTGTGTCTATTGTGTCGTATGCAGTGTGAATGGGAGTCAGTGACACGAGCGCGGTCACTGTTATCTGCCACTAAAATAGAATTCACGTAAGATTTAATATGTTCGCGTGTTCGCTGACTCATAGCCATACAATGTATCAATTCAGCTTCTGGAATCCTAGTCCTAGGAACAAGAAACTATCGGGCGCTTTGCATTTAAAAATGTTGGAGACAGACGGGTAAATAAAGAAAAAAAAACGTGATAAATCTAAATTAGCTTAGCAAAACATTGTTTAGGTCTGCCGCCTATATTTTTCATTAGTATTTATTGTGTTGTTTCTCCGTAATTATAATATTTGTAGTAGGTTATTTTGTTGTAGTATTACAGGAATACTTAATAAATAACAAAATAAAAATTCTCTCAACCTTTTAAATACTGGCACTCAACCATTACCATTCAACCGATCGCGTAAAATATATGTATAAATATATAAATATAGTATAAAACAAGCTAGCATCTACTACAAATAGTCTGTTAGAACGGTGAGTACATAATGTATTTGTTAACCTAAAACCTAGGTCTTCTGAGTAAGTTTAGACGTTCAGACAAAAGACAGATCTTCTGCTGAAATATGTTTAGCAAAGCTTATAAATTCCAATGGATACTTTAGTTGTTTATGAACTCTAATGATGTGTGAGTTCTTCTACCATAACAATTCCCATAGTTTTTGGGACCTACTTTCAATCAGAGGCCACTGAAAACTGAGACCGATCGAGAACCACGTGGCTCGTGCTTTACAAAAAGTCAGAATAGCATGTAGCATGTCTGAAATTAGGTTCAAATTTGAATTCTGAGACTTGGCTGCCAACGAACACACCACTTTAAATACTAATTAGGTACTGTAATGAAATGAATTATTGAAATTAAATAAGGAGATTCAATCTATTCCTTATAAAAAGTCTGATAAGTATATTAGTTAATTATTTAATAAGAAATTTGAAAAAACAACTGATACGGATGGGATTCTGATGACTGGATGACTTTTTATTTTTTTCAAATTTCTTATTAAATATTTATATTTTATAAGCGAACATGTGCTAAAACATGTAAAAATTTCACAAAAATATTAAGTATATTAGTGTTTATTTATTTGTCCAAATTCTTTTGAAAGAAGACATTTCGTTTTTATTTTATACTTATAAAAGTTTTTAAAACTCAAAACTTATAAGTTGAATACTACATATTTATAAAGTTTGTGATATTATTAATGAGGATAAGGTCAGCTTAGCTTATCCTAGAGTTTGCAGCCATTATTTATCACTACTAGAACTCTCACACCGAAAACAGAATTTCCTATAAGCAACCTTCAGTTTAACTAATAAGTCACATTATTTACTGCGACTG
Source organism: Protodeltote pygarga (assembly GCA_936450705.2). Classification (NCBI taxonomy): domain Eukaryota; kingdom Metazoa; phylum Arthropoda; class Insecta; order Lepidoptera; family Noctuidae; genus Protodeltote; species Protodeltote pygarga. Next base: position 10,286,043 of record OW388266.2, read on the forward strand.
TATTTTCAAATTTATTAGTGTATACCTGTGACACGAGGACAGGTGAATTTTTGGACGGGGGCACATTTTTCATACATCTGCATATCCGGCTTCGGGTGTTTTACATGTTTCGCCAAATTGATCGTACGGCAAACGTCACACCGCGGGCGTTCTTTGGAACCATCGGACATTTTGAATTTATTTTATTAACTTTTAAACGAGACTGGAGATTTAGAACAAATAACAAAAATATGATGTTTATTGTATCAAAAAGGTGACAGTATAATGTTTTGTCAGTTGGGTGGTATTATTTTTTTTGCTTTTTCGGTGTGTTCTGCCAGATTTTTAAAAAGGAGGTTAAGAAGGAGGTTTCGCTTGTAGAGCTTCGTTTGCCAATCGTAGTGAATTTTATAACATTTTAGAATGATACGAATAGGCTTTACTCAGTAGGCCGTGAGTTGAAATTCCCCTCGCATAATTATAGTACTACGCATAAAAATATTTAGGTGTGTATTTTACAATAATACTTTTATTATTTTTTTTCGTAGAAAGAAAAATTCGATTATGAATAAGACCTGTGACCTACTGGTTTAAATAAAGCCACAGTCCGCTCTACCAACTGAGCTATTTGTAATCATGCTTGTGTTATCAAAATTAAAATATCAAAATTAAATTATAGAACGTTTCTTTCGAAAGTAAAAAAAATCATAGAAAAAAATATCAGAGGAAATTGAAAAAGAGATAGGATAGGAGCTGGGTTTCATTCCCCCCGCTAGTATCCCCATGATACGATAGCTCAGTTGGTTAGACTCTAACTCTACCGTTAGAGCATTGCTGCGGTACGGTAAGAATCGAAGGTTTAAACCCAGCTCGTATTCCATCTCTTTTACAATTATCTATTTTTAGGCTATCAATGCTTTTAAAATGCTTAGATACTAGATAGATGTTAGATAGATGTTTCGGTTTTCAAAAGAAATAACTTCGAAAATAAAGCTTAGAGTCATTTTCTCGTGCGATCTACATAATACAACACGTAGGTACATGCAGTAGTTAAATTGATAGCGGATTTAATAAATTTATAGTGAAATGTTTATGTACAAATAAACCATTTGTTTATAGTCTGCAAACAAAATGTTCTCCAAAGAAAATAGATTTTACGAGAAGCCGGAAAGCGTATAGACTGGCTATTTATTTACTTTTTCATCAATAACGTATGACTGACTAAAGTTCAGTACTCCTAGCACAGTATAAAGAGGTCTTCTCTATCTAGTCTGTGCCCCTAGTATGAGTTTTATAATGACGTTAATATTGAAAGTGAGACGTTACCTTGCAACCATTTTGGTTGCTGTGTAGGAACTGTTACCACACCAAATGACGAAAAATATTCAATCGACATGCTATTGACGTACTATGGAAGTGTTTGGAAATTAGTAGATTGGATACAATTCAGTGGTGGCCCAGTTTAATCGTTTTAATCGCCTCAGGTCTAGGCGATAGCCTATCCTAAGAATATATAAATGCGTTTATTAGTGATAACTAATAATATAATATAATAATAATATTCTATTATATTATTCTATTATATTAAATATAATAATATTCTTAGGATTACGAGAAGGCCCTTGGTTTGAAGCCATTATTACTTAAAGGCCATTTTAAAAGAATACTTTCATTATAAACTTACTTGTTTAAACCGAGACGGTTTTTTAAATACTCCTGATTTTTGAACTCCTGATGAGAACGTTAGTATTTTTATACATATAACATAAACCAGTAATTTTCATTTATGATAACATAATGAATAATTTTTGTTAAAAATTACAGCAAATATTGTGATCATGACCAAACTGATTTGTTGTTTTTTACATTATGTAGTGTCTGATTGTTTTTTTAAAATTTCGAACGTTATAAAGGGCAAAACAAAAGCTTTTATAATCACTTACTTATCACATGTCAGTTATCTTTGCACCCCTTTTAGGGTTCCCTAGTAAACCAGGAACCCTTATAGTTTTGTCACGTCCATCTGACTGTCAAAGTAATTTTACTCGCAGACTATCAATCATCATCATCAGCCTGCTCCACTGTTGAACATAGGCCTCTCAAGGATGCTGCTGCCCGTTTGTCGCTTTTTACGACACCTGCGGGACGAGTAAGGGTGGTTCTATTCTTAGGCCTGAAACCGCACAGCAAAACACGACTATTAGCATACATAATTATAATGCTAACAAAATTATGAAGTAAAATTTAATAAAAATAATATTGATTTGACTTGTAAAATGGGGATGATATTTTTTTCAGATATATGTGTACTAGGATGGGTATATTTATTTTGAGCAGTGATATGACTGTTGACCAACATCCGAAAATCAGAAATGCGTGCTTTGTGTTCGACAAGGCACGTAAATCAGATTTTCGGAAGTTATGTGTTTTTTTCTCAGGTAATACAGAACTGTTTTGTAATTCAAATTGTTGAAGAGACTGAATTTCTGTTTTAAAGTTACCTATTAGATTTTTCCAGCTTTTTTTTATCGACATTGTGTGTGCTGTGATCGTGTGGTATTTGAACACCCACAATATGTAGCCGACAAACCACAGATTAATAATCATAGAGCACGTGCACTAGGCAAATTTTGGCAAAATTTCGCAATACACCTACTGTTATCTAGGATAGACCGCGGAAGTAACCATCGTTTGCGCAATACACATGGTAGCGGACGTGCGTGGGCGCTCCGCTCAGCTTATCACATCCGTCCACGACTGGCAGCAATGAGACTACTGCTATTGATTTTTAACCGACTTTAAAAGACTGAGGAGGTTTGAAATTTGAAATAGGAATCGTAGGAATAGGCGGTCAGCAAAATGGTGAAGGAAAACATCGCTAAGACATAGCACACGTTTCTTTTTATGGTAAAGCCCTATTAAGTCAACCGACAGTAGGTCACAATAGGGCTGGCTGGACCAGGGTAGCTCGGTGAGACCGCGATACCTCGAAAGAAGGGATAAAAATCTAGAAATAGAACGTCGATATTTCGAATTTACGTGCTTTCAGTGTTAATTAATTTATAATACTCACATGACTTACAAAAAGTCAGACTTCATAGTCTTGGATTAGAACTTGAGACTTCTGAATCGCCAGTCAGCGGTCTCCACTACTTTCTACGTTATAAGATTTTTTGATAGAAAGTTTCAAATATTCGATCGTAGTTATAATTACATACTATCTATTTTATTATGGAGGAAAGGCTGTATAATGTAGTAAATTTAGAGCCACAATTAAATCTAATTGCCACAGGCCTTTAATATCCCAGAAGCTACTTAAAGCAGTCAGATGCGCCTGATCATAAATATTTAGGTGTAAGTGAGGGCATTTCCACAGCCATACTTTTTAAAGAGATCCTCCTTAATCCAATGGAACAGAGAGCATTGTCTTTACTTCAAAGGGCAATACGAAAAGCTGGACTCAAAGCTCCATTGACCGTTTTCATGAATGGCGGGCGTGGTGGGGGTGGCGAGGATGCGCTAGCGCCGTCGACAGATACTCTGTGCGCCGGAGGCTGCGTGACACGCACTTGAGTAAGGTTCACTCCACTGAGTTGGCGCGCCTGCCATAGCGCGCAGTTCGGCGGGAGTTTTAAATTAGAACTTTACTTTTTTCGAACTTTATTTTTTTTTTAACTTTTGTTCCTTGTGCCTGACTGTACTGTGGTGTGGATTAGTGTTGTTCCAAGAAGTAGGTGTTTTTTTGGGCATGCTGCTTAAAGATGACGGCTTGTAACTTCAGGTAGGAATAGATATTAAGTTATATTTTATTGAATAAGCTACCTGAAAAAAATCTGAAACATTTTGCATCTAAAACTATATCTCTATCTCAAATAAAGTGCGTTTAAAACAATATAGGAAATATTATTCACGGAACACGTAAACGATAAAAATTTATAAGTATAAACTAATTTTTCAACCAAATTAAAACCCAATTAAAATTATTTTTGTAACTAATCAATAGGTACACTATTTTATGGAACTACACGTCGCGGTCGTTTTAATTAGAATTTCACGGGCCAATTCGGTCACCCACAACAATTATTTAACCAATAATAGGTTGATAGACTTTTTATAGCTTATCGGAATTGTTGTTGTTGTTTTTTTCTTCGGAAAATGTTTAGGCAAATAAATATTAATATTGACGTTTATAATTTTTCCAATTGCTGGCGATACGTCTTTATGATTTTTTAAAATCATTTTTAACGCGTTAAGTTTTAGTTAGAAATCTAAAGATCGGAGGATAGGAAAAAATTTTTTGTTCAAAAAAAAATATCGAATAAGATTTGAAATAATATAATTTTGAAGTTCTTTATTCATTAAAAACAATGTTTCTTTTTCGCCGGCCGGCAAACATATTTTGCTAGATGATACTCAAGAAACGCCTAACAGATATTGGTTGCCTTAAACAATATACTAGGCGTTTGACCTTATTAATAATAATTATAAAACAGAGATTATTGTATAAAACGTTATTACGAAAAAGTTATTTACTTTTTTTACAAGTTCATATGTTTGGTTCCTATTAAATAAATTCGAGATTCTATAATCTTTATTTACGCTTTAATGATTAGGATTATTATTATTATTTTAAGTTGATAGCATAGTGTATAGGTACGTAATCCAGATTTTAAATAAATGAATAATAAAATCTAAATATAAAGGCATACACTGTAGTAAATTTGCATAAGTATACAAACCAGAAAGTTTCAATACAATTTCCGAATTACTTTATCTAAGATTTATAACACTAATTAAATAACGTAACAATTACAGTTGTCGACATCGTTACGAAAATAACTGAAAATGCGTGCGGTGTAATTTCGCCCAAATTACTGACCGGTCATTTTCTGCGCGTACGCACCGATCACAAAAATCGTGCGCATGTCTCGTCAACCAAGGGTGAGGTTTAAGGGCCAGTAGGAGGAGCATAGGGTCACCACGTGTAGCAAAAAATGCGTTAGTTGGTTTTTAATTGATGTTACAAAAGTTTATTTAAAAAAATGTGACTCAATTAATTTTATTTGTGTTTAATTTGTGGTTACAAAATAGGTTACAAATTAACCGGCATTTTGTGTATTAGAAACCCAGAACCTATTATTATTTTTCATTTTATATTCCATTAGGTAATTACTAAAATTCAATTATTTCTTAGGGCCAGTAATATTGTTATCTGTCAGGCAATTAGCCAGAATGCCGACACTAGATAAGCTGAGAGCTTTTTCTAGATTTAATCTAAAATACCAATTCCCGGGTGTTGAACGTTGTTATAATTTTCATACGGGATTTCGTAGAGTCGAGTTGTAATTTAGATTTCATTTGGTTCATTTAAGTTGATAAAGTATTGAAAATGTTAAAAATATTATATGCATATTATATTATGCGATGCAATTAGTAGATAAAGTTACTAGAAAGAAAAAAACAGTTACGCTGTGTTACAGTTGCAATGTTAACACGAATAGTTAAAAGCTAAAATAAAATTCTTTTTTTTACATGTAGAAATTTACCTTAACATGTAGGCATAGAGACATTTTCCTTCCATTCCTTTTTTTAATTCATAACTATGTCATCGTTATAAATGTTTATTTATAACGCATTTTAGCTTTCTAAGCATTTAAAGTTTGCGCGTAAACTGGTTGTTAAGGACACAAAAATATAAAACGATATGTATTCCTTTTTTTCTACGAAATCCTAAAAAAGACACCGTTAGCATTTTACTTTACACCACTTAATCATTTTAAATTTCTCAGAAATGATTTAAGTGGAAGATTATAATTTTTTATCGTCCAATCTGTTTAATAAAGCCATTTCGTTCGCACCTGATAACGTATCCGCGGCAACCCTAAGCTGTAAGTCGTAAATTCTGCCGCTCAGAAACCTGATCCTGGTCCAAAAAATATATTTAAAAAACGATTCAAGATTAAAACTAAAGACTATTGTTCCTTTTGTACAAGATCCCGACGATTCGAGTGGAGAAATTCTCCGTCCCTTCATGCATAAATTCATTGTCGGTTTTGTGGCAAGCGGCTTGTATAATTAAACTCCTAAAAGATTTAGATAACGGCAGAAAAGCCTTTCTTTAGAGCTCGATGTAATTGCAGATCTATTCAGTTATAATAGAGCTTTATTTTCTTCGGCCGTGAGCGGGTTGATTTAAAAGTTTTTGCAAACGGTAGCGTTAGGACTGTGCGCAAGCGCACGCGATTTCTTTGAAATTTCCCTTTTAATTTTGGTTTGTATTTGTTTTTGTTATTATATTGTCCCGTTTGGTAATTTTGTTTGAAGCTTTGTTAAGTTTAAGACAATGTAAAGCTTTTACCTTTATCTTGTCGGTTGAACAAACTGCGTGAGTATGTTAGAGAGAGGTTAAGCAAATAAAGCGTTTGTTTCGAATATTTCGTTGATTTCCGCCGCTTCGATACAACTAAGCTTAATTTAAGTAACCTTAAGTATTCGTGTTTATTTTAATTGTTTGTCTTAATTTTAATATCCTCCATAAGTGTATAGGTATAATACTTTCTTGTTAATAGAATTTAGATATTTTAGAGTATATCACGAATAATTTTAAAAGCATAGATATTAACAAATTGTGTATAATTTTTTTCGTTTACCCAATTTCTCTTAAGATAAATTTTAGGAACAACTTTTTTAGGGAGAAAAAAAAGAAATATCCAAAAGTAGAGTTCTACTTTGCTATTACTTATTAAAATTGCAGAGTTAGGTATTGATTGATTAACTGTTACGTCCATGTTAGTCTTAGATCTTCTTCTTCAGTCGGTCCTTTATTACTGAGAATCGTGGTCACTGGAGCTCTTCGATCCAACAATTTGTCTCCATTTGTTCCTAACCATGGTGGTTCTCACTGCTTGGTAGAATTTGCTCGAGGGAATGGCTTCTTTCACTTGGTCTGACCACCGTGTAGGCGATCGACCTCGTGCTTTAGATAATGTAGCCTTAGATAATGTAGAGAAAATTAGGAAAGAGATGGATTCAAACAGGGCTTGAACCATATTTACCGTATCGTGACATCGCTTTTACCAACTGAACTATCGTACCGCTGCTCACAAATGTTTAGTAGAGTTATTTCGCGAAATATATTGGATACATTTACTTTGGCCGGCTGTGACAGCGTCTATATTGATGTCTTGACTTATACCATCTATCAAACAAAAGAGAAATGATAAAATATTGAATCTATATACATTAAAACAGAAACCCAACATCGAAACAATACGCCAATCACAATTCGACTTTATATCTCTTAAGCAAAGAGCATTCGAATTACGCCAACCACAACATTCTATTATTACATGGTACCATACCTTTCCTAACTTTACATAAAAGTGACAAAGTTTATGGTAAATATATTGTACATAGTAATCGTGACAGCACAAGCACAATCATCATAAATTCCCATTCGATCTTTTGCTCTAACGAACGCAGAATTCGTGCTTACAGAAACTGCTTGCTTAAATAATAAGCATATCAAAAATATTATATTATCTATTGTAAACTGAAATAAACTTCGTAAACTAGACATGAGTGATGTCTTAATTACTTATTTCAATTAAGTATCTGTCAATTATAATTTTAGCAATGTGCAGTCTTCCGGGCTCGGCTCACGATTCATATACGTCGCGTTGCTAGGGCCCAGTTACGCGCTGCATTTAAATTGTACACTTAATTAACAGTGTGTACAAGTCTCGTTATCAGTAGTTAATTTTACAATATAATTGCCTAGCTCACAAATTTTATTAATATAACGGCGGCTTATTGCAGGCAAGTAAAAAAAGTTAAATAAAAATAAAAAAAAGCATGCAGACAATACCTACGTTACATATTATAAAATTCCAGTTTACATCGTAGGTATTGAAAGTAAACCTAGTGCTTACAGAACTCCTTGTGTCTTATGTTCTCCTGGTAATTCTAGGTACAAACGAGAGTCGGCTAGACTGAAAGACTGGTAAAGCTAGATTTTATCTTGGCGCGCGCGATCGAATAATTTGAATATCTTCTAGCTTGGAGCTCTATGCTAATTATTTTTTTTGTTATCGCATTTTTATAGTATAAGGTTTATTTTATTAAGCAATAACATTACTTATTCTATATAAGTGTATTCAAATAAATATATTATAAATTATATATATAAATCATCATAATAAATTATTGTACATCATGTCTATATGCGTACCTACAAGTTTTGCCAAAGGGATAGTCAGATTAGATAAATATTGCAGGTTTTAAATAAATAATTTAGTTTTTGGGGATGCATACTCTATTAATTAAGATTAATTAGTATTGAGTCAATTTTGGAATCCAAGATGGCGGACATAAAAATTCGTCATAAGCATCATTTGCCATGTTTTGGGAATGCACGCATTAACATCGGGTTAATTTTGGAATCAAAGTAGTGTTTTTAAGGATAGTGTACTTTAGGGATAAAGTGGTTTAGGGGTCGATTTCTGGAAAAATGCCGTTTCTAGTCTGATTTTGAACAAGACAACGTTATCGAATTATGTCTAGACGTTAAACGACCTTGACCTGTCGTTTTGCTTTGTCATCGGTGGAAGAAAAAGCCGATACAGCGCTGTTTGAATCTTAAACTTAATAAATCATTATCGTGTAAAGAAATGTCTGTATTCAACTACAAATTAATTACAATAATCATGCTTTTACAAACAATAGCAATCAGGTCTATGCTACAAATATTGAACTTAATACGATAAGTATATTCTCCAACTTAGTTCTGTAACTAAAATAAACATGTTAACTGGGTTTATAAATAGATAGAAGTACAGTTCACGATTAACCGAAATTTCAGCGAAGTGAAGCATAAATCCATGTAGTCTGTTCCCTGTAGGCGATCAAAAGATGCTCCATTCTCGGTACTACTGACCGATCGTGTATTCCTGGTACTAAGACGGAATTAACGAATGGTCAGGATCGCTTTAAAAAAAAAGCCAATGTGTAGGTACTGTCAGGCATAAAATTCTTTACTAAAATGCAGTATATTTTTAATAGATTTCTCAAGACGTGTGCAGTGTAAGTTACTAGGTTTACAATAAAAGCTCGTTTACACAATGTTCGCACGACGGGAAGTCATTGCCCAATGATAAACCAAACTAACCTACAATTCTGATATAGCCCAGACAATGTCCCAAGTGACGGATTCGTACGACGTTTTATGATTGTGGTTAGTATTTTGTAATAGTGTTTTCGTTTGCTTTTATGTGGCCTAAATACTGTACAGTCTAGCACAAAATTTTCTAATATTTGTTTTTGATTCGAAACGACGTGATGTACCGATATCCGCTGATCTATGTACTTCTTAATATCTTGTACTACTAGTATACTGCATGGAGTTAAAGTAAATGGAGGAGGCACTCCTACGAAAGATAAAAAATTTCGAATTATGGTCCAATTTATTATTATTTATGTGTAGTTTGTATTAATAATAATAACATAATAGGGCCTCATGTACTACATACCAAGTAGGTCAATTAAAAAATGGACCATGATGTGCATGAAGTCTATCTAGTAAATAAGTTGAACTGTTAAACTTTTTATGAAGAAGTAAAATAAGCGTTAAGTAAAATAAACTTAAGTTAACGAGTCCAGAACTTATACTAAGCTTTGTGTGACTTTATAAAAAGCTACTGGAACCTGTCGGTTTGATAAAATCGGTCAAGGTTAGCTCAACGATCGCTGATGATGTTAGGTAAAAGTGGGATTGAAGAACGGAATGCCGTTTAGGGCTGTCGCAATATACTGATGTCAAATTCATACATAAGTAATTAATGAATTCAATTAGAAAAATAATCCGCATGGGAAAGTTGTGATATCGGCTAGTAATCAATGTATTTAATGCATACATTATGTACATGTATTAACTAACTAATTTGTGTAGTAGTAGTGTAGGTAGGTATACTAAAATCATAAAATGTCAATGACATCAAATGTCATCCCAAATTACTACAATAATAGGAACTACATGGTGAGTATAAGATAAAAAAAGTATTAGGTATAAATAAGTCTAATAACAATCGAGCGCAATGTTTTCTTTGGTTTTGTGAATCCAGCAAGAGATGCAACGTAAATATCAAAAATAAAAATAATATTTTAGGCAAAGATTTAGATTTTAGGATTCTTGATATACTCGTAATATTAATACATTATTATCTTGTGTTTGAGGAAAGTTTCACATTATTAAAACGACGGGATGGACAAAGTCGCAAATGCTTACAAAATCCCGTAAATAAAGAAAGATTTAAATAATAATAATCGGTATTCCATGGCAACCATACCCCATGAAGGGTGTGTAGCAACGCGTGGGTGTTAAAAGATGTTATAGCATGTTTTTAGTTCGTTAGTTTACATTATTTAACTATTATCCAGCTGAATGTTTGTTTCTTTTAAATCGACCTTCTTGTTTGATGGGCTCTCAAGGACGAGTAGCTGTTTCAAATGAGAGTATTGGATCTAATCATAAAACATTATTTAAGGATTGGAAGTATTTTTAAAAAAGCAGCTATGCCACAGCTATCATAATGGGAATAGTAAATGCAGGGTAAAACAAAATAAAGAAGTAGAGTTAATTAATACCTTTTCGGATGCTGCAGGAGATGATGATGATGATGATGATGTCCTCCTCGACGTGTTCCGTCAACGGCGAACCTAGTTAGCTTTGATGATTAGCGCGAATGTGGCTGGCGAAGCCGAACTTAGTTTTAAAGGCCCAGTTGATAATACTACGAACTCTTGACCTCGTACCTATAGGCTATAATTTTTTTTAAATAAGTACAGTCACAGAAAAACACCTTTTCTGGATTCGAAACCATATTTCAACTGTTACCAAAACGACAAAACCATGTGTAGCAAGTTCAGAATTAGCAGAAGAGCTTTGTGTTCTGCTGAGCTAACTGGCATGTCGGCGTAAAGTTATATGTGCGCTGGAAACGGCGTTAATGGCCCGGAGACGGTTCACGTGTTTAGGAGTAACTTCCGCGTGCAATATCGTGTTATACAAAAAGGTATTCAGATAACTGTTACTTTTATCGGGTTTTCTGGGACTTGAAATTTGTATAACCTAATTTCATAGCTATATTTCCTTCAGGAATTAGGAACAGGTGAAATAACACCCATATTTTACTATACATTAGTCTCATCTTACAGAGAGCTACTTTGATGTTAATACTATCTTATATTACCTGCTCTGTATTTTTCCATAGAGTTAGGTAGAGGTGTAATTATTATCATTAGCCTATAAGCTAGCCAGCATTTTAATCACGACTAGCTTCGACTTATTACGTGTCCTGGTATTAAATCTGAGATACTGCCCACGATCACACTGCTTCGCCTATCGATAACAACCAGTATGATCCCATCCCATATTTCACCAGCAATGTTACAAGCCACATTTGTGACGGGGACAAACCTGTTAATATTAACAAGAGTACCATTCTATACTTCCGTAACTTCGTCTACTATGCAGAAATTCCACACGATAATAACTTATTACCTACCGACCTGGGAAACTTACCTAAGAGGCTACAATTTTAGAACAATCATTACCAATCAACGAGAATGCCTTATTAATTAAAAATCAGAATAGGAAACAGCTTTCTTTTAGCCAGTACCTTGCAGTTAGTATTTTTAATTAAAAGATCGATTGTGGAGGCAGTATATAGCTAAGGTAAGCTTATCCTAGCCTAGCCTTGTGTGAACTTATGAACCCTTGATAATTATGCGTGATTTCACTTTCATAATTATGTGCATAGTGTTTGAAATATCTATAAGAGATTTAGCTATCAGTTGTTGTAAGCGAAATGCCAATTACCTATACTTTAAATTTTTAATCAAAAATGTTTTCCTTAAGTAATTAATTCACGGCAGACACAGGCGGAGACGGCGGGATGAGCTTGACTTCTTTAAAAAAGACTGATCTTCAGCAGCTCTAGACAGAGAGAAAGGAACCTTAAGTTAGAACCTTGTAATAAAAATAATTTATTTATATTTAGTTTGTTTTTTATTTTTTTTTAACTCGCTCTATAAATGAGTCTATAAATAAAGTTTTTAAAACACCAAAAGATAAACAATACAAAATTCGTATACAAGAAAATAGCAGCAACCATTTCAGCCATGTGTAATTAATTTGCAAGTCAATTACATAATTTAATTACGTAACAATATCCCCAACATAGGAAAATACATTAACACTATTGTCACATGCATAATTGTTTCCATAATTATGTCAATACGAAAGTTCCCAATGATCATAGACGATGGGAGCGTCCTGTGTCTATGCGCGGACGCAGCCGGGGCGCACATGTTGTCACTTTAGGGGGTGGACATATGCACTTGTCATAAGGTTGTCAATGATGACAGGCTTGGAGTGCTGGAGTTCTTTTTTGTTGATTTTTTTTTGTTAAAGAGTTAGTGGTTCTTGAGAGTCGGCGGTGATTAAAAACGCATTGTAATTATTATTTAGAATCATAACTGGATGTTGAAAGAAACAGCTACATGTAATTTAGGAGAGGCATTTATGTCCAGCAGTACAGTAGATTCCGATAGGTTGAGTTGATTGAGATATATTGATCTAACAATTCTCTAGTTTTCACCTATCAATAATCTCTTCACTTCTCAGTACCAGTTACTACAGTCTGGATTCCGATGAAGCCTGCATTCAAAAATGCTCCTGTAATCCTAAACATAACTGCAGTGGTGGCCTATTGGTATAACCGTTGATTGGCAAGTCAAAGACTTTAAACGCACAGCTTCTTAGCTCCTCATAAGTAAGTTAATTTTTGTAAGTTAAGTGTTATAAATTATTATCACTCACTCAGTCAGTGCCTCGTAAAGCCATCGAATCTGCGTCCAATCGAATTGCCGTCCCATTGGTCTATGAGAGCGAAGGTATTGTAATACCTCCTACGTAAAAAATATAGATCTCCTACGAAAATAAAGTTGTAAAAAATATAATTTAATCTTTTAGACTTGAATAAAGGTAAACAAATAATCTATATAATAAAATGCAGCAAATAATATTATTAGTCCAATTAAAGTTAACAAGCGAGTATCAATCAACATTTGATGTGACTGACAGCCCTATTAGAGTTTACCAACAATGCGCGCTAAATCACCCGCAGAGCGCGGCGGGTGTTGCGTTTGACAAGCCGCGTTTACGTTTTACGACAATATTCGTCTTCCTGGCTGTACGTGTGCATGACTGTACTTCATAGACGATCGATGAATATTGGCGATCTCTAATCGTTTTCTGACGGCCTGGTACTTTCGTAGACGTTTCGATGATTTTGGCGACTTTAGCTTGCGCCGAAAATGTATTTATTCTTCTTGAGTTTTTTTCTCGGCTGTGCGAACTTTTCGGCGGTTTCTATGAAAATCCACTCTTTGAAGCCACACCCATGTTCACGATGTTTATTTATTCTGTCAGTTCAACGATCACAGATATTGCACACATATAGCAAATTAGAATACTTCATATTTCTATGGCCCTACTAGATATTATATAAGTATTTATCGGCCGTAGACAAGCCGTAGACATAGTTTATCGAATACCAACCGTAGACCAACAAATGTTATGTTAATTATCTATTACTGACCATAGACAAAGTTGTTGTAATTCTTTTTTTTCTTATCTGTAAACAAAGTTTGATGTAATACCGGCCGAAGACAAAGTTATGACTGGAAGTTCTTCATTCTGAATGTTTCCACTTTCACGTTAAAATGTAAGAAGTAGTACTTATTATTCCTGAAAGGAAATTACCTATACTCTGTAGTAAATGGTAGCTACGTAATTTGTAACATTGTTAGTTCACTAAATGAAAGTAAAACCACACTAGTTTCTGAGCGTCGATAAAAGTCCCTTTCCTTTTGCGTTTAAATTGAAGAGAACCCTTTTGTCGATAAACTAACGTAGCAAGTAACACAGTCATCTAGGTGTATAAATTCACGAGGTCTCAAAATCAGCCTATAATAGAGTCCTTAAAATTGGCCTTTACTGGTATGGTATTTTGTTAATTAATAACCTGCGCTTAGGTGCGAATTCTAAAAAAAATACGAATTTTTTAAGAGTTTATATTGACCGCCAAAAATTACATAATAGTCGTAAAAAGACGCTCCCGTTGTATTTTTTATCACATTGATTTTAAAATGTAGATACATAGTTTTGAACAAAACTGATTTTTTTTCTTATAATAATAATACCGTCTCATTCGATTGTTCAGCTACGAAGTAAATTCTAACTAAAATTATTAGTTAACTACAAGGAGCGCAGAATTTCCACACTATACTTTCGCTATCGTCGCTTGTTCCCGGTCGAATCGTAAATTTTCCCGCCAATGTAATATTTCACGCGGTTCGCTACACGCTCCTCCGCTATTATTACACAGTACACACACATACCTATTTACTCAACCTTACAAGTTACAGCTAATGAGTAATGATACCTTAGCTATGAAGTTTAGGATGTGCAATAAAGTGGAGAGATTGGAAAGCTAACAATATTTTATTAGTGGAATATACTTACATTTAGAGTTTATCGAAATCAAAACGTAAATGACAAAATAAATTACTTACTTGGGTTTTTAAGTTAATTTAAAAAGTTCTTTCACTAAATGCGTGAAAAAAATCTATAAATTAATCTGTAAGATACCAAAAAGTCACGCAATGAACGTGTACACTTAATACCATCAAAGGCCGTTTTTATCTTACCATTACATTAACGGCTCCCAGCTCGCGTAGTTAATCTACCACATGCGAGTTAAAAATAACAGTTAAAGTAATTTACCTGTAAAGGGCGCGCTTAAAAGCTGGCCAATTATTTTTAGCGCGCATGTTCAAGACGAAGCATCCTTGTGTCTCATGCAGCCCTAGTACTAGTTACACGGTATTTACAAGGTCCCTCGGGAATTACGGGAGGCGTTCCCGAGTTACAGAAAATTACCAACGACAGGAAAATGTGCGAGAGGAAGCGAGACCAAATTATGTTACACGTAAATATGTAAGAAGAGAAAGCAACGAATGAATTTATTTTTTAAAGACTGTTAAAATTAAAAAAGAAAATAGATGTAAATAATACGTGTAACAAATCCTCATTGCTCTAATGAACCATTAAAAAAAAGTGTAAATATTTGATTCACAATTTAAACTATTAAGGATTCGATTATCCTATCATCTCGTTATTTCAGAGGTGTTGGCGTAGGTGTAAATTGGTACTAGGCGGCTTGTTAAGAAAAGGTTCAACTTTCTCTAGAAATATGTTTTAATTGTTAAGTTGTTTACTTAAAGATCAGTATGTGTGGTTACGCTAGATCACAAATAATGTTTTCGAGCTTTTTTACCCGACTGCCAGAAAGGGTTATGTTTTTTACTATGTACGGATAGGTTAGGTTAGGTTACGTTACGATAACAGAATTTGTAAGAAACGATTTGCTGCATTTTATCAGAACTGAGGAAACTTCTTTCTTCGGTTTCTTACGGTAAGCCTGTCAAAGTTTATGATTATCTAAATCTCCATCGACAGACCAAGCAGTATTTTATACAGTAAAAGTAATTTTCTGAACATCTAGCAGTAATAATGTTCTATAACTTCTGTCAGTGTAGATAATTCTAAATCTAGGTGAATTCAGCAATCACTTTATTATTTGATTAAGACCTTAATGGTGGACAGCTAAGAGAAAATTGTTTATATTACTTACGGTAAAGTAATGATGATGATTGCAGTTAATTGTCTCATTTACCCCGTTTTTGAACATTTAGATATTATAGATTTTATATGAAATAGACGTCATTCTCTTAGCCTTATTTATTCCTAAACTTTGTTGAGGTTCCTAATCTAACCAGATGCAGCTAAATATAAGTTTTCTACAGAGCAACAGCCTATTTGACCCAAATGGATACGATATTTTAAAGTTTAAGATTAGTTGACAGGATTTTATGAGAGTACTGACTCCCTATATCGACTGTCAAATCTTCAAGACATTTTTTAAACTTTCGCGGATTGGAATCATGTTTGAACATCTTCAAGACAGCCACGGCCAGAGGCTTATCTGCTTTCCGAGGCACGAAGCAGGTGATAATTAAATTATAATACACTCAAAACTTCGGAAAAATCTGAGACCTCTGACTTGTCAGTCAAAAGTTATATGTAACATTATAGACACAAGCTTTTAAATCTATTGTATGTTTAAAAGCGGTGCCGCGGTGTTAGTTTCACATTGTCCCGTGAGTACAAGACTACACGATACGTAGTGTAAGACATTAATATTGTACGGCCTTTTAAGGCTACTCTTGGAAGGGCATTAGCTTCTTAGATGATACAAGTTTAAAACTAGAGGTCAAGGGTAGTCTGAGCTATGAATGTATATTATTTAATAAGAATACTAATGTATGTCCTGCTATCCTGTATCAGTCCACTACTGGACATATGCCTCTTTTCATACGCATCACTTATTTTAAGCCGCTCATTAGAAGTGTTTGCCTTTTATCGCCACGCTGGGCAAGTGTGTTGGCCATCGCAGTAGCAGATGGTTGCTATTACACAGTAGGATGCTACTGCCCATCCTCCAGATTTTTCCCTTTTTCGCTTCTTACGACACCCGCGGGATGAGTAGGGGTGGTTCTATTCTTAAACCACATGGCACATATAATGTAGATATTATAGTAGTTAAAACAATATGAAGACGAATTTAAAATAATGCTGCTGCTAAATTTGATGTAGTTTTGTTATTTGTTATATTTGGCCCCAGATTTAATGAGAGTACTGACTCCCATTGTGTATTTACTGTCATAGATTTTGAGAATAGTTTTTCGTTTATTTATCTTTTGTTTGAAACCGACTCTGACTTGGAAATCAATTGTTATGACTTTACTATAAGATTGCGCGATGATTTATTTAAACTTCACTGTATTTCCCACCAAAAATTACTTTTTTCCAACAAAAAAGTAATATTAAAAAATGTGGCTATTATTTGCGAATTAGATGAAATTAACATTAAAGAACGCTCGATTATCCTGATCTATAGTCACATAAACACTAAGGCCTAAATTCACAAGCTAAGACTAAGACTACCTACTAGGTAAATGAAAAAATGTAGCAGAATTTGTATACAATTTTCTGTTAGGTTAGGTTAGGTTAATATACACAAAACGATATCGCTTTTCCAATATCTTTGGCTGTAACTCTAATAATTCAATAGTGAACATAATACATTATTATGCAGATATTTGATAGCTCTGTGGAATTACAGTATTCTAAAATTTATTCCCAAGCACACCATCGCGTTTGACCAAATGTTTTTGTTCCAAATGTGTCATTTATATTCCGATATAAGTACGTAAATTAATACATGCAATATCTCCATCTGTCTGATAGACTATTGTTCTTTTTCTACGTACACTAAGCATAGACAAATGTTCCCATTATTCAAAAACGATTTTAGAATAGGTTGATTTTAATACCTATATTACGGGAAGTTAAAAATTAAGTATTCAATCTTGATTTTTACAAACAAAATTGTTAACAAAGGAGAAATGATTTTAATTTTTATTTAGTTTTGTGTATCACTTATAGTATATGTTCAACAACTTTACAAATCGTACGGTTGTGCGGCGCTTGTTACATCAATGTAGCTGTAACTTGTCTTGTTTGTAGAACAAAGTTTTCCCCATTCCACCCCAACTTTCCATAGTTACCACCCATTTTCCATCTCTTTCACACCTATATGCGCATTAAAAGAAACCTCTTCTAGTGTTCTGTTCGCCTGGTAGTTGCCGGGCGATAGAGCACCGCACGCCCGCACCGCGCACACATGCGCAATGCATTCTCTGTCCATACACCAATCCTATGCTCGCTCCCCATTCACATGTAACATGCACACCTTGGAGTTTTCACACAGAGATGTTTATAATATCACTTTGAATGTATTTTGTTCGCGGGAATTCTTTACAAGCAAACTCTTATTTCATATTCTATTCAACTGTATCTTTATGAACGAAGATAGTAGCTTTATAAATAATAGATAAGTACTCATCACAAAATTAAAAAATTATATCGCTTTTGTACCATTTGCATGGATAAACTTGCGCAACCAACTATGTGCTTTGTGTTCTACAACCTTTTACTATTGGGTTTATCTATAAATTTTTACTAACCAGATTTTCGTAAGCGAAATTCAATTTAAAAAAACTAAACTAAACACTTGTTGCAGTTGCAATTTTATTGGCTTTATGAGGAACCTAAGGAAACCTGTAGTGTTTGTAAATAAAAAGTAATCCAATGCATTCAACTTTATCTGTTGTCTAAATCGTCACGGAACTAGTTTCTATCTATGCTGTCCTGGTACCTCGGGTGACATTTTTCGCTGGAACGATGACGCAATATGACAGGGTTAATTTTATTAAATAAGACAGGGAGAACTTTCAGTGGAGGGATGCGTAATTTATAATAATTATCATGCAGTTAACAAATTAAGTGTGAGTAAATAAAGTTCAAATCGAGTCGTGATAGCCTAGTGGTGGTGACCGTTGACTGGCAAGTCAGAGGTCTCGGGTTCGAACCCAAGGCGCGCATCTATGACTTTTCGTGAGTTATGTGCGTTTTATAAATTAATTATCACTCTCCGTGCCTCGGATAGCACGTTAAGCTGTTGGCCCCGGCTGTCAATTGTAGATCTTTGACAGTCGTTACGGGTAGTCAGAAACCCGAAAGTCTGACAACCAGTCTTGCCAAGGGGTATCGTGTAACCCAGTAACTGGGTTGTGGAGGTCTGATAGGCAGTCGCTCCATGTAAAACACTGGTATTCAGCTGCATCCGGTAAGACTGGAAGCCGACCCCAACATAGTTGGGAAAAGGCTAGGCAGATGATGAAATAAAGTTCAGCCATTAATACTATGCAACAATTGTTGCACGTATTACATGCAAATATAAATTGTAATTTTACTGTTATATAGTCACTCACGTACATTGAGTCACATCCTGGGGCAGACGGCGCACAACAGACAACGACTGACTATTATAACTTTGTGACGAATATCTAACCAAAACAAGTGATGCCATTGTTCTAACCGTCTTTGTATTTCCGCCGATGGACAAAAAATGAAACAGTTTAAGTCCGATGCATGAGTTAAATCCAAATATTTTTTATACAATGCATGTAAAATATTTCAACACTTTTAACTTGCTGGAAAAACTGTGTCAACTGCAAAAATTTGGAACGTATTTCACAAGACATCTATATAACCCTTTTATAGGTGTTATAACTCAAACATTCATAAATTTTATAGTGTGTCTGTCAAAACAGACGCTTCCATAACTGGTGTTACGCAAACTCTTTAAAAAATGGCTCGGAAAACTTCACCCAAATTCTTTCCCGGGTACCGTATCGGTCTAAATGGTGTAATTGATTTTGGAAACACGGAAAGGGGCCCATGTTCGAGCCCTACGGTACATAACGAATTAGACATGTTAGCGGGCAAACTCGTTGATAATTAAATACTACGTTGGTTTTATTGTCAAGTCTAATTTTATTGTACCACGAAACATTTACGTGTTCTCCTCGCATTTCAAATCAATCAATTCAGTTACAAAACAAACCTTTAACAAGTTCATAGATCACTTATAAAAGTACTATTTTCTGATGGTATGGTTGATGAACAACCTAGTGTGTTTAAGCCGCCCCGTATGCGGCTGACATGGCATCATAACAATGTATAATAGAGAAGTGTGCTGGTTTCCTCATTATGTTCCCGGTCCGAAAAATCCCTGTCGAGAATAGAATTGACGTACGTGCTACTACAATAGCAGTGAACTAGCCCAGTGAACTACAAGTAAGAAAAAAAAAATGACACAGGTTTGATCTCAATGCAAGCATGAACTACAAAACCGTGTTTTAAAAATTGTACAACACAGCACATCTGAGACATTTTCTCGACGGGTGTGAAGCGATGTCAGATGAATCAGATGTCAGACACTTGGTTGATCATTCACTATAATTGATACCAACACTTGTATTTGAATGGCTTAAGTATTCGAAGTAATATGAGTACACTTCTGTAACTAAACCCACGCGGTACCACAAATTTGCAGTGCGAAAACCTACTACTATATCATTTCCCAAGCCTAACACTTCGGGTACTAATCACTCACTACCGGAACGCATTTCCTTTGCTTACCATCTGTTACAATAACACTTTATTGGACCTAGTAATTTAGCAAGTTTTAACATTCTAAAGAGGTGCCTATTATGTGTCTTGGGCTCTTGGCCGAATGGTCGAAAATGTGTGGGAATTTATAGTTTCCTGTCAACTCTATACGTGATTAGCTATTCAAATAACGCATTCAAACCACTGTGGTGTACGGTGTACCCATACCTAACTCCACTAGTCATGTGTATATCGCACTCCTCCGAAACTATTGGACCTATTTTAATGAACTTTTTTGTGTGTGTTTGGGTTCCTGGATGATTTAAATTCACAATTGGACTCGGTAAACATCTGGCGAGTCCGGTATTACCTAATTAATAATATTCTTTCGAGTAAAATAATGGCAAAAAGTGAAAATTCTCTTTATCATACCTTACACATGGAGAACGAGAAAATAGATAATACTCCACTAACTTGATGTGAATTAGAGGCCACATGTTAGTGAAAATGAAGCCACCAAAAGGCCCTTGGCTTAATGACTTCAATCGAGCTAAGAACCATAACCAACCAACATGTAAAACATCCAGATAAATTGGAACTCCACAGATGTATACGAGGTTCCAAAGGTAGGTAAGATCACACAGGTGAAAGTGTGGCCTATGACTTACAAGCTTGTATCGTTAATCGTACTAGCGTTAATAAATTCACTATCGAATGTAACTATCTTGTTAGAAACTGTTTATTTACTTCCTTCGTATTTAGTTAACTATTTTGTTCTTAGTTGTTAGTTAATTATTTGAAAAAATTAGTAAAAAAAGCCTTTTTAGTCAAAGAGATCCCACTAAGATAATTGTACCAAATTGTAATACTGCCCTTTTCCATAAAAATAGCATATTTATGTGTGTTAAAATTTTTAATAAAATACCCCAGTCCCTAAGAGAATTACCCTTAAGGCTATTTAGACTACGTTTAAAAAGATGGCTAATTGAAAAATGTTTTTATACTGTTAAGGAATTTCTGGAATCAAAAAATAAGCCTCGATAATTATTTTGATTGTAACCTGGTTCTACTTATTTTGGTTTTATTGTTATTTATAAATTCCCATATTATGTTTCTTCTAAAATTATTGTATGCTCAAAATGGGCTGATTGATGTAACACTATCATAAGTATAAATAACATCTGTACCTTACTCAATCAAAGACAATAAAATTTTACTTTACTTTACTTACTTACTTACTAACAATTTTCTGTTTTCATCTGAGTGGTATTAATTGTACTTTTTTCAATGGATTGAGTTCAATTTAATTGTTCTATTTTCCTAATAATTAAACAATATTTTTTTATTGAAAAGGTCTTTGGGACCCCGTTTTATTTCAAGTCATAATTTTATTGTTGTATCTCTTTTGACTCTTTCTCCCATTATACGCTACTTGAAAACCAATCACAATTCACGAGCGAGACGACCGCATAAATTTCATTTAATCTGCGGTTCCAGTAAAACATTGATGATATTATAAACAATGTACCAGGTAAACAGAGACGTCAGGTATTTAATATTCATACAAGATAGATAGCGACAATATTGTAAACCTGGATATCATACATATACGCAGAATAATACGAATAAACAATATTACTAGGATAATATAAACACAAGTGATAGCAAAATACGCTGACAAATAAGCTGTTAAACCTTAACACTTAACACATACACAGTGAAAACCACATTATGTTACCACAGTCTATAAGGAAAGAGTTCTTTATATTGTAATAACAATTAGTGATTAGGATAAGATCAGATTACAATGGTTTTGATTTGGGGAAAAAGGCCGACAATATTTGGAAGCTCAGTGGCAAGAAAGGGTAACAAACGTTCTGTGACATATTGCACTAACTCAAGGCCAGAGTTCAGGCCGAAATTATAAACATCGTACCAGGTTAACACGAAATTGAAGCGATGTAAGGGGTAGGTAAGTACGTACCCCTTTCATCTATTGTATAAGGTCGACCTTGTTTGTTTCTCAAAGCTAATCGAATACTGTATCGGTAAATCACATGTTGTAATGAACAGAACTTACAGCTACTTTAACTGGTAACGGTAATTACAAATTTAATCAAAGAAAATCCATTTATTGACTACAATTATTATTTTGAATAACTACATAACAGAACTACGAACTGTGGTCGCGTCTGATGGTGGGAATTAATCGGCCTCTCTTCTGATGATCACTTAATACTTATTAATGTGGAAATGAGTTTATTTTGTCTATTACTTCTTTACGGAACTGTGAGTTTGTCATCGGCTAAACTCTGAAACTGATTTTAGAGATTTGGTTGGAATATCTCGTCCTGGCACTGGACTATCTTTGACCAAAAAGGATAATAATTGTAATATTACTGTATTTACTTTGGTTATCGATGTTTGTTTAATTAATTCGTAACAATTTCCACGGCTTCGATCCCGTGAATCCAATTTTTCCAATATAAAATACCCTAAATCACTCTTCAGCTCATAAGCCATTTGTGTTCCGTTGCCATATAAAATTAATAGATGGTACTTATTATTCAAATAGATATAAAAACTAGAAATAATAGATATAAAGACAGCCCTAAGTCCGCTCCCGAAATACATAAAGGTATGTCAAGGAAGGAAACGTTACACGTGCCTTGAAAAACAGTAATGATTTATTGATCAATATCCACCGTTTTATATGTTACCGTTCCACTGCAGTTTCGGAAATGCGGATGTCTTACGTACTCGTATGACTAACATTTTGGTCAGTCTATATAAAATTTATTACATTACCATGAAAATGTTACATTTTTCAACAATATTGTTTCTTCTGTTTATTAAAATGAATTCACAGTATTTTTTTTTTGTCTGAACATTTAATCGGATTTAAAAAAAACAGTAGGTATTCAACTGAATTTCCTCTTGGTCAACTGTCAGACTTGTTCTTATAGGCCAGTGTGAAAAGTTAAATAGGTATTCTTTGCTCGTAAACAGTGCTATTACCTACATGTAGGACGGTTTTATTTTGTTGTTTATTTCCCTGCAAGTATGATGAAAAACATTGCATGTCACTTAGGCGGTACGACTTTACTAATGTCGGGCAATTATATCCTCGCTTGGGTTCGGGTTTGTACTGGGCTTGGGAATGTCCCTTCGATAGCAATTGTGTGCTTACCTTTCTTGTATCACAATGTAGTACAACTTAAATTAAATATCTTGATTATTACGCTCTGATATTGACCTAAAGTTGGAGTGAAGTATATAGATTCGATGTAACAAAACAAGAGGCATGTAATACGTGTACACAGTCCACTTCAAAATATAAACTTGAGTACCAGGTAAACACGAAATTGAAGAGATGAAACACAAACAGGTCCCCTCTAGTGACCAACAATTAAATTGATAAGCACCAAATTATAGACATTTTCACAACTTTGTACGTTTGTAACTTTATATTTTCACGATTGTAGAATTTATCACAACAAGAAGAACCCGATCATGATATGAAATATTACACTTTGAACACATCTTGATGCGCGAAAAATGTTTGACGATATTGACAATAAAATAGCAAAACATAGGTTAGGTACTCTAAAATTAACTCGACAAGCAACTACGTAACAAAAAGGAGGGTAATGTTTACAGTATCATGAAAATGTATGTAGCTATAACAAGCTATTAGGTTGATAGATAGAATTACTATAGTTTCTATTGTTGATATGCTTGCAGACCCAGTTTCATACCAAATCGATGTTTAACAAGTGAGGTCTATTCACTAGATTATTCGTCTATTGGTTTAATTTACATAATACGCTTGCAATAAATTAAATGCATATTTGTACCAGGTTAACATAGATGCTGTGATACAATTTTAGGTCATGGCGATGACAATCTTCTCTCAACACTTTTATGAAGCGACAGTTTATGTTTAGAGGTGGACATTGAGTCAATTATATCGACAGTCTTTTTATTCAATGTTTTAAATAATGGTAGAATTTTATTTCATCCTTCATCTGAAACGATTGAGGCTGAAAATTATGATCTAATTAGTCCATATTAACAGTGTCTGGATTACATCAGCATTACAGAGTAAAGGAGTTTAGATTATACCAAATGTTACATTAACTTCATGGTCTAGACCAATTATTAACAGTTTACAAACCATGTGTTGATTTTATACACTGTGTTACTATCCGTGCGTGGTGTCGAAAATTTTGCAACAGTTCTGTTCAAAAAATATTTTGGCATTCCACCAAGAAATTGAAATGTGGTAAATGCATTCGCATCTTTCTAAGCCAAAAATTTCGGAGTGATTTAATTTTAGTAGTAGAGATCATTATTGTTAAGTAGTAAATGTTTTTTAATTCGGTGTTTGTTTTGTTTTAATTATCTTTTTATTGTTTTAATTTAGTTTGACTTGTGACTATTGATTGGTGATTTATAACTCCACTAGCTGTCCCCTGCGACTTTGTTCGCATTAAATTAATTTTCCTGTAAGCGCACGTTGATAAAGCAGCTAGATTGCCTGTTTTTTCCTGACTTGAATCACAGATTTTGTTATTTCTTACTCAAAATTCATCTTTTGCTAAATAAAAAATAGCCTATAGCACTCAGGGATAATGTACATTTCTATTAATGAAAGAACTTTTAGAATCGGATCAGTAGTTTCGGAGATTTACCCCCGATAACGACATACATAATATATATCCAAACTTTACCTATTTATAATATTATTAGTACCTATTAGTATAGATGTGTAGTTTGCTTTTGTTAACTATTATTTAATGTCCATGTTTTTACGTTATTAGACGTAAGTAATTCTCTACTAAATAAATGTAAAAGTTGGTGATGATGGATAGATGTTTATTACTCTTTCACGCAAAAACTACAGAACGGATTTTGATGAAACTTTACAGTAGTATAGCTTATACATTAGAATAGCACATAGGCTACAATTTATCAACATAGCTTGCGGGCAAAGCCGCGGGTGCAAACTAGTAATAGTATATGTTTATTGTTTGCTACTGGAGTTTGTAGTACCGCTTCATCGCTTACAGTTTGACATTATAACTCTGAGAAGCGGCCATGGTGAGTGTTTCAATGTTTTGTAAGCGGTGTCTTTCGAATTTGTAAATTCAAACGTTCTCTAATTTCGTCTAATTAGAAATGTTGGCTTTGTCATTCCTAACTACAACGCTGTCTATTATGTATTTATCGTTGCATTAAATAATATTCATGTAACTTGCGTATTATCATTTATTTTACAAGAGTCACATGACAGATGTCCTATATAAAAACATAATGAATGAAGAAGAGGATTTATGGAGGTTGTATACTCAACATGTACTATCAGTCTATGACTGTCGTCTTTATTCACTAAAGGACGAAAAATTAGACAATAGGAAATCATACGTGGTGCAAAATATCGCTTAAACAAACAAGTTTGCTGATAAATTATCTGAGGTTATTATAATCTCTTTCACTTTTATTTGTTTTTGTATATCTCGGCGAGGATCGAATTTGATTAAAGAGTTGTTTTTCGGGATTCCGTACCCAAAGGGTTAAACAGAACCCTATTATTAAGACTCTGCTGTCCGTCTGTCACTAGGTTGTATCTCATGAACCGTGATAGCTAGGATAGTTGAAATTTTCACAGATGATGTATTTCTGTAGCCGCTATAACAACTAATAATAAAAATAAAATAAAGTTAATAATTAAAAGTGGTCTCCATACAAAAAACCTGTATTTTTACTATTTTTGTACCTGGAACCCTTTGTGTGAGAGTCCGACTCCCACTTGACCAGTTGCTTTTTTTTTATAAATGAGTTTCGCTCGCGCTAGGACTCATGATCGTCCATGTGGATGCATCTGTTAATGGTATGAACGTAACATAAGTTTGTTTCCATTGTTTATTTAAGTAGCCTGTTCCTTTGCCGACCGAGAGAGGAATTAAAAAAAAATACTGAACTTGGCGCCAGTTACGGTCTGCCGCGTAAGTTTAGCTTCGCTGATAATCGGCTTAGCTTTATTTCTTTAGGAACGCCATTTTGGTCGCAAATTACTTACCTACTTCCAATATAATTTTGGAAGATACCTATTATAATTGATGGTAGAAAACTGTAAATTTTGAATGTAGGTAGAGTATTATTTTGTTTCCAAAAGGAATCCATATCTTTAATTTTTTTCTCATGAGTACCTACTATTGAATATATTCAACACTATTTGAATGTCTATACCTTTATTTGCATGTCCATTTGTGTCTAAATCATGGCGAATTTAGTTATCTTTCGAACCAGGCAAATTCCTGATTCTTACTGGATGCATTTATGTAGTCCGGAGCTTTTAACTGTGATTCAAAGAAACCGTTCCTAGTATCAACTAATTCTATCAAAAACCAGATCCCTGGAAGCATTACCTGCATCCAGTCAGTCGGAAACCCAATGTCGGTGGTCTGACCATAGTAACGGTCAGAAATTCGATATCTTGTAGATAAACAATACCATTTTCAACTTTAATACTAGGAGCACAGAGGTCACTGAGGCTTGAGCATCTTGGGAACTAGGACTAGAAATACCCGTTCCTTGGTTCCCGTTAATCCTGAAGTTTTGATCTTGTTGTTTAGGCTAGACATTGCAATATTTCTTTTATTTTGGACGATAATATCACGTGTCTATGGTAGGCAGTCAACCATTTAAATAAATTCGGGGAAAAGCATTTTTTTTGCTCTAGTTCTAGTTTTTGGTAAAACTAGTTAGCTAGATTCTCTATAATTATAGTTTATCTATCAATCATTCTTGGGGATGCCTCTAAAATGAAATTAGGTAAAGGCCAATTTGAAGCTCTTACTAAACGGGGGGGGGGGGGGGGCAATCACTATTCCAAACTTTGATCCATATCCATACATCGTTGTCACTATCCCGAGCGCTACATTATTCCTGTTACTTTATGTTCGCCTAGTACAAAACAGGAGCACGCAGGTGAATAGAGAAAAAAATAAAATGTCGATGATGGAAAAACGAGATAACGAATACTTCTAATACATATAAGTAATTCTGATACAAATAGAAGTAGTTAGCATAGTACTTACAGTAGTAATAGTACAATATACATCAATAGCTGGTGAAAGTTTTTAACCATAGAGTATTCAAGAAAATATTAGAGTGATAACGTCAACCACATTGCCTTGTGCGGAGCGAAAGCAGGTCTCGCCATACAAATGTTAAAATGTCATTTTTTCAAATTAAGTTTTCTAGACCTTTTTCAAAATTTTACTCAGCAGTTAACCATGATATAAGCTAAAATGTAACTTTTTCGCTCGTGGAGCCTAGTTTAACCGCAGTCGAACGAGGTATAATCGCAAACGGAGCTCGTGTCGCGGCCGCGTTGTTCATACCCGTGCTCACGGTTCATACTTCTAAAGGGTTGCTCTATTTTTTTCTTATATACTCTAAGTTTTTAACTATAGATCAAAATCAAAGATATTGGAAGAGAGAATAGATATTGTTTCACATTTCTATGATCCAAAGTCACCAAAATGTGTAATGGAATTCTATAATCATTTCCCTGTAGCTAGCTGTCATTCCATAGCTGCAAAATTGCATCCATAACCCCATGTTACATTTTGTGTGACAATGTTTATTTATTTATTTATTTAACACACTTACATCTATCCTTACAGGAAACTCAATGCGATAGAGAAGTTACATATATTATTATTATTATTCATAATCATTTAAATAACAGATCCCTCTTAAGAATTATTATTACAAACATAATATAATTATGGAGCTTTTGACAGTAATGCCAGTGTACTATTTCGCTTGTGGTTCACAATTACCGAGACTTTCTATAATTAATCAACAAAATAAAGCTAATGGAAGCCCCGGCGTAATTTTTCAACCGGCAATGCAGCAGTGATTCAGATTATTTGATGTAATATATCATGTGTAGTATAAATATTTCTTGCGATGCTCTTTTGTTGTGATAAAGATACAAAAAATATATAGAAAAACAAATAGAGAAAAGAAAAGAATATATAAGAATGCAAAAGAAATAGAGGAAGGTTTTGAATTGAAGCGTAGGAGTATTGTAAAAAGCCTACGAGAGATATGTGCATTTAGTAATTATTTAGTAAGTTATATGGCAAGATTCAAATATAATTTGTCAAGATACCTATAAGACTGTGTTATTATTATTATCTAATTCATCAGCGTGTACTATTTATTAAAATAAAAATTATCTAAGAAATCGATAGCAGGTTTAATAACTAATAGTAATAGAAAAAGAACCCCACATCTCAGCTGTTTCGGTTTAACGATAATGATCCACAAAAACACTTGGTCTCCCGATTTTTTCGGTATGTCGTATCTTAATGATCGGTGTCGTAGCGGCGCAGGAGTGCGTTGATGCACTTTTAAATGCGTCCGCGCACTAATGGCCGCTCCCACGCTCGCGCGGTGCCTTATTAAATTACTTTTACATGGAACTTGATTCGGATTAGACCCCTAGACGTGTGCGTGTGTAGAATTTTAGAATTCGTTAAAATAATCTAGTTTTATATTTTTCTTGGTAGTTTTTTGAATAAGAAAAGTAACTATTGTTCTTATAAGAAGATCAACACATCACTGATTGCTTGTTTAGTCAGTCAGCAATAATAGTGGCTCAATTGTTGAGCAATTAAAGTAGTTGCCTACGGTGACAATGCTGACAGTACTTTCCAAAAAAAAAACTGTTGAAACTATTTGAACTTTCAACACATTGTAAAGCTACGCCTGGCATCTGATCTGGCTTGTATACACCCACAACGACAACCTGCGTCCAGTGTCACGTTAAGAAAATGGCCATGGTCCAGTAGGTTGATTGGTCGATCTGGTACATCATAACAGGAGACTTGTACCATTAGTCCAGCGAACCATACTGGTTAGACTAATGAACCACAAAGTACATACGTAGTTGATTGGTGCCAGTGACTGAAAAGTTAAGGAGAAATTGATTATCTTGGTATGAACATGTGACGGGAAAAGAATTAATAAAATGAGCAGTATTTTTGTTGTTTTAAGCTTCTTTCACGCTGCAACGGATCAACGGATTGACGTGTTATTTTGCATAGAGTTTATTGATCCGGAGACGGATATTGGGTAAAATTAGAAGAAATCCAAGCCGCATGAGACTGCTACATAATAAATTAATAAATGTAAAGAAATAAATAGATTTAATAGTAAAATAATGCAGGTTAATAAATGTCCAAAGAAATGTTTATGTTTAAAATGACTTAGGAAATAGCTAGCTAGCAATATTGAAGCAATAGATAAAGAAACGCTAGAAAAAAAGAGTATAATTAATCTCCTAATTTTAATTAATTTACTTGCCAATTTACTACTCACAGAAAATCAATTTTAGTTCGATACCGTGTTTTTGTATATAGTCTGCGCCACGGAAAGATGTTTTACAGGCACAGACGAGGCGCTAGCACTCTTTTGAAAGCGCTTTTGCGCTTTTTTTCCTTGTATATTTTTTAACTTAAGATCTTGTCAAATCTACGGGCTTTTTTTGTGCGGCGGACTCTGTAAGATTTACTCCAATTTATACAAAACTTAAGTGAAACTTAAGGGTCTCCCCACATTCTCCAGGCCAAGTCGAACCGAAGGGAGAGATGGTGCTTACATCCATAAACCGTAGACACTGACGCAAGAGACATGGACCCTAAAGTCGTAGACAGCTTTAGCGACGGTCGAGAAACGTGTAGAAGTAGAAATCTTTCAGTAAATTTTAAGTTCAATGCGTTCATGAATAACACAAGCTATTTTACAATATTTTACGAAGTGCAAAAGTGAACGCAGCATTTAACCCTTTTATTTTACGACATCGCTTAATAAAGACCACATTATACACGTGTCTCGTTCGACCGTCTTTATTATACTGAACAAGTATCTTTTTCTTCTAAAAGACATAAAATATCGCAAGGTTTTACGAGGTACGAATAATGTAGTAAGTGACAGCTTTCGATGCAAATGTAATTAAGAATGCAAAGAAATGTAAAATAAAATCGCTGTACTTAAGTGCTTAGATAATTAAATGTAATAAACATAACATATTATTTAAGTCACATTAAATTATATTATTTAGGATATCAACGCATTCTTAACAAAAAATAATATCCCTCTTTTTTTGGCTTCGCCGCAGTCGGGTAAAAAGAACCTGCTACATTTGTGTTTGTAGAGCGTATCTATCAGATTAGCCGTTTTAGCATAATTTTCTTCTTTTTCTTACGCCACACTGTTATATTACTGAGGATTCGCTGTCAGCTCTTATTATTCTTTCCTAATTTGGCATAATTATCAAACTTTGAAAAACAAAACAAGTATCATAAAATATAAATAGCGTTAAGGTAGCGGTCTTAAGATTAAGACCCGATTTCACCACTGACTAAACGCGCTCAATCAAGCTAAACTCGGTTCAAGCGTTTAACTGAGTTCATAACTGCAATTTGAGTATAGCTCAACTTAGTTTTATTAATCTCGGTTTGAAATTGGGCCTAAGTTTATCTTATTAATTAGTAATATTTCAAAAAAAAAAACATCAAACTTAATTTGGGATGACATTTGGAATTCTGACATACCAATGGCCCAAAAGTGGGATAATCCCATTCAAGACGTGTCATATTTAGAGAAAGGATGATACAGATACCAGGAGCACATGACTCTCAGAAATTAAAACAAAAATAACTCAAAATCTGTCTCGGTCCTATATTAAGCCCTACTTACCTAGGGCATCGGTATTTCGTAGAACCGAGAGCGTTTAAAGTCGGCTCCAATCAGGTTTACAACTCGTGCTTTGATGTGGTCCTAAGGTTTTACGTGCTTTTACTTTCAGTGTGACATAAATATGTGCTATAAACATCCCTTTTATTGGTGCTTAAGCTCTAACGTGTAATTATAGCTTTTGTCCATAATAGGGGCACTTGAATTTATTGTGGTGTGTCTAGATCAGCTAGTTTAGTATAAAGCCTAATTTAAATTTAGTAGTCTTGCCGTCACATTTCCCACCGGGACCACCTACTTGAAGATTAGTTTTATTCGTCATCTATTTAAAAATGATTACTATTACTGTATTATATTACTATAACAACAGGGATAGGATAAGTGTTATTGTGAAGGGGAATAACCTATCCGATATATGATTCCCCTTCGAGTTTTTGCAGGAGGTATTTGCAGTGATTGGTATCTCACGATACGGTACTAGGAATATATGGGAATTTGGGAGTTGTCAGCAACCGCATCCACATTTAATACCTATTAAGTATAAAAATGTGACAGATAATTCTGTAATGTATGTACGTACCTAATGGTTAAGTTATCAGTCGAGTGTGTACCTACATGTTAATGTTGCGCATTATTGAGATATGAATTCGATGTGTGTTATGTGATAATCAGGATGCATAGTTATTGTATAACTAAAGTTATTATTAGAAGTTATGTTATGTTTTATACCACGTAGGTAATAAGTAATAAATTGTTAGTTTTTCAGCCATTTCTTCTCATCGACACATTTCTGTCACACTACAGAGCAGAAATACGGAAATAATTATAAATTTGAGTATTTTTTAAACGTGGCTAATTTTTCATAAAATATAAGTATTTTCTTATATGTCTATCTCCTTAGTACCTAATATAGGAGTCGTGATAGCCTAGTGGTTGTGACCGTTGACTGGCAAGTCAGAGGTCTCGGGTTCGAACCCAGGGCGCGCACCTCTGACTTTTCGTAAGTTATGTGCGTTTTATAAAATAATTATCACGTCGGAAGGCCGTCCCATCGGACTATGAGAGTGAGGGAATAGAGAGTGCACCTGTGTTTGCGCACACACTTGTGCACTATAATATCTCCTGCGTAGTTGGCTAGTCTCCGTTGAGATTGGCCGCAGTGGCCGAAATTCGGTCAGGAGGATTATTACCTAATAGTAATTTATTTTCCTCACCACAATATTCAAAAGTAGCAACAAATACACAACTCTCTATCTCTATCTATCTTCATAAAGCTAACTAAAAATATTTTAAATTTTTATAGTTAAATCAGAGTGTTAATCGACCAATTAGAACCGGCAGATGACTAATAGTCAATAATCATTACCACAACACTGTCGATAAAATTAGGAACGGCCCCGTGGATACACTCTTGCGCAACTTGTTTTGGGAGAAATTTTATGTGAGAACGTGTGTAATGCACTTTTAGTGAGATTGTAAAAGCAACATTGTGATGATGTATATTTGAATCTATTGGGAAATAAATGAAACTGTAAGCCGGAGGTATTCATCACTAGTGAACATTGTACATTCAAGATTTCCCAAGACGTGTGAGTTATGCCTTTATGATTCTATTCTTTGGGAGTTGTACAAAGGCGTTCGTTTAGAAACGATTCAAAATTATAATATTGATGTGGGTATACTATATTATACTATCGACGAACCTTCGGCTTCGGCTTGAACCAAAATGTGCCGAAGTTTTTGCCGAAACCGAAGGTTTTTAGTAAGCGAACGATAAGTTGAAAGGTAATTTTAATCAACTCGTTAAGTTGTAAATGTTAATAATATACAATTCACATAAATTAAACCAAAAAATACATTATTTTATTCACTTTTATCCAATCTTGAATTTATTTTTTAAATTTCTCCCTTAATAAATATTCGGCTAAAAGCTGTAGCGATAGCTAATTAAATCGTCTTCGGTTTCGACTTAGAAATTGATGTTTATAATATTATTCCCTTTTTTGTTATTCCTTCTTTCTGTTTTCATTGAAGTTTTACCGCGATTAGAATTCTTGTTTTATGAGCTAGTAATGGCATGGAATTTTCTTTGGTTTTTGTTGTGCACACACGCAATATAATTTCTGCCATCCCTTTCGCGTATGGATTTTTTAATTGGGAGGGGTCAATGATCAGATTGGCTCCTAACAAAGTACGGTCGCCAGGGCCAACCCGATTAGGATAAATAGTACTGGTTCAACAATAGTTTAATTAATAACCGTCATTTTATCTGTGCTGTCAATGTCGTTTTAATATAAGCTAATGTTATAGTTACATTCTTATTCTACGGTTAATTAATATTTCATAGCTCTTTTTATTCCTACTCGCCTAATGTTCGTTAAAGCGGATACCAGGAGCGCATAAGCGGCCATTCATTTCAGTCTAAGTTAACCTGAGCAGAATTTCGAACTAAAATTGCTCGCCAGTATCTCACAAAGTGTTTTGAGAGTGCAAATAAACACAGGCTAAGATAAACGAGTCTATGTTCGGATTGGGTCAGGGGATGCTCTGCTTTTCATTAAACATTTTGTTAACTACATGATCGGGTTAGGCCTAGAGACAATGAAAATTGGCTTTTATACAAAAATACTTTTACTTGCTGTTAAGATCATGTCATATTACTATGTGAAGGTATGGTAGTTTCTTCTGTTCTTACACGTTTTGATAATTATGCAAATGGGTCGAACTGACTCTACATCCTGCCCAAAGTTTAATTATTCCAAAAATGACTGTACTACACAGCGTAGATTCTTTTGATTGTCGAATAGCATTCCAGGAATCGCTCCACATGTTGTTCAATGAATCTTGGCTGGACAGTTGCTTACATTAGCCCAATTCCTAAACCATAGATAGAGAGGATGTTTAAAACATGTTTTACGAGTTTCCCTATTACTTTCAGCGGATTTTTGCAGTTTATTTTTGTTCTTCTTTAGCTTTATCTGATGACGTCATTTTTAGCCTTCGGGAATGCTAATTTGTTGTTTCAGCCAACATGGTATCAAAATGTTTATTGCATATAAAATTGTCGGCCAGATCTTTTTGGCGCAGACAAGTTAAATAATTATAATTTACAGTGATGATGTTAGATTAGATAGTTAGATTAGCTAATATACGTTGAAAAGTCAGTCATGAAACAACGAAAGTCATGAAACAACGACAAAATGGTGACGCAACGTTTTGCTTCAAAGTACTAGGCATGCAGAACTTCACAAGAGCTCTCCGGTCAGGTTCATGTATGAAGTGGGCTTTACGCTTTAGTAGAAAGGGTAGTTTAGTTACGGGGTTGTAGAGCAAAGAGAATTTTGCCATTTCACTCGCACAGTTTCATTCATTGAAACTATAGACTACACATTATTTTTAATCACAATGACATGACTGTCTGACTTGCTACATAAGACTGAAGTAGTTTTATAAATAAACTAGCTGTTACCCGCGACTTTGTCCGCGTTCAATTAAATTTTCCCGTAAACACACGTTGATAAAGCAGCCAGATTGCCTGGTTTTTTTTTCTTACTTGAATCACAGATGTTATTTTTGAAAACTGAACTTTTTTTTTCAGAATAAAAAATAGCCTATAGCACTCAGGGACAAAGTAGCTTCCTCGGTAGTTCCAGAGATTACCAACATACATACATTATTACATACATACATACAAACTTTACCTATTTATATTATTAGTATAGATGTACTTACACATTAATTAAATTACTTAATAGTGTTAAATTCAAATTCAACGTTGTCACGTTTCTCAAGAATCATGAAAAGCGTGTAATTTTATCACAGTATTTTATTATTTGTTAGTATTTGTTTAGTTCATAAAAAATTAAAATCATTAATCAAAGTTAACCAGTTTGGCCTGTGACTTGTGTTAGAAAGGGACGGACGATAAAAAGGGATAGTGCCACATTCCTAAGGGATTCAACCTCCGAAATTCTTTAGAAAGGGAAATTATTTTATCTTTTTTCTAACCTGCTTATTAAACATTGCTTTTATAAGGCTAATTTTTAGTTTTGAAGTTTTTTCATCCATGATCTATGGCTGGAGGTGTGAACCTTTTTGAATTGTTTTGTTTTATTGGTTTTATTTATACTGCCAGTGTACGTTCGAAATTTAATTAATTTCGATGATTAGGCTATTCAATTGATGGGATTTGAATTAAGAATATTTATGAGTTTATTTTTAAAGTTTGTTGTTGTACTCTTCAAGAGATCTTTTCAAGAAACTCATTTTGGTAGACTAGGTACAGATATCTTACGCTTCTAAACGGGCAATATTTTACTGGTTTTATGAATATTTTGTTTCAGATTATATTATAGCTACAAATTTTAATATATCGAACAGTAGGTATGGCTTACAATGCTTATTTTCAAAATGGTGATAATGGCAAAAGTAAACTTTAAAAAATAAAGTTAAAACCACAAAAAAATGTGATGTGCCTAATAAATCAAAATTACTTACTAACTAGTCCAGCTACCACAGTATAAATTCAATAAAAGTAGCTTTAGTTAGGTACCTACTTTGAAATATCTTTACCATACCAATCCGTGTCGGTACCAATAATCAGCCTGCCGTTCAAGAATTGTTAGAAGTAGTTAGATGACAGAAACATGCTTATTATTTTATTGTTCATTAAGCCGAGTAAATCTCTGCATCACTACATGAGCCGGCGAAGCTGTCAAACTGTCATGCATTGCCCAACTATTTAAAACGGAAGATTGATCTCACTTTATGGCTAAATCGATCGTAATTGCAGTAAATTGAAACAAAGTAGAAGCTAACAAGCTGCAATCTGGACTAACTAAATATTTTACTTGCAGCAAGACGTCAAGTTTCTGTATTTTGACAGTTAAGTAAATATGGCGGTTCGCGCATGCGCTCTTCACGCCTAGCAAACAGAGGCGCGTAAATTTCATAGCTATTTAACAGTCTGTATTTTGAATGCATCGTCTTAATGCACAATTTATTTTTTTCTGTTTGTTTGACACATATTTCGTATGATTTGTAAATCGTTGTAAATGTATGGTTTATTTTTTTGGGAAATGGTCATCGCATTATTACTTGAATAAATAACATGATTATATTGTAATGATAATTAGATATCTACTGGATGATGATAAACAGATCTTTAAAGATCAAATAATGATAGAATACGAATGTGTAAACAGATATCAAATACACATCTAAGACACATCTAATCACCCATTTAAGACCTTCCTTGCACATCTCAAGACTAGCCTAAGCCTAACTGGCCTAGTCTCAAAACATCAAGAACTTTTCTGCATCATCAAAGTTTGTTACTTTGGGAGTACTTTTTTCTTCAGAAGTTTAGTCGAAAATAATGCATTACATAAAATATTAAAAAACATACTGATTACACTGACCTCATATTCAACGATGACGTAGGCATGACGCAATGATTTATGAGAATCCATCTCACTTTATCTAACATTACGAGATGGTAGATGGTACACCTATTTCAGACATCATACATCAAAACGTTCCAAAAACGACCTATTTGTACTATTTTCTCTAACAAGAATGGTTTTTTTAACAAACCAATCAACAGTATAGTAGTACTAGTAGATGTATGGGTTTTCTATGTTAAAACTTCAATCAACGTTGTCGAAGCTTGTCATACATTCAAATTAAGTCATTGAAATATTTACTTTGGAATGGTTGGAACATAATGGTCGTTTTCGCGGTCCATTGAGCCCAAACTGACCTCATTAGATGGGCTATGATGCGTTACACTGATTGGGATTTGGCCCTAAGCCACTCAAAATGAAAATGTTGTGTTGAATCGATCATTTAAAGATAGATAATTTTTATTTAAATGCATCTCTGGCTGTGTAATTACTGCTTTTAGTGTAAGATGCCGTGATGAAAAGTGGCTTTTGATGTAAAACGAAAGTAGGCAATCCAAAATAATTTCAATAATAAAAGACTAGATAAAACTGCTTTGAAGTGTTTTCTCGTATTAATAACATTAAGTTTATCACTAAACATTTCATTATACATCTATTATGACTTAAGAACTTAAATGCAATCGAATACTCGTAGTAGCTACTTAAAATATTTACGAACTTTTATTTTGTAAAAGCTTTGTTTACAACTTTTGAAATTCTAAAATCGTTTTTCCGTGAGAAAAGTGTCGTGTCTTCGTGAGCAAGTTTGCTTTGTTTTCTACGCACACACCAGCAAAAGGCCTACTTCGAAGTGTACACACTCTCATATTTCACGGCACGAGCCTACTACGCAGCTACGCACCCTTCGACCCCTAAATCCGATTAGCAAGATCCCTCAGCCCCCATGAAATCCCCTCACCAAAGCGCCCTTTTTTATCGAGTTTTGTCCTAAAATGGAAAACAAGTACCAGGATTCCAGTCTTAGGGAGCGGTGAACGAACTTTCACCCTTAGAACACGCTCAAGATGCGCAGACTCAAACTTGTCTTGTGCCTCCGCAACCCGCGCCCCATATCTAACTCTTTCTAACGCTACGCTAGTGACGTAGTAACGTATCTCTTTCGCTCTCATTAGAGGGGTTGGTGTTCGTAACGGTTGCAAGTGTGTGTGAATTTCGGTTAGGGGCCTCTACAACCCCTTCGACATGCGTTGCGTGTGTGGTTATAGCGTGTGTTATATGTTATGTCTCGTGGGGAGGCATACATGTGATAACTTCCTACCGATTTCTGCTGCCTTGGTACAAGAGTATGTGTAGAGATTAGAATTTGCTAAGCAAATGCTGTTTTTTTTCTAACACATGCACACACATGTGATGCTAACGTAGGTTTCTAATACTCATAACTTTATAGCAATACATAGATCCGTTATTCAAATGCACTTCTAAGCTCGTATGTGGACAGATCAATTCAATACGACTGCTGGACGATAGAACAGGAAGGAAAATCTGTTTGTGTCTTCTATCTCTTTTACTCGTGAAGGCTTTTGGGAACCTCACACGTCGCAATTTAGAATTTAGAGCGAACAATTGGACAACTTTTTGTAGTAACGTAAATATGTAGGTTCATAATATTGATAATAAAAATATGCTAAATATGTATTTTGATTTGCGTTCAAGTAACATGCTAAACGTAAAATTAATATTTGAACTTAAATTCTAATACTACGACAAACCGCACCAAACAAGTGCTAAGCAAATAATTTATGAAATGAGTTTTCACACGAGTAACCACAACATTAAATTTTACATACACTATTATTATTTTTAGAGGTTACGGACTTAGCTTTTGTGATTTACAAAGACGCTATATGGATACGAAAAAAGTGTTAAAATAATATTAATTACCTAAGTTTAGTATTTGTTTGACTTTTAAAATCAATTGTTTAGAAAATACGTGACTAGTAGCGACAACTAGCGGTCACAATTTTATTTTGTATTCACATTTGGAACGAGCCGCAACCGCAAACCCTCAACTGCAGCAGAGAATATTGACTGCAGCGTGTTTGCTCAAGGTCACGCGTCACAAGTTCACAACCAGTTTGGGCTTTTCATTTACCGTTTTGCGTGAAGTTCATCTCAAGGAAAGTTTGTTTAAGAAATCTGTAGTGGTTAACGTTTGTCTATACTATGGAACTGCATACTTAAATGTTTAGTAGGACAACGTATCTGTATGGTATATGTATATGATGGACAACCTGGTGTCAGAGTTTAAAAATGCTCGTAGGCCTCTTACATGACTTTACACAGTTGAAAAATATCTCAGGTGTGCGCCAACACCTTACAATGCTTTGGTTCACAGTTTTAGCCAGTGATAAATAATTAATTTATAAAACACACGTAAATCTGATAAGTCCTAAAGAACCTACGACCATGACTTGGCTGTCCAACGGCATATGGGATATCACTAAACAGTGATATCCGGAGTTGACAAGGTTCGCTGTTGACGGATACGTCAAGGAGGACATCATTATCATCACTGCTTAAAAATTCGATACAGCTACACATTTGAATCTTAAATTAGATTGTATTGCAGATTTTTTGCGCTTACTTTAATTTAAAGTTAAACTGAACGAATAGCCAGACAAACAGGCGTCATTATAATAGTACTTACCACATGTTTATAGGCATGAATAGTCTCGGTACATCTCATTAGATTGTCGTGGAAGTATAAATAACAATACATATGGCTGGCGGCCGCCGGAAACGTTCATTGCATGATAACAATATAAACTAAATGCAAAAATGGCGCGCGAATAGACAATACGATTGATTCACGATCTCTACCGAGCTTACGATGCAGATACACGGACGACTTTTTACACCGACGCGCGACAGTCAACATACAGGCATGTGTTAGATATTAAGCGTTTTGACAAAAATATAATCTCACACTGGCAACACTGATTTTGACATTAGACTAGAATGAGCGGGAATTGGATGATGCTAAGGAATATTGTGAATTGTTATTATAAGAAATAAAAGGAATTTAAAGTGAGAAAAGTAGTATATTTTTCACATGGTATCCAATCGCTCGGTACCTAGTCTAGCAATTAGTGACATGGCCGCTAGTGTAATGAAAGAAAACCGCGCGAAGTAAATAAATCGGTGGTTTTATACGCAAATTCGAAATCTGTTGTGCGTGATTCCAGAAATGCGATATCAATATTGCGAGGCTATTTTTTTGCGTTGCGAATAAGTCTAGTCGAGTGATCTAGAGCTTTTAGCCGATTGACTCCGGGAATTACTAAATATCTTCCTAGTTATATATTGTCTAAAGTTGCTCCATGTCGCTGAAACTTGATACATTGTAGGGACTGATATCTCGAAATGACCGCTTGACGACGTTATCTACAACCTAAGTTTACCTAAGGCGACTGTTGCAGGCGATTGTCTCCGGAATAGTCACCCGTGAAAACTGCATCTTTATAAATTGCCTGTAAAAATAAAAAAAATTTAGCGCAACTCTATCAATATTATCTTATAAATACTTTTTATTTGTTTTATGTGCCTGTATTTTGAAATATAGTAATGGTAAGACCACAATCTGCTTTAGAAAAAGATTGAAATCTATCTTTGAAGTCAGTTTCAGTTCGATTTTTTGACAGCTGTATTGTATATTTCTATCTTTTTAAATTAACTTTTTTTTTGTTCAATCATCAAGATTGTCAAATATTTGAAAATAAAAATAATAAATATTGGTTGCCAGGACAATGCTTGAAGTTTAGCAAAAAGTTTGGTGTCTATGTATTTAACAACAAAATATATTTGCAATAGTGTCAAGTGCCTCTTTGAGAACTATGCGCCATATTTGAGTAGGCACAATGACGTCATAGTTGGTCCACATAATTTATTTGTGTTTGTAAAACAATGCATTTTTTTAAACCTGTTATTTGGGATGTGGTTTTCATATCGTGGGAATGATTTACAAACTTTTTTTAGGGGAAAGTCTTCACATTTTTAGCCGACTTCCGGAAAGGAGGAGGTTCACAATGTAATGAGCTTATTTTTTTTTATTTATACACAGATTACTCCGTGACTAGTGGGTCCAATATCAGTCATTCTTATTTGGTTTGAAAGAGTTTATACCGTCCAATTGTTCCAATATAAAATAAGCCATGATCTCAGACTATGAACTTGGGAGATACAGAACGGAACTCTTTACTTCCCTTTACTTTTAGAAGTATTATTGATAACTAATTTCCGAAAAGTTGGGCCTCCTTACTTGAAGTTAATTTGCAATTAAAAATTAAAAAATAAATCCTAACAAATAAATAAACCGACTTTAAAAACACTAAAGGCCGAGAAATCGCACAAAACTTTCGTTTTAGAGACGGTGGCAAAGCTTAGGATTAGTTTTATAAAATCTAGAATCAACTTGACTTGGCACCGACTCCAAAACGAACTTTGTTTATTTATTTCTAGCTTTTTAGTATTTCGGAATCTGTTTTATCAGTTTTATGTGTCTGTTTAACAGTTTTTTTTCTTTATAGGTATAATATACATATAGCTAATACTGAGTTACAGAGTTACGTAAGATTACAGGTCCAAATCATGATTATATTATACCTTATTAATTTAAAATATTCAAACATTTTTACGACATCAATTAATTTTAACCCTTTCTTTGCAGGTAACAATAGCGGCTGTCCCGGTTCCTTATCCCGTAAGCTTGTGTGTAAATCACACATAATCCCGGGACTCGAGGCCACCAGTACCGGTAATCATAAAATTTTCGTAGCCATAGGTTTTATTGTACCTGTTATTATATTATTCACCGCTTCATATTTTTATTGAACTATCTTTTTTTATAAGCACAAATTTAGTATCGCTCGCTTCAAAGGGTCAAAAGTTTAATTTTAAATTATATTACCGTTACTTTAATAAAACTGTTGTAGAGATAGTTAATGAAAGTGGTTATTGTGACAAACAAGGTAAGTGTTAAAATCATTGTCATTCAGTAATTATTACCTATAAACCAGTCAGATTTAAATAGATAAACTTTAACAATTAATTAATCTTAAATACTCATGCGCACGTAGCTTTCGAAATCACTCAAGTAAACTATTATGAAGATTTAATGATTTGTCGCAACTCGCATGAAACACGCAATAACTTCTCCAATGAATACGTGTTGGAAAAACATAAAAATTACAATTATTAATTAAATTATTATTTACTGTCATACGGAGGGGTTAACGACGTATTGTTAGAAAGGTTTTAAGTATGAATTTGGATGGTTGTAAGGGTGGATAGAAAAGGAACAAGCAGTGACGTGACGGCTAAATAGAGATGAATGATGAAGAAAACCTATTGCGCCTGTACTAATTAAAATTAGGACAAGGGCTGGAAGAACATCGTCCTAATATCCGTCCCGTCATCCCCGTCTACGCCGACTTCGTTGAAGGGCTACTTCGTTATTCAAATGGACCATAGAGACTATTAGATATGCGTTAACCCTTTGAATGCCACGTCAGGCACCGGTGACTGACAAACAATAAAAATTGCATTGTGTCTGCAGCGTGGCAGTCAAAGTGATCATGTTTACCCGGTCCCATTTCAATGTGGCAGCTTTTGTGCGTGACGTCAATGGTTTGGGTACTAGCGCGGAGTATGGTGTTACGTATTTGGTCTTTTGACACCGAGAATTGATACTGCTCTGATGCTCATCACGGACGCATACCTCGAGATCAGACCGCTAACTAATGGTCATTAACCAAATTTGTGCGACGTTTGACAGGATAGGGATGCACAGAATGCGCACGTCCATGAGTTTTCTTTCTCTCTCTCCCTCTGTCTTACTATCTCTACTATTTACTGCTACTACCATAATAATAATTTACAGTTGTAGTAATCTGTAGATTAACTCACAAAATAAAAAGTACTGCCATTGAATGTATGAATTCAATGCGAATAGTGTTTTGTCCCTGACCACTATTACTGCTGTGGGCGGTGGAGGAAGGGTTATCGGCGCGCGCATGGATGTCCGCTCCATTGGTCTACATGCGGAGTGACCGAGTGATTAATAACGTAATTTTTTTATTATATGGATATCAACAAATATAAAAAATCCTGTTCAGTTGTTCGTTAACTGAGATTTGTTCTGGTTTAATATGCGTGTACAATACTATGTGTACAATGTTAGTAGTTCTATTATTATCATTACAAAGTGCGTAGTATTCTATCTACGTTCGCTTCTATTTATTTTTATTTTTTTATTTATGTTTATTTTACAGGCTCGCGGTCTATATGGTCATTAATATTGACCACGAATATAAATAATATGGACTATTTGAACAAAGAAAAAAAAGTTTATTTCCATTTTTACCCGACTGCCAGGAAGGGTTATGCTTTTTTAATGGTTAAAATTTTATGAATTTATGTCAACAATTTCATTACTGTAACACGGGTCCGATTGGACAGGAAAACAATAGTTAATTAAAATTATTTCTGAATATTTACAACTTAAACGAAAGTGTTTAATAAGTATTTCCTCACCCACCAAATCTCGGAACACTCAATACGGAAGCCGTAACTCATAAATTAAAAATAAATGCCGACTAAAGAGTAAAGTAAGCACAAAATAAACTGGTGTAAGGATAAAAAGGTTCTTTTTATATCGCTCCCTAGCTTCTGAGAAGGAAGTGTCACCGCATCCTTTTGAGAGCGATCAATTAGTCGTGAACGGCGTGAATGAATTAATGATAAACGCTTTTTTTATAAAAAAAGAAATAAATTTACGTGACCCTTTTCTTGATTTTTAGAAATAAATAAATTTGGGACTTTGTACTTACCGTAAAGGGGTTATCATTTCGTCGTGGGGCTATAGTGAGTTTTTTCACATTCTAAGCTTAGTTGTGATATTATTAAGCTTATTATTCTTTGGTGATAAGAAAGCTTTGGGTTCTAACCTACGATCTAAGATCCTACTTGTAACTTTGTAAGCTTCTTAAATTCCTTTTTTCTAATCTTGTCTATATTAATCCTTATTACTATAGCAATATATACATAGATTCGACTATAGCACAGATTACTAAATAGTTACTACTATAGACACAATAAAAAGAACAATAGCATAAATTATTATATGTGTACAGGACAGGTAATGGGTTAATATTATATTTATTTTCTTGCTTAGGTATGGGACAGACAGTGTTATACAATTTTTATCCAAAAATATTGTGGATAAAGTCACTACTTCGTGGTGGAAGAGAAATATTAAAAACTGAAGAGTGTATGTTTGAAGGCGCTAATCTCAGGAACTACTAGACTTGATAAATTATTTCTATAGTCCTTGACAATGAAAGATAGGCTTAGGTGACAAACTGTTTTATTGACGTAACGTATACATATAATTAGGATCCATAGAAAACACCTACCTACTAAAAGTTCGTAACAGCCCGTTTATTGAGAAAAGGTATTAATGGAAATTTATATTTCCTAAATAATTCATCAAAGGTCAAGAAATGAGACATAATAGAATTTCTACGTTACGTACCGCCGAGATACAAAAGATCTTTTAAAATATAACAACATTTTGAAGAAAATAATTATAAGCAAATTCTAAACCCATTTTCCCAGTTCATTGCGAAATACGAGTTTCTAAAGTATTGTGTGAGTACTTGTGTTTTACTTTAGCAAAGAAATGCCTGAGCCCAACATCAAACGTCGGAGTACATCGGCCGGTAATAATATTTGCTCCTAACAAACCGAAACTAATTGCTTTGTGTTGTTTCTGGGCTAATCACCGAGTAATTACCTACCTAATTATTGGTACTACTCACGCGTTACTGCTATCCTAGTAATTTGAACGTTGTTTCATGAATTGTTTTCGGCTATCTATCAGTTTGATGGTAAGCTTGATCAGTTTGATGGTATAACATTGATTGGACTGCCAAGTTAAAGGTCGCAGATTCAAAACCCAGGCTCCTCTGACTTTTCGAATTTAAAGAAACATTTAAAATCGACATTCAAAGCCGACGCGACGACATTCAATCTTCGTACGGCACTAGTACTAGTT
The DNA here is from genome assembly GCA_936450705.2 of Protodeltote pygarga. NCBI lineage: Eukaryota > Metazoa > Arthropoda > Insecta > Lepidoptera > Noctuidae > Protodeltote > Protodeltote pygarga. The sequence continues at coordinate 10,330,516 of OW388266.2, forward strand.
ACCCCAGTACTCTTTGATCACAACTTTAATAAGAATATAATCACTAAGAAAAAAGTGTCGATGTCATAAAGACACCACTAGATGAAGAAAAATCTTTGGTGCTCGAATGGGTACAAAAATAATTAAATGGGTGCCAACAGATTGGTGCCAGGTGCCAAAATGGGAATGCTTCCAAACATGGATTACACAATATTTATTACACGGGTTGTATAGATCCTTTCGCTTGTCTAGCATGCCTCTTTTACGAGTAAATATAATGAAAAAACTATTATTTATTAATCAGAACGTATCTCTACGTGAGATAAGATCACAGATTTATTAAATATAAATAAAAACCAATTTTTTGACTATTAATTAAACTTAATCTTATTCTTAACGGTCCAGTCTTAACAGTTTGAGTATCGAATGTATTTCTGTCCATGCGCCAACGCAACAGGATCCGGAGGGATGGATTAAAATAACTCATTTTATCCTTTTTTAACATTTGAGCCTAAGTAGCGGTTGCCAGGATGAGATCAAAATCTGTGTGTTAGCTTGAAGATGGTGACGATATCAATGGTAATTATATTTTTGACATTGGAAACTGATTTTGAAATTTTATACGGCTTAGGAGAAATACTTTTATAATGTTACTGGATCTGTTCAGATTAAATATCATAGTTTTTAATAATAAAACAGTGGTAAAAAATACGAGAAAAAAATTCAGAGATTTTACTTGTTTTAAAGATAATAATCGCTTGACTAAATAAGTAATAATAAATTGGAAGTTTTGATTGTTTTTATTTTTTATAGAAAACCTCATTACTAGTAGCAAAAACCTCATTACTAGTAGTAGTAAAAATATCACTCCTAAAACTATAAAATCCATAAAAAAATAAAGCTAATTTAAAAATTGAATATTAAAAGACACCTAAAACTGTCCGCCTCTCTTCGGCTTATTTCGGTAAATATAAAGATGCTTGCACACCTCAGCGTAACATGCGTGTTACGTGTAAAGATTTGTCTTACTGATAGTCCTTGTCTGAGCGGCAACATGACGTAAGACCGCGTGTGCTACTGCACAGCGATGCTACTCCAAGATTAGGTTTACCTTTGTAAGGGCTGACTCGTGTCTTGTAGCTTGAGTTTTGTAAATATTTTAGAACATGCCTGTAGTTTTGCTCTGTAGGCTTACAAATTTAGCGCGGTTCGCTGGTTTTTCACGTTGTAAATCGAGTGTAGAACTGTAGAAGTGTAGACCGAATTATGCCGAATGTCAAGGGTTGAAATATATGTGCCGATGCTGAAGTTCGGCTAGACTCGATTCGAATACATTTGTCAGTTTTATAATGTACTTCTTACTCGTTATCCCTGTTGGTTCTCATTTCACTTGGTGCTAGTAGATATTAGTCTGCAGAGGTAGGAAAACTGTACGGAGAGCTTAATATGCAACCACAAAGCACTTTATTGAGGTCCAATAACCAATTTTACAATACTCTGTAATGATGCTAAGTAATTTGTGGTAAAATGTGCAAAGAATTTCAACTTAATCTACACTTAGTTATGTAGCCCTGGTAGTTTTGTTCTACATGTAGGCGACCGCAGCCTATTATGGACAATATAAAAATAGTCCAAAAATGGGAGTTTAAGACAGATTGGCCGAGGCTTATCAAGGCTTGTAAAGCTTCGTAATATGAGACTCATTTATAGTCTTTTGTAATATTTTGAAAATAATCTCACCTCTTAATCTAATGAGCTGGATATGTAGTTGTTGTTAACCTCAACCGATTCTTTCTCTCTCTTTTAATGTCTTTTAATTGTTGTAATAACTCATGTCTCACATTTTGCAATCTTAAAGCACTGATGTCCTTAGACTTCCGATTAAAATAATATAACACCATTTCTCTTTCTTTTGTCATTCAAGGGGAAAACCATGGAATTTAACATTTCCTTTTCGCTAAAAAATTGTGTTTCGCCAGTCGATCATTATATAAGTGAGAGCCTTTGTTTGACCTACAAATTAACAATGGCTTATAACATGTTATTAGTTATAAAAAGATGATTACGCTCTTGGCCCTTTTGTTCCCCTAGTACGAATTAGATAAATGATCGATACATTTGGTAGGTTATCACTGAAACTGTATTCGATATTAATGGTGATAAAAATAAAATAAAATCGAGTAGTTTACGAAAGTGCTAGAGGTATGAAACGCAAAACGAAACCAACGTAAAATTATTACATTAATAAAAGACCGCCAATTTGTTTTATTACTGTACGTAACCTGTAAGTTATGTCGCCCGTCAGAAAATTTTATTAAAAAAAATACGGCACGTATTGGGCACGCTCGACTTTTAAGGGTTGTCAATTTTTCTCAATCATATTATTTTATAAAAATGTTAAATAATTTCGTCTTGAAATCCTCGAGGTTAATTAAGTCCATCGATACATTTATTATACAATCGATTAATTTCGATGGCACTTCGTTACCTTAGATGACTCCATCACTATACTAGTTTCTGCTGCAAATGATCCAATTTAATGTCGTTCCAGACAGGTGCTAATAAAGGCTTACATTAATCTAGTAGGCGTTACGATATGGACATTATTACTGGCTTGTCTCGTCTCGTCTCGTCATTATAGTCTGTGCTTAAGAACATAGTCTCGGAGGTAAGGTTCTCAATACTTGAATATGACAGGAGCAGTTTAAGTTTTTCTGAATACTTTAGCTACTAATAAATTACTAGTAAATAAAAAATTGTTCTATCAAAAAGTTACCAAATTTCGAATATACTAAGCTAATAGATTTGAGTATTTTCCACCATACTCATTTAAAAAGTCTGTAGCCTAATATAACTAAACTAAGTACTCGTCTCATGGTTATAAGCACGACTGCTGAGCAGAAGATTTTTGATTGGTAAGAATCAGGCAAAAAAAATCTGACTGCTACCTTTTACAACTTATTCTTATAGGCTAACTCTACAAAAATAAAATACATTAATTCAATTATTATTTAAAATGTTAAAAAACAAGTCCTTATAAATATTGGCTTACGAACCCTATCTGCTAGCCTACAAGGGCGGAGGCGTGTCTGCGTCCGTCGTGTCGTAATTACCTCTTTATTGCTGAAATATTGTGGTGAGCCTTCAAGGCCAATACTCTCAGGTTACTGCACTCCTGGTACCAAGAACGAGATTCCTTGAGGGTGTTATATAATGGTGTTATAAACGTCATTTTGAATTTAGTGTAAATTGCAAGTGATAGTTATTTTTGCGCGCGCATTCTTTGCGCCGCATTTGTATAACTACTTATGTATCAGTATTACTTACATTGTACTTATTTAAATAACAACAATTTATATTCATAGATGTAAAATGATATTTCAAATATTGGTAAGGTTCTTTCAAAAAATTTATTTATTTATAGGTATAATTTAAGAATTATTTATTGCCTTGAATTCTCTTGAGGATTCTTCAGCAAACTAACGATACTGGTCAATATAATTAAAAACTTTTATTACAAATACATTTAGTCGAGTATTTTAATTATCAAAAATATATGGAACAGCTGGTTTTTTTCGCAATTCTAAAAATTTTTTTTCGAGATTTCAGAGTTTTTTTTTCCATAAATGAGTTCAATGACCCCTTTTCAGGTTTCAAGTTGATTCCATTACATCGTGTGTAACCAATATTTCAGTCAGAGTCACTAACAAGACATTGTTTTTCATTTAGCGCACTACATTGTCTTTTACTGTCGTATACCTACCTACCTAGTATTTAGTGCAGCGATAGTTATAAAAAATAAACAACTTAAATTAACCACAGCAAAGACAACACCTCATACAAAACAACATGACTTTACGAAACCAAAACCTGTTCACAAGCTCCTGTATCTATCGCGTGCTAGTCGCGTGCCAAATAAACGACATGACAATCAGGTAAACCAGAACGCATGCGTTAACTCGGCAACCAATATATCCAGACCTCCCCACCCTTCTCAAATGAATCACTGTGTTCGGAACCAAGTCTCTAAATTGCACTAGGACGGCTCATTCAAATTGGTTTTACAGAACAGGTAGGAGTCAGGTGGGACGCATGCGCCAGGTAACTTTGCTAGCAACCTTCTGATGCCTCCTGGTATCCTGGTAGTCGGCTGGCAGCTTGCCACAGGTACGCTCCCAAATAACAGGTGATAGCTCTCACGTGGATATATAGGTGATGACCCTACGTGAGAGTTAAAACACCTGTAGACTGTAGACATGTCTCGTAACTCTATGAATAATTACTATAACATTCGGTTTTGATTGATAGCAATTTAAACCTTATTGCTAGGTGATAAGGTGCAAAGACAGTTTCAATAAATCTTCTTATGCGATAACGAGCGCTAACTTGCAGCAACATAAATTATCCAAGGGCTATCACATTCTTCGTGGCAAAAGAAAGAATTTGCGGCGATTCGCCACGTCTACGAGCAAGCGACACGACGTCAAAATAAATTGATATATGGCCGCTAACAAACGTACCATTGAACTTGATAACATTACAACATTGATATTTTACGACATGAATTATTGCTGTGGATAAATCTTAGTACGTCCTACATAGTAAATAAGCAACTGATTGATAAAAGATGAAGAATAAAAAACATTCAGACGTATTTTTAAAAAGTGGTACTTATTAAGTGTTACTGGTACCTAATAAAACCGAAAAGAAAAAGAGATTAAATACACACATCAAAAGTGTCTAGGGATCAAGCATTTTTATGCGGATTTCTTGAGATTGAGATGTGGCTTTGTAATAAATTTATGATTTTATAAATTTATATGGATCCTTTTTGGTGCATTTCATAATTTGAATCAGGAACTGTGAATCAAATTCGAGTAAAAGATGAAAATCAGCTGTCAATATTTTCCCTATAAAAACATACAACGCATTGAAGACATTATTAGTGCTACTGTTTCCCTACTACTGATTAAAACCAACGTTATTATGGAGCGGCGACGTCATTTAAGCAGGGAAGAAATGCTCAGAGCCGTGGGAATGATAGAAGCTGGTTCCCGGCAACGTACTGTGGCTTTAGCTCTGAATACAAGTCAGAGTGTTATCAGTCGACTTTGGACACGTTACCGAAGCACTGGTACCGTGGCTGAGCGCCATGGAGGACGGTATCGCTGCACCACACGGAGACAAGACCGATACATTCAAATCTTAACTCGAAGAGCTCCAACAATAACCGCCATGATGTTAGCCGTGAGGCTTCATCACTCTTCAGGGAACTTAATTAGCGACCAAACAGTCAGAAACCGCTTGCATGAAGTGAACCTTCATTCCCGAAGACCGCTACGGGTACCACCTATAGCAATGCACAATCGTAGGATTCGATATCAATGGGCTCTTGAACACAGAAATTGGGCAGAAGAACAATGGCGTTTCGTGTGCTTTTCTGATGAGTCTCGTTTTGGTATGAGACCGGATACAAGACGTATACGACACTGGAGAACCCCTGGACGCCAACAGCGATTAAAATCCTGCCAGGAAGTCCATCCTTATAGTGGTGGAACCATCATGGTATGGGCGGGTATTTGGATCGGCGGAAGAACTGAGTTGATTTGGATCAGAGGCAACCTCAACGCTCAAATTTATGCTGAGACGATTGTATCAGACGTCATCGTTCCTCTACAAGTGCAAATCGGTCCCTTATTTCAGTTAATGCATGATAATGCACGACCGCACACCGCAAGAGTTGTAAGACATACTCTCGCCGCAGCTAACATCAATGTCCTGCCCTGGCCTGCTCAGTCGCCAGACTTGAACCCGATTGAGCTTGCATGGGATATGCTACAGAGAAGAGCTCTGCCGAATATGGAGGGTATCCCGTCGCAAGAAGACCTTTTTTTGTTGTTGCAACGAACATGGGCGGCCATTCCACAGCGTGATTTGGATAAACTCATTTTGAGTATGCCAAACCGATGTTCTTGTGTTGTTAGTGTTCGCGGTAGAAACACGGATTATTAATTGTTTAAGTTACCCAATAAAATTTTAAAGAAAACTGTTATTTCAGTCTTTTTTTTGAACTTTAATGTTAGTGGTTCAAATGTCAAAAATCCCTTTATTAGGAAAATGGCAAATTTCTTTATTAATGCAAAGGTGACTTGGTTTATCGTTACTGTGACAAACGAAAACACTTTATTTGATGAATCCTTAAAGAAAATTTTAATTAATATCAATCAGGAGAAAAGTTATTGCAAAAATATATGTTGATCCCTAGACACTTTTGATGTGTGTACTTAGGTACCTGAAATCTTTTGAGAATTTCGTTAATTTCAAAACTTATTTAAATCAGCCAGCGGATTTTTTAACAAATTTAAAAAGCAACCTACTTACTGCGTTTGAACTTTTATTATTACGTCAAATATCAAGAAATAAGACAAAAGGAAATTATTTCGCGTCGCTGGCGTCCTTGTGATTTCATGATCCTTTGCATAAGAAAAGGTTTACAAATATTCAACACCCGATGACCTTACAAAACAAGACCTAACGACTTAATCATCTTGCAACTTAAATCGTTCCCATTATTATTATGCGATCTTTTAAACACCCTGTAATCATCTTCGATAACGATGTACCCGATTGATTAGGGCGCAGCTAATGTCTCTAATCACAATATTAACATAAACATTTAATCCACTCCCCTCTAATAGTATGTCCATAGTGATGAAAACAGCGATTTTATAAAAATAAAATGTATTCTTTTTCATTCATTCAATCATAGGTAAATGAAGTGTTAAGTAAAGAAGGCAATGTTTAATCAACCCCTAAAGGCGTTCTCACTGATAGGTGAAGGCTTCCCCCAAGGAGGTATACAAGGGCCAGTCTTGAGCTGACCGTATTATGCGACGATACGAGACTACTCAAATATTAATAAATAATTATTTGGTTTAAAATATTTTTTTAATGTAAAATTGAAATGTTGAATTTGACAGCTCTAAAAATCTTCTATCCTTTCTTTAGGATCTTTGTTAGAAAGAGAGGTTTTTAGAGCGTGTTCAAGGCAAATATTTTGGTCAATAATCTGCAAACTAAAAAGCTAATCTTCAAGCTACTTGAAATTATTTGACCAGAAGTTCAAATTCGGTATCTGTATAAAACCTTTACCACCCAAGTTCTTTCATGCCATCACGCCCATTATAAATCTATTTACTACTAGCTTCCGCCCGCGGCTTCGCCTGCATGATATGTTGATAAATTGTAGCCTATGTGTTATTCTGATGTATAAGCTATATTGTGGTGAAGTTTCATTCAAATCCATTCAGTAGTTTTTACGTGAAAGAGTAACAAACATCCATACATCCATACATCCATACATCCATACTTACAAACTTTCGCCTTTATAATAGTAGTAGGATGTAATGAACCTTACCCTTGCGAGCCGCGGTTTTTACGGAACCACACACGGGGCCCAAAGGACCTCCCGAGTAGAGGACGTGCCTCCGACGACTTAAATAATGACGTCGGCAAAAAAGGCACAGCCTGTACATGTAAAGGGCATTGTATAATATTATTATTGATTTAATTTATTATAATCTGAGTCTGTAATTTTGATTTGCTTAATATTTTAAACTGTTTATAATATAACTAGCGACCCGCCCCGGCTTCGCACGGGTGCAATATACATTTATACCTTACCTAAGAATCACTCTATCTATTAAAAAAAACCGCATCAAAATCCGTTGCGTAGTTTTAAAGATCTAAGCATACATAGGGACAGACAGACGGCAGTTAGCGACTTTGTTTTATACTATGTAGTGATATACTAGCTTTAGCCCGCAGCTTAGCTGGTGTTAATTTAGTATTTGAAGTTATTTAAAATTCAATCATTATTTGAAGGGCACCTGGCGCCATTTTTCGAATTGGCTTTTATATCTTTGACTATTGCGTGGTGCGCCGGAGTCGAGTAACCTTAATATTTTTTTCTTTTGTCTCATTTGTGGGTGTTAGAAGGTTTGAAATATTTTTTTTTAATTCTACGTGTCCATATGTACAAAGAATGCGTAATCTTACTGCGTAAAGTAGTTATACACAATAAGCACATTAAATGTTTCATGATTGTCTTTGTATGTCCCCGAACAATAAGCTATTGACCTCATAAACTAAACAAAGGAGTTCAAGTTCCTAGTGATATGGCATGGTCCAGAGTTCGATGTCCGACTCAGTCATCTATAACGGCGCGTTGCTAATTGATTAGAGCCATCAAATTTGTCTAGACTTGCCCACCCGTGACCTATCTAGGTCTGTTTTAAATTAGGTGTAATTAGGGTTCTTTGAGTGCTCGCAGTTAAATTTCTTTTCATCATAATTATAAATTTTACTCCTAACATTACAGCATAATTTTGCCAAGATGTTTGTTTTGCCAACTAAGTGTAGGTACATATTTATTTATTTTAGGAAAATTAGCAGCTTAATTTTTTCTTATATAGTAACAAATTTATAACAAGCAGCCATTTAAACATTTCCACTTATAGCGGCAAAGTAACAATTAAAAGCCCTACTTAACATTGAATTTACAACAATAACAACATGAAATTTAACAATTAACATTACTTTACTTAAATATCTAAATTTAAATTCAATGTTTCCCTAATCTACGATAATTAAACAATACGATACAAACAACATAAGGTGTATATAAAAAATAGTTGTCTTTTTCAGGTGTTGCAAAAGGATAATTTAAAATTAAAACGTGCTCAAAAACATTTACAATAAAAAAAACATAAATAGCTCTGCAGTTTGCTAAACACTAATTAAACAAATAAATGCCAATTGTTTAAAGATTTCATGAGATGTGGAATGTGGAAAAGATTTTTGATATTCAAGTCAACAGCACAGAAATTATTTTGCTTAAAAGTTTAATTTTGATATTCCAATATTAGAGCTTATTTATGGCAAGAACTTTAGGAGTAAAAATATAACAACGAACAACGATTACGTTATTAAATAAAATTCCAGAAACTATGTACGAATGTAATTCCCACAATAATATTTAAACTTGATTAATTTTTAACAAGGAAATGCGCCGACAAGCCGCGGGAACGCCTTCCAATCTTGGTAGCTTCTATTAAATTGTTATTTCTCTGCTTCTACTGTAAATTGTTGCGCTGTGTCACCAGCATCAGTTAGACAAGATAAAACAGTTATATCTACTCTACCTACTTCCTTTTTCGTTTTCGTTTCTTTGGTTGAATTGTATTATCGATTAAAAATACAGGACTTTTCGCACCGTTAACTCTTTAAGAAGTTTCATCTAGATCTTTGATCATTACAGTTAACAGTCACTTAAAAAAATCAAAGCAAATTGTAGTCTGAATTTAATTATTTTCTCTGTAGTTGTTAATAAGTAAAGATTGTGACCACTCGGTACTTCTTTGTTACTGTCTTTCAGGAATGGACCATCTTCCTTAACTGGTTTTAATACGTAGGTAGTCGCTCTCACCACGTCCGTCGTCGCGTCGCGAAACGGCTGATGGCTCAGTCCGACCCCCTCTTCGGAGACTAGCCACTGACTAGTGACTAGCCACATTGCCTTCCACATTTCCAGTGACGGTTAACTTCTCCAAATTGTCGTGGCCTTGACAAGTAAAAAATATATGTTATAAATATTCTTCTTTTGCCTGTTCTGGTCCCATATTACTTGGGGTCGGCGCAAAATGTCGAAACAAACAAATGAAGTTATAAATAATGTAGGTATATTGTTTTAATGATGTGTCAATTTAACACCTAAACTTACAGCTTAGGCCATAGGGTGTAATTTTTAAACGCTTTGTATTATTGTAGTTATTTATCAAGGTTTTTATCTGATTAATACCATATACTACCATTTCTGAAAATTTCGAAAATTATATAAGTAGTAGAATTACCTACTTCAAATGCTAGAAACAAAGAATTCATACCTAATTACGAAAGTAATTAACGCATCTATTCAAATTAATGATTCATAGGAGCAATTTATTGAATATACAAGCCGGTAAAAAACGAGCATTTTACATACATTGTGGACTCAGCTGCTAATAAGACTATTTAAGCAATATGAGTCTACTTAATTACATAATGCTTCTTCACAACTTTGCCGACTATCGGAAATGCAATTCACAGGCCTTGGGTTTAAAATTAAACCAATAAAATGATTTTGATAAGTGTGTTAAACTGTTACCTCGTTGTGGTGACATAATTATATGTATACATCCAATTTGGTCGCTGTGTAGAAATACAGCGAACAAATTGGTTGTAAGGAAAGTAGATACTTCTGAAAAGTTTTTAAACGGTAAAGGAAAGTAATACTTACCTGACAGTTGACACCAACATAGGTATTTGAGTTTATACTTGCCAAGCCTACTGGCGATTTAAACTCTGACACTACTCACTAGGTTATTCATTAACCATTCTTCTTCTCTTTTTATTCTTCTTCATTGAATGGTTGATGAACAACCTGGTGTCAGAGTTTAAGCCATCCGTTACCATTCGATAAAGGAGAAAGACTTTAGTGAAAGAAAGGAAGAAAAAGAAAGATTTTACTGCAACTTTTTAATCAAATAACGGAATATGCATGTCGTCAGAATCTCTTAATTATAGGTTTATAGATACCCTTACAGCTATATAGTTCGTATTAGATTGGACCGTGGGAGGCGGCATTCAAAGACTGAACAATAATTGAGCAATTAGCTCCTAAAACATAACTCACGCCGCCTTATTAGTTAAATGTAGGCCTTCAGGTCGAAGCCTTCAGGCATAGAAATTAGAAACAAAGATGGACGATGGATGGACTCAAGATGTTTTTATATTATGTTGGTTAAATAACTAATCCAATGGCAATCCATGGTTTTTCTTCTTCTTTATCGCATGATCATCAACCTGGTGTCAAAGTGTCAACCGCCTATAGGCTTCTGACATGGCTTTACACACCGTTGAAAAATCTCTCAGGCGTGCTGGTTTTCTCGCACGATGTTTTCCTTTACCGTTTTAGCAAATGATAATTAATTTCAAATAGGCACATAAATCCGAAAAATCAAAGATGCGTGCCTGGTTTTCGAATCTACGACCTTTGGCCTGGCAGTCACACGGTTATACATCTAGACGATCACTGCTAATTTACCACATAGTTAGAGCATATCCGTAGCCTGTTGACAGTAGGCCTTACAATACTAAAATAGGCTTCAAGTTGTGTCACAATACTCACAATACAGGCCGCAGTAAATGGTGTTAAATTGACCATTTGTTCTTGTCTAACTACCGAGCTAGTAATCATGAATTAGTCTAAGTGTCAAAATTGAACGAGTGCCAAATCATTTGGTGACTCTTTAGAGCTTTATTGAATAATTGTATTTATCATTAATCTTCGGATGTCGGATATGATGAAAACGAGGGTTTTTACGCTTATCTGCAAGCGTAAAAACCTGTATGTGCATATGTGCTGATAATGTTCTTACTTAACTAATATTGTAATTTAAAAAAATTCACTAATTTTAATAATAAAAGAATAAAGATGATTATTACGCGTCAAAGTACTCCTCCGCATCACTGTAATCCGGTAAAGTGCCCAGAAGACTAGCAAAAAAAAAATTTAAAATATCAAATTCGAAAAGTCTTGACACAATAAAAATCTTTCTTTTTCATAGCTGATCGGACCTCATGCGAGTCCAAACGTTATAAAAAAACTTAGTTATTCTAACAAATAACTAGGGCAACATAACTCCTAAGACTCCACGCCAAATCAAGCTTAATCTTGAACTATAAAAATAATTACAGTCTTCGGAATCGTCAACCTATTTTCGTTGGTGACTTACAGTAGCGGTTACGACCCATAAATCAATTTGTTAGAGCTTTTAGACTAAGCTGAGACCTAATTCCCATGCGGAATTAATCATAACTACCTAAATTGCAATTAAGATGTTATGTGTGTCATAGAACTCGTAGAGTTGGGTCGCATCTGGTAGTTTGTATGTGCATTTACATCTGTATTCTACCGTAGGCCACAATACCACGTGGAGCACAAATCAAGCTTTTAATCTCACTTAATTAATTTTCCATAGAAAAAAAACGGTACTGTAGAGAGATCAAAATTATTATGTTTGTTTGTGTAAGTAGCCGTAATTTCACTAAACAGTGGTAGCCTAGTGGCATGACCTTTGGACTCATGTGTAGCATGACCTTGGAGTTTGGACTCATGTGTGGCATTACATTTGACAGTCAAGTCATAAGTCGTAGGTTAGAAATTCAGGCACACGCCGACTTTTCAAATTCATATACCTATGCCTTTTAGAAATTAATCATCACTTGCTAAAACGGTAAGCAAAAACATCGTGAGGAAACCATAGCAAACTAAGGGGTTTTTCGATGGTGTGTAAAGCCACGCCAGACGTGTAGTTTAAACTTTTAAACCGGGTTGTTTATTAACCCTTTGAACGCCACGCCGGTCATTGGTGACCGGCAAACAATAAAAATTGCATTGTGTCTGCGGCGTGGCAGTCAAAGTATTAACTTTATGATAAAGGAAAGAAAAAAGAAGATAGTTTACTAATAAAGAGCAGTATAATGCATCTCCTCGGTCATTTGATTACTCACGTCACACATATATATATTCTCCTGACCGAATTTCAGTCACAGCGGCCAATCTCAACGGAGACTAGGCAACTACGCAGGAGATATTATAGTGCACAAGTGTGTGCGCAAACACAGGTGCACTCTCTATTCCCTCACTCTCATAGTCCGATGGGACGGCCTTCCGACACGATCGGAAAGAGATCAGGCGCAGGGCCAACAGCTTTACGTGCTTTCCGAGGCACGGAGTAGGTAAGTGATAATTAATTTATAAAACGCACATAACTTACGAAAAGTCAGAGGTGCGCCTTGGGTTCGAACCCGAGACCTCTGACTTGCCAGTCAACGGTCACAACCATTAGGCTATCACGACCTAACGTTACACACACCTAGATGGCCACCCTGCCTATTGTAATAAAAAGTATCACCGTATCACGTTACGGTAGGCATTACAAAAAGTGAAATAAATTGGGCAAAATATCTACTAATAACTAATAAGATATGCCAACCGTACCCAACTGAGGATACCTACAGATTTAAAAGAAAATTATAGCTTTAAACGCTGCTTTCCAAGAATATCTTCAGTCGGTCATACCTATATCATTCTGTATGTTTGTCCCTATGTAGTAGGTACTTGGGTGGTCCTGTCTAAATAGCCTATTTTTGTTTGTCAGCACGCGGCTCGCTTTTATAATAAAATGACCACACATTGTCCATTTCGCCAGAGGGTTATACCTTAATATATAAAATTATAGCGGTAACGTAAAAGATAAAAGGTCTTTAAGGAAATCTGATCGACAAAGTGTTCAATTATCATATTATTAAGTTTTGACTTATTTTAGTCTTAAAAGATTCTATAACGAATTATTCTGTAAACATAAGAGCAACCATGGAGTTTCTTGTGTGTCTTCTCCGTGAAGGAGGCCACAGAGACCTTGGAACTGGCAACAAGAATTAATTTTATTTAGTTATACAGTTATACTTCTTTTTCTTATATTTAAGGGCTCAGCTCTTGCCGGTGGAGCAATCGCCATCTCTCTCTATCCTCCGCTTGTCTTTTAACCTTAAGGTAGACTAAATTTATTAAAAAAGGATTAAAAGTGTAGGTGAAAACCAGCGCCAATTACAAGTTGTGCAGTATTGCCACCCACAGCCAACAGACCCGTTTGGTGGTCACATAATATAATATGTGTGATTCTTTACTCGGGCTTTTAAAAAAAATACAGGAGTGGTAGAAATTATAAGTCTATGCTTCATGTCTTTCTAAGGCATCATAGCTCATAAACGGACAGTCCGATATCAATGCGGTTTTTAATTTAGATTTTTCTGGTTGTTGCTGTATTTTGGTAATATTCCTTTGATGAAATCTTCTGAAACAGTGGTTTAAAACCAGAGAAGAGAAAAATGAGAACGGTAGATAACCTTCTTATGTTATCAATCGTTCTTACATTTTTATGTTTTATAATTATATTACTTTTTTTGTTAGAGTATTGTCGTTGTATTAACTTTTTTTAAACTTATAAAGGATCTTGCTTGTAATCGCTTTTTTTTTCTTTCTAAAAAAATGCATCGATTGTATATTAATATAGGATTTGTTCTCTATCTATGATTACATAGACTGCCTCCATTGTGAATGTACTAACAATGTGTGGAACTAATAATGTGGGTGGATTTGTTCCTTGTACGTTAGAAAGTTATTAGTGGTAGAGTTTCATGCATGTAGGTATTCCTTGTAAAGATGGTTTTATACCGGCGAGGCGAGGCGTGGATGGTATAGACGACCACCGGGTACGTGACCGACACCGTTCGCGAGGTCTATTTCCTGCTCTGGCATCACCACCAACTTGTCAAAATTATCTGGTTCCCGACGGACAATGTTACCAAAGTAACCAAGAATCTTTTGGTATATCGTGTCTCTATATTATTGTGCAAAGCAGAAATGCAAATGGAATTAAGATTCTGTACGGTATTAATCAACGAGATCTAATCTAATCTAATTAGAAATTTGAGGGTGACTCGCGAGCGACAATATCAGCTATAGTTTCTAATTATAAATATTCCTAATCATAATGTTGGGATCCTTATCTGCTTCATCTATACTAAATCCTACTAACATTATAAATATGAAAGTTTGTGAGAATAGATATTTGTTACTCTTTCACTCAAAAACCACTTAACGGATTTTGATGAAACTTTACAGTAATATAGCTTATACATCAGAATAACACATAGGCTACATTTTATTAATATACTATGCGGGTGAATCCGCGGGTGGAAACTAGTTGCTTACAACGGAACTGCTGCACGCTGTCACGAAGTAGCAATGTCAACACGAATACACGATGTCGGTGATACCGTTTTTGCATCACATCTCAACATACATGTACTGCATTTGCATTTCCTACATGCAAATGATGAGATGAAGGAAGAAATTTTTTGTTGAGTTGAATTTCAGATGAATCGGGACACGATCCACAAACATGCGATACCGTTGGATCTAGGTACGGTAACTATGTTCAAACTGTGGACAGTTTTTTAATCCATAAAGTTTTTTCCCATATTACTTTAGGTATAACTAGATATTAATAATATTCCTAAGTACCTATGTTTAGAAATGTTTATTCGGTAATATATAATTTATAGCCAGCAAGTCACTGCCACCTGAAATATGACAATCTCAAACACTTTGTATCAAGTTCCATTACTGATTTGAATCCTCCGTAAAACGCTTATTAAGGCCAGGTTTCCACCAAAGCGGAAAGAAGCGAAGAGCCCCGGGTGCCGCTGCTGCTCGAGTTGTCATTTGTGTAGAAACACATCTCTCCGCTTTGGTGGAGTCTTAAACTCCATAAAATCTCATAGCTACAGAATAATAAATCACACGCATGACAAAGCCAGTAGAACAGATATATATGCCTAATTTCACGACTCTTATAAATCAATGTGACGAATATAGTCATGGCGGCTTTAATTCATAAAAAGTTTTAGGACTATCACCCACGCCTCATCACGCCATCAGACCGCACGATAGGAGACTTTCTCGGATTGTGTTGCCATGCCAATATTATAACTAACCTAACCTAATAGCAGTGATAGCCTAGAGTCTCGAGTTCGATCCCAAGAGAAGAAAAGAGAAGAGAAGAGATCGACCTCTGACTTTTCGTAAGTTATGTGCGTATTATAAATTAATTATCACTTGCTAAAACGGTGAGGGAAAACATCGTGATGAAACCAGCATGCCTGAGCGATTTTTCAATGGTGTGTAAAGCTATGTCAGAGGCCTACGGGTGGATTAAACTCTGACACCAGGTTGTTCATCAACCATACGACATGAAAATGACCTAACCTAATCGTAGAAGAGTGCCCTAGTAAGGAGACAATCCTAGTTGCATTGCTTAGTGTATTGAAATCCAAACTATACGTGTAATCAGAATATCATTTTAATTAGTCGAGGATAACTGCTTTAGAGTCGATTTCACCACTAAAACTAAAAGCGATCAATCAAGTCAGTCAAACTCAGTTCAAGCGTTTAACTCAATTCAGAACTGCAATTGGCATAGGGCTGAACTTAGTTTAATTAAGCTCGGTTTTTAAAGTGAATGGTGAAATTAGACCTTAACATTCAGTTGCAAGATTTGACACGAACAAACGTACAGACATTAATTACAAGCCAAGTCTAAGTTTTAAAAATAGGCAAACCAAAATAGGCAAATCAAATCCTTAAATGCGTTTCCGATTTTCATATACGTAAGGCATTCCATCGAATTCTTGTTTTTATGCAGCAGTATCTCGATATCACGTCATACATATAAAAAATTAAGTATCCAACAAAATTTCTCACAAGATTCTTACTTAATCGTTTATGGAACAGCTCAAAAATAACAAAACATTATATAAATGTTTATCAAACCAGATGACAACGTCCTCCTTAAAAAACTATCAACAGAATACTAGTTCGTTGCACTGCAAAACATGTTCCGTTTTAAACATTTTTTTAAAATTATTTTCATAGCATAAACAACGGGTATCAGATAAACAGAGCAAAAAGGTTTGTAATCATAAATCTGCAGTAGTTATTTCACGCAAAATTCTTCATTAGTAATGGTTTATAGCTTATGTAATTGATAATTATAAAATGTATTTGTGAATAGAGTTCAAGTTATTGATGTCATGTTGGCGCATTGGTTTTGTTGAAGAATTTGCGATCCGATACAATACGTTACATGTTACACTTGTCTGGACTCAGCCTTAGCAACAGTTAAAATAGTTCAGTTTGCTGTATTTTTGATCGCTTTGAAGTTTATAGTGAGATTTCGCAGGTTTTATGAGGTTCGCGCCCTACACTAGCTATTCGCGTAGTTTTGTTTAGGAAAACACACATTATTAAGATTTAAATTACCTGAACCGCGTTTTAAATTACAAATTTTTAAATACTTCTTTGCGCGGATTACATAACATTATAAAGATGTCATAATAATCTATTTCTTTCATGCTAAAAGATAATGAGTGAGTGAGATGTCTCGCTAATGTTGCACATATTAACAAACAGAAAATTTACTTTGATTTATTTGGCGAACGATCCGGAGACACTTTATAGTGGCTCATCGTAAAATAATATTTTAGTAGGCGTTTTATTTACAAGGCAGTTTTGCATATATTATTGCTATATACATCTATGTATATATTATTTAAACTACACTGTTATCTATATCGTCTTGAGGGACCTAGCCTAGCTAGAACCATAAAATCACCAGACTATTTCTAGACGCCATTATATCAAATCAAACAAATCTGAAACGGTGTTAAGTGTTTTTAGATCGAATCGTGACTAACTCGGAGTCGAATCTGCCCAAGTCATCATCTATTTGATTTGTCATAGTTTGCAATACTACCGAACGGATCAGGGGCAATATTCTCATAGATTCACGATCGTTTTATGTTTTGTTAGTCGAGACGTTCACCTCTCGCTCGTGGGTGCATGCGTAGGAACACCAAAAAATCTGGATTAGCCATTCAATATACGTAGACAAACCTAGGGATGACCAAATTAAGTTTTTGGTATATCTATTGTTTTATTATTATAATTATTTTTGAACGATATTGGTTATGGGTGCTTATTGCTTAACACCATTCTTGCACTATTATTATCCTACTAATATTATAAATGTGAAAGTTTTATGGACTTTTATGATCTTTCACGCAAAAAAATCTTTTTGTAAAATTTTCACCCAGGCGAAGTCGCGAGTGGAAGCTAGTATCTAATAATATTGTAAATTTATTGAAATTCTTGAGTTCTTAATACTTTACCGACTGAACCGACTCCAACAAAATTTGACAAAGGATTAAATCCGACCCGGATAAATAAAATGCATAATTACAATAGATAAATTAATATGTGAAAAAAATACAAAATACTTGATTTCTACATGTAGCAGATAACCCTAGCTTTCACTAAAAGCTGCTACTGAAAGATTTTAAATAAAAAAAAAGATGTTGTTTATAATTTACACTTTATGCCCGGGTGTATTGAGCCAACAAACAATTTACTATGCTTTTTAACGTTACTTTTTATAGTTAGAGTGAATCACTTTTAGCGTGAATATAAACATGGTAGTCAGTTGAATTAGGTACCGTACGAGTAATTATAACTACTTTTTACACTGTAAAAGTAGCAAATTAATTTGAATATACAATAATATTTTTGTCAATTTTTTAACTTATTATACAGCATGTAACAGAAGTCTGAAATAATACATTAAGGGGGTATAAGGTACCCTATAAACAATCTTTGAGAATAGGTTTTGGAACCGAACCCCTAACAATTTTTGAGTAAACCACGGTCAAAGATTTTACCAAAATCTTATAAATACAGCTCTAGACATCAGCTGAAAGGTGAATCAACACGCATCAGATTATTTACCTTTGATAAAATCTTTAGGTAACCACTAGGCACGTGTAGGTTAATGAAATCTGTCAATATTAAAGAAAATTAAATCAAAAGAATTATTTTGTGTGAAAAGAAAATGGCTTCTTTGTACTCCATATTTTCACAGGTGATTCTCTTCATGATATTCATACACGCCCTTAAGTATTATTTCGGACTTTTGTTACACGCTGTATACTTGTATAGGTATAGGTTATTATGTTATAGATCATTGAATATTATGTATTTAGTAAGAAAGTTTAATAAAACAACTGATACGGATGGGAGTCGAACCCACGACCTTGAAACTAATGAAACTAAACAATGATGAGTGATAAATTTGTATGGGATGTCCAATTGTTTTTATTCTGCGCTTATACTGTTACACGTATGTATGAAAAGATTATCATCCATAAGTTCCTGCCTGCATTAGTATGTTGTGAACTACTATCTCATTAATAGTCAGTACTCATTGTTAAATAATATAAATATTCTTGGACAGGGAAAACTTAAAGGACAGCATTAATTAATTATTCATTGATTGTGCATGTCCATTCCATTGTCCATTGTTGTGATAGCCTAGTGGTGGTGACCGTTGACTGGCAAGTCAGTGGTCTCGGGTTCAAACCCAAGGCGCGCACCTCTGACTTTTCGTAAGTGATGTGCGTTTTATAAATTAATTATCACTTACTCCGTGCCTCGGAAAGCACGTAAAGCTGTTGGCCCTGCGCCTGATCTCTCTCCGATCGTGTCGGAAGGCCGTCCCATCTGACTATGAGAGTGAGGGAATAGAAAGTGCACCTGTGTTTGCGCACACACTTGTGCACTATAATATCTCCTGCGTAATTGGCTAGTCTCCGTTGAGATTGATTCTGTGACCGAAATTCGGTTAGGAGAATATTATTATTATGTCCATTCCACATCTATTGAATCCAAGTAACAATGAACTCATCAGCCCGTAAGCGATTTCGCGGGCGACACGACTGATGTGACCGGTGACGACTGCGTTCAATTTTAATAATCTGATTATTTCTGCCTTAATGCGAATTAAATTGGATGACATACACTTTAGAGGATATTAATGAAATACAAATCAAGCAAGTTATTACAATTTTAATGCAATGACTTACAAATCTCTTTATAGTCATTAAAAAAGGTATTATTTTAATTTGGTTGTTAAATCTTACTACTTTTAGCAGAAAAAGAAATAGTTACCTTTTTATTGTCGTGTCAAAGTTTTCTTTTCACGTATTGTCTATACTTATGAAACAGAACCGTGACTGACTGACAGACAACGCCTAGCCAACCAACAGCAAAGACCAGCAGCCTTTGTCTAGTTCTCTTTAATTTTAAGTTTAGATTTTTAGTTTTTTATTTTTTTTTTTAAATGTTTTTTATATTTGTTTGTGCTCTAAATGCTGTGTCTAAATATACGTCTTTTCTTTCTTTCTTTCTATGTCGTAAGTCATACTTGAAATTTGGAGGAAATAGTCTTTGAGTACCCTAGATGTGCACTAACCAGGGGATTTTGGAAATCCCACCCCTGTGTGGTAAAATATATAGGGGATGAAAATCTTGAAATCAATACGGACAAAGTCACGAGTAAAGCGCTATAGATAAACTGTTATTTATCAAATTAATGAATGTTTTGTCAAACCAATTGACTGTTTTGAAATTGAATGGGGCGTTACAGATAGTAGTGAAACTTGACATACTTACTGATTTTGTATTAGAAACAAAGACTACGTAGGAGTAAAAAATTCTTGTTTGTATTTTGAATTAAAACGTGAAGAAATAGGTATAACATATTGGAGAATATGTACATGGCCCTTTATGGACTGAGCTTTTTGTTTCTTTCCATGTACGGTGTTGGCAACATTATCTAATATGAATATTTTAGTGTAGCAACCCAATCTCTTAGTTTTTAACTGTGACGTATTTTTCTTTTCATGCTGTCTCAGCAACGTACACACGCGATCCGATGAATTTAAAATTAAATAAAATGACTGAGTGCCATTTGGAGTGTTTTATCCTGACCTATCTTCTAGTCCGCTCTACACCTAGCGAAAGGTCTTCTACACACGTCATATACATATGTATGCTATACACACCTTATTTAGAACAATGAAGAACTAAGTCCACGTGGGTGGTAATATTGAGAAGATATACGTGTCTATATTTCATGTTATAGATAAAGTTTGATTCAAGCTGATTTATAAAATAATAATAAACAGGGCAAGCTAAATAAAATCGTTTAAAAAGTGATCGTTCAGGAATTGCTGTCTTTTACACTGGTAGCTTTTATAACCTTACGAGGCTGTCTTGTGCAATGTTTTATCAAAAAAATGATTAAAAACGAAAATATGACCTAGTTCTATTTATACCGTGCTAAGGTGATTAAAAACGAAGAGTCTGACTGAACCTTTGACTACCTTCGGCTATCTTCGGCTTTAAAAGTCGGCAAAAGTCTCTATAAAGCGCCGAAATTGTAATCAATTGTCATTAAATTCAAAGTACCTACCTATCATTATTTTTAACATAAACTTTAAAAAATCATTAGATATTGTATTCACTTCAAGGCAATCTTGAACCGTAATATCTTAGGGTTGTATTTACTTTCTGCTTCGGCCAAAGGTTGTGGCGAAAGTCGATTAATCATCTTCGGCTTTTGTCAGAAATCGACGTTCAGTAGAACACTATAAACAAGTATATGGACTGCCTCTACTGCTCTATAATAAACGGTTACCATAAGGTTTGCAACACCAGGGGGGTATCACTTACACGTTGCCGACAGATCACATAAAGCCGTTTGTCCCGATCCTGATCTCTATCTCTACGAACAACTTGAACTTCGTCGGCCTACCCTCTAATAAACATTATGATTCCAACTGTCTTTTTAAGTTAAATTTACGACCGATTAACAATGATTATGGAGATTAATTTCAGAGGAATCCTTAGCGAAAGCAATTAATAGCAATTGTTGTCTATTAAATTGCGTTCAGTCTCTGTTTGCATGAGAGTCTGTACCATTAGTTCATCGATGTCAACTTCAATAAAAGATGTTGATTTGTTAAAACTTTTTAATAAAAACAATAACTTCAAAAAAGCTAGCAATCACAATATACCGTGTGGTTTCCGGCATAATAATAAAACCACCCCCACTCATCCTGCGGGTGTCGTAAGAAGCGACAAAGGGAAAAATCTGGAGGATGGACAGCAGCATCCTACTGTGTAATAGCCACCATAGACTGCTATCGCCAACCGTTTTGCCAAGCGCGCGATTAAGGGCAAACACCTTCTAATGAGCGCACAAAATAATTGCATATGAGAAGAGGCCTATGCCCAGCAGTAGACTGATACAGGTTGTGTACATTTATATATAAATCACAAAAGTTCATTTTGATGTCGGTGACTAGTGAGGGTTCCAGATTTATAAACTATATGATCCTAATCCTTGGCGCTGACTTAAACACTAACGCTAAAAATTACCGTAAAATTTACAAAGAATTATCGGGACGTCTGGTCGAGGATCTCGTGACCAAAATGCTGGTCTGTATCTGGCCCAAAGGCTTAGTATTGCCATCCAGCGAGGCAACGCAGCCAGCATTTTGGGAACGTTGCCTACAGGTAGCGGTCTTTTGGATTAAGTTTATCTTTTTAATTAGATTATATAGATAGTTTATTTCTAGGTGTATAAATAGTTAGTTATTATTCTTCAATAAAAAAAGTATTAACACTAACGCTTATTTTTAACATTTTTATCATAAAAATTGTTTTTGACTCAAGACTAAAAGTCTTTTTGTGGGTAATTGTTTTACCTAAAACTTTTTGATGTTAAAATTTTCATTGAATTATGTTTAGTATTGTGGTACAGATATCTTCTTAAATAAACACGGATCAGATCAACATCAGCAATTTAGATTAACAACAAGACCAATTAATTTTAGACAGTTCATTAATCTTAGGATATTTTATACGCTCAATGGTATGATACGAGAATGAATTCTATTTAGTGTCACTCATTAACAGCTTATGGTGGACCACACACAGTGCTGAAACTATGACCTAGACCCCAAAATGCACATCGTTAAAGTGGTCATTGGCTTCACCAATTTCCATAACGACTTTGTACGTTCATGAGATGAAATAGTCATCTGAAGCTTCTTCTTTTGCTTATAATTGATAGAACAGTTGGTTGCTAAGGCGTTTACACAGATGATGTTACCGCAGTATAAAGAACTCATTTAGAGTTTGGTATTACTGACTGATTTAAAACTAGTAAAATAAAAACCAATCTTGGTGTGGTAGCTAACTCGCTACGCCATACAGGAGAATTACTTGTGATGATCTTCTTGACTGAATTTAAAAACAAATGAATAAGCCAATCCCAAAGGTTTAGGAGCAAAGATCAAAGCGTTATGCTTAAAGACCAAAAGCTTATGGACAAGGATAAATTAATTACGCGCATATGCTAAAAACTTAACACAAGGACAAGACTCGCACAACGAGATAAGACTTGCGTACAAAAATCAAAGATTTTCGCTCAACGACCAATCTCTTACGCACAAATACCAGAGGCTTGTGATTAGGTGTACATAACATGCAGGAGGTTAAAAATTAAATCATAATCATAATTTTGTAAGTTATTATTTGTCACCAGTTTCTGGTAAATTATGTTATGACTTTCCCTGTTGACTGTAATGTGTTTGAAAGCTTTCAATGACCAAAACAAACATGGTTGTTGCTTGCTAGGTCAACTAGCAACTTAGGAAATGGAAGTATTACATGTTTTGCATTTTACGGCAGAATTTCTAACTAACGTTAGGACTTCAAAGACACCAGCGGTAGCGGTAGCGGTAATTTTACTGTCGACTGCCCTCTACGGAGCAATATCTCTGAATCCATATTAAATAAGATTCTGTGGTATCTTAATTTGGAAGGTTAGAAAATATCTATCATAAGTTCTGCTAAATATATAAATTCATCTAAAAAAGTTCCACTTGTGGAAAGTGTGGAAGTGAAGTGTTCTCAAGCGATATCAGTTGGATTTAATAACAATCTCACAGTTGAGAAATTGACAATAATGTGTTCTGTTATTACAAGTCAAGTCACGGATGTTTGAGTCTACTTCCAGTCTAACCAGTTACTGTACAATACTTGTTGATACATATTATCGGTGCCATCTACAAACCCAGGCGATTCCAACAAAAAATGTCTAGCTACAAAGCGATAGCACCACGCGATTATCTAACTGTTATTTTTTGCGTATTGCTCTGCCAATGCTAATCATTGGCGATCGCAGACACAACGGCGGCATCGGCGCAGCAGGCGGCCGCGCATGAGTCGCGTAAGCGGTTGCGGGCGCACGGCGCACGCGCATGGCCATCGCTCCTCTTAACATAATTTAACATACCCATTAATAACATTTAATAGCAACACCTATTGATAGATTTTAAGAGCTTTCTTGCTAGATTTTTCGGCTCGCAGCTGCATTAATTTGTTTCTGGGGATTAGTAGGTACACTAAAAATAGATAAGTACATACCAACATTATGTACTCGGTTCTTTATTTACTGCTAAATTAAATATTGAGAGAAGTGCTGAAAAATGCTAAACAGTTTTGTTAACGCAACCTTGTATGTTTGATTCTGATATAAAAGTCTTCAATTCAATTCTTCAAGCATTTTCTTCAATTTTGATTACTAGCACCATATTATACTTATATTTTACATGTTTAGTAGTTTGCAATGGTTAATTTAACCATCTTGGTCCCCCTAATAAAAAAAAACATTGTTCTGAAGGGTGGTCTGCCTTTGGAACTGGCAACTAGAGTTACTCATAACTATATTAGAAAGAAATTATACTTTTACTAGAACAACTCTTCATTCATAAGTGCATATTGGTCTACATAAATAAGTAAAAAAATATTATTTATTAATTATTTTTCTGATAGGAATTTACATTATCCTTAAGTAGTACAGAATATAGTGTAGTAAATATTAGATCCTTTTGATTATATACTTATGATTATATATTATTCTTGTAATCAAAGGATAATCCGAAATCCACGCACGAAGTTGCAGGCATAGCGCTCAATAACATTTTATTCATTTCATTTTTATTCGTCATCGAACAATGGCATCATATTGAGCTTATTAATATTCTAGGCTTATTATAATTCGATAGGCGAATCGGCAATCGATGAAATTCATGACAGTTTATTATTAGTTTCATAGTGATGTCATGGCGAAGTTTTATGTAGGCACTGTGGCGGCCTCTGTTGCACGTACGTGTAAATTACAACGAACGATTTATTTTAGTACGATTAATGCGTGTCGCAAGATTTGCAAGTATCAAAATTGTGTCTTTAGAATAATTCTAACTTGTGGTCCATAGAACACATATTTTATAAGTGTTCTAAGTTTATTACTTTAGTTGGTACATAGGCCCGCTAGATTACTATAGTAATAAGAGAGAGGTTATGTTCCTTGGCCTATGCTCATCTCATAAAGATGCGATGGCAATAGGATTGCAAAAAAGGCCTTTTGTATTGTAACCTTCTAGTACTCCGTACCGTCCATATGGAGAAGAGTATTTCGATAGCACGAGCAGGATTACAAATAGCGTTATTGGTATAAAAAGTTTTTAAATATAAACATTAAAATTATTAAAATACAACTAAAACTAACGCTAAAACTAAAAATAAAATAAAAAAGAGAAAAATTTAATCTAAAAGACCGCTTCCAGCGGGCAATGTCCCCAAAACGCTGGCTGCATTGCCACGTTGAATGGCAATGCTAAACCTTAATTAATAAAAAGTATTTTTTTTAAATTTAAAACATTTTAAAGTTTAAACTTTTTGTCCACTTCTCATTTTATGAAATGTTAATATGTTTCTGCTATTTTCACCAGCTGTCACCTGTGACTTTACTTTTAATTAAATTAATACCAAATTTAATGTTTCCATTAATTTTATACCATAAAATTAGCCTATAGTCTTCTCCGAGCTACCTCATTGTCATATTATAGGTACTATAGGGATCGGTTCAGTGTGAGCCGTGATAAGATAACAAACAGAGAGATAGAGTTATTTCCGCATTTTTATATGTAAGGTACCGTATCAAGCATGCAGTTTTACTCTTATACATTGCACAAACTAAGTACGAGTATACTTAATAATAATTTTAGATTTTAGGCTTGATTTATTTACATTATTATTTTTCAAAATTCTTAAAATTCTGAGTCGAGTAAATTCTTTCTCAAGTGCAGTTGTTTTATACCTACATATCCAATACAATCTATCAGTTTACAGTTAATTGACAGTGTGTCCGACGGATGCCGCATTATTCTGGTGTCGGGTGCCAGGAACCGACACGGCCGACACTGACGGACAATTTATTATACCACGGTGATTAGGAAGTGGTGTCGGATGTCAGGATGTTAGTGGTGTCCAATCTATATATTGTAATACTATTTTAAGGATATTCTAAGATACACTGTGAGAGATAAAAGACCAGTAAAATAAAAAGAAATACTCCTTCTCATTGCATCACTTATTGTATGTACTCATATAGTCAATTAGTATCTAATATATGTATATCATGTGACGTAATAAGTTCTTTTCAATGATAAGTAGATACGGAATAAAATATCATTGGTTCTATTAGTTCTCTTCAACACGGAGAAGTTTTTTTTCTGGTCAGACCTTAAAAATATCAAGAATAAAAGTGCCGAACAGACTGGCGCGTTGGCGAGATCCCGGGTTCAACCGAACTCTCCTTCTTACGTTCAAGTAATAGGGTGAGTACTACCTGAAACAAGGAAGTCACAAACGTAATACCTACACAACTACAAACTAACCAAAGGCCTCCAAGACCTCACGACCTATGTCGAAACTACTGCTGCAACCCGGTAGCTACTGTTTTAGAAGCTTTGTTTTCAATACAATGTTTAAATAAACTTCTTTTGTTTAGCTGTCAGTTTTGACGTTTAATGGGAAACTTCAATGAGCAACACCTTTGCGGAGAAGTGCCGTTAATTTCCAATAGTTAGACAATATGCTGGGCTTGTTTTGAAAATATTGTGTTGTGTTGGTTGCGTTAGTATTGGGGCTTTGGAATAACAAACTGAGTAAGATTTCTGTAGAATTAGTTTTATTGCTGAGAACACAATCTTATACGCGCGACATTTAAAACTAACTGACGTGTTTATGAAACATATATTCCAACTTCAACTAACTAAAATCTTTTTATAAAAAAAATGTATTGTATCTGGGATGGTTGAATATAGAAAGGAATTTTAATAACACGGGCGGGATTACGAATAACTTAGTTACAGAGTGACTGAGGGCCTTCCTTTACCCAGTAGGTGTAAATCCCGCTTCTAATCGATTCTCAAAAAATCCTGCTCCATGTAGGCTCTATACATAGACAGCTATCTATAAGGTTTTAATTTTTTTTTTTCCTGATAAACTTAAAAACTAGTTACAATGTTAATTTTATAAAGTCGATGTCATCACAGATGCACTTCGTCCTTCTGTCTATCAGCGCATCCGTTGGCCCTTTCAGTAAATTGCCTGACATTTTATATCGCACTCGTTAACATTATTGTTTCTTTTTTCCAAAATATGAAAAAAATACCCTGTAATTTTCCCTGTTTCCCTGACAAAACACCAAAAATACGGACATGTCTGAAAAATTCCTGTCGTCTACTGTCTAGTAACCCTAACTGTTTTTAATTGCAGTTATCACAAAAAAATCAGCTTTTAAAACTATGATCTTGATATTATTTCAAGACTTAATGTCTTAGCTACGTGTTACGATGCACACTTACAATTTTTTTTATTAAATTCATAACAACACATTACCTGACCAAAGAAACACGTTGACCTCTTTACAAACTTTGGCTTGTATATTTTGTTGACCAAAAAAAACAATACAATTATGCATACAATTACTATTCTTATCCCATCGTTGCACATAGTTTTTAATTGCATTATATTATTAAAAACTAATAAAGCGTTGCTCAAAGCATTGGTCACCCAATCAATCGAACCAATCATCCTGTCATTACATCGTTTTAGCGAGCGAACCGTCTACAATAATCATTATATTAATATTTAATATTGCATTTCAATCATGCGATCGAATTTGCATCTAAATATTAAAATTATTCATAGATAGTCAGTATATAGTCAGCCTTTGTATCTAAATTGTCTAGACCATATGGTTACGGAAGTTGGAGACGTTTTAAGAATGACCTTCGGGAACCCAATGGATGAGCTCAGATGAGCTCAGATACAACTTGGTGTTGTGTTATGCGATGAATCTTAAAATAATATATTCTTAAAAAAGGTAATGCATTAAGACGCGGGTACTCGTTCATCTCTTCTCTCTCTCTTCATCTTATTCGCAAATCGAACTAAACCAATTGAGGGAGAACAACAAAAAAAAATTCAGCTTGATGAAACATTTTTTTTAATACAAAATGGTATAAAATAAAAATTCTTTTTTATTTGATTCTGATTCTGATTAAATTATTTTTTTATTTGAAAACAAGTTTCGATCAAGCTGAAATGTTTGCTGTAACTTTGTGATGTTGTCCTCCTTTAATTGGTTTAGTTCGATTTTTCATAACTATATTCATTGATTTTATATCTTCAATCAACTTCAAGTGCGAGCGAGATAACAGATTAGCGCGAAGAGGCGCCTTAACCCTTCCTATTGATAAATACGCGCCTTTCGTTTTAAAGGGCTATCTCACTCGCACATTAACGATCTACTTAATAATTACTAAACAAAGTTATAAAAATCGTAAAAAAATCAAGTTAAGGAGAATAACATTACAAATTTTGAGGAAACAAAAATTCATTCGAAGCAATTTGAATTCACATTCAGCCATCCAATAATATTATGCACCACCAATCGTCTGTACTCTGTCTCCAATCGTTAAAATAAAATCTTTTTATAGCACATAAAACCTTATTACATCATTATATCTACGGCTTATTAACATAATTAAAAAGAAATGATGTAATTCTTGTACTTATAATTTTGGTGTTAATTACTCTCATGTAATGAAGTTACTGTCCGTTGGTGATCGCTGCTCTTTGTTCGGTCACGGGTTTAATTAACTCTTAGATTTCTTGCCGACTCTTAGGACCAATGTCCCGTGGGACTCAACTCGATAATGTACTTAGTTTTGGATGCATTGAGTCATGAAAGTTACGCGGATTTTAGGTCTATGTAACAAAACTTGTTGGTTTTAGAATAATAACTTTCGTGAGTCATACTCATATACGAAATGGCGTCGCGGACCTCACTGATCCGCGACGCCGCCGCGTATACACCCGCTCTTGAAAATGGACTCCGTTTGAGTTCGAAACTAGTCGGGCATTCCCCGAAAACAATACGTGAGTAAAGCCGTATTAATATTTCGTATAAAACTTGTTAGTCTTTACAGGGATATAGGTATAGGTACCTACATTAGGTACGTAATCATAATTACATTAGAGATATACCATTAATCTATGAAAATTTAATTAAATCAAAACATAAAGTAGCAATATTATAGATTATCCTTATCATTGGACCCAAATGCATATTGAATATCAAATTCAAAATAATTATAAAAGTGTTTTTTTTAGTTATAAACCTATTTCGATTTAATTTTTTTATATTTAAAAAGTGATTTGATTTAGAGTGACGAAAAAATGTTTCAATTTGTATGTGTTGTACGTTTAAGGTGTGTGTGTGTATGCCTGTGGCATTGTAGCACCCTAAAGGATGAACGGATTTAGATTTTTATAATTAAAAGGTGACATGATCGAGAGTATTACGAGCTAAAAAATTGCAACAAGAGTTTTTGTAATTTTAAAATTTTTAATACAGAAAAAATTGAATTTAATCGCCGACCTCTCCTAACTCAATCTAAGACCTAATAGAGATATTATCACGACATGCCACAGATACAGTTAACCCCATGAGTCCTTTATCGACACGCTCTATCGACGTTTCGGTGTTCGGCAGTCGACATAAAAGATATATGTTTCGATTAAACTTTTATTTACATACTAATACGCCTTATAATTGGGCTTTCTGACCGTACTTAGATGTTTGAACATGATAAATTTAAAATGTTCGGATCTTTTTACTTTGTATCCTTTTTTTCTGCTGTCGTTAGTCGCATTATAATTTGGAAAGTTTAAGTATTACTCACTTAGTTTGGAGCTATAAATAAATTTATAGAAGATGATGTGAAAACTAAAGATTCTCATTCGTCCATTCATTTTTATGTTTTAAATCTCTGGGAGAAAAATTATTCATTAAGAAAATTTTACAGTTTTTCATAGCTTTTAGTACATTTAGATTATGGTTGATTTAGTAACATACTCGTAAGTATTCAATAATGTATTTTGTTTTTATTAACCTCCGGCAAAAAAGAGGCATGTTTTTAAGTTTGGTGTAGTGTTTAAGTCTGTGAGTCTGTAGCATCGTAGCTCTCAAATGGAAGAACCGATTTTAATACTTATAGTTTTTTTTATCTGAAATTTTGTATCGGGCGAGTTTGTTTTACTTATTTGTTTTAGTAAATTATTTTCTTATTGTTTCAGATCGCTGCTATTGGCAGCCATCGTATTAAGTAACTGTATAACCTGGACAGCTTCCAGACATCACTATACACATAATGTAAGTATCCTCCTAGCCTTATAATACCCAAACTTGTTGGTGTCAGCTTCTAATCTAACCAGATGCAGCTGAATATCAATTTCCTACGAAGCGTCTGCCTATGTGACCCCCGCAACCCAAAGGGATTCGGTATTCTAAAGTTCTACTCCCTATATCGACTGTCAGAGATCTTCGCCACGGATGCAGGTGATAATTAATTTATAATACGCACATAACTTACGAAAAGTCTGAGACCTCTGACTTGCCAGTCAAGGTCTTACTACTAGGCTATACTATCTACTATCATTGCTTTTACAATTTCTTCCAATCCTATGTCATCTTCGGTACAATTTGGCTACTTAAAACGGTGCGATCTATAGGTACAGGAATGTTAATATTAAAAAAACAAAAGTCCACGACATGCGACACAAGAGTACGATGACCGGTGAACCTTGACACGCGATCTAGCAATGACCGAGACCGCGAGCCGCGACCGAGTGATCAAACTTTATTACAATAACGACCGCTACCAGTTTTGCCACTACTACATTCAATCATCACATTCAGAAACTAAACGAATGTGATTATGATTACGAATAATATATTGATTGGTGAGCTTCGCATATAAATTCGTCATAGGTAGTATTTTAGATAAATTTGCGGCTAAGTGGCTCGCTTTGTCGCCCGCGACTTTTCAGATGGAAATGTAACCTGTTCCTGTTGTTTTTATGTAACTATTTTTAAAGCTTGATGGTATAGTACTCTATACCATCAAGGTTATTGATGGTCTAGTACACTTGCAACATCACTTGCGCGTTGCCGATCCTTTTTGATTATGGTGACATGTATGGGGGGCAGCTGCCCTCTCCCCCTAGAAGATGCAGGAAAGCTTACAAACCGTAAAGCAATCAAAAAACCAAATCAAAATATTTTTATTCATGTAGACCATTAGGCACTTATGAATAGACATAATTTTAACATTGTTTATTGTAAGAGTGACTCTAGTTTCTTATTAATACGTAGGTAGCCTATTAATAAGCAAAAAAAAAAACTTTTTTACAAAAAAAATAACCGACAAAAAGGGAACTAAAAAGTAAAAAATAATTAATGATTTTTTACTCTTACTTTACTTACTTTTACCTAAACATTTATCATTTATTTAAATATTTACAAAAATCGGATTTTTTTGGAGTCAGCTTTATAACTGATTAAAAAATTTCGTCGTTTTACTTCGAGAAAGACTTGGGCTAGTCGCCGCATGAGATCATGCGAGACGATCCGTTGAGAGTCATCAGACAGGGCTGGTGAGTGTATTAACCGCTCTATTTGTTATTAATATTTATAATTAATAGCTGCAGTACGCGACTACGTTCGCGAGAAATTTTACTTTCCCGTATATTTGCTCAATAGTTAACACAAAAAGATAGACGAGATGTAATCGGTCTCATAATTTTTGAATTAGCGTGTACAAACTTACATACCCTACAAATAGAGTAGAGTTCGTATTATTATATTGTAGAGTACTTTTTTACACTGGTACTCTTACGATCGCGATGGTAGTGACAGACAGACAGACATAACGAAACTAGAAGGGTTCCTTTTCTACGGAACTCTAAAAAGTAGGTATGTACTCATTCTGTACAGATAAAAATAATTTAAAATAATGAACTCACTGACAACCCTAATCAAAACTAATAGGAAAGCTTGTAAATAGTCATAAATCTAATCAGGGTTGGCGCCTATGATATGATGGGTGCGCGCGCGCCGAGACCGCAACCACATTGTATGTATTCTATTTTTGGATGGATGTATGACTTGAATTAGATGAAGGTCATATTAATTATAATTTTAAGTACTGTAAGTAAGTATGTGTTTTAAAAATGTATTTAAGTGTATATTTAGTAAAGATAACTAAAAATTAAAAACCCGCGAGGAAAACTGCGCATAAAATAAATATTTATTTAAAGCTAGATTCTTAGAGTATTAACTATTAGTATCTATACTCTAAGGCTAGTTTTGTTATTTGAAAACATGTTTCGATCAAGCTAATTTTTTTTCTGAAACTTTGTAATATTGTTAGCAAGATACTTATACTTAGGTATACAATTCAAACCTTAATAAAATAAATACAAGTAAAACAATATGATTTTTTTGTGATTTTATTTACTTGTTTTAGCAATTATGTTAGCTTATTAACTAAAATTATTTAATAAGAAAATTTGAAAAATCGACTGATACGAATTGGATTCGAACCCACGATCTTCGACGTACCTTGTCGACGCTATAACAGCTAAGCCACCGTGTCTCACCAGAATCTTTCTACGCCTTTTTAAAATTTTCTTATTAAATAATTAAAAGTAAAACAATGTAAAGCTTAGAATCAATAATTTTCTATTTATATTGCACAAGTGACTAGAGTAATTAATGGTGAATGGTGAATGTTTCCTGCTGTCCCCCAGCCGACAGGTGGCGCGATGAGTGGAGGAAACGAAAACAAACTGTCACCTACAACCTTACTTACACTTAATCAATAAGTACCTTTGCTTTGAATGCAATACAGGGCCGAACTAGGAAAGATTATAAATACATTAAAATAATTATAAAGTAGGTATTTTATGCGTACTATGCGAACACTAAACTCCAAAATTTTGTAGAAAGAAAAATCGTTACGAGCGGGATTTGAACCCGCGATATACTTGGAAAGGTTACTTAAGTACATTTGTAATGTCCCTTACCAGATTTAGTAAAACGGAACACGTCTTATATGGTATCCTCTTATGGTATTGTGCACCAATATAAAACGGGGAGAACCAGTTTCTTATTCCGTACCACTTATACAGAGAATTAAAAAAAATTAAAGTAATCTTGATAAGATTTTGCCAACCGTAGGCAAAATCTTATCAGGATTACTGAATAGAATGAAATCTAGGATATCGTGATTCATAATCCCTATCCCTAAAGCATTACCCTGTGGAGTACCTTCAACTAATAAAAGGTACTCTACCAAAATATAATATTTTAGACTCGCCCCGGCTTCGCACGGGTGCAATGAAATTTATCAGTGTTTCTCTACTATATTATGCATGTATTATACATATAAACCTTCCTTAAAAATCACTCTATCTATTAAAAAAACCGCATCAATATCCGTAGCGTAGTTTTAAAGATCTAAGCATACATAGGGACAGACAGACGGCGGATAGCGACTTTGTTTTATACTA
The DNA here is from genome assembly GCA_936450705.2 of Protodeltote pygarga. NCBI lineage: Eukaryota > Metazoa > Arthropoda > Insecta > Lepidoptera > Noctuidae > Protodeltote > Protodeltote pygarga. The sequence goes on from OW388266.2 coordinate 10,363,892, forward strand.
TGTAGTGATAATATTTGTACCCCAAGTCCGGTCCTTTCCCCTCGAGTACCATCGCCTGCAGAGCACCGCGTTGCAACACTCACGTAGCGTCGGTAATGTTCTACAAGTTGTTTATTATCATAACATTTTATATGCACACAGCGGTGACGCGCGTTTTCCAACTAAGAGCGGATTCACACCGCGCGTTACATAATAAACACAACGGGTGGCACGTTCGTTTGAACCCACCATAGAGCATTAAACTCTTTTATGAACTGATTTAGATTTGAACATGAGTTGTGTTAATTGAATTTTATTGTTTTGTTAATATACTGAGGGGCGAATGAGCATTAATTAATAACATTGTACCCAATCAATTTGAATTATTTGTAAGCAACATACTTATTTAGACTGAAAAGGCCATTTAACGTTGTTACCTTGTACCTACCTACATAAAATCAACAAGTATCTTATTATATCTTATTATCTAGCTGAATACAACTTAGATTATCCATTTAATTTATCTTCCTGATAAATAATGAGACCTATGACTGACATTGATTTTATATTTTATAGATATTGTCTTTTAAGACTAATTAGGGTACTATGACCTTTACACCTTAGCGATAGCCTAGTGGTGGTGACCGTTGACTGGCAAGTCAGAGGTCTCGGGTTCGAACCCAAGGCGCGCACCTCTGACTTTTCGTAAGTTATGTGCGTTTTATAAATTAATTATCACTCTCCGTGCCTCGGATAGCACGTTAAGCAATTGGCCCCGGCTGTCAATTGTAGATCTTTGACAGTCGTTACGGGTAGTCAGAAGCCCGAAAGTCTGACAACCAGTCTGTCCAAGGGGTATCGTGTAACCCAGTATGTGGGTTGTGGAGGTCTGATAGGCAGTCGCTCCATGTAAAACACTGGTAAGACTGGAAGCCGACCCCAACATAGTTGGGAAAAGGCTAGGCATATGATGAGGGTACTATGTCCTTTAAACGCAATGGATACTTTTTCTATTTCAAAAACCTCTGTACCAAGTTTTATAAGCAATATAATGTTGATTCAATGTAAACACCCTTTTATCACGTCTTGAGCCCAATCTGACACACGTATAAGGTAGAACTTGGAGTAGAACTCGTAGGTACCTACACAGTACACGTCCTTAACATCTGTTGTCCCCACGCAATCGCATGACAACCTAAGTATTACAAACACTTGAAAATTGCAAGAATGTATTTATTTCTTCAAGTATCCTTCCCAAGGGATTGTTAAAGGGATTTGTTTGCTATTACTTGCTTTAAGTATATGACCTTGTATCCCTTTGGGTTGCGGATACAAAATCATCTAAACAATTGGATCTTGTAGATGTATACAGGCCTTTGATGATGATGATGATGGGTTGCGGAGGTCAGATCCCAACAAACATTTAAGACGTTGAGTAGACGATTTGGTGGCGACATAATGTTATTGAGTATAATCGTATAAACTTAATAAGGACGTTTACTCGACGGCATTAGGGCCCATTTTATTCAACTTTATTCGCCGTGAAACAGACATATACCTAAATATCTACTTAGTTGCATAGTCGTCATATACACGTCGTCGATTTGACTACATGTTATGTAATGGCGCACAATATGACTTTTATATAAATGTAAAAGTTGTGTAGGCAGTCGCTCCGTAGAAAACTGATATTCAGTTGCATCCAGTTTGAAAATAATAAGGCTAGGAGGTTGATGATTTAGATAATTTTATCAAGAACCCGAATGTATTTCTGAATTATTCTTTTTATTAATTTATTTTGTACTAGCTGCCCCGCGCGACTTCGTACGCGTGATTATCCTACTTCAAGGCCTATTCTACCCCTACCCTACTCTAGCCACTACCCTATTCTACCCCTAACCTACTCTACCCGTACCTTACTTTACCCACTACCCTATCCCTAACCTACCCTAATCTACCCCTACCCTACCCTACACTACCCCGACCCTACCCTACACTACCCCGACCCTACTACTCCTACCCTACTATACCGCTACCCTACCCTACTCTACCCCTACCCTACTGCACCGCTACCCTACCCTACTATACCGCTACCCTACCCTACTCTACCCCTACCCTACTCTACCCCTACCCTACTCTACCCCTACCCTACTCTACCCCTTTTTCTCACCTTTAAACCTTCCCTGGATCTCCACAAATAATTCAAGACCAAAATCAGCCCAATCGGTCAAGCCGTTTTCATGCTATGTCGTGACAACGGAAAACGGGTTTCATTTTTATATATATAGATTAATAACCGTTCCGAATACTTACACTTTACGTCGTAACGTACATCAAATTAGTTACGTAGTTATTATAGATACTTCCGCTACGTAACGGGGAATCCGGCTCGTAGGACCAAAATATACGGAACACCGGGATTGTACAGAACCGGAAGGATATTTATGTTTGAGTCATTAGAATGATGGAAGACTCAGTAACAAAAAAATTATGTAACATAATTATATACTCCTGGCTGAATTTCGGTGGCAGGCTTCACAGCGACCAGAGATTTGGAGATTAGCTATCTACGCAGGTTATATTATAGTGCACAAGTGAGAGCACAAACACATGTGCACTCTCAATTCCCTCACTCTCATAATCCGATGAAATGGCAAACCGACACGACCGACCGAAGTGAAAAGTCCGAGATGCGTGTCTTGGGTTCGGACCTGAGACCTCTGACTGGCTAGTCAGCGATAATACCACTATATAGTTATATTAAGGCTCATCATCAGCATGTCACGTATGTAGAAATTTAATTATAAATCGATTTTAGAGTGTAAAGTCAATAAACCATTCCTATATCTCCTCTTATTTATTTTTGCTTTATTTGATATCACCAGTACTGGTTGCATTCATTTACAGATTTCATTAATTCCTCCACCAGGTACATCAACACCGTACCAGACACAGGCGACAAGGCGCCGGACTGTTCCTCTCAGGATCCTACATTATCCCAGGCGGAGAGGGCTCAGGCGTGGGATGGGGTGAATGGGGCGAAGACTCCCCTTGTTCCCGAACCTGCGGTGGAGGAGTCGCCAGCCAAAAAAGGATATGTCTGCAGATAGGGTATGTTTATGTTTAACTTTTATACGGGCCTTAGGCCTCGACTATGCAGTTCTGCAAAATTATACCTAACAATTAAAAATTAATTGTTTTAACGCCCAATGACACTGATCTGTGCTAGACACAGTTTTGCTGCTAAACATTATTTTTTTTGTAAAATTTATGTAATCGTAGAGACTGATTGAAAAAATACCCCCAAACCTGCACTAACTTTGTATTATGACCCTTAACAACATTGTTTTTTCGAGTTTAGTAGTGTAAAACGGCCGACAAGGGACCGGAGTCGACGACCGGGGTACGCATCATGAGAAAACCTGGATTTAATATCTGAAATCGCCAACACGCAGTGAACTAGCGTGGTTATTGATGCTCGATCTTTTCTGTATGAGAAGAGGCTTTTGCCATGCAGTGGAAGATACAGATTGGTTTATTTATTGTCATATTTATTATTCATATTCAAATATTCTTTGTTACAGTTCCACAATTTAAATTAGATGGTAAAACATAAAAATAGGTATCATAATCGACCCACACTGGGCACGGCAAAAGAAAAAAAAAAATACTAGAAAATTAAGATTATTACTAACTTATTCCTTACACTAACACTTTATTAATGACCTAACATTTATGTTTAGGGCCGACGGCCGTCCTCAGTGTACGGGAGGTGACACGAAGTATTTCTCGTGTCAGACGCAAGATTGTCCCTCCGGCGCTCTCGACTTCAGGGCAGAACAATGCGCCGAGTTCGACAACATAGAATTCAGGGGATTCAAGTACAAGTAAGTTTAAATAATATTCAGGTTAGATTTCTTTTCTTTTTAAAAAGGTTAGATTAAAAAGGTTGAAAAGAAAGGTTAGATTAATAATTGCGGACGCAGGCGTGCCTGATTTCTACGCCCCGAATAGCGTCCGTGCGCGATAGCCCCAACAGCCTTGTAGCCATGGTGGCGAATAGGATGGACAGCCCCGTAATATGTCATTAGATGACTCACCGGCCGTCTTTTATAGGTATATATTATATTAAGTAGTGTCTGTTTTTTATTTTATTTTTATTTTTCTATGCATATATATTTTGTTGTAAACTTGTATATTGTATGGATGTGTTATCCGAAAAAAAAGCTCATTTATTATTTAATTATAATAGCGAGGGTGAAGCTGTAACCCAAACAAATAACCTTTGCAATAATAATATACTACATTAGACTACCACGACAACCGGTTCCCTAGTGGTAAACTAGCATACGGCCTACCTGATAGAAGGTTACGGTAGCCCACGGATGCTTCCAACACCAGGAGCGTCCCATGCGGGTTGCCTAAAAAACCTATTAACTCTCTTCTTAAAGATCCTCATACTGTAGTCCGGTGATTTTTACAATCAATTAATCAAAAATTAAGCTTATCATTATCCTCCACTCAAAGTTAAGGATGAAATCAATTATACTGCTTATTATTATTATTAAAACATAAACTATACCCCTGTTGTCAGGTGTTGTGATAGTATAAAAGCCTTCCGAAAGTGCTTTTGAGTTTTAAATCTCTGGGAGGAAAATGATTCATTAAGAAAATGTTAACGTTTTTCTGAGAATTACCCAGTCCTTTAGGAATACTTTGGCACGCAACTCATTCTCAGCCGGAGAGTATTCCGCAGTAATGGCGTAGTTTGTAGATTATCACAAGGGTATGTACTAGTTCGATTATGGTACTAATACGTACTGATTTGCTTCTATTATCTCTAGATAACTAAGCTTTACAATATAAAAGAATGAAAGCTCTTTCTTTCTTTTTTAAAAAACTAAAATTATGCATCTAATTTTTTCAGCTGGGTGCCATACACAAAAACTCCTAACCCTTGCGAGCTGAACTGTATGCCTCAAGGGGAGCGCTTCTACTTCAAGCATAAATCTAAGGTCACTGACGGCACCAGGTGTAATGATGACTCATTTAACGTTTGTGTCAACGGCCAATGTCAGGTAAAACTAAGATTTCGATGTGGTGCTCTATTTTTGTAATAAATGTTATCAGACGTTACGATGCGAGACGGCTAGATTTTGATAAAAAGTAGGTAGAACAATAACTTTTGTTTTATACGGCTTTACTCACGTTTTGATTTCGGAGTGAGGTCCGTGACACTGCCGCGTATACACTCGCTTGAAAATGGACTCCTTTTGAGTTAGAAACTAGTCGGGTATTCCCCGAAATCAATACGTGAGTAAAGCCGTATAATATATTAAATAAAAGTAAAACATTATCAACTACATATCGGGCATTTAGCAAAAATACTCTCGATTTTTATTTTATATTTTCCTTCAATAAGAGACAGTTATGAATGTGGATGGTTATAAGGGTAGAGGTACACCAAAGGAAAGATGACGGATTTTGTGAAAAACGATATAAAGGGAGTAAGCGCATTGATAATATATGATGGCTAGACATAAATTAAATTATAGTCAATTTAATTACTCTGAATACAATTGGCAGAAAGATGATGACGATGAGTGATCTAATAAATATTAATTACTGCCTTTCTCCAGCCTGTTGGCTGCGATATGATGCTGGGGTCTAACGCTCGAGCCGACAAATGTCAAGAGTGCCGCGGTAATGGAGCCAACTGTCGTACCACGGCAGGGATCTTCGACTCACAGGACCTCATGAAAGGTAAGAAGTTTAAACAACATGTGACAGGTGAACAATTCAAAGTTATAGGTATTACATTTCGTCGAAGTTATTTCAAACTAATGAAACAGCCTTTTTAACGGATTTCCGCTACGTAAAACTAGTTGTCAAGTCCTGGGGGGTTAGCCAAGTTGACTATCTACAATCGCTAACGAATAGAAAACGAAAGAAATGTATAGGATGACATTACCTTCGATCGATATGTCACGTGACATAACGATAAAGGTAATGTCATCCTATACATTTCTTCTATAGCGTTAGCGATAGATAGTTAACTTGGCTAAGCTCCTTGACGTTTCAAATGCTTTGAAGCTCTCGTGGTCGCGGACAGACTGAAGTGTCAAGCGTCTGAACAGTTTTTTTAAATTATTTTTGATCTACCGTCAACTTTATCTAGTTATTTTGCCCATAGTGAAAATTTAGTTTAAATAAACAAATTTAAATGCTATAAAATTTTTATTACCGTGTTCAAGTGCTTTGGCTGTAATCCGCAATTGTTTGATTATGATAAACTTTTGAGATCCTCGTTGGTCTAGTGGTAGCAAGCGCGACTGCTGAGCACGAGGTCCTGGGTTCGATCCCTGGGTCGGGCAAAGTGTTATTGGGTTTTTCCATTAGGAAATTCTCAGTAGCAGCACGGAGTCTGGAATTGTGCCCGGTTAAAGGCAATAGGCTCGCCCCCTATTACATGGGACTTATAACATAGCTTGCGAAATGTGGGTGTACTGTACACCTCTGCCTACCCCCCCTGGGGAATACAGGCGTGAGTCTATAAAAAAAAAAACTTTTGAGAAAATTTGAGACAGTATTATTTGAAACTGCTTAATCTTCTGTATTTTAGGTTACAACGACATCTTGCTGATTCCACAAGGCTCTACCACAATTTCAATAGAAGAAATTGAACCTTCAAACAATTATTTGGGTGAGTATTAATTTAGGAACTTACTCATTTCAAAAAAGTTTCGGTACATATCGTGGTACCTCCATCGAAATTGAGTCCGAAATTCACATATATTTTAGACAGTTCCTATAACCAGTAATATTTTCCCCTAGCCTTAAGAGCAAAGAACGGAACCTACTACCTGAACGGGCACTACCGCATAGACTTTCCTAGAACTATGATAATCGCGGGCGCACCGTGGACCTACGAGCGCAGCCAACATGGATACACTGCTCCTGACAAATTGCGCTGTTTAGGACCTACGAACGAACCACTTTATCTTTCTGTAAGTACCTTAATTTTAACTCTAAAAACATCCTTAGATAGGTACTATTCCTACAGGTGACGTAACATTATATTACATTTTGTTATAAGGGCTGTACGTATGCATTTACTATCGAAGGGACATTCGAAGCCCGAGTCACAGGCAAGGGATACAATTGCCGATAAAATCATACTTGCCAGGAAATAAACAATGTACAATTTAATATAAGATGATAATTAATCAATGGTTGATTTTGTCGAGTATTCACATTCTTTAAACTTGCATTTTACGGCATAGATTAAAACTAGCATTGGTAGTCTGCGAGTAAAATGGGTGTGACAGAGACGGACTCACAAACGAACATGACGAAACTAGGCTCTGAAACCCAAAAAAATCTATTACGCTCTAGTATAGGGTTTTTTAGATTTAACTTTCACTTTTCTACATTGAAAATATATTTTTGTTTAGCTGCTTCTTCAAGACGTGAACGTGGGCATAAGTTACGAGTACAGCGTACCGCACAACTCGGCGCCCCCTACCGACGAGCGATACAACTGGGTGCACGAGGAGTTCACGCCATGCAGCGCCACCTGCGGTGGAGGTGAGCATGTATGACTTTTCTGGATTTACACAGGCCTAAATAGCTTGATGTAAAACTAGATTTGACCAATTTGGGGCTTGCAATTGTGGCTTCCACTTTAGTCAATGTAACTTTTTAAGTAAATAAGTACATAGTTTTTATATCACGTAATAAAATAATGTTTTTTTTTTTATTATCATGATGTCAAACAATAATTTACTTTTTCTTGTATGTGTAATAAGTTTTTAGAGGTGTGATAGCGTGATGAAACATTCTTAACTCAGTTGTTGTATTAGTATAGCTGTTTCTTTATATGCTCATCAAATTATTTACATTAGAAACTTATGCTAAAAAAAACTTGAAAAACTAACTAACTAAACTTATTGTGGCTTCCAATTATCGAGATCTTCCAAAATTAATTTGACCACGAAGATAAATTTATCATAACTACCTCACCTTCCTCCAAGCCTTATTATTTTCAAACTTTGTTGGGGTCGGCTTCTAATCTAACCAGATGCAGGTGAATATCAGTTTTCTACAGAGCGACTACTTTTTACCAGACTACAAAAAAAGGAAGGTTATGATTTTAGTTATTTATCATAACTACCTACTCTACTAAAAACTTGACCTGAAATATTTTTTTTTTCAGGATTTCAAAGCCGCAATGTTACATGTCGATCGAGGGAAGCTCTGGAACTCGTAGATGACAGTCTGTGCGACGCAGGTCTAAAGCCCCCGACAAACCAGTCGTGTAACACTGCTTCATGTCCCGCGCAGTGGGTGGAAGGGCCCTGGAGTAACTGCTCTAAACGGAGGGATGGTATTAAGTCACGAGAAGTCACCTGCCAGAAGATTATTGCTAATGGGTAAGCTTGAAGTGTGGGATAGTTCATCAGCTAAGGTTAACGGCAACTGCTAGACAAAATTCTCTTCTTAATACCTTGTTTTAAAAAAAGTATTGGATAAGATATGCTTACAAAGTTATGGATAGATATCTGCCCATTCTTAAATTGACCGAATGCTATTTTAGAATAATAACTTTCGTGAGTTATTATTGGTATGGCTTCACTCATGTATTGATTTCGGGGAATGTCCGACTAGTTTTGAACTCTAACGGGGTCACCTCACTGAGGTCCGCGACGCCGCCGCGTATACAGCCGCTCTTGAAAATGGACTCCGTTAGAGTTTGAAACTAGTCGATCATCATCTGCCTAGCCTTTTCCCAACTATGTTGGGGTCGGCTTCCAATCTTACCGGATGCAGCTGAATACCAGTGTTTTACATGGAGCGACTGCCTATCAGACCTCCACAACCCAGATATTGGGTTACACGATACCCCTCCCGAAATCAACACGTGAGTAAAGCCGTATCAATTTAACATATATGACCGAATGCTTTAGCCACCGAAAGTCTCAAACTGAGTTTTATAATGTGAACTAACTTATAACATAATCCCAATAAAAACACATATTACTAAATGTTTTTTTTCTCTTTACAGTGAAGCATCCATAGTAGCGGACAAGGAGTGTTTCGACCTTTTGGGGCAAAAGCCAGAACTCTTCCAGGAATGTAACAAGAACGCACCTAGTCCCACATGGTTCATTGGACATTGGAAACCGGTATGAATTACAATTCGAGGACCTATACCACAGTATAATAGTCATACAGTACGATAAATACGTACAAACGCTCGAAAACGGCGCACACAAACATGCGCAACGACGCGTGGTACCGCAGGTATCGCGACGGTCGCAGGAGTCTCGTCGTTACGCAATATTAGGCGTGTTTGTGTGAATGTGGCCGTTTTGAACGATTGTACGTAGTTACCATTCGATTATTATACTGTGGCTCCAGTACAAGTAAAACTTACTTCCATATTAAAAAGGGTACCTAACTGTTTAGCTAATCTTTATAATCTTCATTAGTGCGACAAGCTCTGCGACGAAGGTGTGCAGAGAAGAGACGTGATATGCCACCAGAAGAAAGATGGTCGTATTGATATATTGCCAGATGAGGAGTGTCCTGATGAGAAACCTGGATCGGAACAACCATGTATGCTGGAGCCATGCGACGGCGTCGACTGGATTGCTACTGATTGGACTGGAGTAAGTTTACAATATTATTCATTAAGTATTATTATCTTCATTTGCACTGATAGCCTAAATTTAAAAAAAAGAAACACTAATTGAAAGCCTGAATTTCATCAAAAAAATAAAAAAAAATTCACTAAATGACCGTCGACTGACAAGTCAGAGATCTCGAGTTCGATCCCAAGGCTCTGTCTTTTCGTAAGTTATATGCGTATTATAATTTAATTATCAGTTGCTAAAACTGTGAGGGAAAACATCGTGATGAAACCACCACACCTAAGAGATTTTTCAATGGTGTGTAATGCCATGTCAGAGGCCTACGGGCGGTTCAAACTCTGACACCAGGTTGTTCATCAACCATACGATAAGAAGATCTTCATTTGTTTATATGCTTACACAATCAGTATGACTGAGTAAAAATGGAGTGTCAATATTTCGTCAATTATACTGTCAATGCTACTTGACTAATTGATAGGAATTCCGAAAATCGATATAGTCGAGGATTCTATTTCTAATTCCTGTAAAGTTTTTTTGGATTTTGAACTAGCAGGAAAATGGAAGCAGGCACAAGTTTGGTTTTGCAAAAACTCATCACTGACTTATCATTGGACATATCAACCTTTCAGACTTGAGTTAAGATTGAGTTTTCATGTTAAATAATTTTTGTTTCAGTGCGACACATGTATATCTAAAGTTCGCACGCGTATAGTGTTGTGCGCGACGAAGGGTCAAAAGATTCTGAACGATAGTTTCTGTGCGTATCACACGAAGCCTGCCGACCAGGAAGAGTGCGTCAAAATACCGCCCTGCGAGGTACAATGGTACGCTACACAGTGGAGCAAGGTACGTTGTATTTTTTTTATTATTATTCTTATAAACACACTCATATTTCGCACTACTGTTACTATCGTGGACAAAGCCGGTGCACCACTCTTGAGGTTAGAATCGCTTGCACCCGGTATCCGAACGTAGCGCTAGCCTCGTCCGTAGCACGTAGCATCGTTCAAAGCATTTTGATCGCAAAGTGGTGCACCGTTCGTGTCCGCGATAGTACTTTATAGAGCATCTGATCACCTCAGGTGGCTTTTTCAGGGTCTTTACCTTCTTTTCTTGTACTTAATGTACAGACGCCAGCACATCAAGCTACTACAGCCTGTCAGATTTCTTTAATAGATTTTCAACTTTATAGCTACAGCATTATGTTCAAGGTTGAATGGGAAAATTTGACAAATTCGGGTAGCTTGACCTGCTGGCGTCTGTACAAGGAAAAATATATAAATAGGTAGGTATATATAAATAGCGTAGTTTTTGTCAGTCTTTTTCCTTTGTGTGATAATAGCAAAGGACGCCTTATTATACTACTTTATTTTTAGTTTTATTTGCAGAACGCACTATTGACCACTCACATTGATGCTAATTCTCTTGCACACGCTCTAAACTAATTTAGACTCACTATCTCTCCTTCTAACGGAGATCATTAGAAAAGGATAGAAGATTTTTAGAGCTGTCAAACTAGTCCATTTGCGTGATATCAACGAGAATTTAGTCGGCATGTCATAGAGGTCTCGTCTAATTTCACGTCAATTGCAAGGACGTAGACTAATTTGACAGCTCTAAAATTTGCTGTCCTTTTTCAATGGTGTTTATTAGAAAGAGATATAGTTAGACTAAAATTAGTTTAGCGGGATGTACAAGAGAATCAGCACCATTGTCTTACCTACAGTGCTCAGTGGAATGCGGCGAGGGCGTTAAAACGAGAAAGGTATTCTGCGGCGAGTTTGACGGAGTCAATGTCACAGTCGTGGAAGATGCCAAGTGTGCCGACTTGCAGAGATATAACGACACCAAGCCTTGCTCTGTACCTATAGACGAGTGTCCTTCTCAGTGGTTCGCTGGACCTTGGACTGCGGTGAGTAGAACGAGCAACTTAATACACTCATACTTTTCTTATACTGTTTGTCAAGTAAATGGGTTAACGGGGTTTTTTTGTCAAGTAAGGCACACTGTCCACGGAGGCGTAGCTTCATAGACGCTTCAAACGTCGTGCAGCTTAAGCAGCCCAGCGTACTGATCTCTATCCATGAGGCGTATTGCAAGCGTACATTGTCAATCATTTGTGAGAATGCATTCAAATTTGGCAGCCGTTCCCGCCATTTTTTACAATAAAAAACACGTGCGTTCACTACATGTACGCCCCGGCGTATGACAGCAAGTACGGCAGGCGTCATGAAGCCTGCGTGCAGCGACGTGAGCGCGACACTGCCGCTCCGTCGACAGAGTTACAATTGTTTTGTATGTAAGCTGCAAGCAAGTGTACACAAAGCGTATAATGACGAATACGCGTCTATGAAGCTACGCCTCCGTGGACAGTGTGCCTAAGTATAATCAAGATGCCAATAAACGTATGGTAGGCTCATCTAATTCTGTGACTTTCGTAATTTGGTAGTATTAGCTTTGACGCCTACTATAAATTTCTCAAAGTGGAATTCAGGTAGTAAAAAAGTGAATGCTACCAAATTAAGTGAGTCACGGAATTAGACGGGTTTGTTATACTTACATCAAAGAATAGACTGATGATTTTTACGAATCCCCTTGCAGTGCAGTTGCATGTGTGAGTGTTTCGTTTCGAGCGTTTGTACGTAGTTTTCATACTGTATATTTATTATACTGTGGTTTAACTTTCAATAATTAAAATCTTTTAAATCTTAATTGATTTTCGCAGTGCTCGGAGAAATGCAACACTGGTGAACAAACAAGGCGCGTGTTTTGTCAGCGCGGCGATAAGGTTGTGACCGACTGCGACGGCTCCAAAGTGCTTGATGCTACACAGTTCTGTAACACGCAACCTTGCAACAAAGGTATATCAACTATTCGTATTATTTCTTATTAGCTAGCCATTAGAGATTCAAAACCAGCTGTTGGCTCTGAATTGAACACAGCCTTCGAACGTCATGGCTGGTAAGCTTACACTAATATATCAACGGTTTTCAAGACTAACTATTGATCTAAGCGACATTTTGTAAAACTATTTAATAATTGTTTTTTTTTACATAATTATATTAGAACAGATTTGGATTTACTTTTAATATTTAGATTTGGTCGTGCCAAAGTGAGGCAATTTTTTTTCGCTGCTCTATCGCTTATCATTGATTTTATATGTATTTAAACTAAAACACAAGAGACAAGACATTAAGTTTTTGACTTTAAGACAAGATAAAGATTAAGAGCCGATTTCACCACTGACACTAAACGCGATCAATCAAGTTAAACTTGGTTCAAGCGTTTATCTGAGTTCAGAACTGCAATTTTTGTAGGGCTGAACTTAGTTTTATTAAACTCGTTTAGTAAAATTAATGGTGAAATCAGCTCTAAGACTTTACCATAAACATTTTTGATTATTTCTATTTGTAGATGAAGCTCTGCCAGTAGACTCCAAGTCCACGCCTGTTATGGACGAAGACGATGGAGACTACTGTGAAGACTATGACACAGACTATTCGGAGATTGGGCTGGAAGAAGATTTACTATTAAATACTACGGTAAGCTTGCTCTTTCACCATTCTCTTTAAAAACTGAGTTTAATAAAACTAAGTTCAGCATAACTGAGTTCAAATGGCGAGTTCTTCTATATATTCATTATTTTGTTCGTAACTTTTTTTTCTTTCTACAATAAAAAATCAAAATATTGAGTTTGCTTTGCTTGCGCTTGTACTTATATAGGGTTAAATCAAATTAGTTGGCGAAACGTTAATTTCTGTTAGCTTAGGTATATCATCCCACAGCTGGGCAAAAGCCTCCTCCCATGATATCCACACCTTTCTGTCCAAAGCTATTGTGGACCATTGATCGTTCGTCTTGTCTTATTCGTCTCGCCATCTTCTGCTACAGATTACATAAACAATAATAAATAAAAAAATAAAAATATTTCTTATTTTGTTCGGCATTTGGCACCTTTTTTACCCCAGAAGGGGAATTGGCGTAGAACAGAATAGAAAATATTCCTAATATAAGTTATTTAATTTTTTATTATTCTTTATTTACCGGCCAATCTGGAAGTCATTGGGGGAGGCATAGGTTCAGCAGTGGACGTCTTATGGCTGAAATGATGATGATGATGATGATGATTATTTTTTATGCTATTTATTCTATTTTCGATTCCTAATATTCCTGTAAAGTTTCGCCAACTAATTTGATTTAACTCTATACATTAAAGGTTATAAAATATGTTGTTAATATTTACAGATGGACATAACGATGAGCGACAGTACAAGCAGCGGTGAGTATTTCTAACTACTACTTGGTGTAAGTACCGAAATATTTGCCCCACAAATCGGAGAACATTGAAGAGGATATGTGTTCGCCGCTTGAGTTGGCTCCAGTTGTAATTCATAAGAAAAAACATCTCTCCGCTCCTTTCCGCTTTAGTGGGAATCGGCCGTTATGATCGTTCAAATGTTTCAATACCCTAACTCCAGTTTACAGTAGATAACGTAACGTAACTATGACGTCGTCGTATAGAGAGGGTATTTGTAGTAGACATGTTTAATAAGGAACTTACAAAAACAACTGTTTCGGGCGGGACTTCCACGATCTCCGCTGTGTATACATGCATGATAATTATATCACTCCCTGCCCTTTTCCCAATTTATTTGGGGTCGGGGCACACATCTCTATCATCCGTCGTCTCAGTAGTCACTTTCTTTCTTGCCATATCATACTACACAATCCATCCATCTCTTCCTAGGTCTGCCTCTTTTCTTGTATCCATCTACAATCCTGCATGATAATTATATGGTGTCTCAAATATGTCATACTTTAGGTCATATGTTTTATTTGCAGACTATGCAGAGACTGAAAGTTCAGCGCCCACAGAAGGTACGTTTTTTCTTCACTTTTATAAATATTCTACCACCATTACAACACTTTCAAAGCAAAATTAAATCAAATCAAACTTTTGAACTCTTTCTATAATAAATATCATATCACTAGGCTATCACGACTTATATCTTATATCTTAGGTTCAAATTAAATGTGCTAATGGTGATCACCGGGGTGGTTTTAGTGAGGTAAGAATCCCACACTCCCCGGTCTCTTCCCCTAGAGGCCGGGTGCCTTTTGAAGGTTTCCCCCCGTAAACAAATAAAAAAAAGGTGCAAATTCCAGGCTCAAAGGTGTTTTCCTAGGTTATGTCCTTAATATATATTTGTTTATTATGTATAATACTAGCTTTTCCCGCGTGGCTTCGCTCACGTAGACTATAGAATATTTTGAATAGAATTTATTTATTTAAATCGAATACCTATAATCTAGGTAGTACTACCCATGAGAACAAATTGTACTGCTTTGAGTCGATGCCACTACTTTTAGTGTCATTGTATAAGCAGAATTAGGTACAGGGCGAATGACAGTCAATTATAATGTCGGTATAGCAATCACAAATAGTCGCCTTTAATAATAATCTAATTCTAAAAGATTTCCAAGGAATTTTCAAAGGAAAATCAAGGTACACTGGCAAAAAAGAGTCTGTAAAAATTGGAGGCGCCACTGGTGCGCTTTTCATACTACAATTCAAAATTTCAAGTTATTTGGTGCTTACGTACTTATTATTAAAACGATTTTTTGTCATCAATTATTATATAATGAATCACTTTATGGCTATTTGAGTACTCACAAACTTAGTTTTTAAGATTTTTAGTTTTAGTTCTAGCTGTCACCGCCTCAGACTCTTTTCTGCCAAGCTGTACTTATAAGGTAAGTTTTTTTTCAAATATAAAAGAACAAATAAAATTGAAATATCGAATTCTAATCCGATTTATATTTGACATTCCAATTTTAAAGGGTAATACATAGCACCAAGCCAGTTTAAATCAAAAGCACTAAGGAGTATTGATATCAACTTCGATTTAAATCACTCCCAAAATAACTTTCTACCCCTTTTTAACCCCGTTGGGCGATAAGTTTAAAAAAAATACGAAACACGTGTTCCATCAATTTTGTAAAAGAATGTTTATGCAAAATTTGAAGTAGATTGGACCAAGGAATCACGTTGTCCCATACAAACATTGCCCCCGTTTTTCTCCGTCTTAGAGGTGGAATTTCGAAAAATCCTTTCTTATCGGATCCCTACGTCATACAAAGAACACACCCTCCAAGTTTCAGGTCTCTACGTTCAGCGGTTTAGGCTGTGCGTTGATCCGTCAGTCATTCAGGACAAAGCATTTTATATGTATAGAAGATTATTAGATAACATTTGTACCGTTCCTCGGCTAGCACGTAAAAACATTGGTCCTGCGCCTGATCTCTCGCCGTCCCATCGAACTACAAGAATGATGGAATAGAGACCACCTGTGTTTACGCACACACTTATGCACTATAATATCTTCTGCGTAGATGGCTAATCTCCGTTGACTAATCACCGTGACCGAAATTCGGAACATAAGTTTAATATTTCCACATAATTGTATATTGCATATTGTAATTTTCAGAAGAGGGGTCCGGCTCCACAACGGATTACACGACCGAGACCGATTTCAGTACTATCACTGATGACAGTACTACCGTTGATGTCAATGCTACCACTGAAGTCAGTACTAACGCTGATGTCAATGCTACCACTGATGTCAGTTCTACCGCTGATGTCAATGCTACCACTGAAGTCAGTACTAACGTTGATGTTAATGCTACCACTGATGTCAGTACTACCGTTGATGTCAATGCTACCACCGACACCGAGGAAACAGGTAAAATTTTCACTTATTACAATAACTAAACATCTCACGAACTTGAAAGTTCAACAAAAATTTAAAAATTTTACTCCGATAAGAGGAACTGGTTTTTATATTGTATATGTATATAAAGTATAGGAACCTCCTGTAACTGTTAACAATGTAAATAATAAAAAAGAAGAAAGATAGAGAGTAGGCGATAGCGAGAATGAACCTCAGCCTAGACTGATCCATTGTAGGTTCAAATACAAAATTTTTGAAAATTTTATTTATTTATTTATCTATTGATACAACTATTATTACAGTAATTAGTATTTTTATATTGAGTAATTAGTTTGCATTACTCGAATTCCAATACCTGCTTACTCATTGTACGTTTTAATTGTAAGATTGGGCGTTTAAAAATCAATAATTAACTGAGCGAAGACTCGCAGCTTACAAACGTGTGAGATACGCTAACACAGCAAACATAGCAACTTAAAATAGCTTGTATTAAAAAAGTATATTAAATTGTATTAAAATTAACTATTTTACACGATTTTTTGTAAACAAGCAATATAATTATTTCTTAACTTCCAGATTTTGAGACGACAACTATAAAACTTACTAAAGAAACAGCGAATACTACAGTGGATCCTGGTTCGTAACAACTTACGCTATAATTATACGCTCTAATACAGCATCTCCATAGTTCTTGAACTTAAAACAGCTCGTAATTTAAATAAATTATTTTTAAGATTTCTTGTAAATAAGCAAAATACTTTAATTATTTCTTAACTTGCAGATTTAGAGACGTCGACTATAAAACTTACTCGAGAAACAGCGAATACTACAGTGGATCCTGGTTCGTAACAACTTACGCTATAATTATAGATAGATACAACCAAATCCAATCGCAGTGACTTGAAATTGTTGAATCATTTACTGTGTGTGGTTTAGACTATTATATTATATTGTAGTAGTAATTTTCACACTATGTAACTAAAATATGTCCGAAAAATTTGGTTGCGATATTCTGTAAATATGACATCTGTTTTCAGACTGCAATTCAGATTCGTCTTCTTGTGCCAATTTCTACTATGAAGTAGTTTATTACGCAACGCGTAATTAAGATTAAGATAAATTATTTTTACGATTTTATATAAATAAGCAATATACCTTAAATATTTCTTAACTTGCAGATTTAGAGTCGTCGACTATAAAACTTACTAAAGAAACAGCGAATACTACAGTGGATCCTGGTTCGTAACAACTTACGCTATAATTATACGCTCTAATACAGCAACTCTATAGTTCTTGAACTTAAAACAGCTCGTAATTAATAATTTTTTTTACTATTCTTTGTAAATAAGCCTTATTTCTAATACCTTAATTATTTCTTAACTTGCAGATTTAGAGACGTCGACTATTAAACTGACTCGAGAAACAGCGAATACTACAGTGGATCCTGGTTCGTAACAACTTACGCTATAATTATACGCTCTAATACAGCAACTCCATAGTTCTTAAACTTAAAACAGCTCGTAATTAATATATTTTTTTTACTATTCTTTGTAAATAAGCCTTATTTATTTCTAATACCTTAATTATTTCTTAACTTGCAGATTTAGAGACGTCGACTATAAAACTTACTCGAGAAACAGCGAATACTACAGTGGATCCTGGTTCGTAACAACTGAATATTATATAACCCCAATTATTACAGATAGATTTATTTTATTATTTTAGGATAACTTACAGCTAAACAATTTGATAATCAATTACAATGTTCATTAGATGGCTAATTAAAAGTTTCCGCATTTAGTACACATGATAACATATAGGAAATACATGTAACGATAAAAACAGCAAAAACCGTGGATAACAAAAACAAATCAAACAAAAACCTTTACAAAAAAACAATTCAAAAAGTGACTAAGTCGAAAAACTTTTCACTTATAATCTTTTTAAATTTAATGTTACTAGTTTTAAAAAGATCAAGATCGACATCCTGACGACGATACAACCAAATCCAGTCTCGATGACATGAAATTTCGGTCACTTGACAATCAATGGTCGCGGGATATGAACGTTGTAACACGCCTTGCTACTACTTTTGATGTGTGGTTTAAGGCTTTTATATTGTAGTAGTATGTGACTAAAATATGTCCGGACATTTTGGTTGTAAACTTGTGATGTCTCTGTCCGCATTTATAGTTACATTATGGCGCTTAGGTGTGAAGACCTGTAATTCGCTATCTGTTGCTTATTTAAACGACTGCTATAGTGTATATTATTGCTGTTGATTTTACGAATAAATAAATAAAATTAAAATATTTGAATATCAGATGATACCATATAAGGACGGGACTTAAGTAAAAAAAAACATCAGTGATGATGATTGCAGCACTTTGTTTATTGTTTTATTTTTTTTTAAGTATTATTCAATAATAATGCGTATAATTGGTACAGTCAACATGTTAATATAACCACGCACACATAAGCATACATAGATACATTACATACTACACCACAACCATAACTAAATTAACAACTACATTCATATGTAGGTATAATACGCTGCAAAGAGTTGAGATACATCATCTGCCTAGCCTTTTCCCAACTATGTTGGGGTCGGCTTCCAGTCTTACCGGATACAGCTGAATACCAGTGTTTTACATGGAGCGACTGCCTATTAGACCTCCACAACCCAGATATTGGGTTACACGATACCCCTTGGTAAGGCTGGTTGTCAGACTTTCGGGCTTCTGACTACCCGTAACGATTGTCAAAGATCTACAATTGACAGCCGGGGCCAACAGCAACAGCTGTCTATAAATGTCTATCAGATATTGATTTTAGTATTATTTTATTATTTTAACTAAGACAAAAGAGACAAGACTAAATACATTCTTTAGTGCATTGTACATGCTCTTTTGCAGCCTACATACCAAACAAAATCTAATAAAATCATGAGGTTTTCTAGGAATTTGATCACGTTTAAAAAGTTTAAAATTAATTGTACTACTCGTGAACTTAATAAATCATTTCTTCATCAGACGCAACAAGTATCACTGAAACAACAAGTGACTTTACGGGAAGCACTGAAACCACTGTTGAGACAAGTACTCCTGGTTCTGAATCCACTATTGATACAGGACCAACAACAATTGAATCAAACACATCTGACTTAAGCACATCAGAATCAAGCTCATCTGAATCAAACACATCTGAGACAAGTACATCTGAATCAAGCACATCTGAAACAAGTACATCTGAATCAAGCACATTTGAGTCTAGCACATCCGAATCAAGCACATTTGAATCAAGCACACCTGAATCAAGCACATCTGAATCAAGCACACCTGAATCCAACGCAACTGAATCAAGCACATCTGAATCAAGCACATCTGAAATAAGCACAACTGAATCAAGCACACCTGAATCAAGCTCATCTGCATCAAGCACTTCTGAATCAAGCTCATCTGACTCAAGTAGTTCTGAATCAAGCACACCTGAATCAAGCACACCTGAATCCAACGCAACTGAATCAAGCACATTGGAATCAAGTACATTTGAATCAAGCACATTTGAATCAAGCTCATCTGAATTAAGCTCATCTGAATCAAGCACTTCTGAATCAAGTACATCTGAATCAAGCACATCTGAATTAAGCACATCTGAATTAAGCACATCTGAATTAAGCACAACTGAAATAAGCACATCTGAATCGATTACACCTGAATCCAACGCAACTGAATCAAGCACATTGGAATCAAGTACATCTGAATCAAGTATATCTGAATCAAGTATATCTGAATCAAGTACATCTGAATCAAGTACATCTGAATCAAGCACATTTGAATCAAGCTCATCTGAATCAAGTACATCTGAACCAAGTACATCTGAATCAGGTACATCTGAACCAAGTACTTCTGAATTTACTACTGTCGAAACCAGTTCAAGTTCAATTGAATCAACAGAAGCCACCAGCTC
This sequence comes from Protodeltote pygarga, assembly GCA_936450705.2. Taxonomy (NCBI): domain Eukaryota; kingdom Metazoa; phylum Arthropoda; class Insecta; order Lepidoptera; family Noctuidae; genus Protodeltote; species Protodeltote pygarga. The sequence goes on from OW388266.2 coordinate 10,384,227, forward strand.
AATATCTACTACAGAAAGCGGATCAACTACAGAAGGGTCCAGTACCTTTTCTGGAGGTTAGTAATTATTATGAAATAAGTAGAAATGTAGATATTTTTAAACGGTTTTACTTAGCTTGACTTATTGTTTGGTTCAAATTTAGTAATCGATATTTCACCCATTCACATTAAGTATTTTTTAACGTAAAATTAAAATTAAATTTAAAAAAAAAACTTATATTATTTAATAATATAAGTTATTTTTTTATTTTACGTAAAACGTTTTTGTCATCAAAACTAAAGCTGTATACCAAATATCAGATCAATTTGTCAACAATTGGATTTTGAACTTCGGTTCGCATGCTTTATAAAAATGGTTTTATAAATTTAAAAAAGGAACATATTTTTTAGTCATCACTAATAAGGGCTCGAACTTAAGCTGCAATATACTTTGCATACACTTGTATATATTCTATTGTTAATTACTGGTTACTAGTTTATTTTTTGTTGTTACTATCTTTTGGGCCGAATTTTATTTAATGAATTTCGGTAATATCTCCTTTACTTCATTTCCAGAGACTGAGCTCACATCAACAGAAGTTAGTGGATCAACTAGTAGTACCGAGGAATCTACCACATCATTCAGCACTGAGGGTAAATAGCAAATTAAAATATTGATAAAGAACTTTTCAACATAGAAATTATGACTGGTGTTACAATTTTACCATTTTTCATTTTTTCATTTCATTATTGGATCTATTTGAGGCATTATTTAAAAAAACACATAAAGACATCGCTACTATGGAGTGGTTCTTGTTGGTTACCTAAATATGGTTACATGGTACAATGTTTGGTGTTAGGATGTAACATGTTTCGATCAAGCTGAATATTTTTCTGAAACTTTATAAGTAATGTTGTTCTCCTTCATATGGTGTAGTTCGATTTTGTATAACTATATATTCATTGATTTTATATCTTCAATCAACTCCGATGTGCGAGCGAGATAGCAAATTATCGGTAAGAGGCGCCTTAAGAAATCAATTGTAGACACTTATTTTTATTTCAGTGTCCACAGATAATTTATCAACAACTGAAAGTTCTGAAGGAGTTTCTATATACACCGGTACAAGTATGTATTGATTACCAACTGTATTATTTTAATCACATAATTCCTTCTTTTTTGTTCAATATCATATTTCCTTTAAATATTTGAAAGTTGCCTCGTAGAGAATACCTATGGAATTTAAGTCTGCCTTTTAACCACAGTTAGTATACATTAAGCTCATTATACATAAAATAATCAATTTCTCTGGGACGGGATTAAAAATTGAATTAAAAAATAGTGAAAGCTAGTCAAAGTAAAAAAAAAGGAATATGTTCACTTTACTGAATTAGATTATGGTCTCGATTTAAATTATCTCGATGATTTCAGCTGTTTGGGACTTTGCTACTACCATGGGCCACAAGAAGCCGGTCTGCAAGCCTAGGAAGGCAAAATGTAGCAAGTCAGAGTTTGGCTGCTGCCCCGATAAGAAAACACCAGCTGCGGGACCGTTCGATGAAGGTAAGAATCTTTAGCTTGTTTTTCTATTTAAAGACATCATTTAATTATGAGTACTGTTACTGACGGCGTGTAACGAATGAAACGAAAGGCGCTGGAAATGTACCACAGTTTATTTTAAAAATACTCTTAATGCAAACACATACAAAGGTGAACCCGTATGAACTCCTAGTTTTTCACCGTTGTTATTACTTTTTGAATTTAGAATACAAAATATAAATCCAAAAAGGTAATCCAAAAAGGTGAAGTTCAAATGAGTTTGTAACAAGTACGAACCAATGTTTATGACCCGTATTTCTTAACGTTTCCTTTAATCACCAGGTTGTCTCAAACCGCGTACTTGCAAGGAGTCACTATACGGTTGCTGCCCCGACGGGCTCTCTGCGGCGCGGGGCGAGGATAATGAAGGTTGTCCCATCGAGCCTTGTGCGGACACACTATTCGGATGCTGTCTCTCTGACAATAAGACCGCGGCGGAAGGCAACGACCAGAATGGATGCCCGCCAGCTTGTGTATCATCTAGGTACGTTTATCCAAACTGATTGAAAATTCCTTCAGATCGCTGATCAATGCAAAAGAACGCAATAGACTTATGAATAGACATTTAGATTAAGAGCCGATTTCACCACTGACACTAAACGCGATCAATCGAGTTAAACTCGGTTCAAGCGTTTAACTGAGCTCAGAGCTGCAGTTTGTGTATGGGTGAACTTAGTTTAATTAAACTCGGTTATTAAAGTGAATGGTGAAATTGGTCCTAAATCTTATATCAAACTACCCTTTTAAAAAAAGTAAAAAATGCCTTCCGCATACCGCACGACTGAGGCCGTACGGTTATGTGGAGCTCGCACCCACTAAAAACGTCTCCCCCTGCGTGTTCCTCGCATTGTATCGGACGGGGCCGGGTACCGCAACCGCGCCTCGCAGCCCCGTCCAGTGCGCAGCCCCGTCTAGTGATGTCAAACTACCCTTGAGGTGGAAAGATAAGCTTTGGTTTCAAAGTCTTTTACACTAGAAATAAATTCTTGTAGATACGGATGCTGTGCTGACAACGAAACTGAAGCAACAGGACCCAACAAAAAAGGTTGCCCTGAAACCGGTAAGTTGATTTAGTATTTCGAAATTATTTAATGCTTCATTGATTGTTCTATCGATTAAAGATAAACGAGAATAGTGTCGACACACAGTTTTTTGGAAATTAATTTTCTTGTGTTTGAACACACTGACGTCTCACACATAATATAGTGATTGGTGTCAGGTTTCTTGAATTATTGGCTAAATTCGTATTGAAAACTCTCGTAGTCGCAGCGAGTTGCAAGGCTCTGGGGGCCTACTCAACGAAGCTTCGATTGTCGAATCGTATGTTTGTTCGTTAAATTACTTTCTAATAGATTGTTTTTTTTTATGGATTTGTAACGAAACGACAGATGAAAGCACTAAGTACAATTAAACAGAGGTAATTTGGTGGTTAGGATTGTGTTTGATGGTCTTCATTATCACGTTTCGATCCAAAACATTGTTGTTCGATTTTCGGAGTAGAGCCCCAGTATCCGTTCAAAAATTTGTTATATTATGTGTTCACAAAAACCTAAGACATTATTGTGACATTATTTATAGAAACCACGAGCACAGAAATGGAAACCGAAACGACAGAGATCACGGGATCCAGTGGAACTAGTGAAGATACCACATCTAGTGAAACCAGCACATCTGAAGTTTCAACTGAGTACACCGGCGCTCCTTGCGCTGCATCTAAGTATGGATGCTGCTTTGACAACGAGACCGCTGCCATTGGACCAGACAATCAGGGATGCCCCTGTAATGCTTCTGAGTTTGGTTGTTGTCCTGATGGCGTGTCACCAGGTACGATACCAAAATTCATTTAGGCTTGATTTTATGAAATCCTAAAATTTAAAAAAAAATGGACTCAGAAATTTAAGTATACAACATAGGACCAAAAGTGAGGGACGAGCTTTAGATGAATATTCTCTTAGGTACTTGATTCTATTAGACTCTTTTATAAACATTAATAATGTCTTTTCTAGCTCAAGGTGTAGAACAGAAAGGATGCCCAGGACCTTGTAGCACGTCACCATACGGTTGCTGCCAAGATGATAAGACTCCAGCTCATGGACCTGACTTCGAAGGCTGTTGTTTACTGCAAGCCTTCGGATGCTGCCCAGACAACCGCAAGCCAGCAGAGGGACCGCATCTTGAAGGTAGTAGAATAAAATTATTAAAACCTTTTGTTTTTTTTTTACAAAATAAGATTTTCTTTATAAGAAATATTTTTGAAAATATTAATCGATCGATCAAATCGGAAGATCGGATTATACCAAGTTGTTAAGTCAATTACGTCACAAATTTGCGAAACTCTCATTAAATCTATGAAATATCTCTCAGAATCTCATTTACCTCAGTATAATATGAATAGGAGTTTAATAATGGGATAGTGTCATGACTTCCACGTCACATATCTTCCTTACAGGTTGTGAATGCCAAAAAGCCCTTCACGGCTGTTGCCCCGACAACATCACCACCGCGCAGGGACCTGACAACCAAGGCTGTGGCTGTCAGTACACGCAACACGGATGCTGCCCAGATAGGTGACTTTCTTACTTATTTCGTTGGCTCACACGTGCTCGTGGCAGACACGACATTTCTCAATTCATGGCGATCCTTCAGGATATCTCATCAGTAACTGGCTTAAAGTTCTCGAAGGTACTTTACTGTATCCACCGATATCTAGGCGACCAAAAAACAAAACGCTTTTTTTTTACCGATGCAAAAAATAAAATTACAGCACTTATATTGCTATTGACTTCACTTGCGATATTTTTGTTCAATAATCTGAATTTATTATTTATAGACACACTGAGGCAACAGGATCGAACTACGAAGGTTGTGGCTGCAACACCTATCAGTTTGGCTGCTGTCCCGACGGCACCACCATCGCCAAGGGTCCTGAACAACAGGGTTGCCACTGCCGCGACTCTAAGTTCGGCTGTTGCGGTGATGGAGAAACTCTTGCTTCTGGCCCAGATGCCGCAGGATGTGACTGTTCTTCGAGCCAATATGGATGCTGCCCTGATGGTCACACTGAAGCCACTGGTGTTAAGTTCCATGGATGTACTGATGCACCTGTCAATAGACAAGGTGAGATCATACAAAAAAGCAGTCCATGTGTTCATATAATTATTCTACCCGCCTGACTGAGCATCCATTCTCTAACCACCATGTTTTCAGCTGACTGTTCGCTGGCGACGGACGCTGGCCCATGTCTCAATTACACAGCGATGTGGTTCTTTGACCTCACCTACGGAGGCTGTTCTCGCTTCTGGTACGGAGGCTGCGAAGGAAACGGCAACAGATTCGCTACCAAGGAGGAGTGTGAGGATATATGCGTACAACCTCCACCTAAAGGTTAGTGGAAGAACAAGACTTTATTGTGATGAATAAAATTTATATTTTTTAATTAGATTTAATACCAAAAGGGAAGCTCATGAAACTGCATAAATATTCTTTACTTATTTGACCAAATAAGCATCAAATCTATTAAAGTGCTATAATATTTTCTTTGTCTTCTAATTTCGTTTTTATCTATACAAACTTTCTTCTACAGATGCCTGCAAGCTTCCAAGCGTCAAGGGTCCATGTGATGCCGACCTCATACATTGGCACTACAACAGCTCTCGGGAACAGTGCATACCCTTCAGATATGGTGGCTGTCTTGGCAATGCTAACAACTTTGACACCAGGGAGCTCTGCCAGGCGCAGTGCGAACCCGACAAGTCCGAAGGTAGATTGTAGCCAATCGTATTGCTGACGCGTATCGTTGCCGAAAACCTTCAAATGCTTTCAATGATCAATGTAGTACAATCGTTCATGGGTTTTACCTTCTGAAATTTTTTGGTATGCAGAAGAGATGTAGGAACCCGGAGCCACTGTTACTATTATTTCTACACAGTTGAAAGCTTTTAAAATATCGGTCTTACTAAGCTTCCTTTCTTCCTTTAACCTACAGATCAATGTAATCTGCCAATCGAGGCAGGCTCTTGCGCGGGCAACTATAGCCGTTGGGGCTTTAATGTGGAAACCCACCGCTGCGAACAGTTCATCTGGGGAGGCTGCGAAGGCAACGCCAATAAGTTCAGCACTGAGACCGCCTGCCAAATGCGCTGCGACCCGCCCGGCGCGCTCAAACGTAAGTACTTAGATACCTGCAGGTAGGAAGTGCCTAGAAAATGCTTACTTGAGTTTGGTAGATTATGGGTGTTGGCTCTAACTATTTTTATACTGCATATAAGTACTTAGTGGTATTGGGAATGGAATTTAATTTTCTTCATGAATTTGTCTAACTAATCTGATGAATGAAGCGGCAACATAGATACGACCAGACACGGCAATAATTAAGACAAACCTAATGCAATAGAAAACTGCACATGAATATAAATTGCACTTATTTGAGTTTCTTGAAACTTTGCCGTAGTCGAATGCTTTGACGAGTTCTAAAACTTGCATGGTTTAAGGTGTGATAATGAATGTTTAATAATGATTTTGAATAACATGATTGATTTTACTTTACTATATCGAAGATATAATCTTGGTTACCTAAGTTACATATACACTTTTTTGTGTAGATAATCAAACTTTATTTAGTTTATTTTAAAAAACGATCATGAAGTTCGAAATATTTTTCTTCCTTTTATAATTAACTTTTCTTTATTTTTATGTTTTAACATCTTTCCCTAACAACTAACAATGGGTTGCACAAACAGCACAGTGCACAGAGCCTCAGGATGCTGGCAATTGTACAGAGAAGGAAGCTCTCTGGTCGTTCAGTCAGTCAGAGAACAGATGTGTGCCATTCTACTACAGCGGCTGCGGAGGCAACGATAACAGGTTCCAATCTCTGGAGACTTGTGAAGAGACCTGTCCTAGCGCTTACGGTTAGTTGATACTAGGGAACTTTTCTAGCTAAGAAACAGCGGATTCTGCAAATGAAACTGTTGAGGATTACATATTTAATCCACTTCACATCGTTGTTAAATCTTATGAAGAAATTAGAGCTTTGACAACAAGAACTAATGGGTAATACTTAAATTATATCACGATTTTCTATTTAGGAAGTAACTCTCAGCCTAAGACAACGATGATCCAAATTAGTGAAGGTAAAAATAACATTATTGAAAACTCCTTGTTGAATCCTATCAAGCATGCTCTTGAATTAAAAACCCAATCCAAATATCAATAAATTTACGAACGCGCTTAATCATAAACGTTACAATGATCGCGCGTGCAAAGAGCGCATTGTTTGGCTAATCATTGAATTTGCCAATTTTTGCGCAGTGAAAATAAGGATTGTATCAAATTGTCTCCAACTTTCGCGAACGTTTAACATAATGAAACAAGCTTTTCAACGGACTGGTCGCGTAAAAACATTTCTTTTCGATCTTAAAATATAAATAGAGCACATAGGTACATGTACACTCAAACAAGAAAAGCCATACGATAATAATAATTTCTTCACTATTTCTTTTTCTTGTCTGCCTGCAACCACAAGAGCTGCAAAGCGCTCGTAACGTCAGTACAAATAAATAAATGTTTTTACGCGACGAATCCGTTCAAAAGATTGTTTCATGATTGGATCAATTTCTGTGCAAATTGCAATCTTCTCAACATTCATCTTCTTAAAAAGACTTCGTAGGTAGTCAAGTTAGAGGAACTTGGCTATTTTATCTATCAGTTCTTATTCAAGTAAAAATACCTATTCTCTATTTATTTATAGACTCACGCCTATATTCCCCAGAGGGGGTAGGCAGAGGTGTGCAGTACACCCACGTTTCGCTATATTATAAGTCCCATGTAATAGGGGGCGAGCCTATTGCCATTAACCGGGCACAATTCCAGACTCCGTGCTGCTACTGAGAATTTCCTAATGGAAAAACCCAATAACACTTTGCCCGACCCGGGGATCGAACCCAGGACCTCGTGCTCAGCAGTCGCGCTTGCTACCACTAGACCAACAAGGCAGTCCTATTCCTTAGACCTATTCTTTAGTCTTATTTATTTATGGTTTTATTAATTATCTAATTAGTAATGGGTATTGCACGTTATCTTTCCTATTTATGACTTGGTTGATTATTGGTTTGGTGTTTCCAACGCATGGTTCGATAGCTTGTGTTTGTTTTTTATCTTTTCTTTTTTTAAATTTTTAATCTTGATTTAATTGATTGATTTAATTTATAATCTTGTAGGGTGACGTTACATTTTTATCCACTCTCTGTCTTTCGGGGTTAGAGCTATATCTCTCTCTTTTTCTGTGGATAATATATTTTAAAGGTCCTTCGTCAATCATTACTTTATCCAACCATTTAGTTACCTTTCTTCCTAGCAAGAGTTCGTATAGCGAGTAGCGAACAATTACAAATATTTGTACCAATAGATGTCCAATAGATGTAACGTCGCCCCTTCGCATTTACAGGTATAAAAATTAAACATAACTGGTATACAATTTCAGTTCCCGACAAATGCACACTGCCGTTTGCGACAGGGGACTGCTCCAACTACAGGGAGAAGTGGTTCTACGACACCGGCATCAAGAGGTAAGATTTAGTTTCCACGGCAGAACCGCTGAACCGATTTTAATGAAATTCGATAAAGCGCTAAAACACAATCTGAAGAGAAACATGGGATATTTTTTATCAAAGTAGTGGTAGTCAATATTGTAACATAATCGATCTTATTGTCTCCGTACTGCACATCCTAAATTTATGAAAATCCTTAGAAAAATTAGCTCTAATTATATATAATATCTAATTATATAAAAAGAAAAACATCGCTTGTCTTATTTGTCATTTCATTAAAGATTCTAATACTCCAATTTATAGATGTCGTCAATTCTACTACGGCGGATGCGGTGGCAATGAAAACAACTTTGCGACGTTGGCCGAGTGCGAGAACAGCTGCACAGAGATCGTCCTCACAACTACCACGATTAGGTAAATGTTTTAAACACACAAAACACAAGACATTAGTATGGCACACACACATAACACTGAAAAACACACCAGATACCAGTAGTAGGTTGATAAAAATATAAGCTATAACAAGCCTGTGTATGTACTATTGTGAACAAAGCCGGTGCGCCACTCTTGAGGTTAGAATCGCTTGCACCCGACGTCCGAAAGTAGCGCTAGCCCCGTCCCTACGCACGTAGCAACGTTCAAAGCATTTTGATCGCGAAGTGGTGCACCATTCATGTCCACGATAGTAGGTACTACATTGAAACCCTAGCTAGTTGCTAAAATAGAGTTGTCCGGAGAACTGTATTTCACCTAAAAAAGGGACCCATACAGAAGGACAAACAGATAGTATTAATGTTTATTTTTATTATTTTTGTGAAATTTTTACATGTTTTAGCATAGTTTAGCAAAATTTTTGAAATTTCGACTGATTGTGATGGGATACGGTGGCTCAGCGGTTAGAGCGTCGGCACGGAACGCCGAAGATCGTGGGTTCGAATCCCATCAGTGTCAGTTGTTTTTTCAAATTTCTTATTAAATATTTATATTTATTTTTATTGTTAATCTTTAGGCCGACCCAGCCGCAACCGCAAACGCAACCACAAACGCAACGACCGACTCAGGCACCAGATCAAGAACCAGGAAGACCAGGTAAAGCATAGATGTGTTTTAGGTTTCCGTACCTTAAAAGGAAAAATACCGGGCAAGGGCAAGGGCAACCAGGAGTTGGCGCACGCACGAAGGTTTCTGAAAATTTAATCAATTCATTTTACTAGCAAGTATATCAAGCTAAGCTATAATTGATAAATTCTTCAGATTGTTTTCCTAGCGGACTTCCCTTTTAAATGACACCTATCATGATAAAATAAAACCTAAAAATAAAATTATCATTCCTGAGTATTAAAATTTATAGTTGTATATTACTGACCTTAATTTTTAATTTATCTTTGGAAATTTTGCTTATTTAATTAGCAATTTGAACGCCTAATGGCATAACGTAGAGTTATAATAGTCTTCTAAGATCTGTAACCATTAAATAAATACTTTTTTTTTCAGAATTCTGTTTCCTGCCAATCGACGCCGGTCCATGCACAAACATGGAGACTCGATACGCATACGACAGTAGTCTTGGCACATGTAAGACCTTCGAGTACGGAGGCTGCGGCGGTAACAACAACAACTTCCCCAACGAAACCTACTGCGTACTCTACTGTCATCCAATTCAAGGTACGTTTTTGTTAGTTCTAGGTTGGCGCATAACCATAACATAACAATAACACGTACTTACTCTACTTAAAACTTGAACTGCCAAAAATGGAAACTGAAAAAAATGTATACTGAAAAAAAAACTGCCGGAAACTTTGGTTGCCACCTAACAAAAACATTACTTCAAAATTCGAACGACAAAGCTAAAGGAGGAGGTTCTCTATTCCACTGTATGTTTTTTTATATTCGATTTTTTTTATGCATTTGAAACGAAACAATAGGCGAAAGGACTAAGTTTATTTAAATAATACCTACTTATTTAGTGGTTAGGTTTGCGTTTGGTGGTTGTCGTTATTACATTTCGATTCGAAACATCGGCGTTCGATTTTGGGACCTAGTAGCCCTGGTAGGGTCGCAAAAAAATTCAGTTGAGAGAATACTTGGGTTATAGCACTTTTTTCTAACCTCGGGCATCATGACTTGCGAAACCAAAAAAAAATTCAACAATTATTTCGAACGAGTTAATGTAATGGCAATATTATAATGTTTTCAATAATAAATATTTTGGATAATTTAAATGTTTATGCACATGTTTTGCTTATGAAATGAAAATAATTAATAAGAAACTCGCAAAAACAACTGACTGAGTCATATCATATCATTACTAATCTGCACTAATAAAATTTTGTGAAGATGTTTGTTACCTAAACACTTTTGATTTAAATAAAACTCGGTAAACATAAAAACCATATATCCTGGATTAACAAAAAATATAAATTTTATCCTGGTTCGACATCCACGTGGGCGAAGCTGCGGGCAAAAGCTACTTTCGAATAAACTTTTACTTTTGTTAACAGATGTCTGCCAACTACCGATGTTGTCGGGTCCATGCGATGAGTCACTGATGCGCTGGTTCTACGACCCCAGCTCCGACTCTTGCAGCCAGTTCACTTACGGAGGCTGTGAAGGCAACGGCAATAGGTACAGTTGGCTGCAAAAGTGCATGGACAGGAGGAAAGAATGTATTTGGTCCTGTGTCTTGTTCAATCAGCTTATCTCTATCGTATATCATTGATTTCATATATATTTAAACCAAGACGCAAGAGACAGGATCCCACAATCTTCGACGTATCCATACGTACCTAATGTATACCTAGTATAGATATGTATACAATACATATTACCACACGCCCTATACATAGAAAGAAGTTTGATATTTTAACTGATTCTAACCAGAATCAGTTGAAATTTCACAATCACAATCAAGAACACAACGTCGACATGGTACGTCGAAGATTATGGGTTCGAATCTCATTAAAATTGTCGGTATTTGAGTAGTTTGAAAACTCGTACTAAGCCCCCAGATCTGGAAAACAGCTCCCAATTAAAATTTACTTGTAGCTAAATTCAGAAATTGCTAATAGTTCCATGTCTTCAGATTCGAGAGTCGCGAAGCTTGTGAGAGCAGATGCAGAAGTGGCCCCGAGCTGACCACATTGAGGACCACAGTTACCACCCTGGCAACCACCACTGCTCCTGGAGTTAGTATAACTTTGTATTCAATCCATGCTGGGCTTATATCTTAACTTCAACAGCCCTCAACCACGGAGAAACCAAAGTCTCTCTCTCTTTCTAACAGTAATCATTAGAAAAGTAAGAAGATTTTTAGAGCTGTCAAACCAGTCAATTTGTATTAAGTCAGCATGTTATAGATCTCGTCTAATAGGTATAGACTAATTTAGCAGCTCTAAATTGACAGTTCAATTTGCCGTCCTTTTTCGATGGTGTTTATTAAAAAGACATACTAGATAGATTAAAATTAGTACATCGTGATGTACAAGAGACCAATATCAGCACCAATATCCGTTTTACCGAACCCAAAACACAATATTTTATTTATTTTATTGTCATGCAGGTAAAGGTTTTAGCACCTGAGTGCATAATATCAGAAGCCTTAGAGGAGTGCTCGTCTAGAGGCGAGGTTTGGTACTTGGATCAGAACATCTATGAATGCGTTCCATATATAAACAAGGAGTCTGGTTCGGACTGCAGAAATACTGGCACCTTCAAATCGCCGGAGGCCTGTGAGAGATCTTGCGGAGCATTCCGAGAAGTTGGTAAGAAGTTTAGATATTTATAGGCCGTAAAATAAATAACAATATGTAACAATCTTCTTAGCTTTTGTCATGTGTGTTCTAACTAGCACTTAGCTGTGACGTTTCACTATTTACTCAATCAAAATCAAAATCAAAATATTTTTATTCATGTAGACCATTAGGCACTTATGAATAGTCGTAATTCTAATATTTTTAATAAAAGAGTGACTCTAGTTGCCTCTAGACTCTAGTACTACATAATGTAACTCCATAATATGGTTCTAAACGCTTTGTGGCTTTAGTCTTCGCACTATTTCCTCAGAATATTTTCTGTTTTAATCTATTTATATTACTGTATTGAACACGCTGAAATTTTAATAATTGATCATTTTAATGATGAATCAAAACTTAAAAGCGGGCTTAATAATTTAATTAATTTATAATAGTAGTTTCAGTTTTATTCGTTTTAAGTTTATTTTGTCGACAGCACGCGCGCTTATTCCTAAGAGACGACCAGTGAATTACCTACTTACTATTATTTTAAACGCTTCCGAGTTGATGAATTTTTTTAAAATTATTTGAAAACAAAATAGATTTTATTTTTTAAGTTTTTCAACTATATGCATTGAAGGTAAATCGTTCTGCCGCGGGAATACAACCATTAAAATATCAGCGTGTAATTTCTTGAGCATGATGTCTTCGCACTGTCTTAATAACACTATTTGTGTGTGATTAACCAGACGTTTGCCAACAAGGCATAGACCCTGGTCCGTGCACCAATAACGTGCCTAAGATATACTTCGACGTATCTTCGGGAGAGTGTAGAACCTTCTCATATGGAGGCTGCTTGGGAGGCGCCAACCGATTCTCGTCGGTTGACGAGTGCATGCAAATTTGCAAACCACAAACAGGTAACTGATCAAAATTGATAACAAGCTAGCTAGCTATATGCCTACCACTGGCTACTGTATTAATTAAAACATAATACTTTCTCTGTCCTTAATCCTATGTAACCCAGCGTAACTAATCCAAAAAAAATAATTACAAACCCTTTGTAAAAGAAATGCTGTAAGTTTTGACCCAACTAGTCTAACGGGTTAAAATAAAAACGGTAGGTAATGATTGTAAATATTATGCAATGGCAAACAAATACACAATGCTATAATGGGTCGTTCATGAAAAAAGTTATTTTACGTGTATTATAAGGTATTAAGAAAAATCCCGACGATTAGGGTAGGCTCATCTAATTCTGTGACTTTCGTAATTCGGTAGTATTAACTTAAAGACCTTCTATAAATTTCTGTAAGTGGAATTCAGGTCGTAAAAAAGTTAATGCTACTAAATTAAGAGTGTTATGGAATTAGATGAGTTTGCTATAATTTATTTCTAGTTTCACCCAATTTCATAAGAGCTCTTTATGGACACTGTATATATTTCGACAGATATTTGTCAACTGCCTCCGGAGGAGGGCAACTGCATCTCTTCACTAGAACAATGGTACTACGATGCTTCACGCGATGAATGCAGTCAATTCATATCTGGCTGCAGTGGAAACGAAAACAGGTAAACACTACAGGAAGATTTCTCTTGCCTGGCAGACAGCTGTAATCCAGCAGCTGTCAGTTTAGGGGTGTAGGTAGTGCCTACTCTGGAGTGATGACCATATGTTTGTCTCCTAAACTATACTTTACAATTGACGTTTGGCTTATTTCAATCCTACATTCACCTTCCCATTAAATTCGTATCTATGACTTTCTTAATTTCGCCTGATGCATTATAACTTGCAACATATTGACATTGGAAATTTCAAATGTCGTAAGGGACATTTTGTGTTACGATAAAACGTCCCTTACGACATTTGAAATTACCACCGTTGCGTCGATATAACTACTGTCAAAATAGTTAGCATTAAGTCGTTTTTAGTACCGACAGCTCGAACAGTTTCTAGAGCATACTCTCACATAACGTTTTCTCAAAATGTTGAACCGATTCTGGGACTTCAATCCAGAATTTCAGTTTGGTGGGTTTTTTTTATAGACCTACCCGGGGTAGGCAGAGGTGTGCAGTACACCCGTTTCGCCGGCTATATTGTTATAAGCCTCCTGTAATATGGCAATAGGCCATTAACCGGGCACAATTCCATACTCCGTGCTGCAATAACACTGTGCCCGACCCGGGGATCGAACCTAGGACCTCGTGCTCAGCAGCCGCGCTTGCTACCACTAGACCAACCAGGCAGATGGTATGTTTATTTGTAGAAAATTCATGACAGAAAGTCTAAGGCAGGCGAGGCAGATGTTTCAACGGATTGTATAATAAATTGTGATCTTTTTATGATGGCGAAATTATACGTGTTCAGTAGCCCGTATTCGGATGTTCGAATGACTTAATGCATTTAAAAAATATTCTCTTTATTACGGAAGCCAGTTCAGTTCAGTTCACAGTACTTTAAATTTTAAAATTTGTAGAGAAATAAATAATGTGACTACACCAGCAACAAATTGGTGCTGATTTGCATAACATCTTTTTTACCCGGATAGCAATAATACAATTACTAATTAACTAATAAATGTTCTCCACAGATTCGCGACTCAGCAAGATTGTGAAGCTCGCTGCAGGCGTCGGGGTCCTTTGCCTGCCACTACAACCATAGCACCACAGGTATTCTTAATGCTTTCACCTCTGTCACTTGTTGTGCTTCTATTACCCTAATTTCGGACGTAGGACCAAAATGTTGATTCGCTAGAAATAGTGCTGAAAAGTATAACGATTTAGAACTTGTAGTGGGTGTTAATTTTGTTGTGTATAATATACTTACTAAATATACCTACTAAACTATACTTAGTAAATATACCTACGTAATATTGTTTTTTATATTAAATACCAAAGGAACAGAACTAGAAAAAATGCTGATTCTTATCTTTTTTCATTTGGAATATTATTTAGCATTCATAAATATCAGAAAATTATATTTATTCATCAACTATTATTTGTCAATTTCTGTACAGATACATACAGAGTCAGAATGCGTAACTCCAAACTCCTTGTTGCCGTGTGGTGCAAACCTGACTACATTCTACTACGACTCAACGCGGCACGAGTGTCTGGCCGGTGACATTGGAGGCTGCGGCCTTCCCAACTCCTACGCCTCGGAGGAGGAGTGCGAGAGGAGGTGCGGTGCCTTCCGCGATATAGGTAAGGAAATTATTGTGTTGGTGTTTATTTGGAATCAGTATAGAAAGCGGCGCTATCTTCTTTAATTAACGCTTTGACTGCCAGACTGCAGACACAATGCAAATTCTATTGTTTGTCGGACACCATGTGTCCCCCATGGCGTTTAATGAATTAATAGTTAGGTATTTGATAGTTTTTTTAAACTATATCCATTAAAAATATCTAAACTAATACTATCTTATTCAAATTTAATAAGTCTTATCTAAATATTATTTTTTATATAGTAGGAATTGGTTGCCTCTTTTCAGAGCAGCTCATAATTCATTTAATTAGAACCACACAATATTATAAGCAAATAAAATCCTAGTCAGTTCACCAGTAGTCACCATCGTTGCTCCTTTCCCTAGACGTGTGTAGAGCTCGCGTGGACCCAGGACCTTGCCGCGCGTCCTTTACCAAGTTCTACTGGAGCTCAATAACGGGCAGCTGCCAGCCATTCGTGTACGGCGGCTGTGCAGGTGGACCCAACCGCTTCTCCACCATTGAGGAGTGCGAAAATGTTTGTGGTGATGCTGGACCTGGTAAGTACCTTATTGTATTCTCCACAGGTTCATGTTTTTCTAATCTAAATTGCACCATTTCTCTCTATACTATTCTGCTCCACCCGCCTTTTAATGCGATAATTTCTCTTACTGACTTTATTTGATGATGTAGTTAGAATTAACGTCATTAAAGGTCTCCAGCTATTCCCAGACTGTAGTTCCGTAGTCGCAATTTGAGCTTGTTTGCGAAGCATGGTTTGTCACAAGCTAGTAGAGAGTAGAGGTCTAACGTAGAGTGTACTACTAACCATGGGTGCAGCACGGCGGTGCCTGCAGGAGGTAGACTCGGGCGCGAGCTGTGACCTGCCGCAGGCGCGGCGCTGGCACTACAGCGTGCTGCACTCCGAATGCGTCGTGTTCCTGTACCAAGGCTGCGGCGGCAACGAGAACAACTTCCCATCCTACAATGAATGTGCCAACAACTGCATATTGAGAGGCCATGGTACTTACTGCTTAACTTAGCGCAAGAGTGACAATTGTCACAATATGTAACGCGTGTAACTGTAGTCTTTGTCCATCGGTTGATTATATTTGAAAAGTTACGTCATGTGAATGCTTCACAGCACTGCCTGCAATGCTTACATGCACGATCTTTATTATAACTCTTATTATCTTTATTATAATATACTTACTATTTTTTATAGTATATAGTTGACGAACGACCTTGTGTCAGTGTTTAAACCTCTCATGGCTTTACTCACCGTGAAGCTGAACGATATTTCTTTCCGTCCAAATGGCGTCATTGCATTCCAAAACCTGAACGTATGGTATTTTCAAAACGGCGCGACGTCCTGAGCGTATATTTCATTCGAAAGCATCCATTTAGATGACGTTCATTTCCATTGATGTATCTTCAGAAGGCACCAATAATATTTGTGGTAGGTAACTTAATCAATCTTAAATCAGTGGGTTTACCACTGACTTAAGATGCCTACAAAGATCATTAATGATGAAGCAGACTTCAGGTGGGAACTTAATTGTCGCATGATAAGCGCTAGTGTGTTGTATGGTGTGCCTTGCTATGAAATTGGCAAGATTTGTCTACAATTTATAAATAAGCTAGTTCGACTGGGGAAACCAGCATCAGGTTTTTATTTTTCTACTTAGGGTTTCGTAGTCTACATAATTATAGGCATTAACAATTCAAAAATAGAACCAAATTAATACTTATCACATTTATCTGTTTCTTTCTTCTTTCTTTCTTTGAGTATAAAAATTCTCTTAAGTCCGGTTACTGAATGAGACTTTACCAGTAATGAGCGGTGAAACAGCACCTTAAGGTACTAAACAAGCGTATGGGTGCTGATGGTAAGGTTTAATACCTTAACCTTGCAACGTCAGGTTAATGATTAAGGACAGTGAAAGAAAACTTACTTCTTACTACCCTCGGCGGAGGGGACTTATCGATATTTGGGGATTCGACTCGCTAGGAATTTATATAATACATTTCGTAAAAAAAAATACTACTCTCGACGGGGGAGACTAATCAGGATTTGGGGACTCCCTAGAATCAGGGGCCCGGAGTGGAACCCCTCCACTCCCCCTTAGTCCGCTAGAGTTCTGTGGGTTTACTAAAAAACAGGGTGGGAATACAATTAACCGCGGGTTCTGTTCTGTATTCTAAAATGAATGAAATATCTACTCAAGCTATGGACTAAATTTGTTTAAATAACCTACAGGTAATGAGGTGTTGCCAGCTGACTGTGAGATGTTGAGGAATGAGTGCGAGAGTCTTATCTGCCCGTACGGCATCGACAGGGTGCCTGAAGATGGCTGCCAGAGGTTAGTACGGGATATTTTTTTATGTTGTGCGTAAAATTTCAGTTTCTCTGATCATGATCCTGAACAATATCTTTCACTTTATGTAGATATGTTTTTTTTTTAAATTAAATAATATTATTTAATAAGAAACTCGCAAAAACAACTGACTCGGGCGGGACTTGAACCGGCGATCTCTGGCATGCCGTGCCATCGCTTTACCAACTAAGCCACCAAGTCCTGCCCGTAAAGCTAGGCAAAAGCTAGTAAAATACAAATAGTTGTAATTGAATCATTTGTCATTTTTATCACATCAGATGCAAGTGCAGAGAAGACCCGTGCGTGACAGCGAACTGCTCGCCAAGTGAACGATGCGTGGCCGTCGCGGTCCGAGACCCCGCCACCAGAGAGCCTCAGTACTCCGCTAGATGTGTCCCTGGTATGTTCATCATCTTTCGATTTTTTAAGATAATTTATGCTGCTTCTTAACTTATTTTATATCCTAATTAAGTAAACTGTAAGTAACTAACCCTTGATTTGAACCCACGACCTACTGGGTGGGTGATTTTTACAATCAATTAGTAAGCTTGTAAAAAATAAGTAAAGTTTTTTTTTCGTAAAACGGTTTTGTCATCAAAACTAAAGCTGTGTGTCAAATATCAGATCAATCTGTCAACAGGAACGGGGTGAAATATCGATTACTAAATTTAAACCAAATAATAAACAGGGCAAGCGTTTAAAAATTAAGCGTATCATCACCATCCAATGAAAGTTAAGAATGAAATCAATTATATTGCTTATTATCTGGTTTAAGAACTTTATTTTTCTCAAAAGAATTTTACAAAAATTCAGTTAAGTACTGAGAATAACATCTTAAATAATAAATATTTATTATTATTATTAAAACATAAACTGCCCTGCTGTCAGGTGTTGAGATAGTATAAAAACCTTCCGAAAGTACTTTTGTGTTTTAAATCTCCGGGAAAAATGATTAATTAGGGAAAAAGAATTACAGGGGTAAAGTCCCCAGTTGCTCTACCTCTAAGCTATTCGTATTTATTATACGTATTATTTTATCCCAGATCATGAAACAAACGAAGTCTTGGACTGCGAGGCCTACGTTCAGGAATGCAGCCGCCTGCAGTGTGAGTACGGCGTGCAGCGCATGACCACGGCGGACGGCTGTGAGCGCTGCACCTGCGTACAGGTCAACATCGACTGCACGCCTCTGCGAGAGGAGTGTCAACGACTTAACTGTATATACGGCATTGAGAGGACCACTGGTGCTGATGGCTGCGAAAGGTAAAGCTCTACTACTTATCCTTTTTAACCGACTACAAAAAGTAGGGTTATGATTGTAGCAGTCCTTAGAATGGACTCATCTTGGACTATGCTACACTTAACTTATTCAATTTGTCTTAGGAACTGCGAATATTGTGCGGTCTTCAGCGTCTTCTTGGACTACGGCCTGGCTTTTCGGAAAGCATGAACAAATCTTTTTAATAACATACTTCGCTGTCACTGACCCAAAGACAATCTTTTGGTGTCACTTAATGCGTCGGGGCAAGGGGGCAGAGCCCTCCTTTTAAAAGTTCTTATTAGTTACTTTGTTTATTGTACTTCTACGACCCCCCCCCCTTGATCATCATCTAGTGATGCCCTTGCCTTCTCCCGTCTCTTTTTTACGGTGGAGTACAGCGCTAAGGAGGTCAGACTGATTAACCGGACTTCTAGCGAGACCTAAAAGGCCTCCAACTAAAGACATTAGTTTGGCGCTACTGTACAATAAAATGTATAAAATCTTTTTTTTTCAACAGGTGTAATTGTAGGGATGACCCGTGTAGGACACAATCGTGCGCGCCAGGCGAGCGATGTGTTGTTTCTGAATACAGGGACGCCTTTGACCAGGAAACTAAGTACTCCTCTGAATGTAGAACTAGTAAGTACCTACACGCATAATATAATAATAAATCAGCTTGGAACTGTCCCACTGTAGGGCAAAGTGCTTCTTGTACAGAGCTCACTGTGTGTTGGCGATTATTCAAGTTTCCTCACGATGTTTTCGTCCACCGTTAGTCAGTGTTGTCTTAGATTAATTAAGAAAGTAGTAAGTACATAATTATGACATTGAAAAAGTCATGTAGACCTTTTTAGGCACTTATAAATAGTCATAATTATTATAAGAGTGTCTTTAGTTGCCAGTTCCAGGGGCAGCCTACCCCTCATGGAGAAGAATCTGGCAAGAAATTCCATGGTTGCTCATCTCATTATTAGCGTAACAAACATCCAAAAAAAGATTTATTGAGTCCTATTTACTAAGTTAATAAGTAACAGAGATGGTATTCCAATCCAGGCTTCACATAGACATATCTACATCAAAGAATATATATATAATGCGGGGGCATCGGCTGCATCGAAAAAGTGAAGAAATGGTAAAGCAGAGCGAGAACGCAGCTTATGTTATCGCGTTGTCCTTTTCCCGCTCGATTCACTTCGGGCTCAGCTCAACACTTACCCACACACACAAAAGTGTACGGACAGGTCGCGTAAGCTTGTAGTAGAGAGTTGGCTATTATACAAGCTCGTTTCAATGACGTGTCGTGGGTGTGCCTACATAGTGGACTGTAAGAAAGAAAGTTGTTCAACATCATTGTTTTTTTACCAGTTGTTAAACCTGGCGCCTGTCCTGCTGACGACACGATATCGAACGAGGTGGAATGTAGTCACAATTGTAACGATGACGCGGACTGCCGCGGGATAGGCAAGTGCTGTCGGAGCGGCTGCAACGATATATGCGTCGCCCCCGTCGAAATTACCACCCCACAGACTCTGCTCACCACTACTCATGCTCCAGGTAATTGTAAATATCTTTATCAAGCGCTGCAATCAGCTTTAAGCCGTAAAACCAGGATTAGAAGAAAATTGATTCTTTGGTTGGTATGTTTAAGGCTCAATTTACATTGCCGGAACGGAATGGAAGCGAACAGAATTGGCCAAAGCATACTGAACTTTAAGTCAATTCAGCAACGAAACAAAATAGATAAATAATTCGGCACCGGAGCATTCTTGAGAATGCGCGAGGACTCCGCGGAAGACACGCGTCCAATTTTTTGGCTCGTATTTAATTTGTGTGATATACAATTGATATAAAGTTCATTATGCTTTAAACAATTTCGTTGCAAAAAGTCGCTTCCCTTCCATTCTGCGGTGGTGTAAATTGATCCTAAAAGAACATTAGAAAATCTTAAATTTACTTTTTTTTATAAACAAACACAAGAAAAACTACTAACTAGATCAAAAATAATTTGAAATAACTATTCAGACGCTTGTCACTTCAGTCTGTTAGAAAAATACAATATACGCGAGTTTATCCGTTTAAAAGTTGTTTCATTATGTTAAATGTTCGCGAAACTTTGAGACTATATTACAAGAAAAACTATTACCATGTTATGGTAGGTGTTAGGTTGGATGTTGAAATCCAACACAAAATTCAAATTTTGTTGTGCTTACTCCTATACTCGTGTATTATCCGCAGACGTACCAGCCCCGCCACAGGCACTCCCGCAGCCAGAGCCCGAGGTGGCGGCGACAGTGGGCGGTAAAGCCACGTTGCGCTGCCTATTCCACAGTAACCCACCGCCCAAGATCACATGGAGGCGCGGGGAACTTACCGTAAGTGCATCATTCAAGCTCTTCATGTTTTTATACTTTATTCTCAACGATAAGTTACTCTCATATCGGAAGTATGTCAGGGAAACCTTGGTCCGAATTCCAGATTAGGAAGAAAAACTAGATTTTTGGTTGTTTTAATTAATAATTCTGACTCGTTCGACTTAGAACATATGGTAGAGACGAGGAATGACTGAACGATGATATTTGTTTCGGTCCTCCAGAC
This sequence comes from Protodeltote pygarga, assembly GCA_936450705.2. Taxonomy (NCBI): domain Eukaryota; kingdom Metazoa; phylum Arthropoda; class Insecta; order Lepidoptera; family Noctuidae; genus Protodeltote; species Protodeltote pygarga. Next base: position 10,405,522 of record OW388266.2, read on the forward strand.
CGAATTTCGGACACAGCAGCCGATCTCAACGGAGATTAGCCAACTAAGACGATATATTATAGTGCACAAGTGTGTGGCAAACACAGGTGCACTTTCTATTCCCTCACTCTCATAGTCCGATGGGACGGCAATCCGACACGACCGGAGAGATCAGGCGCAGGATTTTCCGAGGCACGGAGTAAGTGATAAATAATTTGTTTTATAAATTATTTATCACTTAGCACATAATTTACGAAAAGTCAGGAATAGTGTAAATTAAGCAATGAATTTCTGCTAAATCTTCTAAAGCCTACGTTACTTTACACTCCATTGATACCATTATTCCTTGATGACCTGGTACAAAACGCCATTACAACAGGCATTCCTTTCTAACAGATCGACGGCAGCGTGGGTCGATACCGCCTGACGTCTGACGGCTCGTTGGAGATCGTGTCGCTATACCGCAATGATACCGGCGTCTACATCTGCGTGGCTGACAATGGCCTAGGAGTCGCTAGACAGGAGATACGTCTGGTCGTCAATGGTGAGTACGGGTGATTGAGCTTGGTCTGCCTGAGGAAAGGCAGTTGATGTGGACTTTGTTAGAGGCGAAGAAATCTGATCATATTACTTTTTGTTACAAAAGAGACAGCTGTTTAAAAAAGTCCTTTATCTTTGGATACTTACATGAATAAAATACTAGTTTATGCTCTGAGTATGATACAAGAATTTCTCATCCGAGGACTTGTCATTGTCTTTATTTTATGCCTACGCTCGTCGAAATTATTCAAAACAAAATACAGAATTCCTTCGCGCGGAGGCCGAAACACGGCGGCCGCGGCCCGTGCGCGAATCTTTGGCCGGCAGGAAAATGGTTCTAATAACAAAATTTCTGTAAACTGTATATTCGACTGAATATATAAAGTTCTGTATTTTGTTTAGAAATACTTCACGTATACGTAATTATAAAAAACAATATTCTAAATGGTTTTTTTTTTCAATTAGAATTACGCGTTAGATGTTTTTAAAGTGAATAACATAGGCTCATCTAATTATTCTGTGACTTTCGTAATTTGCTACTATAAATTTCTGTAAGTGGAATTCTGGTAGTAAAAAAAATAATGCTACCAAATTAAGTGTGTCACGGAATTAGGTGAGTTTGCCAAGAAGTAATTACCTGATGAGATTTCACTAAGTCCTCTGGAAATAAATTTTACATCAACTATGTCTACGGTAGCTTTGGGTTAATTTTAATGCATTTGAGAGCAAGTAGTTTGGTAGTTATAAGTAGTTAGAGGTTTGGAGTAATTTATTTGAATTGCAATTTCTGTCTTTTATATTAACATTTTTTCTTTACTAACAGAGACAACCAGCGGTAGTTAAAAAACATTTAATTTGTTTTTAAATTAATTTATTTTTTTAAAGTTCGTTCACCATAAGAGCCATATTATATAATGAGGTTGTTGGAGGGTTGTCGTCAGCTCATGACCGAGTTTGAATCCGAAGTAATACTTGTGCGTTTAAATTTTATATCATTTTAGAAAATAATAAATTATTTTTTAAAAATGCAACTAAAACGTAGCCCCACGCTAATATTTTCTCCTGTATCGTAGGTGGAGTTAAATAATACACTTACAAAATACCTAGACCGTAGTCCAAAGAAATCTAAATAATAGATTTCTGAGCCATAGTCAGTCGACCCCACAAAAAGTTTCATCCGGAAATCGAACGTTTATGGTATATTGTCAAAGGTAACCTACACTATAATATACATTCACTATACACACTCATAATATTCTACAGTCATAACATTTTAATAAAATATGATAAAACTACTTTATCTGGACCCGTGTTGCCAGTAAATATTAATTATAGGTTCAAGAGTTAATTACGTTCGTTGACATACATTACGCGTATTATTAGGGTGAGCACAGACTAAAAACATAACGGTCTCAACACTGTTTTGCCATAGTATAATAAACAAACATAGTACGGAAACTATGTACAAACGATTGGAACGGCACACTCACCTCTTCTTCTTCTTCTTTTCTCAATCGGGTAGTGTCCGCAGCTTGACGACTTCTTGAGCATGTTTGGAAGTTTGGGTGGATCATTCCAGCCATCCTAGCTCGCTCAGGAACGCAGCCAGGGCCTTCACATTTGCGGTGATGACGGCACTCTAACACAAACATGCGTAATATTGCTTAACGATGAGACTCCTAAGCGAATGTCGCGGTACGCGCAGTATCAACGACTCGCCGTTGCTTATGTTTATGAGTGACCCATTTCGAGCCTTTGTACTTAGTTTCCGTACTGTATATTTATTATACTGTGGTTTTTCGCAGAGCAATTTGCTGGTAAACTTGAATTTTTTTGATTATAACTAATTTGATTTGTTTGTGGCACGCAAATAGGCATCGTTGTCTGCATGTGTGTATGAAAAAAGAAACACCCGCAAATTGTTAGGCGCAAAACTGTCTTGAAACTGTTGGGTCTTTAGTCTGCGCTCAACCTTAGATAGGTATCTACCTTATAAGAAACACAAGTAGCTACTGTTACAGAAGTGCAACTTAGTATTTAAGTATACTTAAACATTTTCTGTGTGCAGCTGCATCCGGTTAGATTAGAAGCCGACCCTAACAAAGTTTGGGAATAATAGGGCTAGGAGGATGATGACGTAGCAGAGTCACAAAATTAAATTGATTTCATGTTGTTATTAATATCATGACTAAATATTAGATATCAAGTGCAAAGTTCTAAAAAATTGCCATTTTAAAAAAAAGGGTAGGTAGCCATAATATCTGTCCGATTTGTGGGAGTAGTGGACTTTTTTATATAACATCTGATTCTATCACCACAACTCTAGAACCTAGCCTAACCTAGAACATCGGCCACTGGGTTAGCAGACATTAGGTCACTAACTTTGATTATACATAATACAGGGTTGAAATAATCCTGGCCTGGAGGGAAATTGCTTCATATCCTTAAGGAAAATGTTACTTTATTCCTGTATTAAAAAAAAAAACTCTATTCACAGATTTTTACACAATACTTAAACCAGAAATCGAACCAGTTAAAAATTCAAAAAAAAAACACTCGCTCATTGACTCGCTATTTTATTTAGTAATCGCACTTAGTAATCGATAGGATTGTTCAGGATAAAATTTCCCCAAGAAACTTGCAAACTGGTGTTCTATAAGTTGTCTAGTTTAGTGGGTAGGTGGAGCTCCTATAAAGTCCCAGATCATTTATGTTACACGTATTTCCGGCCTAAGAATAAAACCACCCCTACTCGTCACGCGGGTGTCGTAAGAAGCGACGAAGGATGATTCAGAGGATGGGCAGCAGCATCCTTCTGTGTAACAGTAATCATCTGCTACTGCGATCGCAAACCCGTTTGCCCAGCGTGGCGATTAATGCAATGAGCGAAATAGTGGCGCGCATTGGAAGAGGCCTATGTTCAGCAGTGCACTAATACAGGCTGATGATGATGATGTTACACATTGTACAGAACGCAAATCTTTGCCGTAATTTAACGAAGATTTCAGATACGTCTTTTAAGTCACGTGATATTATCTCCGAGACGCATCTTATACTTGACCTCTCTCACCCACGTGTTATCTGTGTTTGTTTGTCTAACCCCCAATCACATGCACACAAACTAAACGACGACATGACGACCGACTGGAATATCCAAATAAGAATATTTTTAACAAAACATTAAAATGTCTTGAAAAAATTTTTTAACAAAAAAATAAGACCGATTTCAAAACACTGAAAAACTCGCAAAAACAACTGACTCGGGCGGGACTCAGGCTTTTTGGGAAATTCGGAGGAAAAAAAGTAAGTATGTACATAAACATGTAACAAAAACAAACAAAATATACTAGGAATAACACAAAAACGTTCGTTATTAAATATCAACAACATATCATCATCCTCCTATCCTTATTATTCCCAAATTAATTGTCCTTTAATATAAAATAAAACTTCTATAAAAATAAAATAAAAAATACTTACCTCTTAGTAACTCTTTTCAATATTTATTTTTTCCATGACGATTATAGTATAGTCAAGTTATTATTATAAAGTAATTATGTAATAGTAGTTTATGAAACTGTCATAAAAATTTGGGTTATTAAAACACGAGAAATTGTTCGGAAAACTATAACATAAAATAACTTTTTAAATTTCTTATAGATGCATGTGAATACAGACTTTCATTATGGTACCTTCCATTTCTAAATCCATAATTAAAGTGTAGATAAATAGTATTAACTCTATAGAGCTCCGTATGATATTCCAACTCCTAAGTGCGCGTGTCCATAACATGATTCTGACCCTTGAAACGAAGATAAAACTTAACAAAACAAAAGTTAGCCTCAAGAAATACCCAAATTAAACTTAGGTATTCCACTTCGCTAACATGCGCAAACGCTGCAATCTTTCGCAGTCAACAGTCTGTTATCAATAACGTTAACGTATTACTAATCAGTAAGAGATCGACCACTAACCGCGACGGTCGTGTCTCATTTCGTGTTACTCAGTGTTCTCGTTCGGACGCCATGTCGCGTTTTTCCCTCCTCACGCTCGCTGCGCTCTCTTGCGCTTACGCATATGAAGGTGAACGATATTATGGTTTACTCATCTGCCGCTGGTTGTCACTTTTTATTATGTTTTGGGTGTTTTTGAAATATGACTGTGTGAGCTTTTCCTACCAAGGTAGACATTTTTGCCTCACTTTATTATCATAATTTAAAATAAAGCGATTGTTTTCAAAAATATCCAAAACAAAATTATAACTCCATTTGTTATGTCCTCCCATTTCAAATAATTCCGCTTAGTAGACAAATTAACATAGAGTTTATGAATGTAACTTCACTGACTAAAATACCAAGGCGTTATGAGGATGCATTCACAAACTCTAACATTGGTTCGCTAACAACCGGGCGCTGGTAGATCCTGAGAGGGTGCCAGTTGGAATCGCTGGCGATGAGAACGCCGTGGTGACCGGAGAGCTGGGGCAACCCCTCGTGGTGCGATGCCTGGCTTATGGATGGCCACAGCCTACCGTGTACTGGTACCGCGGCCTGGACTTAACTATGGTGCCATACAACAACGCAATTTACGAAGCCAGAGGAAACGTACTGCTAATAAGAAGCTTGTCTATTGACACTTTGGGAAAGTACGTTTGCCAAGCGTACAACGGAGAGGGCAAGCCGGCGTCATGGACGGTTGGGGTGCGGGCGTACAGGCCTCAGACCATCTTTGTGGAGAACGACTTCTTAGTGCCGCGGTACGAGTCACCGCCCCCGGCCAGGACACTGCCGCCCAGCACGAGGGAGACCACCACCACAACTACCACCACCACTGAGGCACCCATACCGATATTCACCGGTAAGATTAGGAATTAAAACTACACAGCATGAATTTTGTAGATGATTGTTGGATTTGCGTTATCACATTTTTACTTTTTCAAAAGTTGGTTAATGTTGATCAAAGACTACATCATGGGCTCAGCGCGACAGTCGCACTTTGTTTGTCGTTTGATTTACAAGTTCGTTTGTCTGAAAATAATTACTATTACTTGAACCGTACTGCGTCAACATAATCGTCCCACGTTAGGACCTACAATACAGGGTTATTTGTATAACACCAGCATCCTTAAAAGGGATTATTAAACTCATCATTATGAACAACTTTTACTATGGGACCAACCCTGAAATCGCAAAAAAATCAGCTGTTCCATACATTTTATTGAGTCATGTGAACAAATGTATGGTAAAGCTGATTTTTTTTGCGATATCAGGGTTGGTCCCATAGTAAAAGTTGTTCATTATAATGTTGTTGACAGATTGATCTGATATTTGATACACAGCTTTAGTTTTGACAACAAAACCGTTGTACAAAAAAAAAATTACTTTTATTATTTATAAATACTGACTGCCTCGTTGGTCTAGTGGTAGCAAGCGCGACTGCTGAGCTCGAGGTCCTGGGTTCGATCCCCGGGTCGGGCAAAGTGTTATTGGGTTTTTCCATTAGGAAATTCTCAGTAGCAGCACGGAGTCTGGAATTGTGCCCGGTTAATGGCAATAGGCTCGCCCCCTATTACATGGGACTTATTACATAGCCGGCGAAACGTGGGTGTACTACACACCTCTGCCTACCCCCTCTGGGGAATACAGGCGTGAGTCTATAAAAAAAAAATTATTTATAAATAACATATTCGTGTTTATCTACACTTAATGTAAAACCAACAATCATCTACTACACTAATAGTTTGGTATGGCTTATCTCTGCATGAAGCATGTTTATGTATACCCGTCTGCATGCTCTTCTCGCGGTGGTTGTTATAAGATCCAAAGTAAACAATATATTTTTAGACTATAAATTGAGGGCAGCAAATATTCTACTGACGTGGAATCCTGGTATGTATGTTATATGTATATTACACATTGTATATTATTATGTATGTATGTTATTATTATGTATATTACTGTAGTTTAAATTACACGACGCGACGATTGTATGTCAAAAATAACTTCGATAACTGGACTAGGACAATTAATCAATTCAAATCCAGCCAGTTATCAAATTATTACATTGACTTATAATGATTTTAATTTAAATATCGATACGAAAAATTTTAATGAAACCCAAATTCGTCTTAAAAATATTCAAATTTATCTTCGTCGTGAGTCATACAATGAAGGCACATTAAATTAATATAAAAATAATATTATCTGTACCTATTTATTTTTGTAAAATAAAAAATGAATTAAAAAAAGGTTTACTTAGGTACCTTTTCATAAACTTGTACCTAGTACCTACATTGTAATAATTGAATTTACCTGCTTATTCAATAAAATCTATTCCTTGATTTAATTATTTAATAAGAAAATTTGAAAAAACAATTGATACGGATGGGATGGGACAGTTGTTTTTTTCAAATTATTTTTTTATATTATTTCAAAACAAAAATATTCCTTGATCCTTCAATTTTAGATACCTTGGGATACCTTATACGTTATTTTAATTTTTCATAGGGATCTCTAATATTAAAAAAGGTACTTATAGCTTTTGTTACTCGCAGATAATGTAGCTATTGGGTCAAAGAATTTTAAAAATCTTATAATTTTAATCTTTAATTTTAGCCATTACGGACAAACATACTTATATTCAATCAATAAAACAATCAAATCTTTTCTCTTTACACTTAATATTAGTTTAAATTGATTAATTTATAAGTTTTTTTATAAGTAGGGACTCGCCTTTATTAGTTATTATTTATTTATTTATAGACTCAGGCGTGATCACGCCTGTAATTCCCAGAGGACCCTAGGCAGAGGTGTGCAGTACATCCACGTTTCGCCGGCTATGTTATAAGTCCCATGTAATAGGCCAGCCTATTGGCATTAGTTATTTATTTTATATATTTATTTTATTATTCAATTAGTGTAGGTATTATGTTTGCTGTATCAAAAATAAATTAGCCTCCATTCCATCTCATTATGTTTGTAAAGTCATAGTAGTGTTGTACATCCGCAATTGTATCTGTTCTATTTCAAGAATATTATTGATGGAATTATTATCAACAAAATGTCTACGCGCATATTGTACAGCACCAACAATCTGAGTTATTGTAAATAATGAAAATCATTAACAGATACTTACCACAGTATAATAAACATACAGTATGAAAACTACGTATAAACGCTTGAAACGGCACACTCACACAACGACGCGTAACCGATGTGTAAAGCTGGGTATCCACTATGTTCGCGAACCTCTTCCGCTCCGCGCTCCTGCAACTGCTCCACATAGTGGAAACGTTCACGCTCCAGGAGCGCTAACGTATCCACTATGTGGAGCAAGAGGTTTGCGAACATAGTGGATACGTGGCTTAATCACGCTTAATAGCGAGACTCCTAAGCGAACGTCGCGGTACTCGAGGTATCATCGTTGCGCATGATTGTATAAGTGTGCCATTTTCGAGCGTTTGAACGATGAAATGAATGAATGAATTATGAATGTAGGTAGGTATATACCAGCAAAAATTGACGTGATTGATTATGATACTAAGTTGATAACTTCGCTCTTCTAATGCCCACAAGAAGTAGACAGTGTAGAATTTTAGGGCTTAGTAGACACAATATTTTTATTTATTTATTTATGTATGAGAAGAGGCCTTTGCCATACATTGGGAAAGTTACAGGCTGATTTATTTATTTATTATACCTAAGAGATTGTTTAATGGTTTTTGCAGCGACTGAATTAGAACAGCGGTACATAACTATTCAAGCGATTCCAGTACTAGCGTCGTCGCTTCGTCAATAAACCATATCGTAAAAGAGATATCGATGCTCATGTAATCAACATTTATGCTTTGGCTCGTACGTACTATCGCGGACACGAACGGTGCACCACTTAGCGATCAAAATGCTTTGAACGATGCTACGTGTGTAGGGGCGGGGCTAGCGCTACGTTCGGACGCCGAGTGCAAGCGATTCTAACGTTAAGAGTGGTGCACCGGCTTTGTCCCCGATAGTACGCTATTGTCGTTCAAAAATTTTGATGACATCTATCTATGACTTGTTAAAACAGCCTCTTAATCATGTTCTCCTGGTACCTTTAGTGCCGGTCAACACACACGTGTCGACGCCCTTCTCCACGCTGAACATCGGCGCGGAACTGCGGCTTACGTGCGAAGTGGACGGCTTCCCTGAGCCCGAGGTGCACTGGACCAAGGATGGCGCACCCGTACAGCCTGATCAGAGGATCTCGATCTCAGGTAACTTCAATATACACTTAGGTTACTCATACTGTATGTAGGCAAGGCATGATATTCGAATCCATCTCCCAATGAGCTTTGTTTCTATTGATTTTGATAGCTACGAGACCTGGAGTATTTCAGAGCAGGGGTATTGGGAAGCAATACCTCCTGACCGAATTTCGGTCACAGCGGCTAATCTCAACGGAGATTAACCAACTACGCAGGAGATTATTATAGTGCACAAGTGTGTGCACAAACACAGCTGCACTCGCTATTCTCTCACTCTCATATTCCGATGGGATGGCAATCCGTCACGACTGGAGAGAGATCAGCGCAGGGCCAACGGATTTACGTGCTTTCTGAGGCACGTAGTAAGGGAATAGTAATTTGTGCAACAAGAGAGCAAAGTCGTTTTTTGCTGCGAGTGCTGATTTTGAATCCTGAGCAAGCGAAGCGAGTGAGTGTAGCGAGGGATTCAAAGACACGAGATGCAAAAAACTTTGCTCTCGTGTAACACACATAACTTTTCACTTCAGCAGCGAGAACACTTAAGCAGATAATAGTAGTTTATGTAACTGTCACATTAATAGTATAGGTACCTACACGAGTGTTTTAATACCTAGTTATGTGTAGTTTCATGCACTACTTTATCTACACTCATAAAAATAGGTAATTATTAACCTAATAATATAAATAAGGTCATTTACCTTGATAAAATTTTCTTAATTTTTGTGTTAAAAGATGTTCGACATTTTCGTTGCTGCTAACTAATTGCCAGGAGGAGTTAAATTTTTCTTATTATTACTGACATTTTCAGATTTTTATTAGTCCAGAATAAGTTATTATACCGATAGTAATACAATAATCAAAACTCAAAAGTAAACAAACATTATTTAGAACATGGCGCCCAAACTCATTTCACCGCGCATGCGCCCTGGCGCGCGCCACCACAGATAACATGCAGCCGCTATTAAAATGGCATTGAAAACTCCTTGGTCAAGCCGAAAGTGTACTTACTGTTATAGAAAAACAGTTATTTTATAGCATTATTTTGTTCAGAAAACTGCTTATCATAAAATAATTTTTAAATTTGTTATAGATGCATGTATAAAAGAATAAGATAGAGTGTGAATGTATCGAATTGTATGATTAACCTAAGGCTGAATAAGATATTTGCGGCTTTTTGAAAAAAATAAATAAAAAGTAACTTTGTCTCTCTAGGGAGCAAAATCGCATTTTGCTCACTGATTTCTAGCAGCAAATCCTACATGTTTGAGCTACTGAAGTGAAAAATTAATTTATAATATGCACGTAACTTACGGAAAGTCAGAGGTAGAGCCTTGGATACGAACCTGAGACCTCTGTCTTGCCAATCATCGGTCAAACCACTAGGCTACCACGTTCAAGGCTAAAAAAATGTTTTACTTATATTATTTTATATTTAGCATTTTTCTCTAACGATAAAGTTAAAAACACATTTCTTTAATTCATAGAAACCAATTTCATTTATAATTATGCCAAGAAACAATCAGCGATTTAAAAACTGTCTTTAATTAATAATATTTGTTTCGACACGTGACACTAGCGATTAGGCGATTTGCCTTCTGTGCTTGGTGGAGGGTTCAATTCCCGCATGGTACAAATATTTGTGTGAGACACAGGTACTTATCTTCTAAAAACGTATTATTCAAGCGTTCTTTGTTGTTGAGTTACCCAGACTTGTATTTGGGTGTGGTACCCAGCCATAAGTCTAGTTCACAGAATATTGATACCTACAACGTTTAATACAATGTGTTCCCACAGATGATTATCTATTGTTTTCATTATTTTTATTATACATAGGTCTCGGAACAATAATATTGTTGTGAAACGTGGGTATATTTGTAATTTTTGTAAGTTATACTCTAGAATTCTAAGGAGGAGTCGTGATAGCCTAGTGGTGGTGACCGTTGACTGGCAAGTCAGAGGTATCGGGTTCGAACCCAAGGCGCGCATCTATGACTTTTCGTGAGTTATGTGCGTTTTATAAATTAATTATCACTCTCCGTGCCTCGGATAGCACGTTAAACTGTTGGCCCCGGCTGTCAATTGTAGATCTTTGACAGTCGTTACGGGTAGTCAGAAACCCGAAAGTCTGACAACCAGTCTTGCCAAGGGGTATCGTGTAACCCAGTAACTGGGTTGTGGAGGTCTGATAGGCAGTCGCTCCATGTAAAACACTGGTATTCAGCTGCATCCGGTAAGACTGGAAGCCGACCCCAACATAGTTGGGAAAAGGCTAGGCAGATGATATATGACTCTAGAATTCTAACTATAAACTTACAAAGCCCTTCTATCAAGTTAAACTATTAACCTTTTAACCGCTTTTAAATATTAATGCGACATAGAACCGCTTGTTTTTTTTTGTTATATCCACGCAGTTCATAGTTCGTAGTACCTATACCCGACTATCGTTTACCGAGTTAATTACAACTAAAACGAGTCGGTAAACAATATTCGGGCACTAAAAGCACGGCAATTGATTTAGCCAAGCGGTTAAAGGGTTAATAGTATTAATGATAAGTATTCCTATACTTACATAATTATATTTTTTACGTTTACAGGAAGTTCAAGCGTGTCCCGACTGGCGGTACAGAGCGTGTCGGTGGCCGACAGCGGCGTGTACGCCTGTCACGCCAGCAACGCCTACTCCTCGCACAGTAACACTGCTCAAATCAATGTGCAGCGTAAGTATTCCTCCTATGCCCCTGCTTTTGGCAAAAGCCAAGTTTATTAACGGTTTTACTTAGCTTGACCTGTTTACTATTTGGTTCAAATTTAGTAATCGATATTTCACCCCCTTCCTGTTGACAGATTGATCTGATATTACCCAGCTTTAGTTTTGATGACAAAGCCGTTTTAAGTAAAAAAAAAATGTTTACTTATGTTGGGTATACAACCTCTTTCCTCTTCTTCATTCATTATGTTTTTATAGGACATCTGTCATGTGACTCATTGAAAAATAAATGATACGCAAGTTACATGAATATTACCACAAAACACCGAGGGTGTTTTGTGATATTACTTTCAATATTATTTAATGCAACAATAAATACACAACAACTTATATTATTTTATTATTAACGAAACAAACTTTTTAACGGATTTCTGTCGCGTAAAAACATTTATTTACCCTACTTGTCAAGTCCAGACGTTTCGAGTGCTTTGCAGCTCTGCTGATCGCAGGCAGACTGGAGGTCAAGCTTTGAGTGTCAAGCGTGAACAGTTATTTAAAATTATTTTTGGTCTAAATAAAGTTGAAGGTAGATTACACTACGAAAAGGTTAAACGTTCACGAAAGTTTGAGACATTTTTTTTCTTTTTACAGAATTAGTGGTACCAGCCAAGTGTACAGACAACCCATTCTTCGCAAACTGCGACTTAATAGTGCGCAGCAAGTTCTGCCGACACAAGTATTACTCCACGTAAGTACCGAGAAACGAGAGGTTAATCGATCAATTAGCCAAATTGATATCTTTCAATTTTTAATTTGTCCTAGTAAGTATCCACTTAATTTTCCTAACTTGTGTTTCTCCGCTTCATCTTTTTATGTTGATAGTACCTATATCTATAAGTATAATATTATACAGCCTGTTTTTTAAAATCCAACCAAATTTTAGGAGGTAAATAAGGTCTATGAAACTGAAGAACTTTCGAAATCCGAAATCGAAAATTCGACTTCGCATGAAAACACACTTTGACCAGTGTTTATTTTTATTTTTATTTCGACCTGTTCCTTGGGGAATATAGTTCTGTTTCATGGACCTTATTACGTCCTAAAATTTGGTTGGTCTCTAAAAAATCAGATTGTAGGTATATTGGGCCCACAACGTACCGAAGCCCGCTAATCTCAGCCAGGTGGCTGATAGATATAGGAATCTATATATTGAGATTATATATAGCTATATAATGGTTCTAGTAACTACACCAGCCTTAAATAGCTATAAGTGACTGAAACCATAAATAGCACGTTAAGCTTTACTCACTGAGCACCTAAACTGCACGAAATAAAACAGAATTGATGATGTGGGAGCGCCCGACGCAGCGGGAATGATCGGTTTTCAAATCATTATTTTTAGATATCTATAAACATCTTTCGAACTTATACATTATCCTGAATGATACCTGTTTTGTAGGGTGGAAAGACAAACACTTTTAAAGAAATAGCAACATTACTACACAAGTTATTTATTTTCCTACATCATTTGATATTTTATTTACATTTCTCATTCGCCAGGTTCTGTTGCAAGTCTTGTGTGGAGGCTGGACAGTTGGACCCTCAGGAGGCGGAGCACCAGGCAGACCAAGCCTTCAGGAGGAAGTAGACATCAGCTTCACCAAGATCTTACATAGCATAGTAGCCCAGTGTGCGACCGATTGTACAATGCTGTTACATTCGTAATTAATAATTGCTTGGGTCTTACGGACGCTTTTTTAAAATCACATAATATGCGCTGTAATTTATTCAATCATTTTATTTCAGACAAATGTTATAGATAGTCCTTAGTGGCTCTATTCTTTTCTTTTTATTTTATTCAAATCGCATAACAGCGCTTCACTCTTTATAAAGCCCGTAGACGGAGGCCTAAAACAATTAGTGTTGCAATATTATAAGTAGTAATTAGTTGTGTAGTGCAATAACAAATGTAAATGTAAGTCGTCGAACAACAGTCATACTTTTAGCTAAAACTATTTTTTTCCTGGTTATAGTCGGTCGCCAAACTGTGGCTGATAATATTGTTATTTTTTCATGTGCCATAGTGGAAAAGGAACGTACCGAGTTAAGCTGTCCCGAAGAGGCAGTCGTGGTAGTCTACTGGCGCATATTAATAACACGCAATCATACCAATAGATTATAATGTAGATAGTTAAATATTTCTACAAACTAACAATTTTATGTAAATAATAATTTTTTTATGTCACAAACTCCATCTGTGATGGAATATTTTTGAGTAATTTTACAATTCTACATAGTTAGTCAGAAAAAATAGTAAATAAATTATTTATGCGATAAGTTGTCTAATAAAGTGAATGTTTAGTTCGTAAGCATACGCTAGGGTGGCTAGATGACAAGTCATAATAAAATTATGTTTAAGTGAAATCCTTTTGTAATTGTGACAATGTAAATAGATGGACAATAAAAGAAACTTATTAGCAAAATGTTGTGTTTAATTATCGCTCGTCTCTATTAAATACAAAACTGAATTATCATGAAGTGATAGATTTCATTTGTTATTAATAACGAAATACAAGAATAAATATAGATGAATTCACAAAACAAAACAGGTAGGTACTCGATTTTTAGCATCCCTCGTATCTTCATTCCCGTCAACGCCTGTCCAATGTCGGACTAACTTAGCATTTTTGTGCGAAATTCAATATTACTGACCACGGCAATTTATCAATAGGTACTATAAGTCTTTTCAACTTAAATTATACTTCATTGCTTCGTCCTTCGAGATTAGGATAACATGTAGTAGTACGTCTATGATGTCGCCTTTCATCCACTAAGTACAACAACATTTTTTAATTTTTTGTGGGTACTTTGTCTTCCTCTTTGCAATACCTGTACTGACACTCATTCGCGTTTTAGTGCTTCGCCGATCACCACGTTATTCCCTCCTTTTAGCAAAAAAGTGTAAAACTAAGCCGAAACGTAGTCACAAAAACGACAGTGATTATAAATTAAGACGGAACATCAGAAAACTCGAAAAGAAAGCAAATAAACCCGAAAAACGGTCGCATGTTCGAGTTTGTTCCGAAAGTAGCAGCTCGCCGGCTAATATCTCGTCAGTGCTAATGATTCATGAAGGTAAGCAGAAGTGCATTGTTTTTAAACATCATTTTAACCAATGAATTATTTTTTGCGTCCTGGCGGGACGTAGATGACAATAGTTTTCCTATTGTGTTTCATTTCTTAACCTTTATTAGGTTAACATCCAAAAAGATATTGTGAATAGTTTTTAGGACTATATCCATAATTATCATAGTTTGACATGACGTCATATACCAAATAGTGCTGTGTACATCTTAGGGGGATGTTACCTTTACATAATTTGGGACTCCCAATGAACTGGTTGAGTTATTTAAAAGCGATTGTGTACATTTGATAGAAATGTTACCTTTCATGATTTACCAATACAATTTACCAAATAGTGCTATGTAGGTACCTACATCTTATGAGAATGTTACCTTTACATAATTTGGAACTCCCAATGGAATTGGTTGAGTTATTAAGTGATTGTGTACATTTGTTAGGAATGTTACCTTCACATGATTTACCAATAAAATTTAATGTCGGACATGAATTTAATTTTATTAATAGAAAGTTAAAAACGATTATAGTATTGTGGATAGTTTATAAGGACTATCGCCTTGCTTTAATAAAGTAGACCGTACACATTAATGAGTAGTGGTCGCACTTACCATCAAAAAATGTTATTATTATTGTTATATTATTTGATTTTGATGTTTTTGACGATTCGGTATGGACAATACTCGATCTGGATGTGGATAGTTTTGTGGTGTGTAATACCGATAAGTACCTACTATGATACATATAGTCAACCTTAACTGCACGTGCCCCTGCTACAGACGCAGCTCAGTGCAGACAGATCTCTCCACCGACTTGGGGCTCGATCGACCAAAAACTAGATGAGGATATTCTAAGCATTTTAGGAGAAACACCTTTAAAGGAAATAAGCAGGCGTAGGTCACAGCAAACATATTTTGCATAAGTGATGCTCCCACTATACATTGTTTTTTATTCATCATAAAGACCAGAGCGGCTTCTCTTGAGCTACAATCATAATCCTGTTTCAAATATACCTATCTAATTTGTTAATCAGCCAGTAAATAATATGAGCATTGCAAAATCCTAGAGGGCTGAATTGGATATAAGCTAGTATACAAACAACAAAATAAATTCTAAAACTTTATTTATAAATTCACCAACTCCTTGCACCTTTCATCATTAGAGCCAAGCTTTTCTAACTCCACACGCCTTAGCGCGTCTATTTGATTGATGGGACTACATAATTTATAAATAATGAATATGATAGAGCACTTTTTTACAAACTTTTTGTGAACATAGGTTCAGGTCAAATCTTGCAAGGTGAATAGGAACTTCCTGACTTATCCTAGGTACT
Organism: Protodeltote pygarga; assembly: GCA_936450705.2. Classification (NCBI taxonomy): domain Eukaryota; kingdom Metazoa; phylum Arthropoda; class Insecta; order Lepidoptera; family Noctuidae; genus Protodeltote; species Protodeltote pygarga. The sequence goes on from OW388266.2 coordinate 10,421,461, forward strand.
CACTTGTAAAAATTCTACAAATTTTTATATCACCTCAGTACCGATGACGCATTTTTATAGTACCTAAGCATGACCGGAATCGACATGGATGTCGATATTACATATATTATTATTATTACTTGTCGGTCATGCATCCGGTATTACAAACATTTTTTCAATAAAACTTCATAGAAATTACCTTATTGTGGGTAAACCCACACAACTGAACTGATAGCAAAAAGCAGTGTTGCCAGTTAGTAAGAGTTATAATTTAGTAGTTCTAATGATTCTTTTGGCAAAAATTGTTGTTCACTGAATTGATGATAACTTTTATAACACTCGTATAACAGCTACAAATTCTAATTTATTAAAAGGAAAAAATATATTTGTGTCTTTTAATGTTCACTGGGATGTGTAAAAACAGATACTAAAATTTAAACATTTTTTTTTTTGTTAGCTTTTGTCTCTAAACATGCTCTGCTAACTGACAGTTCACGGAGTATGACAACAGCCTCTTTTTTGCATTTTCTTCAAGTTTATAAATAACATTGGCTGAATTTTTTGTAGTTTTTATAAATAGGCACAATAATAAATATAATAAATCGATTTATTCCGCATTTATATTTCAATGTACCTATAGCACTTTTTTGTACTTCGTATAATGACCCATCCAGAATTAGCTCCATCTTCAAAGGTCAATAGACAGACACCAATTTTTGCATTTACATTTAATTTTGACTTTTAAAAGATTTTTTTATAAAAAAATTGTCATTAGGAGATTTTCTAAGAAATTCGAACACGAATTTAGGGGATTTTGAGTTTATCTTTGGGATAAATATTTTAGGGAGTGGGTAACACTGCGTTAAGTTAATAATAATACCTAACTAAAGTTCGACAACTCGACCACGAACCGCGACGGTCGTGTCTCAGTACGTGCTACCCAGTGTTCTCGTTCGGACACTATGTCGCGTTTTTCTCTCCTCTACGCTTGCTTTACGCTGGCTGCGCTCTCTTGTGCTTACGCAGGTAAACAAATTATATACTTTACTCATCTGCCGCTGCATCTGCATCTAAGTTTTGGGTGTTTTCGAAATGTGACTGAATTCAAGTTTTTCCTACCAATGTGTTGATTAGATAGACATTTTTGTCTCGCTAAAATTTGATGTTGTCCTGCTCATAATCGAATTAGTATTCTTTCTTTGAAAATTCCAAACTTCATTTTAGATATCGATATGAAAAATTGCATGAAATCTGGATTACCAAAACCTATCTACAATTTAGGCACATTTTAATGAATATTATAAAACCGCTGTCTTTAAAAGTATCAAAAACAAATTCTAACTTCATTTGCTGTGGTAGGACCCATTTTCAATAATTCTTCATTATAGACAAATTAACCTAGAGTCCATTAATTTAACTTCACTAAAATACCAAGGCGTTATAAGAATGCATTCATAAACTCTAACATTGGTTCTCTTACAACCGGACGCTGTTAGATCCTGAGAGAGTGCCAGTTGGAGTCACTGGCGATGAGAACGCCGTGGTGACCGGAGAGCTGGGGCAACCCCTCCTGGTGCTGTGTCTGGCTTATAAATGGCCGCAACCTATGGTGAAGTGGTACCGGGGCTTAGATCGGACTGAGGTGCTTGACCACAACGCGATTTACGATCCCAGAGGAAACGTACTGCTAATAAGTAGCTTGTCTATTGACACTTTGGGAATATACGCTTGCCAAGGGCACAACGGAGAGGATGAGGATGGGTTATGGATGGTGACGGTGCGAGCTTACAGACCTGAGAGTAACTTTCTGGAAAACGACTTCTTAGTGCCGCGGCACGAGGTAACGCTCTCAACCTGGACACTGGCGCCTATCAGATGGGAGGAACCCATACCGAAGTTGACCGGTAAGATTAGGAATTTAAACTATATACATAGCATGAATTCTGTATATGATTGTTGGATTTGCGTTAACAAATTTTCACCTACTCAAAAGTTGGACAATCTTATTCAAAATTGCGTCAATAAAAACACAAGTGCGACTGCTAAACACGAACTCCCGAGTTCAATTCACAAATTACACAACATTTTTTTGGACATTTTTTTCGTTCATATAAAAATTATTGCAGTCACTTATCGTCTGGTAAGATTAGAAGTCGACCCCAACATAGTTTGGGAATAATCAGGCAAGGACGATGATAACTTAGAAGTTATTGTTGAGTTAGACACGCCGACGTCCTCTCTCACACAACACGGTGGTGGTGTCAGCTCTCCTCATTTATCAGTAGCATCCATATTGAAATTTAATGACCTTACTATTTTATTTATAGAAACCACGAGCACTGTAATAAAAACCGAAACGACAGAGATCACGGGCTCCAGTGGAACTAGTGAAGAAACCACATCCAGTGAAACCAGCACATCTGAAGTTTCCACTGAGTACACCGGCGCTCCTTGCACTGCATCTAAGTATGGATGCTGCTTTGACAACGAGACCGCTGCCATTGGACCAGACAATCAGGGATGCCCCTGTAATGCTTCTGAGTTTGGTTGTTGTCCTGATGGCGTGTCACCAGGTACGATACCAAGATTAATTTTGGTTTGTTTTTTTACGTTGCCTACTGGTAGCGGTCTTTTAGATTAAGGGTTTTGTATATTTTTATTTATTTTTAAGGTTTTAGTTTATAGGTTTGTATATATAGATAATTTTAATTAGATAATAATTGATATTTAATATTGTAGTGTACCGTTATTCTTTAATTTTTATTAATATTTATGAAGCGCTTAAATTTTTTAAGAAACTGGTTGGCACTTTTCTAGACTATGTACCTGCATAAAGAAAATTAGAGCTTCTTGCAACCCAAGGAAAGAGAGAAACGAGCTATATACTAACTATAACTTTGTTGACTTTGTTGTTAAAACAAATATAATTATTTTCTCACTTGATTGTATTAGCATCTTCTAAACAAAGTTTTTTTTTGAATGGCTTAGATAAATTTATTCAGGAATTAACAATTAATAATTATACATTTAAAAATAAAATTAAAACTACATTAAAATTATTTACAAATTAAATCTACTTACTATAAATACACTAAACCTAATAAATACCAAAAGAAAAAAAAAAAGAATTATAAGTAAGTATACAAAAATCACGCGAAGGCGTCGAAAAATTCCTCCCCGTCACCGTCATCTGCAGGCAGCGTGCCCAGGAGGCTGGCAGCATTGCCACGTTGAATGGCGATGCTGATTCTTTGAGCAAAGTTATAAACAAAGACAATCACATAACAACAAACTCATCTTCCTTACAGGTTGTGAATGCCAAAAAGCCCTTCACGGCTGCTGCCCTGACAACATCACCATCGCGCAGGGACCTGACAACCAAGGCTGTGGCTGTCAGTACACGCAACACACACGCACGCTGCCCAGATAGGTAAACCCGAATTAAACTTTCTCGGATCGACCACTCCAGTTCAGAGGGTGTGAAATCGAAAAAATACAATTGAAATAAGTGTTCCGTTTTTTTCTTTTTGAGGTACGGAACCCTAAAAGCTAGCCAAAAAATCTACTCAAACAGGATATTACAATGCCTAACGCTGAGATAAAATAGGATTGCAAACATCCGTCCGTATCCACCTACTTTTCGGAAACTCGCTATCAAAATATTACTCAGCGTCGCAGCTATCTAATATTTATTGAAAAGTAAATATTTTTTAATAGACATACAAAGGGGTTTGAAATTTCAACTGATTCTGTTGGGATAGGTGGCTTAGTGGTCGGATCGTCGACACGGTGCATCGAAGATTGTGGTTCCAAATCCTGTCCGTATCAGTTGCTTTTTATTATTACCCGACTGCCAAGAAGAGTTATTTTTTTACCCAACTGCCAAGAAGGGTTATGTCTTTGCCCGACTGCCAAGAAGGGTTATGTTTTTCGCGCGTATCTTGTATGTTTGTTTTTGTAAGTTTATTTATTACCTCGTATCTACCAAATGGGTGGATGGATTTCGACAGCAAGGGTATCGTTACATTTGTCTTAACAACCCAAGTCTTCCTAGATAGGTGTTTGAAAAAAAAAACAAAATGGCGGATTTTTGGTGCAAAATACGTTAATTAAAAAATAATTACCAAATCTATCAAGTAGGGTATCAAAATCAAGATAATTAAAAAGAGATCACAAAAATATATACCTACAAGTTATATGTTTAAATATAATTAGCAATAATTAATTGGTTTAAAAAGTTTTTGTTAACATAAAAATGGACCATGTTCGTGTCGGACCTCCAGCTATCTTCAGTAATATAGAAAAATCTAAAAAACTGTAAATATAAAAAATAAATAAATCTGTAAAAATAAATGTAAAAATATTAATAAATCTGTTAGTATAATACTAAAAATATAAAAATCTGTAGCTCAATCATATTTGAAACGAAACTACCAAAATTTAATGATTTTGATAGTAAACAATATGTCATATTCGATCAGCGACAAATGAGTACATCATATGCTTGAAAACCCCGATTTCGTCACTGACTCACTCACTGATGATCATCATATTGTTTAGGGTACTTCCTGAAGTCCTAGAAAGCTGAAATTTAGTATATAAGCTAGTATTAGTACACAAACAACAAAAAAAAAAAAACTTGGACCCTGCAACCCCTTAAATTAGGGAAATTATGGCTTATAGAGTTAGAAGCTTGGCTCTACATGAGATTTGATGAGTTTTTACAGTGCGAGCCATATGGTCTCGTATTGGCAATATTTTACATAAAAATGTGTTTGGTGGGATATCTATACAATATAGTACCTCATTACAATTTGATGGTAGGTAGAACTTTTTTGTCTTCGACATAACTTTTTATGCTTACTAACTTATAAGATGTTTCTATACTTACAAAATTGATTCACGAGAGGAAGGAAATCAAAAGTTAGAAATAATTTTAATTTATTGAAAAATTTTTTTTATTAAAAAACAAAAATCCCGACTGTTCACTAAAAAGATAGAAACAAGTTGGTTATAGATAGATCATACTTTACACAATACACAGTGTTTACAAACGCAGTCGGGGGCATCAACTATTCACTCTCTCTCTTTAGAGGAGGCATCCTTTAGGTAGGTAATACTCTTATGGGTCTAAACCCATCTAAATGTAAAGGATGCCTCCGACTGCGTTTACGTTACAGCATTATATTGCAGAATCCGAATCTGAATATATGAACTTTCGATATTTCTGTACAATTATTTACCTACATTTAATATTTATAGACACACTGAGGCAACAGGATCGAACTACGAAGGTTGTGGCTGTAACACCTATCAGTTTGGCTGCTGTCCCGACGGCACCACCATCGCCGAGGGTCCTGAACAGCAGGGCTGCCACTGCCGTGACTCTAAGTTCGGCTGTTGCGGTGATGGAGAAACTCCTGCTTCTGGCCCAGACGCCGCAGGATGCAACTGTTTTTCGAGCCGATATGGATGCTGCCCTGATGGTCAAACTGAAGCCACTGGTGCTAAGTTCCATGGATGTACTGATGCACCCGTCAATAGAAAAGGTGAGATCATTCTAGAAAGCAATTCATGATGGTTTAATTATATCGAGTAATTGCTTAAACAATTTCTAAATTACACTTACATTACACCCTTAAGCACTAAACGTCTTAGCAATGCTAACAACTATTACACCAGAGAGGTCTACTAGACGTAGTGCGATCCTGACAAATTAGCAGGTAAGTCGTTATTTGTTGAACTTCATTGCTGACGTTTATTGTGGGTTGTTGCCGAAAAAAGGTTGTAGTAAACATGGCTGTAAAACAAGTTCATGGGTTTTACTTTCTATATTTTTTTAGTAGCAGCAGGGAGACTGGAATCCTAAGCCATTAATGTTATTTCTGGCTTAAAGTTAAGGCTTTTAAAATAATGATCTTACTAAGTTCCTTTAACCTGCAGATCAATGCAATCTGCCAATTGAGGCAGGCTCTTGCGCGGGCAACTTTAGCCGTTGGGGCTTCAATGTGGAAGCCCACCGCTGCGAACAGTTCACCTGGGGAGGCTGCGAAGGCAATGCCAATAAGTTTAGCACTGAAGCCGCCTGCCAATTGCGCTGCGATCCGCCTAGAGCGCTCAAACGTAAGTACTTCGATACTGGTATCCTGTGCCAGAAACTTATTTGAGTTTGGTAGACTATGGGTAGTGTGACACGGCACAGCGCACATTAGAGGCGTGCCCAGCTTGGGCGGAGCAGCGCTGTGTACTTAATGCAGCAGTTGGTGGCCTCCCGCTCCCGAATATGATTCAAACGATGGTCCAGAGCGAGATAAGTGGAATGCCGTCGCCACCTTTTGCAAGAAGGTGATTCGAGGTCCGCAAAGGAGGCAGCAGAGCGAGAGAGGAAAATAACAACGACGGATCCCACCAAGTAACCAATGGCCTCCGGCCTCCATAAGCCGACCTGTGGGCGTTGGACTTAGGGGCAGTTCGTCACCCGATCCGTGGAAACCTGTACTTTCGCCCATAGGTTCGTGGAGGAATATCGTGTGGTTTATGGTCCCCCCCCCCACGGAGCCCGTGGTTATGGGACACCCATAAAGGGTTACACCAAAAGGTACCTACCTACTGCTTTATACTATGCTATGCTTATACCTTTGAACTGGGTGAATGGAAATACTATTTAAAATCTAATCTATTTAATAATATAAATAGTAAACATTTGCATATTACTTAAATTTTAAAAATAGTTGATCAATCACGTCGTTATGGTTGAACGCATTTGAATGAAACTGGCACACAGACCATGGCTTAATCTGGATTATAGAAGCTATAAGAGACAATCCGGAATCCACGCGGACGTAGTCGCAGGCGGAAGCTAGTAAAACAATAAACTGTTATTGAAAAAAATAATCATGAAGTTTTCAAATTATAAATACTTTTCCTCCTTTCTATAATTAACATTTCTTTAATCATGGTTTCAAACAGCACAGTGCACAGAGCCTCAGGATGCTGAGAAGGAGGCTCTCTGGTCCTTCAGTCAGTCGGAGAACCGATGTGTTTCGTACTACAACAGCGGCTGCGGAGGCAACCACAACCGGTTCCAATCTCTGGAGACTTGTGAACAAACCTGTCTTACCTCTTACGGTTAGTAGATAACCTTTTCTAGTTTAGAACCAGCGAGTTCTGCTAATGATATGAATATAATGTATGTTGTAATTCTCAGAAGTCTTCACAACTGGTGGTGGTTAATAAAGCGTTTAGCGCCAAAATGTAGCATGCTATTTTTTCTTAGCATTTAGCATTTGCTATTTTCGATCTGCCTTCGTGCTATATGCTATAATATAACGTATCGCTCAACAAAGCGCAAACAGCGTGGCCAAAACGGGATAGCAACATAACGCGAAAGCGTCTACTCAACAAAACGCAAGTAGCGGGGCCAAAACGAGATAGCAATCTATGACCGCGCGCTGTCCGACAGCGCGCGGCGGTTTCGTACGCCAGCGGCTGTCGTTCGTTAGCGCATCGGTTAAACTCGGAGTTGCTCGAATTCTCCGATGCAATTGACTGCCAAGTTATTTTATAGCGTGCTATAAATATAGCATATAAAATAGCATGCTATAAAAATATAGTCAATAGTCGCACGTCTATAGTTTATAGCAGATTTGAACATCACTATTCACAACGGACTCCACGACCGGCACCGATATCAGTTCTATTACTGATGTCAGTACTACAACTGATGTTAGTACTACCACTGATGGCAGTACTACTTCTGAAGTCAGTACTACCGCTGATGTCAGTACTACCACTGATGTCAATGCTACCACCGTCAACACCAAGGAAACAGGTAAAATCTTCACTCATCTCAGAAACTAGACATCCCACAAATTGAAAATTTGTGTTATAGGTACATTATAATATAACATAAAATACTCACGCCTGTATTCCCCAGAGGTGTATGTAGTAGGTACACCTTACGTTTCGCCGGCTATGTTATAAATCCTATGTAATGGGGGGCGAGCCTATCGCCATTAACCGAGTACAATTCCAGACTCCGTGCTGCTACTGAGAATTACTAATGGAAAAACCCAATAACACTTTGCCTGACCCGGGGATCAAACCCAGGACCTTGTACTCAGCAGTCGGGCTCGCTGCCATTGGACCAACATTCAACAAGGCAGTCAAATAAATAATGCAAAATACATATATTTTTGTGAGTTTTTTACATTATTTAATAAGAAAATTTACCACCGTATCCTACCAGCATCAGTCGAAATTTCAAATCGCTTTCTACGCCTAGGGCGTGTGGTAAATTAAATGGCCTTACTATATTATTTGTAGAAACCAAGAGCACTGTAATGAAAACCGAAACGACAGAGATCACGGGCTCCAGTGGAACTAGTGAAGAAACCACATCCAGTGAAACCAGCACATCTGAAGTATCCACTGAGTACACCGGCGCTCCTTGCGCTGCATCTAAGTATGGTTGCTGCTTTGACAACGAGACCGCTGCCATTGGACCAGACAATCAGGGATGCCCCTGTAATGCTTCTGAGTTTGGTTGTTGTCCTGATGGCGTGTCACCAGGTACCAAAATTAATTTAGGCTTGTATTATGCAGTGCTAAAATTTTTCAAGAAACAGGTTGACACTTTTTTTTGCTCTAGCCTTAAAGTTATAAGAAATTTTATTATTTACTTGATTCTATTAGCATTTTTTATACTATATTTGACGCATTAAACGAAAACGATGTGTTTCGTAGCTCAAGGTGCACATCAGAAAGGTTGTCCAAGGCCTTGCACCTTGTCACCATTCGGCTGCTGCCAAGATGACAAGACTCCAGCTCACGGACCTGACTTCGAAGGCTGCTGTTTACTGCAAGCCTTTGGATGCTGTCCAGACAACCGCAAGCCTGCTGAAGGACCGCATCTTGAAGGTAATAGAATAAAATGAGTTGCTTATATTCTTTATAATCTAAACTATCTGGACCAATGGAAGAAGGAGGCTCTGGAGGACGCTGTTTTACTTAGCTTGACCGGTTTATTATTTGGTTCAAATTTAGTAATCGATATTTCACCCCCTTCCTGTTGACAGATTGATCTATCATCAGGAAGGGATATTTGGTACACAGCTTTAGTTTTGATAACAAAACCGTTTTGTGTCAAATAAAATTTTACTTATAATATTGTTTTATTTTAACTAGAAATATTTTGATTTAAAAACGCGTGCGCGATTCGTCAAAGATACCGTCCGACGGCCGGTCGGCCACCCAGAAGCAGAAATGGTCGCAGTATACCTACTCAGTAGTAAAGTTAATTATATCACAAATTATGCCTTAACTGATTCGCATTGGAACTATAAAATATAACTTATAGTCCATTCAGAATTTGTTTTACCTCAGTGCCTATATAAAAGTTCAGTTATAGGACAATATCACCACTTCCACATCATCTTGCTTACAGGTTGTGAATGCCAAAAAGCCCTTCACGGCTGTTGCCCCGACAACATCACCATCGCTCAGGGACCTGACAACCAAGGCTGTGGCTGTCAGTACACGCAACACGGATGCTGCCCAGATAGGTAAACCCCGATTAAACTTTCTCGGCTCAACTACTTCAGGTCAGAGGGTGTAAAACCGAGCGCAGAGAAAATGCAACTTATAAATTGCGCTTATAAAGCGGGTCCGTAACCAATGCATTCCAGGTTCTAACCTACACCGGGTTAGAACCTGGAATGTACCAATGTTACATTTTCAATGTCATAAGTACTTTCTTAGTTAATCTAAGACTCCACTGACTAACGGTGAAGGAAAACATCGTGAGAAAATCGCCAACACGCAATGAGCTAGCGTGGTGATTAATGCTCGATCCTTCTCTGTATGAGAAGAGACCTTTGCCCTGCAGTGGGACAGTTACATGATTTATTTATTAGACCATTGACCTGACTATCGATATTTCTGTAGGTACAAAAATATTAAAGTTACTAAATTTAATATTTATAGACACACTGAGGCAACAGGATCGAACTACGAAGGTTGTGGCTGTAACACCTATCAGTTTAGCTGCTGTCCCGACGGCACCACCATCGCCGAGGGTCCTGAACAGCAGGGCTGCCACTGCCGTGGCTCTAAGTTCGGCTGTTGCGATGATGGAGAAACTCCTGCTTCTGGCCCAGATGCCGCAGGATGTGACTGTTCTTCGAGCCGATATGGATGCTGCCCTGATGGTCACACTGAAGCCACTGGTGCTAAGTTCCATGGATGTACTGATGCACCCGTCAATAGACAAGGTGAGATCATAAAAAAGCAGACTATGTGTTTTTAATTATAATTAAATCCACCTGCACTTCGACGCTAAATAAATAACAGCTTAAGAATATACCTAAATCACCTAACTTTCTCCGTTACATAACGGCTGAATAACGATAGTTAACGTGTTATTTTTTTGCGATTACAGGGTTGGTCTCATAGTAAAAGTTGTTCATTATGATGAGTTTAATGAGCCCTTTTCAGGTGTTTTACAATTTACCCTGTAAATTCTGTAAATTGAGTTTCGTAGATTAGTATAGAAGTAGGTATAGATTGGATTTTTATAACAACATGAACTCTTATTCTATCATTCTACCAGAACCAAACGTCCATTTTCCAATCACCCTTTTTTTAAGCTGACTGTTCGCTGTCGACGGACGCTGGCTCATGTAAGAATTACACGCCGATATGGTTCTATGACCTCACCTTCGGAGGTTGTTCGAGCTTCTGGTACGGAGGCTGCGAAGGAAACGGCAACAGATTCGCTACCAAGGAGGAGTGTGAGGATATATGCGTACAACCTCCACCTAAAGGTTAGTGGAAGAACAAGACGTTACATAGGTGCAAGCCAGACGTAAGGCGAGGATACGGCGCAGACGCATGTTTCTTAATACATTTCCAATCGCCGACGCGTCAGACTCTTTAGAAATGTATGGAGAAATCGCGTCTGCCCCGTATCCTTGCCTTACGTCTCCTTCAGTGTGGCTTGCACCTTACATCATATTTATTTAGTTCGGTTGGATTTTTTTTAAGTGTTGAAGATCCTTGCCGCTCGTTCACACACCTCGTGACATTGTACAAGAGTCAAGACCTAGAAAACTGATTCTGACCTGACTTTCGAAAGGAAGGGGTTATTTGTATATTGCCGTCATGGTTTAGAATGGCTTTCATCGAAGTATACCTACGTTAGAGAACCTCATAAAACTTGAAGGGGAAAACTTTTGGATGATATTTATGGGCTGAAATTTATGTTTTATTTGAATTGAATACCATAACGGATGCTGCTTATGAAACTGCATTAATATTCCTTACGTATTTTACCAAATAAACATTATATCTATAAAAAATCTATAATATTCTGTTTATCTTCATTTATTTTTTAACTAAACAAATTTTCCTCTATAGATGCCTGCAAGCTTCCAGTAGCCAGGGGTCCATGTGATGCCGACCTCATACATTGGCACTACAACAGCACTCGGGAACAGTGCATACCCTTCAGATATGGTGGCTGTCTTGGCAATGCTAACAACTTTGACACCAGGGAGCTCTGCCAGGCGCAGTGCGAACCGTACACGTCCGAAGGTAGATCGTAGCCAATCGTATTGCTGACGAGTATCGTTGCTGAAAAGAAGAGATAAAAAAAAGGTTTTGTATAACTATTAGGTATACTATGGAACTATCGAGTCGTGATAGACTAGTGGTATGACCGTTGACTAGCAAGTCAGAGGTCCCAAGTTCGAAGCCAAGGCGACTTCTGACTTTTCGTAAGTTATGTGCGTATTATAAATTAAGAAGAGAACATTCTACTCATCTTCGTTTTTAACACCCTCGCTACGCTCGGGAGTATACCTCGAGTCCTTCGTTACGCTCGCGATTTAAATCGTCACCCGTGACAGAAGACACTGCTTTATCCCCTTGGTTAATAATCTACTAATAACCTACTTATTGAGAGTAAGGAAATAGAGTGTGCCTGTGTTTGCGCACACACTTATGCACTACAATATCTCCTGCGTAATTACGCTCGGTCAAAGCGGCCAATCTGAACTGATATTAGCCAATTGGCTAATATCCGAAATTCGGTAAGGAGAACATTATACGTGGAAGTCAGAAGAGAGGCCTTTGCCCAACAGTAGGATGATAATGGCCTGACAGTAACAGTATAACTACTTCGTTAGTTATGTACTTGTAAGCTTGGCTGTAAAATACGAGTGCCGCCTTCAATGATCAATGTGGTAAATTAGTTCATGGGTTTTATTTTTCAAAAATGTTTAATACCTAGCCAATTTTCGAAGATAGTCTGAAACCCTGGGGTCAGTGTTAATAATATTTCTGTCCAATGCAAAAGCTATAAAATAGCAGTCTTACTAAGCCTCCTCTGCCTTTAAACTGCAGCAGAACAATGCAATCTACCAATCGAGGTAGGCTCTTGCGCGGGCAACTATAGCCGCTGGGGCTTCAATGTGGAAGCCAACCGCTGCGAACAGTTCATCTGGGGAGGCTGCGAAGGCAACGCCAATAAGTTTAGCACTGAGACCGCCTGCCAATGGCGCTGCGATCCTCCCGGCGCGTTCAAACGTAAGTACTTTGATACTGGTATCCTGTAGGTAGTACCCGGAAGATGCGTAGAAACTATTTAGGACTTGAGTTTGGTAGATTATGGATTATAATAATTTTTATATTGCTTCTAAGTAGTGGTATTGGGAATGGAGTATAATTTTCTTCAAGAATTCATCTAACTAGACTGACACACGAAGCAAAAATATATAAACGCATTAAACTACATATATATATCGTGATTCGACCGGACTCGGCAATGATTTAGACTAGCCTAATGCAATAGAAAACTTTTCGTACCACTTGCTCAAAAAAGTGATATTCTATGCCACAAAAAGCGAACATAATAATAGTCATTATTAACCTGTTAAAAACAGGGAAAGAAAATTGTACTGAATTTCATTCATGCTCTAGGGAGAGAATGTGATTTAAATTTGGAATACTTACCGACATTTATACTGAATTACATCTGTGTTTACACCATTGAGTTTGTATATAAAGCATTACACATCTTTTTGAAAAAGGAATACGCATTTATATGCAGTTATGATTATTAAATAAAATTCCGAAAACCGACGAGGCCGTATGAGCTTGATGCCTTTGCTTTTCCGACAAAAAAATATTGGTCTAGGAATTTGCCGCGTTTTTGTTTTCTTCAAATATATAAAGTTTATTTTAATTTATTTTTATAAATAAGTTAATGTTCTAAAAATACGTTACGATGTTAAATCAAAGCGACAGTGACAGTGAATTGTCGGATTCCATCAGTGCAAATGCTGCCGCAATTATAAAAAATTTGCTTCCAACAAAATCCAAGGAAAATTATTAAGAGTATATAAGAAAATATACCTACTTAGAGTGATAACGTCAACCACATTAAATTGCCTTGTTCGGCGCGTGAGCAGGTCTCACCATTGAAATGTTGAAATAACATTTTTAAAATTATGTTTTCTAGTCATTTTTGCAAAACTTAACACAGCAAACCATGTTATAAGCTAAAATTTAACTTTTTCGCTAGTGGAGCCTAGTTGAACCGCAGTCAATCGAGATATGATCGCGGACGGAACTTGTGTTGCGGCCACGTCGATCAAAACTGATTACAAGTAGTACTTAGATTAGTTTTTTAGAACGCCGTAGTTAGATGTTGCTTTGACGACTTCCAGAACTTGCATGGTGTGAGGTTTAATAATGAACTGCTTGAATAACATGGTCGATTTTATTTCTGTGGGTACCTTCTATAGGTTAAACCCATAGAAATATTCTTTCCAATATCTTTGGTTAAACCTAAAGAAAGGTTACCTCCAATGAGTGCACAATAGTGACGCGCATTAGTGGAGGCCTATGTTCAGCAGTGGACTAATACAGGCTGATGATGATGATGATAACAATGGGTTGTATAAACAGCACAGTGCACAGAGCCTCAGGATGCCGGCAATTGTACAGAGAAGGAAGCTGTCTGGTCGTTCAGTCAGTCGGAGAACAGATGTGTGCCATTCTACTACAGCGGCTGCGGAGGCAACGATAACAGGTTCCAATCTCTGGAGACTTGTGAAGAGACCTGTCCTAGCGCTTACGGTTAGTTGATACTAGGGAACTTTTCTAGTTTAGATTCGCAAATTCTGCAATTGAAGCTGTTGAAAAAAGAAATTTTAAAAAAGGTACCTATTACTTACATGTATTCACTACCAAGTAAGCCTCGGTATTTCTCAGTACGAGAGTAGACTACGCTGATCTAAATGAGTGAAAATTTCTTGTGGAATTTTTGTGATTTTTTTACATGTTATAGCACATGATAGCTTATTAAATATATTATAAGCCCTAGGCGCAGAAAAAGAGATTTGAAACGACTGATGCTGGTGGGATACGGTGGCTCAGCGGTTAGAGCATAGAGCGTCGACACGGTACGTCGAAAATCATGGGTTCGAATCCCATCCGTATCAGTAGGTTTTTGAAATTTTCTAATTAAATAATTATACTTCTTGTGGAATCCTGAGACATGCTCTTGAACTACTTAATTACTAATTTATTTACGAACTCATTGCAACGTTGAAGATAAGGCTGATCAAGGAACTTGGTAGGTACACTGCCAATTTTTTGACTGCCTCGTTTGCCTATTGGTAGCAAGCGCGACTGCTGAGCACGAGGTCCTGGGTTCGATCCCCGGGTCGGGCAAGTGTTATTGAGTTTTTCCATTAGAAAATTTTCAGTAGCAGCACGGAGTCTGGAATTGTGCCCGGTTAATGGCAATATGATCCCTATTACACAGGACTTATATCATAGCCGGCGAAACGTGGGTGTACTGCACACCTCTGCCTACCCCCTCTGGGGAATACCTACAGGCGTGAGTCAATAAAAATAAAAAACAAATTCTTTACACATTGCAATCTTTACAAATAGGTACTTCATAGTCAAGTTAGAAGAACTGGAGTATATTATCTATCAATTTTGTTTTACTTTCAGGCTTTAGGTTATTTATTTGTGGTTCATTAATTTATTTATTGATAATGACGGGTATTTCATATTTGATGTTTCCGACGCTTGGTACAATAGATTGTGTTTATTTTTTGTCTTTGCAAAAGTACATTCAAAATTAATCTTGACTTTATTTTTAATATGGTAGTGCGACGTTATATTTTATCGACAACGCGATATCTCTCTTTTTCCGTAAAAAAAAGAAAAGTCTTTTACCTATCATTAATTTAGCCATCCATTCTTCTTTTTTGCAGAAATTATAGCCACCCTTCAATTGAACATGTACTTAACCTTAGCCATTAAATATATCATAGGTACAAAGACTTCAATAACAAAATTTAATTGATAAAAAATTTTCAGTTCCCGACAAATGCACACTGCCGTTTGAGATAGGGGACTGCTCCAACTACAGGGAGAAATGGTTCTATGATACCACCTTTAAGAGGTAAGATTTAGTTTTCCAAAACGCTGAACCGATTAGGTTGATAACTTATAATGAAATTCGATACAACGCTATAACAAGACCCGGAGAGAGACAGGATCCTATTTTACGAAATCGCGGTATAATTTATATTCAAAAATATTGGGTCCGTACCGCACATCCTAAAGTTTAAAAAAATCTTTGAAAATTTATATATAACTAGCGACTCGCCCCGGCTTTGCACGGGTGATAGGGATATAGGGACAGAGAAAGCGACTTTGTTTGATACTATGAAGTGAAGAAAAACATCTCGTCCTATTTGTCATTTCATTAAATATTCTTAACTTCAAATTTTAGATGTCGTCAATTCTACTACGGCGGATGCGGTGGCAATGAAAACAACTTTGCGACGTTGGCCGAGTGCGAGAACAGCTGCACAGAGATCGTCCTCACAACTACCACGATTAGGTAAATGTTTAAACACACAGAGACAAGACATTAGTATGACACACACACACATCACACTGAAAAACACACCAGATACCTGTAGTAGGTACTAGGAGGTAGGTACCTAAAATGTATTTACCAACTGATGTTTGTCCTTAGAAAAGGAGTGATCATTAGTATTCGTACATTGAAACTCTAGTTGCTTATAGAGTTGCCCAGACCTCACAGAAGGTACAAACGAACTCTACGTATTTATTTACTTGACTACTCGGGCGGGACTTGTACTCGCGATCCCTAGCGAGCGGTTCCATCCTGCCGCTTCAATTGAAATTACGAATCTCTTTCTTAACGCCTTAAAGACGTGTGGTGACAATATCTACAGAGTAGGTACTTTGTTCCAAACTTTGCAGCTTAAAAGGCATAGAAACGATATCACCAATTTTTTATATATTTTATGTAGGTATGTTTTTTACATGTTTATGCACATGCTTTGCTTATTAAATGAAATTATTTAATAGGAAACTCGCAATAACTCCCACCCGAATCAGTTGTTTTTGCGAGTTTCTTATTAAATAGGTAATTTCATTTAATAAGCAAAACTTGTAGTACTTTAAGTCTCCTAGAGGGCGCTTACGTCAGTTTAATGTGACGTCATGTAGCCTATAACCAGCGGACAATCAGGAGACTTCCAACAACACCTCATTTGTCCAATTATGATGAAACTAGTTGTTTAGAAGTTATGAGGGAACAGATGAACATCCATACCCACATACATACATACATACAGGTCAAAATCATAACCCTCCTTTTTGCTCCGCCGTAGTCGGGTAATATACGTGTTATCTAGGTATACCTAAAACGTTTATTTTTATTGTCATTCTTTAGGCCAACCCAGCCGCAATCACAAACGCAACAACCGACTGAGGGACCGGTTCAAGAACTAAAAAGACCAGGTAAAGCACAGATGTTTTTTAGGTTTCCGTACCTCAAAAGAAAAAACCGGACCGGATGTGTCGGACTCACGCACGAAGGATTACGTAATAAAGAATTTAATCAAATAACAACAAAATGTGTATGAATTGGGCAGAGATGTACAGCTTGGCAAAAAAGAGTCTGAGGCGGTGACAGCTGGAACTAAAAATAAAAATCTTAAAAACTAAGTTTGTGAGTACTAAAATAACATAAAAATGATTCATTTGATTATAATTAATGACAAAAAACTCGTCATAGAAATGTGTAAGGACTAAATAACTTGTAATTTCGAATTGTAGTGTGAAAAGTGCGCCAGCGGCGCCCCCAATTTTTCCAGACTCTTTTTTGCCAAGCTGTACCGTGTATTATTGTGTAGGTATATTTTTTATTTTCCTAGAAAGTAACGAGCTTTTGACTATAACTACAACAACTTTCCCACTGAAATATACTGCACTTACTATTCGCAATAATAATTGTTATACGATTCAAGGTACGTTTTTGGTTTATCTATAGTTAGTTACAGCATACAAACACAGGCTAATATATAAATTATGTCTAACTAGCGACCCACCCCGGCTTCGCACGGGTGCAATATACATAAAAACCTTTCTCTTCAATCACTACTCTACCTATTAAAATTATTTTTGATCTAAATAAAGTTGACGGTAGATCAAAAATAATTTTAATTTTTTTTTCTTTTTACAGAAAAACCAGCCAAGTGTACAGACAACCCATTCTTCGCAAACTGCGACCTAATAGTGCGCAGCAAGTACTGCCGACACAAGTATTACGGCCCGTAAGTACCGAGAAACGAGAGGTTAATCGATCAATTAGCCAAATCTATATCTTTCAATGTAAATATTTAATAAGAAATTCGAAAAAACAACTGATACGGATGGGATTCGAACCCACGATTTTCGGCGTACCGTGCCGACGCTCTAACCGCTGAGCCACCGTATCCCATCAGAATCAGTCGAAATATCAAATCTCTTTCTATGCCTAGGGCGTGTGGTGACATCTATCGTACCTGTTTTGTGTGATGGTGAGACAATCACTTTTAAAAAAAATAGCAATTTTTTATAATAATGGTAGTGCAGCAACATTACTACAAAGTTATTTATTTTCCTACAACGTGTGATATTTTATTTACATTTCTCATTGGCCAGGTTCTGTTGCAAGTCTTGTGCGGAAGCTGAACAGTTGGACCCTCAGGAGGTGGAGCGCCATGCAGAGCAAGCCTCGCACACTAACAATGCTCAAATCAATGTGCAGCGTAAGTATTCTTCCATGTCCCTGCTTCAGGCAAAAGCCAGGTTTATTGACGGTTTTACTTAGCTTGACTTATTTACTATTTGGTTCAAAATTAGTAATCGATATTTCGCCCCCTTCCTGTTGACAGATTGATCTAATATTTGGTACAGAGCTTTAGTTTTGATGACGAAATCGTTTTAAGTAAAAAAAAAATGTTTACTTAGGTAGTATTATTTCATTTATTTATTTTCTATACATATAAAATACATTTTTAAATATATATAAAAAAAATAAAAATATACATTTAAAAATATAAAATATAGTAGCCCACCGATATCGGGAACAGGGTCCAAGCTACCGGTAGTTAGGGGTCCAGAGAGAGAAACCTCCTCACTATTCGCGCCGTGTCCAGCAATACTGCCTTCTGCGCCAGGCTCCCAATCCAGCTGCCTAACGAGAGCCTCTTCAGATGTTTGTCGAGGCTCTTGGCTATCAAGCCATGGGCCGATATAACTATCGGCACAATGATTGCAGAGTCAATATCCCACATGTCGACAATCTCACGTGCCAAGTCAAGATACTTTACTTCTTTATCTTTTTCGACTTTCGTGAGATTGCCGTCATGAGGGACAGCGATGTCCACAATCATTGCGCGGCGTTCCAATCGATCTATCACCACTATATCAGGCTTATTGGCTACAATAGTCCTATCAGTGATGATAGATCGATCCCAGTACAATGTGGCACGACCATTCTCAAGAACTGGGTCGGGCACATACCTATAGTATGGCACTTCCAACTCGACAAGGTTTTATCTCAAAGCAAGTTGCTGATGGATAATCCTAGCCACTTGATTATGTCTGTGCAAGTATTCGCCGTTAGCAAGTCGAGAACAACCAGAAATAATATGCCTAAGGGACTCGCCCGGACAATGACATGCCCGACAAATGTCAACCGTGCCATCCTTCACAATATATTTCCGATAGTTATTCGTCATGATAACTTCGTCCATAATTGCACAGACAAAACCTTCAGTTTCCCCAAAGAGGTCACCGAACCGTAGCCAGGATACGGACGCTAAGAAATTTATATCAGGTCCACGAAGGGCCCGAAAAAAGCGCCCGTGTAGCTCTTTACTCTGCCATACCTCCTTACGGTCATTAGTATCCAGTACCATAGGTTTGCGCCAGTTCTCTTTAGCCAAGGAGAGCGGGGTGAATCCCTTGTCCACTGCAACAACATCCCGATGCATCCCCACATCAGCATGGAGAAAATACTCCCTTAGACTGCACACCTCGCGATTATGAAGAGCCTTAGCATTTAAAAAGCCACGGCCCCCACACTTTCGCGGGATGTACAGCCTCATCACTGATGATCGTGGGTGATGCATACGGTTTGCGGTTAGCAGCGTACGGACTCGTCTATCCAGGGCCTCTAGTTCGGTTTGAGTCCACTTGAGTATGCCAAAGGAGTACATTAAAACTGGCATGACCCAACCGTTGAAGGCACGCACCTTGTTACCACCCGACAAGAGACTTATTATTTTATTATTAACGAAACAAACTTTTAAACGGATTTCTGTCGCGTAAAAACATTTATTTACTTGTCAAGTCCAGACGTTTCGATTGCTTTGCAGCTTCCGTGGTCGCAGGCAGACTGAGGTGTCAAGCATCTGAACAGTTATTTAAAATTATTTTTTATCTAAATAAAGTTGAAGGTAGATTACACTACAGAAGGGTTAAACGTTCGCGAAAGTTTGAGACATTTTTTTTTCTTTTTACAGAATTAGTGGTACCAGCCAAGTGTACAGACAACCCATTCTTCGCAAACTGCGACTTAATAGTGCGCAGCAAGTTCTGCCGATACAAGTATTACTCCACGTAAGTACCGAGAAACGAGAGGTTAATCGATCAATTAGCCAAATCTATATCTTTCAATATAATTATATAATAAGAAATTCGAAAAAACAACTGATACGGATGGGATTCGAACCCACGATCTTCGGCGTACCGTGCCGACGCTCTAACCGCTGAGCCACCGTACGTATCCCATCAGAATCAGTCGAGAAATATCAAATCTCTTTCTATGCCTAGGGCGTGTGGTGACATCTATCGTACCTGTTTTGTGTGATGGTGAGACAATCACTTTTAAAAAAATAGCAATTTTTTACAATTATGGTAGCAACATTACTTCACAGTTATTTATTTTCCTACAACGTGTGATATTTTATTTACATTTCTCATTGGCCAGGTTCTGTTGCAAGTCTTGTGCGGAAGCTGGACAGTTGGACCCTCAGGAGGTGGAGCGCCATGCAGAGCAAGCCTACATAAGGAGTAGACATTAGCTTCACCAAGATCTTACAGAGGAATCTTCTTCGTTCGCATAACATTGACTGTCCTATTTCGATTGTCATAAAATGTTCGGCAAAATTTAATTTTGCACAGTCGTTAGTCGACAATTAAACCATTATGGTATAATTAAATTAATTTAATTATTAATTTATTTAATTTATTCGCAAATACTTATACTAGAGTGCTGCAGGGGAGGGGAGGCCATTGGCCACCCTGATGCCGCGACATTTGTTCATAATCGCAAAAAAATCTGTTTTTATGCTTGGAAATTGTATTATCGTTATTGGTAAAACATATTATGCGTACAAATTATACAACTAAATTCTGGAGGAAAAATTATGCGTAATTAGTTATGCGGTATAAAACCAAATGAAGAGCATGCCAAAATAGAATAATTGTAAATTCAAATTAGGGCTTCGAGAATATTATGCGACCCAATATAGAATCTCTCACATAGCATAGTAGCCCAGTGCGCGACCGACTGTATAGCGTTGTCACATAAGTTTGTACTTAATTAATTAATGCTTGGGTGTTACGGACGTTTTTTAAAAAACACATTAAATGCGTTATACTAAGTGAAATCTTTTTATAAATAGATGGACAATAAAAAAAAACATATTAGCAAAATGTTGTGTTTAATCATCGTTCGTCTCAATTAAATACAGAGCTGAATATTATCATTACATGAAGAGAACGCGCGGCGTCGGTCCAGCAATAGAACAATCAAAGCCAAATAGAAAATACTAAATAAAGTACATTTACTGTTATAATATTTGGGAAGTGCGAACAACAAAAATAAAAAGAAACATTGCGATAACATAAATTTTTATTTACATTCCGAAATTCACAATCAAATATAACAATAAACGTGCTACGTCCAAGTTACCCGGCAATGAAAGTACAGTGAGAAACACACAACTCTACTTGTGATTTATCTATATACACATACATTCACTAAATTTCGTCACCCCACGGATCCCGACTGGCAAGTGTCCGCCACTACGATACAGATACTTTATTGTCACTCGTCCGTCCGTACGTCCGCACGTCCGGACGATACGACTGAGGTGGCTAGGCCTGTACATAATTTACTACCAAATGAGTTATATAATTTATTTCCTTCGTATAGTTCAGCCGCCTCCGACTACTCTTATAGAGCAATACAGCGATACATATAATAATATATTCTTAGAATACAAAAAATTAAAACAATAAGTTATATACATCAAATTATAATTTCATGTACATTGTTGCGTGTCGCCGAGTACGTCGCGCGGCCTGTCTGACGTCATGACGAGGCAGCTGCGAGCGCGACCGACAGAGAATCAACTCTATATACCTTGCTTAAGGTACACTATCGTACAGCAAGTTCCTGCCACGGTTCGTCTCCCGCCGCACTAGTGCCCCATTGCCTACACATAGCATTAAGTATAACGTCTTCAGCCCGTACATCTACTGCTCCTTAAATATCTTACCGGGCGCCGAGCGGGCCCACTTTAGTATCACAATGTGTGTTAAACTAAACAGAGGTCCCACTAAATCCTAAACGCCTACTAAAAAAACTATAAAAACCGAAATCTTCTACTATAAAATAAAAAGAAAATTGTTTACGAACAATAAACAAGCTAGAAATGATGTAGTGGCGCTAGGTGGTGACGTCACGTCGTAAGTGAGCGTAGAGTAAATGCGCGGTGGTGGGGTTTCTATTGTACTTTCATTGTGCAGCGGGAGCGAGCGGTGCGCGGCGGGCTCAGTCCAGGACCTGCGAGACGATCTTCTCCATGTCGTGGTCGATGTCGTCGGCCTCGGGCGGCGGCAGCGGCGGCGTGCGCGGCGCCAGCGCCTCGGGCGCCGCCGGCAGCGTGAACGGCTCGTCCAGCTCCTCCAGCCCCGCCGGCACCGGCAGCTTGGCCAGCTCCTCCTGCAGCTTCACGTAGTGCCGCTGCAACGCAAGCCAGGTTACTTTACGTGCCACAACACTGCTTTTGTTACGGAGATTCTATATAAATACCAGCAGTAAACTACTATCCTACTACTATTATAAAGGCGAAAGTTTGTAAGTATGGATGTATGGATGTTTGTTACTCTTTCACGTAAAAACTACTGAATGGATTTGAATGAAACTTCACCACAATATAGCTTATACATCAGAATAACACATAGGCTACAATTTTTGATTACTAGACTAGACGGGACGAACCTAAAGTCCACGCGAACGAAGTCGCGGGCAAAAGCTAGTTTACTATAAAACATCAGGTAGCTACTATACGGCACCGTCAGTGAATTTTTCCCTAAAGAGAAGGCAACCACTTAAAATGGAAGGGGGATGAGTAAATTAAAACCCATCCGATACGCAAGGGAAGCAGTATGTTTCAGTTAAGTTACCTTGAGCGCCATCAAGTTGAGTTGTATACTCCGCTGTGTTCGCTCGTCTCCGCTCTGGCCCTCTAGCTCTGTGATCCAGTTAGCCACTGTCTGCATTATCTCGTTGCGTTTTATCCAAAAGTGCGTTTGTATTACCTACAATTATTAACATTTATTAGACTTCATAGTATTTTAATAAATACACAACCTGGTGTCGGAGTTTAAACCGCTACTAAGCCTCTGAGTCACGCTCTGACATGTCTTTATAATCATGAAAATCTTAAGCGCTAGTTTTCTCAAGCCCTTTTTTAATATAGTTTCAAAGTAGATAATGAAACTACGGAAACGACTGAAATGTAAGGGTGAACCCGTAGATTTTCTTTAGTTTAGTTAAATAAATAAATGTATACGTTTTATAAAAAACAACAAGTATGGTAATATAGTAGTGTTCGTATTTGTTTTCGAAAATATTTGAGTCTTTGAATTTTAGATTTTTCCTAGAATTTTTTACCCTTTATGAGCCAACTCCAGCCATAACATAATATTACCTCCTTGAAGCACGGCTCGGGGTTCCGCAGATGGTCGAGCATGGCCCAGCGCACGCACGCCTGGTAGATGTTGGAGTTGTACTCGAGAGACGCACTGCTGCCTACTCTAGTGCCGCGACTTCGCTCGTACCCCGGCTCATTGAAGTACGGCTCCGGGACTAGGATAAGGGATTGGATTGATACCAACACCTGCAATGACAAAATTGCACATAAATATTTGACTACTATAAATGATGTCAAAAATTAAATTGATCTCAGTGTTTCAGATTGCGACAGGAAAAGAAAATGATGCTAGTTTTAAAATATCAGCATTCTCAGATTTAGAATTTTAGTATTTTAGTAATAATGGTGAAATGTGTTTCTGTTTTAAGGGCGGTAAATACATAATTACTATCAAAGGCACTTTTAAAAGCTCGAGCCGGAGGCAAGAGATATAATGGTCCGACAACGTTTGTATTGTCATACCTCCCGAGTGACATACAATGTTTTTCAAAATGCAAGGGAAAAAGACAACAAAATCAACGTACAATAATGTTAGTAAATAAAATACAAAAATAGCTGATTTGTACTGCGCATTACCGCCTGCTTTCCCAACATGTAATAGTATGATGTTTTTTAAGTTAAGTAAAGTTGACCTGTAGAAAACTAGAGGTGTGTGCGTTCCATTTCTCCTCGGGGCGGCCGTGCCACGTGTTGAGCACGGACAGGCACACCTTGCCGTCGTTGTACAGGTTGGGGTTGAAGCGCACGCTATGGCGGCCCGTGGTCTCCAGGTTGATGAGCATGGGCACCGCCGGGTACTCCGCCGGGAAGTACACGTCCAGCACGAAGCAGCCGTTTGCGTACGGCGTGTCCGAGGGACCCGTGATGAGGACCTGGGGAGGAGATATTTATACTTATGTATAAAAAGAAAGAGGAAAAAACCATGGAAGTCAAAAAGTTTTAACTATCATGTCCCAATAGTAGATTATTAACCAAGGGCTGTATGACATCAATTGCATACGAGGTTTTTGGCGCCTGAGCGAAGCGAAGGCGCTAATTAACCCGAGTATGCAATTGATGCTTACGCCCGAGATAAATACTCTGCTTTACATATCGATTGTGAGGTAAGTAAACAACAAGACAGCAGGTTTCAATGAACATTTATTAAGAAGAAAAAAATGTGTATTTAATTAAAATTAATAGTAAAATTATTACAATTTGTAAGAGATATGGTCACGTTCTTTTTAGGAATCTAGTAGACTGCCTTTTTTTTTTCACGCACGCAAGCGCGTCAAATCTTGCTGGCCAGTTTGATTTTTAAATCGATTCCATCTAACATACGATGTGGAAACAAATAGTTCCATATTTAAAATAAAATCTTTATAAAATAAATTGTCTAGATTCCGATTCGAGTAATTAATCGATACCAAGAAAAAAAATATTAACTTTTTAAAAATATTCTTCGTGCAGTATGAGTATGACAGTTCTTTTTTCAAATTCCAAAACCTATGCTGTAATGATAGTCATACACCCCGGCATTCAGGGGTGTAAGGGTGTACTTACAGAGCAAGAGATATGTAAAGTTAGATTATACATCCTGGTAACATATACTGTTCTGTAATATATATTATATTATGATAAATTTGAAAGACACATCAAGTATATGATCGCGACGTGGCCAGCGTGGCGGTCTACTGCGCCAGGCGCTTCATGCGCGCTCGTTAGCTTGGTTACTTAGAGGGTAAGCGCCAGTCTTGGTTGGCTAGAGGGTACGTACTTTCATGACGTCGAGGCGGTCGGCATCAGTACGCACGAATACGGAGGAGGAGTAGGACAGCGGCAGTGACGTGGCCAGCGTGGCGGCCTCCTGCGCCAGGCGCTTCATGCGCGCCGGGTGCGCGCGCTCGCCCGCCGCGCGCACTGCGCCCTCGAAGTGGTACGGCACCTGGAAGCGGAACCCGCTTTCCGCGCACTCCGCGATCATCTCGAACGTCTCTGCAAACGTTATCAAATACATTATACATGACACGCATCGCCTGCTTGATGTCGCGCAGAGGGCTTAGAGTTTTTGGCAGCAAAATAGAGCTGACAGCTGATGCCTGTGTTAACAGGCTTTTCAATATATTGCGAGACGGGAGACGACATTAAGCCCCACCGCTTTTGACATGCGCGCCTTGCCGCAGTCTTGAGATAGCAGTTGATATACACGTAACACATCACATCTCAATCCTCTAAATAAGTAATTAAGCTAATAATTCCAGCACGCGACTGATTGTAATTTGTTTTCACATATGCCCTTTAAATTTTACCCGGATGATTTGGTGTTGTAAAATATGGTAATATCAAATATAAAATACTTTTCAATGGTTGGCAACCCTATTATAAAATGATTATAAGTACTGACCAAACTGCATAGTGCGCATCAGTTCGATGTACCGCGCCTCCCGCGACGCTCCGCTGAGGGGCTGCGGCACCCCGCTGCTGCGTCCCGACTCCGCCTCGCTCTCCGACCGACACATTAACGCTGACGTCGCCTTCAATACAAACACACCAGACTCATTATTAAAACTCATAATACCCAGGATTTCTGCGGCGTCCTATGTGTGTCGCTAATTTAATGGTACCAAAGCTACTTTTACACGATACACTGTTTTACACACGAATATGCATGTACTGGATAGAAAGCTTGAATAAAAAAAAAATTAATAAAATACATAATATAATAACGAAAATATGTTTCAAGAATTCTCATTTAGTGATTGAGTAAATTACAAAAGAATAAAGCACTATACTCACTTGTATGTCCGCAATGAGCGCGGCGAGGCCCTCATCCTCTTCCGATAATTCAGAATTACTTGAAGTACTAAATCTTTGGCTATATGTCATTTTACCGAATATATTTTTCTTGCTCATTCTGAAACAAAAACCATTATTATTTTTTTGATGTTCATTAGTTATTTAAACAGTAAGGGTGCAACAAATCGAGATATTATGTTACAATTCGTAATAAAGCGTGGTGTTGGGTTGGACAACAACAACGTTACCTTAACTTAGTGGCGTAGGAGTTGGTGGTGCGGCTCATCATGGCCAGCAGGCGCGGCAGCGGGCGCAGCGCGGTGCGCAGGCGCGGCGAGCCCAGCGCGTGCAGCGCGCGCCCGCAGCGCAGCACGTGCACGTACAGCGGGATGTGCCGCGACATGTCCAGCACTGCAACACGCGCCGGTTATATGACACACACACACCGGTTTCATGATAATGTCTATCTAATGTCTGTTTTTTTTTAAACTGATAACTCGTTTATTTGTATTAGTTTTAACCTGACATTTCAGAGAGATACTTTCGAATAGAGAGTTATACACAATATACGAAAATTATCCAGTAAAAAAGATGTTTCATTACCACCCCTTTCTTGTGTATAGGTTACCGGTTAATAACTTTAAAAAAATAAGCTTTTTAAATACTGATATTATATTGATAGCCAAGGATAGTGGAGACCTAATTTTAAGTAAATAAACGTTCACTAATAAAAAAAAGCGGCAGTACTGACATGAATAAGAACAGAAGCGAGATTTAAAACGTAATAAAATGGTTATAGTGACAAAATTTGTGGTGATCTTTGCACAGCATTTAAAAAATATAGGTTAAAAATAATGATTAACAGTATTTCCGATTATAATACCGGTAATCTATTTTTTTATTCGCTACCAATATCTAACAAAACTTAAGGTCACCATGAGTAGATGTAACCTACTTGTATGATAGATTCGTCACACAAATTTATCAGACGCCAGGCTTGTTGAATTCGTGAGTCATTACATACCTGAGTCGTTCCTGAGGTATGAACAGATGGCGGGTACTAGCGAGCTGTTGGCGACGAGGTCGATGAACTCGGTGGGCAGGTCGTGTGAGTCGTCGGACTCGTCTCGCTCATTGCTCTGCGCCGCGCCCTCCTCCGGCGGCCACTTCTCTCCGGGGTTCATATATGATGCTAATACCTGAGTAATGTAAATGATAATCACCATTACAACGTAGAGACTGCAAGGAATCGCTACCGGACACGGTGTGCAGTTATTAATAGTTATGTTATGAACACAATGAAAATAAATCAGCTTATTACGAAATAAGCCTTCGGTCAAAAACGAGATGGGAAAGAATTAGGCGCTTTCATTAAAGCAACCTCACAAGTTTGTTGTCTGGTAACAAAATAAACAAGAGACTTCTACATGAGAGACAGGATGTGAGAGCGACTTTCGACTGTATACGTCGCCCTTGACATGCCAATAAGACAGTCTCTTGGCGGCAATGCTTTGTCCTTTCACCACAATAAACAAAATGTTATGAATCATCATCTTCCTAGCCTTAGTATTCCCAAACTTTGTTAGGGTCGGTTTCTATCTAACCAAATCAGTTTTCTACAGAGCGACTGCCTGTCTGACCCCCGCAACCCAATGCGATATTCAAACGTTAGATCAGTTGTCAGGATTTTTGAGGGTACTCACTCTGTACAGATGCTCGGAGCAGGTGATAATTCATTAAAAATAAAATATATTTAAAATAATGTAATATAAGGTTCATAATCCCTTACCTGTAGTAAGACGGTAACATGTTCTTCTTCAGTTCGTTGTCTGACGAGCGCCTGTTCCACATTCCAAGACTGTTGGGTGGAGCCAGTACCGAAGCCTGTGCCCTTTGCCCAGTATAACTGACTCTTCTCTTCCGACTTGCCTGTAGATCCGTTTGAACCTTGACTATTCTGTATTGGTAAAAGATGAAATATTGGACACAATTTACGAATGCATGTCGCACCACACACCAAAACTACAATTGTATTTTAACCCCCGCGCGATTATTCCCAAATAGCTTGTGAAATCGCGTGAGTAACAAAATATTTTTTTTACAACACAATTTCCAATTAATAATTGGATAATAGGCGTGACGAAAGATTTTCAAATCTTCTTCCGTAATGTAACACATTTACTATTTACGAAAAAGCCTTTATTTCGGTAATAAACTTTACTTTAACGAATTATAAAGCCATTTTTCTAATATTTTTTTAATAGTTTTAAAAAAGCTCTCAGGTGGCGTGGACTCTGACATCCCGCTTAGGTAAACATGTCATATTTAATGCGGAATCAGTATAATATTCACAACAACAAAACTGTATTGACAGCGGATTTTACCTAAACGTGACGTACCACGCTGTGATTGCTGTTTCACTCAAAATGGCGGATTGCAATATTTTAAGGTTTTATGTTAGTGAAAATCTTAATAATCTAATATTTTTAAATAAAACTGAAGCAGTGTTCTAATTTTTTTTTTTTTATATAATGTTTCCCCTAACATCATTAAATCGACGATTTTTTAATACTGTCGTCATGCCTATTGTCCACCGACTAAACAATGTGCAAACTGTCATAAGTCTATGAAATGTTCCTGTCACACTTACATCGTTAGAGTTGGGCTTGTGATGCGTGAACACGGCGAGGCAGGCGAGCAGCAGTCGCACGGCGCCGCGTTGCAGCAACGCCCTGCGCAACGCGCGCCCGTCATCCGTGTTGCGCGGCGCTCGTTCTAGCAACCGCGCGATCACACTGAAGGGTAACGTGCCTAGCGATGCGTTGCCGCCTCGACCGTCGCCTATCGTGATGCTACCTGTTACGTGCACAACATACAGTTATATATTTCAGTTGACTATGTATTATTTTACAAGACATGTTGGTCGCAATGATGCTGATGCTGATGCTGCTCGCGTTGTTCTGATGCCGGAGCGAGCGTACGTGGAACTTAATACAGACACAAGAAGTCAAAATAAAAGTGGTCTACCACAACTATCATTTTTTAATAATTATCTTAAAAAATGTCAACATCATTGGGCTGATGTCTAATTTTAAAAACTACATAACACTTGTAAATTCAATAGTCATAAGGTAAAATACCATTTTTCTTGACGCATTATGCAATTTTTTTTTTTCATTTTGACAATATGGACAGATCTATTCTAAAGTTTCAACTATTACCTGTCTACGTTTCTTGAATCTTTTTATCAATACCGTTGAAGTCAATAATCCAGTTAGTAGACTTACGTCCATCCTCATCGTGCGTGACGCCCAGCAGTAGCCGCAGCAGATGGCAGGCCTTGGCGCCCTCGTCCAACAAGGCGTCAGCATAGCCCGGTAACTTCAACAGTAGACCTAACGCCACCAGCGCGTGCGCCGGTACGCCAGTACACCCGCTCTCTTCCATGCCGTTGTTGGCTGAGCTTACACCGAGTTCCACTACCTCCTGTGGAGTAATGGCGATTTGATTAGTGGCGTACGGATGCTTCAAAAGATAGTGATTATTTTATTGTATAATGGGGTATAATGGGGTTTGTTTTAAAATGTGCGCATTATAAATTAAATATGACTTGCTGAAATAGTGAAGAGGTGTTTACGTATCATCATCAAACCCAGTACCACTGCATTGGACGGCCCAGGAGACCAGAATGACAAATTCTTAACTCTCATTGGTTCCGCCGCGCCGCGCGTCGCTACTGTCGCGTATTTTATATTCGCTCGAATCACTCCTTACACGTACATAAATTCTTAATTACACGCAAGTATTCATCTCCAAACAAGAGGTTTTTCAAGGGTGTGTAAAGGCTTTGTCTCTCGGACTCTTGTTGGATTTGGGGTTCTCAGTCAGTAGGGAATAAGAAGGAATAACAATATCCAAGTTGTTACTGGACACCGTGTGAAAGGTTTGAGTTGTTCACCAGAAATGATTGTCTCCTGAAAATTTCGCTTTTATATGTATGTAACATGTGCGAGCATTCTTTTTTTTTCATATTGATATTCGCTAAAGTAGAAAGAACAAAGTAGTGTGGTGTATGAGGCACGCAGTACCTCGTAGGGGTCGTCCAGCTTGACCCAGTCCAGGTCGTGGTGGTGGTGCACGAGCGCGGGCGGGTCGGGCGGCGGCGCGTGCGGCCGCGGCAGGCGCGCCGCCACCAGCGCCAGCCCGCCCACGGCGCCGAACCAGCGCAGCACGGCCGAGCCGCCCGCGCTGCTGCCGTCCGCGCCACCGCCGCCGCTACCACCGCCGCCGTCCCACGTGGGACCTGACCACGCTTCTGCAATTATTCATATTATTCAGCCTTTACTGTCCTACACAGAGCAAAGATCTACCTCTCTCGAAGAAAACTTATTCAGAAATGTTGGAAAATTAGACGATGGGAGGCTGATGACACCTCAGATACTTACCTCCGTTAGTATTGAGATGCAGTGTGAGGGAGAGGTGCGGCCCGAACACGTGCGGCACGACGGCCGTGAGTTGCGCCAGCGTCGTGCTGGGCGGTATGAACCCTTCCAGCCCGGGGACTTGCACTCGAATCGATGTTTCTATCACATCTGTACGGGATTCATAAACCAAGTTAAAACCAAACGGAATGTGGCTAAAATGTTGGTGGCATATTGGTGCCATCAACGGGTTATTAAATGGTAACGGTATATTGATGCTGTGGAATAAATTTAATGGTAAAACAAGTATATAGTGTCAGACACGCTGGCATGCCAGAGAACTTCAACACTAAAAATGTCTTGGAATTTGTAGTTTTAAGTTGAATAAGATGAAACTCACCATCAGTGACAGATAGCACGGAGGCATCATTGCTAGTTTTAGTTTGTCTCTTCTTATTGTTCTGTTGTTTTAGCGATGTGTTCTTGACGTCTTTGACCCGCTTATCCTTGGAGGCACTGGCGGCAGCCAGGCTGAGCTCCCAAGCCTCGGCCACGGTGGTAATGGCGGTGTCGGAGGCGCTGCGGAGCACGGAACCGCCGAGGCCAGTCGCCGTGTTCATACTAACTTTCGGACTGTCCTCCATTATTGGTACTGGGGATAAGATAGTAATTTTTTGATGTGGCATAGGTAAATGATGACTGATATAGACTGAATATAAATTACGGTATAATTTCATAAGAAGTAGTGAATTTAGTAGCTCTTTATAGCAGTTATTTAATTAGAAAGACTACGCAAGACAAGCTATGTGTCGTGACGTAAACTCACGGGGCGGGCGGTGGTCGGCCAGCAGCTGGCGCACCGTGCTGCACAGCGGCAGCGGCAGCACGCTGTGGCCCAGGTAGGCGGGGTGCTGCGGCCCGGCCGCCGCGCCGCCGCCCTCGGCCCAGCGCAGCGACACCCACACGCGCTCCGGCGACAGCACCAGCCGCAGGATCAGCGCGCGCGTGAACCCGGAGATACCTTCAGGCCCTGCCGATCACGGAAAATTACTGCTTTAAAACGCCTGTATTAACGGTAACCAAAAGCACAAATATGCTCAGCTGACGGATGTCTATTTTGTTAGACCCAGTAATAAGATCATCTACATAAAAACTTTCTGAATTATATGTAGATCTAATAAATTCGTAACATTCTTCGCGTACTTACGCTTAATTTTAAAAGCGTGGTTCTGAATAGTTTTCATTCCTCAGAATCTTGCAGGCAACAATAATTATCCTTGTAAACTTGAGAACTTAAATTTGACGATACATTTTTTTAATATCAGTCTTGAAAACTTTGTTTTGACTAATTACTATAAGGTGCAATGTGGGGGCCGAGCTCCATTCGAACACCACTCAGACTTAAGTGGAGTCAGCCAATGAAAAATCTAACTCACCAGTACATTGCATAGACTCCAGTATACTGTGCAGTGTCGACGCGAACAGCTTCTGATTAGCAGGGTGACACACTGTCAGCTCGGCGAACAAACGGATCGTGCTTTCTTCTAGCTGCGCGTATTGTGCGTCTTCTTGCCATGTGCTGTAAAACATATATTTTACAATTAGGCGATTGAAATAAGCATATACCATAACTAGGCACATCACCAGCCATCAGATTTCAGACATCGTAGATTTGTGATGTTGTACTACAATAGGGTACTTATTATTGGGTAGGCCCACTATTATCTGGCTATTTCCACGACTACAAGTCTTGCTTCAGAAGACTCAAATCTTCAAATGTCATGAAATCTTTGGATATTATTTCAAAGGATTATATAGAATACCGCCATGTCTAAAAGTAGGTCATTTTCAACAACCTATATATGTAGCGTTCTAGTATATATGCATACCTATAGTGTGGTCTAGGATGACACAGCAGCGTAAGTAATGGTTTCCAGAACGTATTCCCAGGTCCTCCAAGCCAGTCTTTAAGTCGTTTCGACCAGCATACAGCTCGTGCCCACTCTACCAGTTGCCACACACTCTTCATTGATGGCAAGTCGGGTTTGGCTTGAGCGAACTCTTTCTCGGGGTCGAACATTTGATCGTCTTCTCGTGAGCGTTGTTGCTTGATCATTTCTAGTTTTGCTTCGCTGAAATCTGAAGATGAAAAATATTTTTTTATTGGTTTCTACGGTTTTGTAGCTTAGCTTAGCTTACAGCCTTTTCACTATCTAGCCCGCTTTAGATGCGGGAGGATCTGGATTGTTCGCTTCTATGATTACGCGGGTAACACAGCAAATAGCGGTAGAGATAAGTATTTTTGTATATCGCGCACGCCAGTGAAATAACATTTACATTTTAAGCAGATTAAAACTCTATGCAGTTTGTATAATAGATTAAAATTGCAAATCAAGCTCTTGAAGTACAAGTTATACTCATACAAGGCAATTAATGTTGAATTTTAGTAATCTTTTGCGTATTAAAAATGAACTAACTTTATCTACACGCTTAAAAAATTGTGAATGAAAACATCGTTAAGAAACCAAATCTCGAGTTCTCAAATTTCTCCAAAGGCAATATATTTTTTAAATTTTATTTTATCGCACTCGCATCGAAGTACGATTACGATGGAATAACGCAGTACGAACCAGCTCGTCTCGCAGTGCGTTTGTGTAACATGTGCGGACAGGCTGCCTGCGCTTGTATTATATTAGGCAATTATACGAGTTCGTTTCTTATGGAGTGTCGGAAATATACCTACGGGTAGTTTAAACTATTCTGATCATTCATCATCATAAGAAAACTCACCAGCGATAGCTTTAACAACAGCGGCAGGTAATCGTGAGTGTAGTAAAGCGAGGGTGGCCGCAGGTGACATGGCGGCAGCAGCAATGCTCTGTAGCTGCCAGCCCCGGGCTTCCCACGACACGGGGCCGGGGGCTGCTGATGACGATGACGCGGGAGGACTGCTGGTGCTTGGGGACTGAACTTTGGTGTCGTCTGTCAGGCCTTCCATGCTGAAAGAGATGATTGGTAATGTCAGGGTAATGCTGTGATGACAAATAATAATAATAATTATTATTATTTATTACATGTTTAAGCTAGGAATAGGATGCCAATGAGTTAAACAGTGATCTACCTATGGACCAAAATACATCACAAAATGCATCACACTTTGTCAAACAACTCAAGAAAATATAATTGAAGTTTACCTTTCATCTAGATCCATTGGTATATCCATATGTTCCAGCAGCATTTTGAACAGTTCCGGTCGAATGTAGCACATCGAACATAAAACTAGAAACAAATACAAAACAATGGTGCTGATAATCTTGTACATCCCGCTAAACTAATTTTAGTCTTTAACTATATCTCTTTCTAATAAACACCATCGAAAAAGGACAGCAAATTGAATTATCAAATTGGAGCTGTCAAATTAGTCTACATCCTTGCCGAGTTAGTCAAATTAGTCTCGTCATTTGACGAGCCCTCTATGACGTGCCGATTAAATTCTCGTTGATATCACGAAAATGGACTAGTTAGATCGCTCTAAAAATCTTCTACCCTTTTTTAATAATCTCTGTTAGAAAGAAAGATCTAGAAGAGAGTCTAAATTAGTTTAGAGCGTGTGCAAGATAATTGGCACCAATATCAAATCTGATACTGATACGATGGAAGAGAAAGAGGTAGATAAAGAGAGATGGATACTTTTAGTGTACAGGGGTAAATTTTATGAATTCAGTTAACCAATTTCTTAAAATTTCATTAGTGTAAATTTTTTCATTGTTGACTTATCCAGAAGTTGCCTCGATAATATTCACGATTTCTTACATCTAACCTGAAATGTTCATTTTATTTGAAGAATACTATCTGTACCTCACCTATGCTCTACAAATAAAGATATTTTGATTTTGAAATGAATAGGCCTCCCGTCTTAATCACGCAATGACACGAATGAGATCCTAAACTTTTTGGTTAATTTTCATGACATTCATATACAGTTATTCATATACAGTTAAAGGCAGATAGCCTTTGTAAATGCCAAAGTAAAAGCTTGTAATTATGGCTGTAGTCCAAGGTTTTTTTTGCCTAAGGTATTTTTGTCGAAAGTAATTTTTGACGAAGATACTTTTTATCCAAGGTACTTTTTGCCAAGATACTTTTTGCTCAC
Organism: Protodeltote pygarga; assembly: GCA_936450705.2. NCBI lineage: Eukaryota > Metazoa > Arthropoda > Insecta > Lepidoptera > Noctuidae > Protodeltote > Protodeltote pygarga. Next base: position 10,456,182 of record OW388266.2, read on the forward strand.
ATACTTTTTGTCCAAGGTTCTCTTCGCCAAAAATATTTTTGTCCAACGTAATTTTTGTCTATCGTATGCGATGTGGTTCGAAGTCCTCATCTGTCGGTCTAGTCGATTAGTCTGTAGACTCATCTGTGCAAACCTGTTTTTTTAAATATAATATACTTTAAGGTATAGTAAACACTCACTTGCATCTAATGATTTCTTGAGCAGACTAGATTCCGGCACGTCCTTGACCCAGGTGTACACCAGCTCGAATAGATCATCGGTGATCAATTCTTCTAAGTTGTCTAGTGTACGCTTGTCTTTTAGTGTCCATAATACCTGAGGGAAATATTGTTTTTGTACTTTAGAAATATTTTTATAATTTAAAGATAAGCATGGCGTCATAAAATTTTCGTTTTTATATTTAATGCTTTTAGCGTCCGTCAAAAAATAATTACATATTTTAAAAAAAATATGACATGTAAAATAAACATTATCCGGGCAGAAGCAATAAATTTTTGAAATAGTGAGTATAGCAGAGGTTAATCGATGTGCGCGCGGAGTAGATGAGTGCTCACCGAGGCCAGCGTGTGTGTCAGGGCCGCGGAAGGCGGCTCGCGCTGGCGCAGCCACAGCTCGGCCGCGCCCGCCAGCCACTCCACGTAGGCGCCCACCGCGCCCTCCGCGCACCAGCGGCACAGCTGGCGCACCAGCTCGCACACCGCCCACATGCTGCCGTTGACGCGGCCGCCGCTCGACACTTGGAACGCTGCGGAGGAAGGCTGGTCAGACAGGGTGCCAGGGCACATACAGGGGGAGGAGGCGGCGCTGACCGTGAGCGTGCGCGTGCGCGTCCATGTTGAGCAGCTGCGTCACGAGCGGCTTGCGCAGCGCGGGCGCGTGGCGCGCGGCGGCCAGCAGCGCCTGGTGCGCGTGCGTGGCGGCCGCGCCGCCCGCGCCCACGCAGGCGCACAGCGCGCCCACGCCGCCCAGCGCGCCGCCCGCCGCCGCCGCCAGCCGCGCCGCCGCGCCGCCGCCGCGCGTGCACGCCGCCACCACGGCCGCCCAGTTGTTGCTCCTGCACACAACGTCAACACTAACTTAAACCCTGTCTGTTTGCACTTTGTTCGGAGCTGTAACAACCGAAAAGCTCGGCATTTTTGCCTTTGCACATTTTAATAAATATATCGATCCAAATAATTACGAGTAAAGCGTATTCGGACATCATGTAACACAAACAAACAAATCAAATCATCTTTAAGAATTAATTTAATTATAATTTACCATTTATCTGTAGTTTACCAATTGTTATAAAATCAATATAACTTTAGAAACCATAAAATATCGCAACATTTAATAAAAAGATACCATCAAACCATATTCTAATATCAAATCTACCAATCCAGAAACTAGTATCGTACTACAAGCGAGCACTAACTCCTACACAGTTCCCTGGCTATTTCCTACACAGTTCCCTGGCTAATTTCTACGCAGTTCCCTGTCATCAAATATCCAACCATCTCAATAAATAGTCTTACGTATTAGAAGCATTAGCCACATGACTGTTGAATGCCGGCGCGGCCAACAGCCTGAGCTGTAACAAGCCCATGTTGGACGAGTCGCGTGGCTTGTACAATCTGATCTGTACAGTCGTACACACGATGGGCCGAGCGACCACCAGCCGGATGAAGGTCATGCCGGCGGTGTTCTGAGGAGGGCCAAGCGGAGCCAGAGTCCCGCCACAACCAGCTTCCACTGCTACTGCTCCGGGACATGCTAGACAACAAAGTACTCAAATTTGTTTATTAAGACTTTCAGAAATACAATTATAATGTAGAAAGAAAGAAAAAGATAATATTATTATAAGCTTAATTTAGCGAAAACAGTAAGCAATATTAATTTGTCATTAATTCATCATGAAGTTGTGGCCCGATTGGGATGCATCTTAGTGATTAAATCACCGTAAAATCTGTCCAGTCAAAAATCAAAGCTTTATAAAGGGAGATGCATCTCAACAGAAGCACAGTAAAATAAACATACAGTACGGAAACTACGAACAAACGTTCGAAAAAGGCACACTCACACAATCATGCGCAACAATACGTTAGTTGATACTGCGGGTACCGCGACGTTCGCTTAGGAGTCTCGTCTTTATTCAATACTAGATGCCCCGCGCGACTTTGTACGCGTGATTATTTTACCTCTACGCTTTTTCTACCCTACCCTACACTACCCTACGCTACTCTACCCTACCCTACCATTCTCTACCCCTACCCTACCCCTACCCTACTCCTACTCTACCCCTACCCTACCCTACGCTAGCCCTACCCTACCCTACTCTCCTCTTACCCTACCCTACGCTACCCCTACCCTACCTTACCCTACTCTACCTCTACCCTACTCAACTCTACCCCTACCCTACCCCTCTATTCCTACCCTACCCTACTCTACCTCTACCCTACTCTACCCCTACCCTACCCCTCTATTCTTACCCTAACTCTACTCTACCTCTACCCTGCCCTAATACCCTACTATACCCAAGGCGTATAATTCCATTTTTTTTTTCTTCGATTCTTCTATTATAGACGGAGACTAATCCAACGAATCAAATACCATCAAAATCGGTCCAGCATTTCTCATGAATACCTACAAATTTTCATGGCTTCAACTTTGAAAATGGCAGAATTCCATTCAAACTTTTATCTTCTATATTTTCTCCCCAAAGTGAGTGAATATCGACATATACGTGCATAGTTATGCCACTTTGATGTCTCTTACTAATACCGAATTTCTTACACAAAATATTCGCCCCCCCCCCCTTCCCCCTAATGGGTAGAGTTATCAAAACACGTCTTATTCGTTAACCGAAAAGCTAATTATCAAGTTTAATGACGGATTTTCATAACTACAAACTTTAGTCCTCTTTTATATCTCCTTAGGGGAAAAAAAATCCAAAATTTTTGATACACGTCTTTCTTATTTTTAGCGCATAAGCTTAATACTCATTTTTACATCTGTAACTTAAAAAATAAAAAACCTTCCATACAAACTTTCACCCCCTTTTTTATCCACTCAAGGGTAGATTTAAAAAAAAAACAATGCTCGTCCTTTCATTTATCAACCGAAAAGCTGAAAACCAAGTTTCGTACATTTAACGTTAAGAATGACGGATTTACATACAACCTGTTTCCCCCTTTTTTACCTACTTAGGGGGGGAATTTCCAAAAATCCTTCCTTAGTGCACCCCTACGGTACTTAAAGAATATTGTCTCAAAATTTCAAGTCCCTAGGTCCACCGGTTTAGGCTGTGCGTTGTCTGTCAGTCAGTCACGTTACCATTTTATAAGTATAGATTACGCATGTTTGCGAGTGTGCCCTTTCGAGCGTGTGTACGTAGTTTCCTTACTGTATGATTATTATGCTGTGACAGAAGTAAAGACAGTGTTAATGAATAGTTTTATCATACCGTGTATTCATTATAATCCGCAATTAAAATGCATAGTTAAGTTCACTCACTAGCCAGGCTGGTGAGGTGCGGCTGCAGCTGCACCTCGTGCAGCTGCACGGCGTAGGGCAGCGTGACGGTGAGCGCCAGGCTGGCGTCGTCGGCGCTGAAGAAGTGGTAGGACCAGGCGGCCGCGCGCACCCGCCGCGCTGCGCAGGCGCCGCGCACGCTCATGCCGCCGCCGCCGTCCAGCAGCACGTCCGCCGCCTGCGCCGTGGGGTTGCCGCACGACACCGTGCCTGCGGGGCCGCCGCTCAGTTATCTTATCGTACGGCTCATGAACAACCTATACCTCCCGTAGGCCTCTAACATGGCTTTACACACCATTGAAAAATCTCTCAGGTGTGCTGGTTTCATTCACGATGTTTTCCCGTACCATTTTTAGCAAGTGATAATTAATTTATAATACGCACATAACTTACAAAAAGTCAGAGGTACGCGTCTTGGGATCGAACTAAGACCTCTGCCTTGCCAATCGACGGTCGTACCACTAGTATATCAATACTATAACGTGCAGTATCATCACCATCATCATCATCAGCCTGTACATGAATTATATAACAAGCAATATATAGTACAGTAATATGTAGTGTACTTGAGGGGACTCACATAGTGGCGCAATGTTGACCAATCCGTTGGAAGTCTCGATGACCGGTGGCTGATTCTTCTTGTTGCCGGCGGACGCTGGTAAAGACAAGTTGCTCATCTGTGGCGGCAGCTTTAAGTAGTTCATCAAAGAAGACACGAGACCCTGACCTCCGCTGGGACCCGCCTGACAAAATAAATGCTAAGTAATATACGAATTCTTGCGCCCAAGTTATTTAACATTTTGCGGAATGGAAAGCGTATTAATAGGAAGTATAGAGGACTACTGTTCAAAATAAGATGTACATATTTGATACCGCCTAAAAGAAGGTTAAAATTGAATGCAATGTCTGAAAAAAATCCTCTAAATTTGTCAATAAATGACAAAAGGGTTTAAAAATTGCCGAGTAGAAAAATATTGCACTTAATGTAAATGACTTCATATCCACGTAACGCCAAACAAACTCCACACGGGAAGAGGATAGTGGTTACCCCCTTGATGTTAAAATGGTAGTCTAGGCAATTACCTGATGGCAAGCAGTGAGCTTCTCTAAGGCCAGCTCCAGGCCCCCCGCGTCAATAAACGCAGCGAGCGCCTCCGGGTAGTCCAATACTCGGATGATCAGCTGCTGCATCGCTTGCGATAGATTCACTACCTCTTCTTTCTCTGTATAAGCAATAATTATATTCAAAATTAGCTTTTACTCGCGGCTTCGCCCCCGTCGTTAAAGTATAAACCCGATCGCAGCGCCACCTACTAGGTCTCATTGAATATAAACCATCCCAGGACTCCCTCAAAACAGTTACAAGAATATTCATCAAAATCGGCCCAGCGGTTCTCTTAGCAACAGATTTAGCCATTTATTTTAGGGTTCCGTAGAAAACCAGGAAGCCTTATATTTCGTCTGTCACAGCAACTTATTTCTAACAAAATAAAGTTGAATATTCTTAAAACGTATAAAAGTAGGACACCAACTAGTCTTTAAAGGCACTAACGAAGCTTTTGTATAATAAGTGTACCATAATGAGATGAAATAGAGGAATTGTTTCATTATCTTTAACATAAAAATACTCACTGAGGAACTCCATGAGGCTGGTGACCATGAGCGCAGGGTTGGAGGCCACAGTGGCCATGTGTGCGACCAGCCAGAACACCTCTTCCTTCAGGGAGGAAGGCTCCGAGCTCACGCCTACAACAAACATAGATTTTGTAGTCTCTTTCAAATTAATAGGGTAGATGACAAAAAAATATCACACATTACGTATCCGACTCATCGTGCGATATTACTAATTTTTTTTAAAATTTCAAGAAAAATTGATAATATCGCATCGGTGCTTTCTTAAATTGCAAAGTTAGGAGCACTAAGTCGGATACGTAATGTATTCTGATAGAACACATTCTAGGCGTAGAGAGATTTAAAATTTCTACTGATTCGGGTAGGATACAGTAACTTAACGGCCAAAGCTTCGACACGGTACGTCGAAGATCGTGGGTTCTAATTCTATTCCATCAGTTGTTTTTTCAAATTTTTTATTAAATAATTATACTATAGCTACATTTGAATCTTGGAAAAAAATGGAAAAAAAGTGATGTGTCCACGTCCTTTTTTTGTCCACGTACCGTAATATCCCCCTAGTTATACTTTATGTATTTGTATGGAGACGGTTAGGCTTAGCTAAATAGAAATAATAGCTACTTTCTTTGGCAGAAAATGACAAAGATACATTGTTTTTATAAAGTTTTAATGCATGCGTTACAATTATTGTTTTAAGTATTATTCTTAAAACCTGCTTAATGGTGATATTATTTTTACATGCTATGTAATCTGCACCATATAATTAACAGAATATATAAATAAACCAGCCTATTACTGTCCCGCAGCAAGACAAAGGCTTTTCTCATACAGAAAAGGATCGAGCATTAATTACCACGCTAGATCAGTACTATATTTGACACAAAGATACTCAACACCTTAATAGTTGGAGGTTAAAGCTGATAACATACCTGAATTCAATGCTACGGTATTCATTCCATCGCAGATAGACAGCGTCCTATAGAACTTCTGCATAATTTGCTGATGTTGGAGTACTGTTGAGAAAATAAACTCGGTTATTCGAAGGCAATACATTCCGTTCTTTTTTTATGGCTATTTTTTTTTAAAGTGCGTCACTCTTGAGTCGGCAATAACTGCCGGAATGTGGGTTTGGAACAAAATTTGTTTTACCTTTCGAATTAATATAGTGACAGGCGTGATTGCCCTGTGAAAAACCTGATATTCGAATTATTAAACCTTTTATAGATCGTAGATATACATATAGATGTAGAGTCACACTACTAAGCTATCTCACCTTTAAATTTGAACTTTTTATAAAGTGTCTTTAATGTACTTTAAAGTGACTTTTTTTTTGTAAAGTGATATGTATTTTGTAGTGATAAATTTTTTGTAGTGATAAATGTTTTGTCGTGACATTTTTTTTTGTAAAATGACATATTTTTTGTTAAACGGCATATTTTCTGTAAAGCGACATATTTTCTGTAAAGCGACATATTTTTTGTAAAGCGACATATTTTCGGTAAAGTGAAAAAAAGTCTTGTGACGTAAAATATTTACCGGTGTCAGCGAAGCATGGCGTCCTAGCCGCTTGCTGTTTCCTCTCATCTTCAACATTGGTGGCTTCGGGCGGGTTGCTGTTCTGAGCTTTACTTTCATCTGTTTGCGACTGCTCCCCACTCGTGGAAACAGAAGGACTTGATGACTGTACAACAAATTTTAGCATTCAAAACCTACCACAAATATATCGAGAAGCTAGACCGCGAGTCATCCTGAGTGATCGCGTCAAATAATTGCTTACAATAATAGGTGACACTTTTACATAGAAGCTGTAACTCCTGAACTAGGATGTTAGCCTGTATTTTAGAAGACAGTTCCTTTCCTAATAACATTAACATAAGTAATTATAGTAATTCTAGATAGAACGTAAGTATCATCGGTGCTGCTTAACTTAGTAATTATGAAAATATCTGTTGTACCACAGCACCACAAGCGCTTTAAAATAACGCCCAAGTTAACTTAAAATGGTGTGTTAATTGAACAATATATTCTTTATTCTACAGCGTGTAACAGAAGTCCGAAATAATACATTAAGGGCGTATAAGGTACCCTATACACAATCCTTGAGCATGGGTTTTGGAACCGAACCCCAAACATATTCGAGTAAACCACGGTCAAAGTTTTTACCAAAATCTTTTAAATTCGGCCCTAGGCGTCAGTTGAAAGGTAAATCAACACGAATCCGGTTATTTACCGTCAATAAATTCTTTAAGTAAGCACTAGGCACGCATAGGATAATAAAATCTGTCATTATTGAAGAAAATGAAATCGAAAGAATTATTTTGTATGAAAAAAAAATGCCTCTTTTCCATTCAATATTTTCACAGGTGATTCTCTTCATGATATACATACATGCCCTTAAGTATTATTTCGGACTTCTGTTACACGCTGTATAAATCACTTTTGCCCACAGCAGAAGCGTGGACAAACATTTTCGACATGGTAAGTAGTACATATAAATCCTATTTAGTTTCACTAATTCGTCGTCTTCGTCGTATCTGTCAGGGTAGGCAGTGCCTTTTTGCCTGTATTAACTGCACACCCCTGGCCCACGGTATCTCCCACGCTTAGAGGTTGGACCAGGAAAAAAGAATCTATATCAGGCTCTACCTGTATGCCAAATTTCTTCTTAGTCCATAACCGAAAACCTAGAAAGTAACTAACTAATGTTGATACAATACCTCATTGTTATTAGATACTTCCATATTTTCCCAGAACTAAAAAAGTATGAATGTTATCACTGAAATTGTTATCAAAATTAGTGCAGCATATTAAAATAAACCTACCATTTAATTGCTAAACCGATACAATTTAACAGATCACACACTGTATACCGCTTTGTTGCGTCTCGTTAGGAGTACTGTGTTCTACTCAAATTGTTCTAATAGCGATGTATTATTGTCAATGTGTTGGTCTGCATAAAAATATTGCAACAGCCGCTCGAAGTTTTCTGCTATCATGTCCGCACAAAATTGAACCTTAAAACAATCGTGTTAAGGAACAAAGTGACTCTCAATGACATATGATTCACGAATACTTGGTAGTTGTTACTGTTGTTAGTCATACGCGAAGCAAACGAGGGAATCCCGAAGTAGAGACCAGAGCAAATTAATCAAGATATTCTCTACGAAATATATAATTTATGTTTTCCTGTTAGTACTGGATTATTTCTTTCTCTTCGCATAACATTGCGTTTAATTATGATTTCCCAGTAGCAATAATTATAATAAATTCATTTATTTATCGCAATTATAACTAGTTATTTTTTTTTTTAATAGCTTTGGTTGAAAAAAATGTGTTTATGAATGAACTAAGAGAAGATAAAGATATGTTTTTTTTTAATAAATTTAATTCCGAAATGAATTTTCATTGACTTTTAGAATTGAATGATCAAGATTATTGCTTGATGTAGAACACTTTGTTGCCCAGATCCATCATCTATCTATCAAGCTCAAGGAACACGGTGTGTAGTGTCAGTAAATCTTACAGTAATAGGCTTACCGCGGCAGGAGGTTGGATGGGCGGCAGTGGCACGGCGAGCAGCTTGCGGCAGTAGTGCAGCAGCTGCGCCAGCACGGCGCGCCGCAGCGGCGCCCGGCGGCCCGCGCCCGAGCCGCCGCCCGCCAGCACGTCGGCCAGCAGCCCCGACAGGCGCGCCTCCGAGCCGCCCTCGCCGCGCCAGCCGCTGCTTTCGCGCACCCACCACACCGACTGGTGCGCTGCGGACACGGCGGTACTGTACTGTCTACGTCGCGCTGCGGGCGCACTCCGGCCAGCTACGTACCGACGGTGAGGAACAGCGGCAGCGCGTGGTGCACGTGGCGCGCGCCCAGCACCTGCAGCATGGGGTGCGCCAGGCGCAGCAGCGTGGCGTGCAGGTCGTAGGCGTGGCCGGCGTCGGCGTCGCGGCGCCACACGCCGCACACCACGCGCAGCGCCGCCAGCGCGCCGCCCGCGCCGCGCGCGCACACCACGCGCGACACCACCGAGTGCAGCGCCGACGCCGCGCCCGCGCCCGCGCCGATCTGCGCGCCGCCCTGTGTATAGTACGCACCCACGCTATAGTACGCTCAACCAATATCTTCTGCATCTTTATACCTACTTTGCACGAATTTGCATTTGCATGAATGGCGTTCAGTTTTATAGATTATACGATCTCTACAGAAGGTACAAAATATAAACAACTTTTATAAACTCCGAAATCGAAAAAAAAGAACTGCTACTCCATACATATCTTGTTTAATAAAATTGTGTTAAAAAGCGATGGACCCGTGTCTTTTTATTTTAACGTCTAAGTAGAGGGATCCAAAAAGTAGTTTTTAATTTCGAATTTTGGAGTTGGTCCTAGTAAAGTTGTTTATATTCACAAATACTTTCATAAGCTTCCTAATGCTAATAAAACAACTTTTAAACGTCTTAATTAGAAACTATCTTGCCCTTACATTTCGAAAACTATGCTGCTTTTGTAGTCGCAAACAGTACCGTAAAGGTAACCAGACCAGGACCAAATTTTGGGTCATGCGTGAGCGCAGATATAGAAGCTCGCACCGGGAGCATAGAGGCTAATTGCGGCACTGTTCGCAGGGATCATTTGTTTAAAAATTGTTTTATTATGTACAGTGCTCACGAAAACCTAAGACAGGGTTATTATTTCCTTATGTTAATTAATTTCCAATTTACTTTCCTAATGGACTCAGGAACGCGACGTAGCAAGACGACGCGCAAGAAGTATAATAAATGCGGGATGACTTTCCATGTTGTCGCTGCAACGCGTTGCGATACGTATTGCGCTACATGTTGCATGACATCCACTGTCAACCTGCCAGCTAGGTTGACGATTCCGTAAAAACAAAAGGTAGACAACTAGATAGAGACTTAAACCCGGCTTCCCTTGAGCTATGATTACAACTAGGACTCACCAAGTAAGGTTCCGAAGAAGCCACGGCTCCATCGGTGTTAACATTCATAGTGATAAACTTGACTAGCGCCGGAACAAAGTGCTCGCACTCTAGGATAACACGACCCATCGTCTGTGTACTGCTGCCCTCCGTCTATGAACAAACGAACAGTATGTATAATAGTCTCAAACTTTCGCGAACACTCAACATAATGAAACAACTTTTAACGGATATAATTCGCGTTTTTTTTTTGATAATACAATCCTGACGTTTCGAGTACTTTGCAGCAGTCTGCCTGCGACCACGAGTGCTGCAAAGTACTCGAAACGTCAGGATTGTATTATCAAAATAAAAACGCGAATTATATCCGTTAAAAGTTGTTTCATTATGAACAGTATGTAATTCTTCATCTTATCGTATGGTTGATGAACAACCTGGTGTCAGAGTTTAAACCGCCCGTAGGCCTCTGGCATGGCTTTATACGCCACTGAAAATCGCTCAGGTGTGCTGGTTTCATCACGATGTTTTCCCTCACCGTTTTAGCAACTGATAATTAATTTATTTACTTAGCTACTCAGCTAGTTCCTTGATGCACACCACAAATATTCAATGTATTTAAAGTTGTTGAAAATATTATGTTGAAAATGTTATGTTATGATTACTACAATATATATGTGTGTGGCAAAATAAATGGTTTAGAATACGCACATAACTTACGAAAAGTCAGAAGTGCGCGCCTTGGGATCGAACTCGGGCTCGGCTATCAGTGCTCCAACAATATGTAATGAATTCTATATTTAATAGCAAACAATTCATACCGAAATTTTAATTTAAAAATACCTGTAGAGGCAAGCTCGCAATCCACGCCAAAGCTTGCATTGACAGCACCCAACACCTCAGTGATATGTTTTCTAATCTGTAAACAAAAAGTTATCTATTTTTGTTGTAACATTCAACTAGTCGTTGCGTACATATGCTCCTAAATAAAACATTGTTGTTCCAAAGTTATAGTTTGGCAAAAAACGACTGCAAAAATTGAGGGCGCCACTAGCGCATTTCACATCACAAAATTACAAGTTATTTGGTACTTACAAACCTCTATGGCGATTTTTTATCACTAAATATAATCAAATGATTTACTTTTATGTTGTTTTAGTACTAAACTCATAAGTGCCGTTTAGTACTCACAAACTTACATATGGTGGCCTTGTGGTGTCCGGCCTAAGAATAGAACCACCTACTCGTGCCTCGGGTGTCGTAAGAAGCGACAAAGGGAAAGATCCCGACGATGGGCAGCAGCATCTTTCTGTGTAACAGCAGTCATCTGCTATTGCGATGGCCAATTGGCTTGCCCAGCGTGGCGATAATGGGTAAAAACCTCCAATGAGCGCACAATAGTGGCGCGCATGATGATGGTGATGGAACTTTTAACATTTTTAGTTTTAGTTCCTGCTGTTACCGAGATCAGAGATTTTTTGCCAAGTTGTATGTAAGTTGTTTGTAGTACTAACGTGCAGAGCGAGTGCAGCAGCGCGTTGACGGTGTCGGAGGCGAGGCGTATGCGCGGCGTGTCGGCCGGCACGGCCAGCGTGGACAGCGACCACGAGCCGCTGTTGCTCCACGCCGAGCCGTTCAGCGTCAGCCACAACGAGATCACGTTCTCCATGAATGTACAGTCCATCTACATCGTAAAAATCAAATTACATTACATTTTACATTTCAAAATAAACGTTTTTATTTTAAAATGGTTTTGAAAATAGTTAATTAAGGATCTTGGGTTTTCCATTGAGTGAGGAAAGTAAATAAGGGCGGCCGTACACGAGTAGCTTGAAGCAGTAATACATTTCTGATCGCTTTAAGTTGCGACTGCGTAGCGATCTACTTTGAGCGGTCGTGACCTTTTTAGAAGGTCAGCAGTATGACAAAATTCCGTCGAGCGGTCGAGTAGTTGAAAGATATGCAACTTTCTCTGGAGTTGTCGATTGTCTGGCGCACTTATGCCCTTCTATTTTCCCATCTACAAACGTCCCCGTTCGTGCCAAAACCGTGTTTCTTCCCCAAAACAATATTGCAACTGCAGTAAAAAACAACTGCTCGAGTAGTTCACACGAGCAATTGAGAATGACTGGTCAAGCAGTTAGAATGTTCGACGATTAACTGTTCTAGTTGCTCGTGTATAGATAGCCTAAGTGCGAATGGTAGCGAGCGATAGAGGCGATATGCTTGGAGTAATAGAGAAGGTAGTATAAAGTGAGACTGGGTTTTATTTAGTAGACAGGAGATTATTTGGTGACCTGATAGTGAAACTCCAGAGCCAGGTGGCGGAACACGTCGTACAGCGTGTGCGTGAGCGGCGGGTGCGGCTTGTGCGGCGGCGGCGGCGCGCGCGGCGGCGGCGGCGGAGTGGGCGGCGGCGCGCGCACCGCGGCGGCCAGCGCGCCCGCCGTGCCCAGCAGCGCGCGCCGCGCGTGCGCCTCGCCCGCGCCGCCGCAGCCGCCACCGCCGGCCTCCAGGCGCGCGTCCCAGCACACTGACACGTTGCTATAGAACACGAATACTTAGCGAGTGTAATGACGATAAATAAAAGTATACTTCATAATAACAATTTTTTAAAGAAATTACAGCCATATAAGGATTCAAGCTCCATTCACATATTACCTGGAACTGTTATCGACGACCACTTTGGTCCTCGTTTCCTTCTTGACGGCATCAATGAAGTACTGTTCGAGCTTCTCTTCAGACGACTCTGAATCGTCGGACTCGGCCACTTGCGTCAGCTGTTCCTCCACATCAATATCTAAGGAAAACGAAAATTATAATTTAGTAAATATTTACTAAAAAATTTACAAAGCAAACTCTTTAAAGCTTAATAAAAAGTTACTTTATGCTAAATGGAATGGTTATACAACTTGACATGTAAAAGCTGATGTGTGATTTTTATGTGTTAAATATAAAAATGTAAGCGTGCTTCATATGCTAACATCATTCATAAAAATTATAATATATATTATATTGAACATAAAATATTCCACGGAAATAACAATCTCCATATATGGATATTTTTTTAATTTTAATATTTGCCCGAAGCCTTTTTGGCAAGACCGTAAGATCTCAAATCGAAACCTTTTTTGACTAGAGCCAGCATACGCGATAATAAAAATAAACAAAGCAAAATTATAACTAAAACGCATTTAAATGATACACACGTAAAGCGCATTATCGATACTAAAATCGATTTCTGAAATTGATCGATTATGGTGCTATGCAAATGTTTAGCGGTTAGGTGTGGTCTGTTAAGGCCTATCACACACTACAGATCAGTGCAAACCAAACTAAGCTCGGCTGACCGGACAACCAGACATATAGACTTGTTATTTTATGTATAATGTCCTTACTTGCTAAATTGACACCTGCTGTGGAAAATAGTTTGGGCTTGAAGTTGGTAGTCTTCCCCAGACCAAAACTATCCGCTAACAAATCTGCAATAACAATAACACAGCAAGTCAATTCTGCTAGTATTTTTTTTTGGAAACGATAATTAACGTAATTTTAATTGAAAATTAAATTTTGTGATTTTTTTTTATATAGGTATTGCAAGTTTTGTGTTTTGTTCAGACTTTTTAAGGCTAATAGGAATTTTAATGTTAGACGGGTGCGCGTGAGTTGAGATTTATACGGTTTTCACTGATGTGTAGAATAAAATGTGGGTATTAATTTTATACACGTTTTAGTAGGGTGTATGTCAACTGGTTTAAATTTCCTATACAACATTTTAATGAACAGAGATATAATGCATATTATATATTCATGTACATGTACCTATATATTACATTTGTCAGAATGAATAATGAGAAACTACATTTCATGCTGAATCGTGAAAAATATTTATGAAAGTATTATTTACAGATATTTATCTGTATTATTAGCAAAGACAAAATAGTTACGAAACCATTTCCACTTCTGATTGTGAATCGATTATTTAATTTTTTTTTAGTAGCCATTGACAAGCTTGTATGTTATCAATAAAAAAATTGGAACAAAAATACGGTCGAATTTCGACCGGTGCACTGAACCACTAGTTAAAATAAATCGGTTTCATTACATTCAGATACGCATAACCTATTAGGACAGTTTTTCAATCCGCTGGCTGGCTGGCTGGGACTTAAAAGAAATAGACTACCCTCATTTTCTAGGGAATCTGTCATAGCGCTGACTAAAGCGCTGTAAAAGTGATACCGTCGGATCAGTCGTCTCGCAATACAGTGTTACATGCTCACTGCAGTTAAAAAGATTTGAATAAGGATTTTTACGTTTAAGCACTGATAGTCTAGTGGTATGACCGTCGACTGACAATTCAGTCTCGAGTCCAAGGCGCGAACCTCTGACTTTTCGTAAGCTATGTGCGTATTGTAAATTAATCATCGGTTGCTAAAACGGTGGGGGAAAACATAGTGATGAAACCAGCACACCTGAGAGATTTTTCAATGGTGTGTAAAGCCATGTCAGATGCCTATGGGCGGTTTAAACTCTGACACTAGGTTGTATACGATAAGAAGAAGAAAGGGCTTAACCGATGAAGGACAAGTCAAGTTTTGTCCGAGGATAGAAATGATCACGCTTTTCCTGGCTCTCTATTGGCTTAGTCACGTTGACTGTTAATTGGTGACAGCATGACCGCGGCAGACAAAAGAGAGGAGCGGTCATTTCTGACCTCGGACAAATTGTTCTTCGTTCGTTGAGCCCTAATTGTAACCTGAATGTGTAACTTAGAAGCAAATTATGTTGTTGCTGTGTATGTCGTAATAATATACTTATTAACTAATGTGTTTTTGTGGCTGATAAACTCTAAATCTCTTCTGCCATCCTCTTAACTGATAGATAGTTCAGCCTTTTAAATTAATTACTAGTATAGCACTCCTACTACTAGCTGATGGCTTGCTTTGTAAACTCGAACTCTACCTAATGTTTTCTCCATTTCAGTGTTAGTTACCTATCAGTTATTACAGAGTATTTACCAGGAGTGGTTAATCGTCAGCGTCTACTATCTTCAAGAATAATTTCATAACGTGCAACAAAATTGCTGTTATTCGACATCGACCAGTCAAAACTTCAAATCAGTACAGCATGAACCAGTGTAAGTGTTCAACCGATCCATCACGATCGACGTCGAAAATTTGTATTATTCGATTGATTTCGATGTTGATATTTCATCGCAGTTCTGAATTCTCTGGTTATACATTGCGCGTAGAATGAGCGCGTTGGAGCGGACGATCGATGGAGCTGACTTGATTTAGAGTGGAGGCCGCGTTTAGGCAAATGTAGTATGGAACGCCCTGCGGTTCAATGGACTGACGGTTCAAAGAAGGTGGCTGGCAGCGGATGGATGCGAGCTGCCCAAAACCAGAATGATTGGCGCTCTTTAGGGACGGTTTACGTTCAGCAGTGGACGACGATAGGCTGATGTGTGTAGTAAAGTGGAGTTGACACCGACCTGCGACAGTGGGTCCCTTGAACTTGCGCGGCTTGGCGTTGGTGGTGCCGGGCATGGAGTGCACGCGGATAACTCGTGATGAGCCCGCGCCGCACCACGACTCCTCGTTCGGGGGACTCGATGGCGACTCGCCGCTTTCGTATTCTACGAGGTCCTGGGGAAGCATCGTGGTATTAAAATGAGTTATATAAAAAGTAAAAGCGACGAATTTTGGGAGGTGTTCTTGCAATGGGTGTCGAGGCTGGCGTTAAAAGAGCGACGATATTTTCATTCTGGGTTCAGAAGCCAATTTAGATTGATCCAATCTAAATTGAAATTTATAACCTTTTACACGAATCAACTTTCCTAATGCAAATTAAGTTATTATAGAATAACTAGAACGGCTGAAAAGGTAAAGAATTAACTTAGGCTCGTGTAGTCGCACTATGATCGCAACCTTAATGTGGGAGCGCATTGATATACAGCGGTGCAAAGCAATCATTGCACATAACAAAAACGGTGATGCCATTAAAACATTGATTGACATTTATTATTTTTGCGACATTTTCCACATACAAATTGACAATTAGTGTTAATTTACCTCACCAATATCAGAAATTAGTTATTCAGCGGTTTTTATGAGTGGGTATAAAGAATATGGACATACCTGCAGTAGCGTGGTGAGCGCGTGGCGCGGCCAGGGCGGCAGCGTGACGGCCAGGCGCGCCAGGCCCAGGATGCACGACGGGTCCAGCAGGCTGGCGCCGCCCGACAGCGCGCACAGCCGCCCCACAACCTGCAACCGCGCGCACTCGTGTACTATTCATGCTTGTAATACACTTATTTTACATTTTGATACATTATTGACTTTACCTTAAGAATGAAATTTGTATGAATGGATCACCTGGATCTAAAAGAGGTTGAGCGTGGACGCAAATTAAGACAATTATTATCTCTTTCACCTGGTATTTCTCATATCTAACAAAACAATATGCTAAACTTGAAAGACTATCTCATAATTTATAATATGATATCGTCTTGCGAGTTTTGTTGCGGAATAAGTCGTCAGATCAAGTTGTACGTTAGTTTCGAGTAGTGTTGCGTACCTTAGCCGCCAGCATGAGCGCGTCGGCGTGCGAGCAGGTGTCGGCGGCCAGCATGTGCGCCACCAGCGCGTGCGCCAGGCGCGCGGCCAGCGCGGCGGGCAGAGGCCGCGGCCGCGCCGCCTCGGGCCCGCCGGAGCTGCCCGCGCCGCGCACTGAGCCGCGCTTGCCCACCATCGCCATGCGCGCCTTTAGGCTGAGGCGGGCACGCTGCGAACAATTCATTCAATCAACATCTTTTTAAATTTAGAAAGATTTCTTTTTAGATTTCATGTAAAACGAAAACCATCACACCAGAACATATCATGAACGTAGTGGCGAGTATTCATTTGAACCGCGAGAGAAGAACTAACTTTATTATATTGAAGCGAAATACATAGACCATCAATTATGATCTTAGGTCTGTTTTAACAGATCAAGAATCCATTGTTGTTGTTGAACCATAGTTTCTTCATACTTTAAACAAATACTTCTAGAACATACCTGTTGATCTTCTAATGCGACCTGTATGCCTCTCCTAGCGGCTTCCAGCTCCTGCATCTGGTGCAACAGCTTCTTGTGCAACTTGCGTCGGTGCAGCTTGCACTCGTTAGCGCGGGGTGACGCTGCAGCCTCGCCGCCCGCGCCACCTCCACCCGCGCGCCCGCCCGTCACCCAGTCCCATCTGGCGGGACGGTATCAAGGTAATGGAGACAATCACAGTACGTGCCAGCATCGTCAGTTTACGTATGTAATTATCAAAGGCGCTTGCAGGACGCGAAAGACGTAGGTAATGCAGTAATTGACAAAGTTTTTAGAGTCTAAATTCAAACTCTCGGACGTCCTCGTATAATACATTTTAGTAACTACGAAAGTTTAGGAATAATAATGATAGTTCTAAAGCGATTAGTGTGCTGTAATGAGTTAGTAGCGCTGACCTGGCGTGGCGGTTGGAGTGCGCGGCCACGGTGTCGAGCACGGCGGCCAGCGCGGTGAGCAGCGCGGCCGTGACGGCGGGCTGCGGGCGCGGCGCGCGCACCAGCTCCAGCGCGCGCGCCGCCAGCGCCGGCGCCACGCCGCCGTCGGCCGCCGTGTGCGAGAACAGGCTCTTGCGGCACATGTACATGATGAGCACCAGGCACCTGCGGGGCACACGCGTTAGTGGGGCTCGGGCGCGGGCGGCGGCCGCAGCGGCACTCACTTGTCCAGCGACGTGGGCGGCGCGTCGTAGGCGGCGAAGGCGGCCGTCAGCGTGTCGGCCAGGTGCGTGCCCCACCAGGCCGCGGCGCCGCACACGCGCGCCACCAGCGTGGCCAGCGCGCCCGCGCCGCGCCCGCCCCACTCCCACACCAGCGGCAGCACCGTGTCGCACCACGCCCGGGGGACCTCCGAGTATTGCTGGGGGGAAACCAACTCGTCACTTATCTAATTACTTTCGCTCCTGGCGCTGTAATAACGCAGAGATGCTGTTCTTTACTTGATATTTCTGTAAATGAGTAACTATTTGTCTATCATTTTGAGTTTTTTCGTACTTCGGAAAACTCGTTTAAAATTGGGTTTTGCGAGAAATTTATTTTTTGCTAACAATCAGAATAATTATTACTTTTACTATAAATAAATTTAAACCGTAAATGTATAATTTATTCATTAGAAATTTAGGGTTTTCTGCGTCAAAACTGTAAGCTATCCTACCGTATTTGGAAAATCTATAAACCAGAGCGAGACAGAGACAAACATAATATTTTTTTGTTAACTCCTTCGCACCTACCCTACGAGTTCATGTCTCGACAACCGTACCAGATTTTAAAAAAAAAATTTGAAATTAAAAAACTTACCACATCCCCCATCTGGAAGTAGAAGTACAGCAGCATATCTACCACATTCTCACTAATAACTCTCAGTTTATCCGTAGAGGCTGCTTCTAATAACGCTTCAGAAGACACTTGGCCCTTATCAATCAAATCTGGCAAGTTCCTAGCACTGTCACTACTATTCTGTAGCTTCTTCAAGATGCTGATGCATGTATGCAGTTGTTGTTGCAATTCTATGCACTCCTGGTAGGCTGTGACGACTTTAGTGTCAGTGTCATTGGCCAGGTTTAGGTAGGACATCATATGGGCTGCGTTACCGTTGTACAATTCAAGGTAGGGGTTTAGTAAGTCCATTAGTTTGCCGGTTGCTAATCTGTGAGGAAAGATATGTTTTAAAATAAAGCTTAAGTCTTATATCTCTACAGCTTTATGCCTGTCAGGTATAAATTCGATATCTCGCCTTGTACGGACTGCACATACCATGTACGCATAGTCGCAAACTCGACTACGCGTGACGCGCGAGCTGGCTGCGCAACAATTCCCCGGCAGTCAGTTTTTTGATGCTAATCAATAAGCACGCATACACAAAGCGCCTGAAATACGCTGGTATTCCAACGAATATTCGCGAATAGACGCGAGCGTGACTGGTAAATCGCTTCACCTCGCATTCAGACTGGCTGTAATCTGTTCTATCGAGGACAAAGCCGGTGCACCACTCTTAAGGTTAGAATCGCTTGCACCCGGCGTCCGAACGTAGCGCTAGCCTCGCCCCTACGCACGTAGCATCATGCATTTTGATCGCAAAGTGGTGCACCGTTCGTGACCGCGATAGTACATGTGTTCAACAGAGCTATATAACGCGTACCCTGGAACCCGCAGTCCGTACAAAGCTTTAGGTCTTAGAGTGTATTTAAACGTGATAGACAATGACATAGGATACTTAGCAAATTGTATTTTTCAGCAGAACAACAAAATTACTGATGTTATTACCTGAACCGACATGTCAAGTCTTGATGCAGCGCATTGAGCGCGTTGATCGACGCCTGTACATTGGCAATTTCCGCGATCTCGCCGTAGAACCAGCCGAGAGGGATCTTACACTTCATTGCGGACATCCCGTATCTGCCTATTGTTGTTATCTGTAGAAAGATTAATTAATTGAAGCCTTTTGCGAGTGTTCGCAACCGCATCCGTAAAAAAAATGCGGGGTTAGTCAAAATTTGCGGATGCAGATATTAGTTGTGCAGTGTGAGCAAGAGTGGCGTGTGTGAAATCAATTATTTAATTTGATGACTTATTTCCTGATTAAATTTAACTAAAAAGTACCACCTTTTTCTTTAATTCATGTAAAACTTGACATCCGCATTAGAGGATGTTAGATTTGAAATCCTAGCAGCTCTGCATCCGCAGATTTCGAAAATGTGATTCGTTACACGTAATGACGTCATTTTGTGGATAGTGTTGTCACTTTGTCAGTAAACCATTTTCAAATCCAAATTTTTACCTTTGTTTCGGTTTTTTTACTTTTCTACATATTTTATACTATATATTTATTTAATATCACACCTTCATAAACCGGCAGAGCGGCGGTGGTTGTATATCAGTAAGTACAAGATGTTTCGTCGCTATATCCGTCGCGAAGGCCAACTTGACGCAGTCGGTCTCTTCGCCTGTCACCCAGATGTCGATGCAGAGAGTCACCAGGTCCGAACATGATGGTATAATCTGGAGGAATAAAATATTTAATTAACGTAACACAACTTGTTTGAGATTGCAGCTGTCTTTGTGAGGTTTCGCTAGGTTCACCCATATTGAGGCTTTCTGATGTATAAGAATAAAGTTTTCAAAATGAAATCTGTCTGTTTGTCTGTCACAGACTTTTTAAGTGCTTTTAAGGCTGAAAAATGCGAATGTTGCCAGGACGAACTTCAGGTGGTTAAAATGCTTTTTTGTTAATTTTTTTATCAACATGTTACTGTTACTGTTACTGTTAGCTTACATCATCCCACTGCTGGGCAAAAGCCTCCTCCCATGATTTAACATGTATTCATGTAATATTTGATTTTGAAATAAAAAAAATCTGCCTTTCATTATGGATATATTATATTAACTTGCAAGGTATACATGCTACTTACAACATCGGTGAGTCGCACAGCATGTCCAAAGTCGAGCACGATGTACCGTCGTGCGCCGGAGTGCATGCGCTCCACCACTAGTGTGTGCTGCGGCGGACGAGTCACTAGCGACGCCCAAGGGATGCCGCATTGCTCTTGATCCTAAACATTACAAACTTATGAATTGACTGCAACTGTGATTAGATAACTATTTTTTTGCATTTTTTTTTTAATTATAAAAAGGCAAGACCACGAACCGACCTGGTGGTAAGCGGTGTTATGGTCTACGATGGAGTGCTACCTACACCTTCTAAATTAGGAGGACAGGAGTTGGACGGTATGATTCAGATCCAGACCCATCCCCCAAATAAGTTGCTCCGAACATCATACGAAATAATAGTCTCTTGAGGGCAAGGCTGAGTCCAGTGAGTGGTACTAGCCTTTAGTTCCAATGTTTATCAAAAATATAAAGGTGCTATAGTAAATTGTGCATGGGTCAAAAAAACTAATGTAGTTTGTAATATAAAGCTTTTTATGCGTTTTACGCTTTTATTACTAAGTAGAGCTCTTGAATAAAAAAACAAAGCAACAATCTATTCAGAGGTTAAACGTAATTTCTAAGAAAATGAAGTCAAGTGTTACCTTGAACAGTTTCTCTTCAGAATACTCCATCTTATCCTGAGGGTCGCACTCCATGAGGGAGCTCTCAACGTCCTCCAGAGAATCAGGGTCTTGAGATGATTGCTTCATCTGACCCTCTTTTACCACAGACCATAGCTGCTGGATAAATATTATAATATTGTCATTTATTTCTTATTTTATTTTCCATAAAGACTAAAATAATTACTAACTAACCTTGGTACTTACTACAATGATTACTAAGTCAAGGTAGGTACTGTATTTACCAATATGAACTTAGATGGCACGCTTAAAAAAGTCTTGTGGAGTTTGGACTCTTTCAAATTTAAGAGCAGTTACACTCGATAATTAGCGAAATTACTAAATCCTAATTTGATCAACCACCACGTTATACAATGCGTAAAGTAAATGAATATAATATGTACAATAAAGCAAGTAATTGGTGGAGTGGTGGCGCGCGCCGCTGGATTCCAGCTTGCTGCCGTCGGAGGCCACGTGGCACGTCACGTGCAGCGGCATGGCCTCGCTCAGCTAGAGTGTAAGTGAGTAGTTACTTGGCTGGGGTCCTGCGGGCCGGCGCCGGGCAGCGAGCTGACGACGGCGGAGTGGTGGCGCGCGCCGCTGGACTCCAGCTTGGTGCCGTCGGAGGCCACGTGGCACGTCACGTGCAGCGGCATGGCCTCGCTTAGCCCCGCACCGAAAACGCCCACGCCGTTGTTCTGTGCCCACCACGCGGTGGACGACGAAGCGCTTTTTGCGTCTGACAAACACATTCATTATTCAACACTGTGTTAACTCTAAATAGGTTTTACAAAGAACTTCAGAATTGCCAAACTTAGAGTTCCGGAGTTCAAGCAAGGCAAACTACTTACCCATATCCAGTGGTAAGTTAAGCAGTTCCTTTAGCTGGTAGTCAGGTTTGGCAACTGGCGGCGCGCTAGTGTCTCCGGCCAGCACACTGGCGTACGTCACCGGCGTCGACGTGCCCCGCCCTAACTCTGGCACTTCTACCGCGAAGATCGTACGTTCTAACGGTAGGCCATACAGACCGAATCTAGGAGAAATAGGTGCAAATTTAACCATGAAAATATCATTAAAAAATATATCCAAAACTTTAGAATTGATATGGTGTGGAGTATGGCTGACCTGGCCCTGAGCAGGCTGTGGTATTGGTCGGGGCGGTCGCGCAGGCAGCGCGCCGCCGTGGCCAGCAGCGCGCGGCAGCGGGCCACCAGCGCGGGCGCCGTGCTGCGCGGCGTGGCGTGCTGCGCCAGCGCCGCCAGCCAGCGCAGCGCGCCCGCCGACACGCACGCGCCCAGCCACGGCACGCACGCGCACACCACGTGCGACAGCGACTCCGCGAACGTCGACTTCCACGGCTTGGGCAGCTGCTTCTCGCCCCTAAACGACACAAACCAACGCTTTGAAATACAATGTATACTAATACGTTAATAATATTAATCATAAACTGCATTATAAGTCTTCAAAAAGAAAATACAAAAGGATATAATACTCACTCGCTAGTAATCAGAATGATCTTGACGCATTTCTTCGCCATACTCCTGTTAGCGCACAGTATGCAGTTCTTGATCAAGGCATCTGTGTACTTCTCTATGATCTTCACACATTCCAGTTGCTGCGTCTCTACAGTCTTGTCTTTACCCTTCTCCGTCTTCGCCAACCGCATTCGCTGAAGTCTTATCGACACGACCCAGATCAATAAATCCATTGCTAGGCTCCGCTTCTCAATGCTACCACCACCAACAGAGATTTCACACAACGTATTCAAGAAGCTGTTCGATTCTAACATCGCTATCCGTTGCTGCCTCTCCATCGGCACGTCAGTATGTGGGCTAGACCGAACCGTCAATGAAATCTGATGCAACCAATCGCAACCTATAAAACCAGTCTTCTTTGAGCTACTCTCCCCAGTCTTGTTTGTAGTACCTTTACTCATATCTTTAGCTGGATCGAAAAGAGTCTTGATATGAATCAGAAAAGTTCTGCCTCTAGCTCGATATAATCGAGGACTTGTCAGTACTAATGTCCCCGACTGTTGCGTCAAGTCAAGTCCAGACGACAGTAGCAAAGGACCTGCTAGAATCTCAGCATTATGTGCCTGTAAGTATTCTTCACTATTGACAGGGTTCTCCAAGTTCGACATATCAGAGTCTATGACGGGAAAATGTATCGGTGAGTCTGATCTGTGACCGAAGGACGCATCCTTTTTATAACCAATGCCGTGCAGATTTTGTTTGAGTAAAGTAACTAATATTATTGGAAGGTTGGCTGAGCAAGCTGAGTGTAAAGTAAATCCAAACTCTATGTGAGCTAACGACACGCTGTAGGGCAACGTCAGTTCTAAAACATGTTCGTCCCACGTGGAAGAAGTGTTCTGTAACCTCCAAGTTCTATTATTCTGGTGGTCGGACCGCGACCGCTGGGCAGGTGATAACTCGCACCAGAAACCGGGTACGACAGCGCTATAAGGCACTGTAGTATTAGTACCGTAATACCCAGACAAAGAAATCAAAGTTTCTAAATCTGACAAGTCTAGTTCAGTCTTATTGGCAATAATGACAGGCGCTGGAGATGGTCCGCATACTTCGTCCCGCGGCGCTCGTTGCAACATATCGAAATCTATGTTAGCGAACTCGTCTTCGTCAATATCACCCGTGGAGTCTTTCTCGCCATTGTTCAAAGCATAGAAGTAAATCATTCCATGCTTGGTGGATACACTGAGTCGTTCGACTGAAGCACAGAACACTACGGAAGTGAACTGGCCCTTTGGTACTCGCTTTTCTGATAGAGTCTTGAAATCGGGTAAGGAATACAGTCTCAAACTGCCGTCGACTCCGACAGCCGCGAATGAATACTGATCATGTTTATCGACTGGCAACAAGCACAAGTCTACTGGACTTTCGTTATAAGGTAACTCTTTGAAAGAAACAGGGTTGTCCTCCAAGGTGTATATTGAAGTCTTGCTGTTAATTTTATACAGGATTAAGTACGCTTTTGAATCAGATTTAGGTTTGTCACTCGGTTCAGTGACTTCGTCGACCTCCATCTTGGTGTCGCCGTCATTATCAGTCTCCTCCTCAACTTTCACCTTATCGGGCTCGACGCTCGATATGATAACCAGCAAGTGTTCCTTATCTTCCGTTGGCAACAAATGCGTGACCTTGGAATCGTCTTTTAAGTTTAGTTTGGTCGGAAGACTTAAGCACTGGATCGCGATGCCCTGTGAAACCGCCTCTTCCTGCGGCGGGTCGCTGTCAAACCCGTCGTTATTACTGTTAGTGATAGCAGTTTGGGTTCCAACTTTGCTGCCTCCCCCAAATGTCGTAATTTTAACCTTCTCGGTGACATCTCCACCTTCGTACCACTTCAAGTCGGAGATCTCTAAAGGTCCGTTCATATTGAGATAGTGTGTGATGGGATCAGCTTGTTGTAATACTGCGTCAGTTTGATCAGCCAGTTTCGTCCCTACAGAGTCCAAGTTACCGCTCTTCCAACTCTTCAGTTGTGAGATTTTACCAACGAAATCCAACATAGTAGCTTGTCCAGCCTCTTGTAGCTCCGGTAACAACGCCGTCGGAGGTGGTGGAGGCATCACTTTGAAGTGTTTAGTCAGTATAATTTTCTTGGGTTCCCACATTTTGCAATCCTCTTTGCTGGACGAAGCGTTCAGGTTGATGACGTTACTTATCTGTTCGTCTAGTAAGCTATTTGTGCATTGTGGTAGCTCTGTGTCCTCGTCAGAATATTGGAAATATATCTCGTCGTATATGTTAGCGTCGTCGGTCCTAGCTACGGTGCATACTTTCTTGCTGCCTCCAGGTTTGGAGTTGCCGCTACTGTTGGAGGTGTGAACTACTGTGGTTATTGAACCGGCTAGGGAGCTGTGTATGTCGTAAGTGAGGAGGAACAGCATTTTATTCGTAGTGAGGTTGTTCTTTGCTTCGTTCTGGTCGTTCATCGCCTGGACGCTTTCCTTGTCTGCTCCGGAGTCGAAGAGCGCTTTACTTGAGTCTTCCTTAATGGGTTGGTCAGTTTGAGTGGTGTTGGTGCGTGTGATGATTACGGCGCAGATGAGAGAGGGCTTTGTCTTGTTAGTATTGGTTTCTTTCTCTGTGTTCTCAGAGTTCTGTGTCTGTGGGTACGACTCTTGTTGTGACGTCATGCCGACAAAAGCCATCGCTGTGAGCTCGACGCCGTACGTAGCTGAAACAATAAAAGTGTCAGATACTTTATTTAAGAATAAAAATACTTAAATTATGTCAAAACTAACTTAACTCTGTCCCATGAATCACATAATTATGATTCATGCTATTGTTCTTTTTATTGTATCTGTAGTAGGGACAGCGAATTTTGTAAGGTAATTTTTAAATAATTTTTAATTGGCTTAGCCCAGGGAGACCCTCTCTCTCCTTTGCTTTTTAATATTGTCACTATGGATATCTGTAAAACAATTAATGATGTTATTGTGTCACAGTATGCCGATGATTTTGTGATGTATAAAAGTATAGGTAGAGGAAATATTGAATATGTTATTAATGACTTTAAAAATTCATTACGAACTCTGACAGCGTTACTAAACAATATCGGCCTTTATTTGTCCGAATCTAAGTGTAGTGTGTGTATTTTTAATAGGTCAAGGAAAATAATTAGTATGTCTTTAGAAATCAACGGGGTAGAAATGAATTTAAAAGATAAAATTAAATATTTGGGTTTATGGCTAGACAGAAAGTTAATGTGGGGTGCTCATATTAATGAGACATTTTAAAAACATTAGCAGGTAAATCTTGGGGAATCCATTCTACCCACCTTCGCAGACTCTATATTTCATTAATAAGAAGTAGACTAGACTATGGTAGCTTTTTGTATGGAAGTTGTGCTAAAACCCATATTAATAAATTAAAACTGTTGCAAAACAGAGCTCTGAGAATTTGTGGGGGCTTCATACGAAGCACTCCCATTCATGTAATGGAGAGTGAACTTTGTGTGCAACCCCTAGAAATAAGAAGATTTTGGTTAGGATGTAGATACTGGTTGAAAAATGCTTCTATAGCAGATAGTTTGACGATAAAGCTAATTGAAGAACTCGCTTCGTCGGGTAGCTACTGGAGAAGTAATAATACTCCCATATTGATGGAAATACACGAGCTCCTAAGTAATAAAGAAATATATAAAAGCACATTATTGGAAATGTTTTCGATGGAAGTTTGGGTGTCGAGTTTAGATATTAGATCTGTTATACATTTTAATTTGGATAGTCTGAATGTGCCTAAACGAAAAACTAATGCACAGGAGCTTCGGCGAAGGGTGGTGGACGAGGTTCGACACAAATACCACGATAGTTATAAATTGTTTACTGATGGATCCAAAGGTCCAACCGGCGTTGGGGCTGCATTCTTTGACCCACAGGCTGACCTCCAAATGAAACTGAAATTAAACGCAGCGGTGTGCGTAATGAGAGCAGAATTAACAGCTATTGTAGAAGCGCTTTCATATGCAAGATCTATATCTGCACATAAGGTGGTCATCCTGTCGGATTCGAGGAGTGCATTGCAACATATGGCTCGGTGTGTCTCGGGCTCCCGAGGTATGCCGATGGCGTATGAAGCACTCAAAATTATCTGTACGCTCCAGTACTGTGGTGTTCGTGTCGATCTTCAATGGATTCCCTCTCATATTGGAATTTCTGAAAACGAGATAGTTGATAGCCTGGCCAAAATCGCAGCCTCAGATGGCGTACAAGTGGTGTCTTCTCCTTTAGCTAGCGAGCTTCTGTCAGTAGCTAGAGAAATGTGCAAAGAAAGGTGGGACTTGTCATTTCAGCAAAGTTCATCCACAAAAGGTATCTGGTATCGCTCCATTCAGAATACACCACCTGCTACACCATGGTTTGATCGTGTAAGCCTATGTAGAGAAATGCTTGTAACCGCATTTAGATTGCGGTCTGGTCATGTCCCATTAAATAAATTTTACCATCTAGTGGGTGTGAGATCTTCCCCGATGTGCGATTTTTGTCAAAAACTAGAAGACTTTATACACTTGTTGGTGGAATGTGACCAATATCGCAGTCTTAGATGCCGCATAATGCCCAACCTGAATTTGTGTAATGGAGAGTTGAATGTGATCTTGGCGAGGCCGGATTCACGAGCTTGTAGACGGATCCTTGAGTTTGTAAGAGTGTGTATGAATGAGAGGAGAATTAATGAAAGGTGAAGTAAGTTGGAGTTATGATATTGTTAAATTTATATTAAAATACATATAATTAGACTGTCTTCCATGGGGCTGGCATAGCCACCTAAAGTGGCTGAAGCCCTGATAAAATTAAATAGATTAAAAAAAAAAAAAAAAAAATAATTTTTAATTAACAAAAAAGGCAAAATACGGAGATACTTACAACTATCCTTCTCCAAGCTGGCAGACCATACTTTGTTACTATCCGTAGCCAATATTCCGCTGAATATGGAATCGTAGGGCGAGAGGTGAATGAACTTGACGAGTTTCAGACCGCAGTCGAACCTCCAGATGTTGACTTTGCCTTCCGGAGTTCCGGTCGCGATCAAGTCGCCAGTGTTGCCCTTAGAGACCACTGTGACGTTGGTGCACGGGACAGCGCATGCTGTTGCATTGGTTACCTGTGGAATGCCCCCGGTATATTAAACACTATTAATACCAAACTACCTATAATTTTCTATGGTGTATTTGTGCCGAGCAAGCGCACCGGAAGGAATCCGGGGTCGCACCATGCGAGCAGGGCTATATTTTATTGTTTTTATTTTATTCTATTCTTTATTTTTTGTATGTGTAAGAGTTGTCCAATAAACGTTCTTCTATTCTATCTTTAAGTTAAAATATAGCAGGAAGTTGAAATTTATACACACATACAAACACTGTACAATTGGGATGTTGGCTAAAAAAATTTCTAGAAAAATATATTTCTTTAAAACACTCAAAGTTTGTAAAAAAATCAGTGAATGAACACCATTATAAACTTTCGATTAGTCTGCGTATCATGGTCTGAATTTACTGCGATTAAATCACCACACAATCCATGAAGATTTAGAAGATTTAAACATACCAAAACTGTCACACGCACATCACTAGCGCGCGTTGTTGATCTAACTATTGTACACTGGGTTAAGAACCACTAACTTTAAATTTTTCAAGTTTTTCTCATTGAACCAAGATCGTGCCCAACAAAAACCTAAGACATGAAAAACTATGTCATTTGATCGTTCAGTAGTGATTCGTCTTAAAGTACTTAACTATAATTCTTTTTATTTATATTAGGAGTTAATTTTGTAATAAGGTACGATGGGGTTGACATATCTATTGGATAAAAGCCCCTAAATATATAAATAAAGATAAAAAAATATAAAAATAAATCCTAAATATAAAAATAATGTACTTACGGATATTGGAACGTTGTGCGTGTACTCGCCGCGGACGAAAGGACAGTTGGGCGAGTGCCTCTCGTGCTCCACCCAGGGCTCGTCAGACTTCTCCCAGCAGACGAGGCATACGAGACAAGTGAAGCACATGGCCCTGTCGTCGCCGCTCGGTGACGGCTGGTGGTAGAAGCCCGCTTGAGCCATTCGGGCTGGGAGCGCCCATCTAGATGGAAGGTTATAGGACCTTATTGAAAATCAACCATGTATTGTATGAACTGAGGAAGATCAAAGATACGTGGAATGCTGATTTAATTCTTCTTGTGGTAACCAAGCATTATAATTTAATAATTTTGACCTGCTTTTTTAAATCCAAATGTGAATACTTGTCTTTTTAGCCGTCGTTTAGTTTTTATTTTTACTTGTTGTTTCCTGTATGTGCCCAATTTTCTGTGTGAAATAAACGATTATTTATTACCTTTACCTTTGCCTGCTCTGGAGGCTTTCAAAAGGTGTTAGGATGGAATTAAGGCACGGGGAGATTTTAGCTGGTTAAAATCCAGCATATTGTTCATGAGGATCTGGAAGGAACCAGGAACAATTACCTACAGAAATTGGGCCAGCTAACAGAAGCGGTAAAACTCACTTGTAGTCCATATGTGGCCATCGCTTGAAGGTCTCCTTCCTCTCTGCTTCGCTGTACATAAGCGGCCTGGTTTCCTCCTCCCTAGAGCATGGCACCAGCTCGTTGGCACGCTGGCCGACCGCGGAGGCGATGGCCAGCGCTGGTATCCGCCGGTTTTGTCCCTTCAGCTCTTGAACCACGCCTGTAGTGACCAGTCGGAGGGTTGACTGTGGTAGGCAGATTGTTACTGTGCTCCACTGTGGATATAAATTTAAATATTAGAAGAGTTGAATCATTTCCTTGCTTTTTGAAGCACGTATTTTCGTTCTAAACCGAAATTAATCCTGAAAATATTCCTTTTCGCCTTCCCATGAGTAAAAGTAGGGTAGTTTCCGTTTTAATTGCTCGCATTAAGGATCATTAATATTGCCGTTATATTATCGGTTAGCATAATAAAAATACATTAAATAATTTCAGTTTCAGTTAAACACATACCTGAAATTTTTAATGTTATATTATATTACAATCACTCAAACTAAACCACCTAAGTAAATAACCAAGACGTATTTGCATGTACGGCCAGATAAATAACATAAAATTTCATAAATAATTATTTACTATTACATATTATGGTCAATAATATGTATTTAGGAAATTATAATTAAACAATTATTAATATGTATATTGAAAAATGACTAAAGCGACTAAATTTTACTGACTGTCATTTACGGTCAAATTGGTCAAAATTAGTCAAAGAATGGTAGTTTAAACTTGCGTATAAATTGGGTACCAATCCCAGTATTCGAATATGGTAGTAATATTTATTCAAATTGACACAATTTGACAGTGAATGAGAGATAGACAGATAATGAGAGAGAATTATGACTATTCATAAGTGCCTAATAGTCTACATTAATAAAATAATTTGGTTTTCATTTAAGGTGACCATGACAATCACGACAATTGTGACTGGTAAGAGTCAGTCATTTTACATGTCTATAAATATTATTACAAGGCCGTAACTCATGAGCACGGCAGTGTTCCATGATCTAGACAAGATCTAAATTGAATCTTCTGAATTATCCTGTACGTTGGTCACAAATATGCAAATGAAAAAGGAACGAAAAAATGAAAATAAAAAGTGCTTTACCTTTTGTGCCTTAACGCCTTTTCGGACAGGTTCTGCGTCGATGGAGTTCTTGAGCTCGTTGATAAAGTCTGCGAGACCCTCGATGGAATGGGCGTCTAGGCTTTGGAGACATTGGTACAGCAGCACAGCCTAACAAACAAGATTGTACATTAATCATTTTTAATATATATTAATTATTTTAAATATACATTAATCATTTTAAATATACATTAATCATTTTAAATATACATTAATCATTTTAAATATACATTAATCATTTTAAATATACATTAGTAATTTTCAATCTTTATTTTTTTACAGGATGTTTGTACAAAAAGTGACTTTGATAATGTCATCTATATTTCATAAGCAGTGATAGCCTAGTGGTATGACCGTTGGACTGCCATGACAAAGGTCGTAGGTTCAAAACCCACGCACGCATCTCTGACTTATCGGATTCAACTGCGTTTTAGACATTAATTATATTATCACTCGCTAAAACGGTAAAGGAAAACGTGAGGAAACCAGCACACCTGCAAAACGGTGTGTAAAACCATGTCAGAGGCATACGGGCGGTTTAAACTCTGATACCAGGTTCGATGATACCAGGTTGTTCATCACCCTGTGTTTTTTGTAGAAAATTATCTTTATCAAGACGTAGTAAGGTCTAAATAAAACAATGTGATTTTTTTATTACGATAATTATCATCATGGGCTATTCATAATTAATTTATACGATTACGATTTAATGCAATAAGGAAGTCGATGTAAGTACTTGCTTGTTGGTCAAATGGTTAGCAACGGATCGACGTAATTTTTGCATAAATTTTCCCGGGATAAAAAGTGCCCTACGTCGAGCTTATCCCGGAAAAATTTGAATCACGGAAGCGAAATTGCGGGAAGAATGTAAAAATCAACCTGTTAATTTAATTAATCTTTGCAATAGGTATTATTGATTTTTTTGCGAAATCAGTGTCCCCTAAAGGATAGTTACTGCAAGAATTGTTTTTTCTGAACATTCGATTAATTATAATGTCCCCAACAAGAAATTTCTGATTCCCCACCCTCCTTCCGCCCCTCTGCCAAGATTTTCAGATTTGCCCTCACCCCCCAAGCCAAAAGTTAGGTACGCTGATGGTTTTACACAATACATTGCTTTGTATTACTATAGCGTTACATTATAAGTTTAATAGTAAATAGATTGTACCCGTCCCTACGTAGAGTGTCGTCATCACATTGAGTCATAAGCAAAAACAGATTCACTTTACAATGTACACCAACTAAATATGGACGCATATAAAGTATAATTTTTAAAATGTACACTGCTACACATCAAGCTAAACAAAACCAATAAGAACTGACCTCGCATTGTACAGGCTCTTCGTACAACAAGATGCTAGTTTATATTGGAAATGTATAGCTTGATGTGTAGCCGTGTGTACAATAGGTATTTTGATCAGCGAACAGTCCAGTATACATATTAATAATAATAATATAATGTCCTCCTGACCGAATTTCGGTCACAGCGGCTAATCTCAATGGAGATTAGCCATCGACGCGGGAGATATTATAGTGCACAAGTGTGTGCGCAAACACAGGTGCACTCTCTATTCCCTCACTCTCATAGACCGATGAGACGGCAATCCGACAAGACCGGAGAGAGATCAGGCGCAGGGCCAACGGCTTTACGTGCTTTCCGAGGCACGGAGTAAGTGATAATTAATTTATAAAACGCACATAACTTACGAAAAGTCAGCGGTGCGCGCCTTGGGTTCGAACCTGAGACCTCTGAGTTACCAGTCAACGGTCAACACCACTAGGCTATTACGACTCAGAATTATTAATACTCTACTAATAATTAATACTCATAATTGAAATACATATTATTAAGATATCAAATCTCAGAAAAAAGAAAAAAAAAGAAATTTCGGAAGCCACGCCACAAGGATTGCATCATCTTCATCACATGAGAAAATCGCTATTTTCTCAATGAAAATGACCCATTGGTAGTATAGTAGCTAGAACGTCAGCGTGCGACGTCGGCGGACTATTTCTAGCCTAAAAATGGCCCAAGCCTATTCCATGAAGACATAGATCTAATAACCCGATTCTCGATTTCTAAACTCTATCTGGAATACGAAAATAATTTACACAACCTTGACAACATGTGTTTTGAGTGTAAATATGCATTTATAAATCTGATGTCTTATATGACACCCGCGTGGATGCCGGGTGTCACGACCAAAAGTAATCATGAAGTTTTGATCCCGTTCCCGCAACCCGGTTTATTTTTTTCCGACACCTCCAATAAATATCATTATATTTTACCCAATGTAGTATGTGGGTATGTATACAAAAACTTCACAAATTATAAAATATAAGCTTCCTCGAGAGCCACTCCTTGAGAATCCGTTGGCGAAAACAGCATGAAAATCGGTGCAGTAGTTTTTGAGTCTATCGCGAACGGACAGACAGACAGACGTGGCGAAGGACTTTGTGTTATAATGTGTAGTGATGATTCAAACTTACCTTATAATGTCAATTTTGAGTAAGTAATCCTCCTAGCCTTATTATTCGCAAACTTTCCACGACACTTGAGGTGCGCGCCTTGGGTTCGGACCCGAGACCTCTGACTTGCCAGTCAAACAGTCATACCATTAGGCTATCACAAACGTGACTCGTAAAGCTACTTTACGAGTCGATTACTACGAATGTGCCTGGTATAATTATTTCTGAATTGAGTATCAAACCGGCCTATGTAATCATATCGCTTACCCGTTTGAAACGATAAGCTTGCCCTAATGCAGATTGCGTGTCATCAATCATATCCTGTTCCTGTCTCCCACTACAATTTAAATCATCTAACTACAATACCTTTGGATATGCGTTAAATATGCTCTTTTCACAGTTAAAATAGTATTTTTTAAATCTTTTTGCCATCTTTAGGGTTCCGTACCTCAAAAGGAAAAAACGGAACCCTTTTAGGATCATTTTGTTCTCCATCTGCCTGTCAAGACCTACACACTATCTCGACAACACTTCGGAGTTATCGAGTTGAAATTAAAACCATACTTATACTCAAGTCTTCAGTCCCTTGAAGCTGTGAAAAGATCAAACTTCTAAGTTAACGTAAAAAAAGATACTTACGACATCTTTTTATGCTATACTCTCAAGAGAATTAAAATTTATAACTTACTTTCCGTTGACCTAGAACTATGAAATTTAGCAAGTACCTAATATCGTCTTAGACAATAATACAGGGAAAGTCGGAAAACTATACATTTAAATCATACAAAATAAAGTCCTCATACGAAACCCGCGGTGGGCGAGTCTGACTCGCACTTGTCCGGTTTTTTTCTAATTTTACTGAGAGACGGCGCAATTGATTTCTTCTTCCACTTATCTTTATCAGGCCTCATGTCACTGTTTCCTTTCTAACCAAGTCTTTTCACAAAAAAATATTAATTAGTAAAACTAACAATATAATTAAACCTAAGACATTGCCCATTGGAAGCGGTCTTTTAGATTTAGTTTTTCATTTTATTTATAGTTTTTAATATTAGTTGTATTTTAATATTAGTTCCAGAATAAATAACCTATAAGTGTTAAAAAAAAACTAAGTGTATCTGTTAATTTGTTATCTTCAGGAAATATATGTGAAAATGTGTAAACTTAAATTTCAGTTTACAAATGACTCTTAACACAAATCTAATAACGTTGTCATAGGTTGAATTACAGAAAAGGCAAACGAAATAAGTTTTTATAAAACCAACGTTTTTAACTAAGCTTTATACCTATTGGAATATCAAAACTAAACTTCGTATTTATTAAATCTGTGCTGTTGACCGTTAAAGAGTTCCTTTATCTACAGCTTATCCTGGATGTCAATTCAGGTCATTACCATAAAAATGCATTGTCATCGGAACTGAACTAACACGCAAAATTTCAGCTCAATCGGAAACCGGGAAGGGGGTCAAATTTAACTTGTAAGATTTGATTACAGACAACGGGGCAGGTGAAACTAAATAAAAGCTTGTAATAAAATAGGAAATCTTTTAAAGTAAGTCAAGTTCTCGAGTAAAGTAGCAAAAAAAAAAAGAAAATCGTAAGCATAAGAAACCCTACCTAAGTTTGTAGAGTTCATGTTTCGTAAATATGTGCAGTACTAAAAACTGTGAAGATTTGGCTTCACCTGTGTAGGAGGTAGTTGAAAAATTTCAAAGGAAACCCTTGAAATAGCAAAACTTTCTTGAAATTTTGCAATCATTTTGCGTTGATAAATACTTATAATATTTTTTTGTGGCTGTGGCAACTGCGAGTAAGGTTGCCAAATGGCCGGGAAATCCGGGTAAGTCCCGGAATTTTTGTTTTAGTGTTAGAAAATGTTTGTAAACATTTTTAACAGCAGTGTGAGAACACCATTACTTTATTCAACCTCGGACCCCTAGGAAATCAAACGCAATTATCATATATTTCTGTATTGTAAAAAAACTTATCCGGTTGGCGGGGGATGGATTGTTGATTTATCGCGATTGCCAACCACCCTGCAGACAACAGGAACACTGTTCTAGAATATCGATGTTTACATAAAAAATAGGTTACTATGATAAAACTCATCAATGGCGCTGATTCTCTTGTACATCCCGTTAAACTAATTTGAACCTAAATATGTATACCTATCTATTACTAATAAACACCAAAAAGGACAAATTGAACTATCAAACTAGACCTTGCAAATGACGTGAAGTGAACCTCTGTGACATGCCGACTAAATTCTCGTTGATATCACGCAAATGGACTAGTTTGACCGCCTCTAAAAATCTTCTATCCTTTTCTAATTATCTCTGTTACAAAGAGATATAGGGAGCCTAAATTAGTTTAAAGCGTGTGAAAGAAAATTAGTACCAATGTCATCATAAAAACATAGGTATTATATTTCTACCAAAACCCACAAGGAAAACAAGAGTAAATTATATCCCAAAAGCAATATCAGGTAGGTTTTAAGCACTGCATTGTTAATAACTTGCATAATGTGAACATTTCACTGTTATAACATGCTTTACATGTACGATGTGACGATAGTTATTGTAACTAGGACAGAAGTATGTAAAAGAGAAATCCAAGCACGAGCAGGATTACTAATAGTTCAGCCGGCAGAGCAGGTGACTTTAACTAATAGGTCGCAGATTCAAATCAGCAGGATGTCGTAATCGAAGTTTTCTTTCTAATATTGAAAATCTGAAATATCAATTTGCAGACAAATTAAAATTATCACTTTTGTGGCCGATTAGACCTTATGCGATTCACCTGTTCACATAGGGCTGTTCATTCAGCATGTTTGTCTCGTGATTTGCCAAATTCTAAGGAATTCCGTTTAAGTCTTCTTCTTCATTGATTGGTTTATGAACAACCTGGTGTCAGAGTTGAAACGTCCGTAAATCTCTGATAAGTATGGCTTTATACACCATTGAAATATCTTTCAGATGTGCTGGTTTCTTCGCGATGTTTTCCGTCACAGTTTTAGCAAGTGATATTCACAGCATGCCTGGATTTCAAACCTACGACCTTTGACTTAGCAGTTCAATTGTCAAACGACTAGGCTTCATCATCTTGTAGTATCATTATCAACAACCTGTAGTAGATCTTTGTATCCCAGTTTCCCATTAGGACAAATTTTTTATTTCATGAAATAAGACTGTATTTATAAGATGCAGTATTTTTCATAAAAATATACAACTCAGTACCAAATATATCATTTAAAATAGTATTTAACAAAGAAAGTAATATCAATCAAATAAATTGTTTATTACAAAACCAGTCTTTTACCTACTACTAGTCTGAATCATTGTTAGGCAAACATCCTAATTTCTTCCAGGTTCTTTATTTATTATATATTTTTATTCGTTATTTATCAGAGTTTAAAAATCTCTCAGATGAGCTGATCATACCACTAGGCTATCACTGCTTATAACTTCCCAGTTCATAATATTTTTAAATTGATAACGGTAACATAGTAAAAATCTGCTATGTTCATAGAGATACAATATTGGTTACGTAGTTAACTCATTTATTTTATCAGTCAATTAATTTCCTAAGAACAATGAGAAAGTGTAAAATCAATCAAGTAGAAGAGTAATCTCTAAAGACTAAGTTCATATAGATAAGACAATAATGTAGCAATGGGTTCAATAGTATTTTCTTTAATTGTGTATTTAAAAAATGAGTGCTCAAGTTTTTTAACATATTGACTGCCACGCCCCAGACACAATGCATTTTTATTGTTCATGGTCACCAGTGACCGTGGGGACGTACAAATGCTTAAAACTTGTAGCTTGTGCTGTTGCTATAAATTATTAAATCTTTAATATTGAAAATATAACTTTAACTCATTAATCAGACACCAGCATCCCGACACAATTGATTTCCTTTTGTGTCTAATTTCTCGGTATTAGAAGGTTTAAAAAGTTAAATTAGTGAACATTGGAATGTTGTAGATAAAGCTTTTTGTTAATTAAATTATCATTAACCACTACACAACCAGAAGACAGTAATGCTTACTGATACTGTAATTACAATGTAACAACATGCTTATATGGACAAAGAGATGATAACATGTTTAAATATTATAAAAACATTGTTGATTTCTTAAGTTCAGCATAATTTCACCAAACAAGCACTTAGGGTGTATCTCAAGAGTAACTAGAGTATCTCATTTGCATAAAGATAATGTGTATAGTAGTTACTATTAGTAATGAAGAAAGTCTGTTAGGAGATGGTGTAGAATTTTATACCTCGGATAGGACGAGCTCGACCCTTATGATTTTGTCGGGTTGTGAGGAGGGCAGCGGGCGCTGAAGAGCCGTGTGGAGAAGCAACACACCGTTGTAGTCCGTGCGCGCGCCCACGCCACTGCTGTCCCACACGAACACCCGGTCCGCACCCGCCGCGTACTCAACCCCAAGCGTACCGCCATCATCTTCAAACACAAGACAACACTTCAATCCGGCATAAATGGAATTGTTTATTGGGAACTGTCAAACCAAGAAACAATGTAGGGCATCGAAAAAAGTCATTGCCAACTATCCGTGACTAAAATTATCCCTAATCCTTTCAAATCCGACCCGATTAACATCACAAATCCTTAGAAATCTTTTGTTCGCAGAATATTAGCGTCTTACTTACCCGCTGACAGACAAGAAGACTGCAGTATCACACCCGAGTTCACATCCAAAACGTGTACACCACCTACGTCAGTCTTCACCAATATTATATTTAAGTTGCTATGATAAGTTAGAGAAGTAACAGGAAAGTTCATACGTATATAACCATCTTCTCGTAATATCAAAGAATCATCGCCCATCGTGGCCGTGAACACATCTGTCTACACTACGTAAACGCCATTTGTAATTGTATTTTTTTATGTCAAATATTTTAATGGTGAGTGGCCAGGTATAAAATTAAAAGAAAAATTATTGACAAGTTCCAAACAAAATTTTCTTATGTATTGTACATTTTTAACATGTTATGAGCTATAAATTATAATAGGTATTAATGGATGCGTAAAATTTTCATATCTTATGCTTTTCTGCTCCTTTATTTCACTTTTTCCTATTCATGTGGTATAGATAATGTTGCTATGTAAAAAAAGTTTTCAAATGAGACCACAGACGAAATATACAAACTTTTTTTTTACCATAAACTATACCATCCAATTTTTCGAGGCAAACCGAGGCAAACGCAACAATTCTTTTTCTGCCATAGCCATAAAATAACGAACAAAGAAATCATCAAAACACTTCTCGCTCGAATAACAAAATATTATGTAGTCTTAATCATTAAATATTCTGCAAATTTCTTGTTCTAATGTTCTTTCGATGAAACCAAATACTGTCGTCGTCTGTAAATTACTTAGGTGTAATACAAAGAGATATTGATTGATAGGTGTATTGGTGTAATATGATCTACATTAATGATCTAACATCTAAGGCGAATTGAGATATCCAGCACTCTAAAACAGTTGGTAGAATTAATGCTAGGTAGATTTTGTAGTAAAGAAGGAATACTTGGGACCTAAGACTTAGTTTAGTATTTATGTCCTACCTATTGCATCCTTAGATTATTTATTGCATCATCTTTAGCCCTTATTATTGTAGGTACTGCTGAGTAAAGATATTCATACTGCTGTCTGCTAAATAAGGCACATTATGACGGGGCCGGGTACCCATGCAAGCACTTGTGCATGCAGGATAAAAACCTGTCTTTTTTCACTATTTTTATTTTAGCGATCCCCTTTTTTTAGGTATTTCTACTTACTAGGTTTCTGCCCGTGTTTTCGTCAATATTTCGGTATGTTACGCTCAAAGATCGAATTCTTTTAATTAATCTTTTTGTGTTTATTCAGGTATTATTTTATTAGCGAGAGCCTGTACCTATAACTCCCCATTCCCATAAGTAGGTATGTTCGGCGTTATCTTCTTTTGATGGAGCCAAAATGCTAAAATTGTAATCTATTCTTAACTACTTAATATTATAAATGCGAAAGTAAGTTAACTAAACCACTGAATCAATCATCCTGAAATTTTGCATTTTCGTTATCAGGTGTAGGTACACTGGGTAACGAACAAAACGAACGAGTAACGAACATAGGGTAGGTAACTTTATCCCGAAAAAAGTACCTACCCCTACTGTTCCATAAAAAAACAATATTAACATTCTTATGACAATAGATGGCGCTACGTGACATAAAACCAGAGTTGATTGTCAAATTCTTTATTAACGCGAGAGAAGCCGCTGGCAAAAGCTAGTTGGAACTAAAAATAACTTGTTTTATTACGGAATCCTAAAAAGGCAGTGAACACAAAATAATAATGCGAGGTTTACTTGTAAAATAATTTAATAAATCATCTTCATATATTATAAAACTTTTATAAAAAATATAGTAAGTATAAAAAATATATACCTAATACCTACATTGTTATTAAAATGGACGGAGTGTACTTAGTAAAGCATTATTTTATTAAATAAGTTCTTGAGTATTCTTAACATTCATACCTATCTACCCTTACCTACTTATGAACTTACTTGTCAGTCTTAGGCTCAACTCACACAAAAGCGCGTCAAAGCCACATGTGTTATGTTACTAACGGTGTGTAACTATTATAAATAAAGGCGCTGGAAACGGTAACCACGTATTTGCAAGACTCAATATTACAATTCAGGTGAACCCGTATCAACCACTAGTCTATTGTCATTACTTTTTGAATTTAGAATACAAAATAGAAATCCAAAAAGGTAATCCAAAAAGGTGATGTTAAAATGAGTTTGTAACATACTCATGAGTCGAAGCGCAGCGAAGTGAAACGCAGGTTCAGGGTCATATGAATTTTAACTTTATTTTCATTACTATAATACTTATTATCGCATGAGAAACTCGAACGAGTTGCGCGGATGCCAGCGGCGCCGCGGGAATTCCGGCGAATTCCATAAACGGAGCCGTGCGATTGCGATAAGTATTGACAATAATATAAATAGTAATGACAATAAAGTTAAAATTCATATGACACTGAAACAGCGCTCCGTTTCGCTGCGCTTCGACGCTCTTTTGGTGTGAGTTGAGCCGTAGAGCCGATTTCACCATTCACTTAAAAACCGAGTTTAATTAAACTAAGTTCAGCCCTAAGAAAATTGCAGTTCTGAACTCAGTTAAACGCTTGAACCGTAACTTGATTGATCGCGTTTAGTGTCAGTGGTGAAATCGGCTCTTAATCATTGATTAAATTATCATTATCCTCATTATTTGTATGCCAATTAATAGAGATGTCAATAGACTGAGTGACATTTATGTCAATTAACTTTTAAAGCTTGGAAGAATGACAAACAAAAAATTTTTCCTCTAAGTTTTAAATGTTTTATATAAAAAAACATTAATTACAAATACTTTGCTTTGTTAGTCATTGATAAAAAAAAACTCATAAAAATATCAAAGTTAACACTGGCCAAGTTTCCATCATATAAAAATAGATAAACATAAAATTTAAATAACAGGCCAAGTGCGAGTCGGACTCGCACACAGTCAAAGCGTCTACTTGTTGCCGTTATTAATAAGCAAAATACGGCAAAAAAATACGTTTGTTTTATGAAAGCCCCACCTAAATATTTATTTATAATTTCATTCTATTTTTAGTATATGTTATAATAGCAGCAACAGAAATACATCATCTGTGAAATTTTCAACTGTCTAGCTATCACGGTTCATGAGATAGGTATAGCCTGGTGTCGGACGGTCAGCGGAGTCTTAGTAATAGGGTCCCGTTTTTACCCTTTAGTATAGAACCCTAAAAACAGCCCCCTGACTACAGAAATGACATTCAAGTGTTCAACACAGCTAAAGCAATCTTATTGAACCATAACGAGCATTATCGTTATCAATTTAGTATGACCAACAAAAAAAAAATACCAATAAGGACCTCTGGCATGGGCGTATATAAAGGGGGGGTTTAGGGGGGTACCCCCTCAGCATACAACTAAAATAAAAATCGATGAATATTAGACGGAAACGCAACTTTACGAGCGATACTAAGTACGCGCATACAGTGCATCCCCCATCCTTTACCCGCGCACTGCATATTGTGAAATTATCTGTGTGAAGCTCGGACAAAAACTAGTCTATCTTGGAACATTTTTGGATCCTCGGACCCCCCCCCCATGTGAAAGCTATAGCTACGCCCATGACCTCTAGTAATAATAATAAGTCTCATCTCCACACGGCATTGCGTAATTAGGAACGCACCATGTATCCAAACCACGTCTAAAACTCCCAACTCTCTAACCACTTCAGTCCCGTCATGATAGAGTTGGGCTCATGAGCAAGCGGCCCGCTCATACCATAAGCTAGCGGCGCAAACAGATAGAAGCTGTATACCGTCGTTGATATCACTACTCCTAGGATGCAGTGGTACACAGTTCTGCCTAACTCCGGGCTTAAGAAGCTCTTGATGCTGGATAGCAGGTATTCGGTGAGGATACCTGAAATAAATGCTGGTTTTAGTTTTATGAACAAAGCACTGATAGCCTATTATAGTGGTATGACCGTCGACCGAAAAGTCCCGAGGTCTCGAGTTCGATCCCGAGGCGCGCACCTCTGCCTTTTCGTAAGTATTAAAACGGTGAGGGAAAACATCGTGATGAAACCAGCACACCAGTACCAGAAGGAATCAAGGAAGTGGAATTTAAAAAAATAGTTTTAGTTTTGATTCCAACTCACCTCTCACAAAAATTGACCCTTCGCCACTGCTGAGTTCCATTGTATCGCAACAGCATTAAGCAAATAGTTTAATAAAATTAAGTTTTTCAGACGAACAAACTTAAAAAAGGTTACCTGTAAGCATAGAGCTGAAGACCAACGCCGGAAAGTAATGGTGGAAGTACAAAACGCGACCCATAGCCCAGAAGGGCACGTAATGGAGAGCCCAGCCGGTGAATGTCCAGCCCGCCGCGTTCAACAGCTCACGGTGTTTACCTCCTGTTTGAATAAATACTGCCTAAAGAATTTGCAAGGTGTTTAATTTATTTAGAAATTTGCTAGGCCACAGAGGCCTTGGCCAGCTTTTATTTTTTGTAAAAGAACAGTATTTGAGTAGTTGAGTTATTAAGATATTCTGTGAGAGCCTACAAGAAAAAGTTAGAAATCAAAAGTCATCATCATCATCCTAACCTTACCTATTATTCCCAAACTTTGTTGGGGTCGGCTACTCTCTCTTGGTTCTAAGGAGCGACTGCTAATCTCCACAATCCAAAGGGATACTATATCAAAATCTAGAAATCAAAAGTTATCTAAACAATTCTTTAACACTTACAGTATTAGGTAATAAACGAACATTAAGATCTAAAACACATTGAGTAAGTTACTGCTGTTAAGCCCAGATCATCTCATTGCTGGATTAATCCTCTCCCCTTTTTTTTCCTTCCAATCCTTATCAATCCTATGACCTAAGAACTGCACACTGCGCGAGCGACTCGTAACAATTGATTTCCTTGTGTCTCATTTCTCGATGTTTGACGTCAAAAAAATATTGTTATAGCAACTGACCTGGAAGTGGCGTACCAAAGGCTTCAGCCCTCTTCTCCCGGATGGAGTTGATGACGAATATGATGAAGAATGCGGCGAGGAACAACAAGTTGCCCCACCACACTACTGGGTTACCCAACAGATAGATCCTGTGACTACTGCCTGAGAAAAACTGACCCTGGAAATTGGGAATTATAAATACCTCCTGTAGTCTGTAGGCAGTAAGGCAGAGATATATGGTGTCGAAGGTTATAGGTGTTTTAATTAAAGACAGTTGCCTAAATGTGTTTTGTTCTGTTTAGTTGTACTTTTGCTCGGCCATATTGGCTATAATCTAAAACATGATGATACAAGAGTAGCAATAATATGGCTGGCTCATTGTTCAAGGCTTTAAAAAAAAAAGTTTTTTATTTTGTATTTTTTAGACTTGTGTCCTTTTTAGAATAAACACTTTCCTTTCTTTCTTAGTTGTGTAGATATACACAATTACTCGTTCTACGG
The DNA here is from genome assembly GCA_936450705.2 of Protodeltote pygarga. Lineage (NCBI taxonomy): Eukaryota > Metazoa > Arthropoda > Insecta > Lepidoptera > Noctuidae > Protodeltote > Protodeltote pygarga. The sequence continues at coordinate 10,499,099 of OW388266.2, forward strand.
TCGGACAGAGTGCAGAAAACGCTTGGTAGCCATTATCGTAGCGTGTTTCTATCTATTATATTCGTGTTATATTCTATCTGGTTTGAGTGATCTTTTTTAACTATATTAGTATCGTGATTGACTGATGACAACGGACACCCTAAACCTTTGGTCCTAGCGACTTGCTTGGAGGAAATATTCCTTGAGTACCCTAGAGGTGCATCGAGGAAGGGTTCTCAGAAATCCCGCTCTCGGCGGGCAAAATACGGGATGCTGAATTAGAAATTCATACGAACAAAAGCGCGGGGAAGGCGCTTTTTAATAAAACCTAAACATACATTAAGGCCTTTTTTTTTAAACTCATAGCTGATATCCAAAAATTTGTCAAACAGTAGAATACAGTTATTGCTCGATAATAACAGTAATCATTCAATTCAAACATTTGGCAAAACGACTGAGAGCTGAAAATCAACAAATAAATCTAAACATATTACGTACCCTATAGTTGATAGGCCATTGCCACGGCTGCGAGGTGACCTCCCCCTCCTTAGGCTTGAGTCCAGCATTACCTTGGAACATGACTGCGTGCGACTCCAAGAAACGTTCTATGAAGCCCGACGCGTACGACTCAAAACTCACTTTGGGTACTAAAAATTTAGAAAAGACTTATTAAATATATTAAATAAATATTGGAATTGTTGGTGACACCACCACCAAGGTCCAAGAAACTCCAATCGAACTACGATTAAGGACCACGTGATACCAATTTTCAGTCTTCGATCGAATTTGTTTTTACGAGAATTGACACCATGATAGGTGTTACTTTATTTGGAGTCCAATGGAATAGGTGTTACTTTATTTGGAGTCCAATGGGATAGGTGTTACTTTATTTGGAGTCCAATGGACTCATTTGTTGTCAAGACTGATTCAATGATTTTCTACTAACTGATTGAATTAAATGATTAAATGATTTAGTACTAACAGTCTTCAAACACGTTGTCCTCTACGTTCCATAGCGCATTCTTGTCTCTCAAGTTAGGGTTGCAAGCCACCTCCTGCTGCTCGTAGCCCCATTTCGGTAGCTGTTTACCTGTTGTTGTAAGTACGCACGCCTGCAAATATTTTGTTTTTTTTTTTATTATATTATTATATATTATCTACTCGTAATACCAGTAGGTACACGTCATAGTTAAGATTCGTGCCCTTGGAACAAGCACTTGACAGTAAGCAATATATTCTTTGGTTTAGGTCGACCATAGAAATATTATCTTTGGGGTCGACGGAAAGAATACTTGAAAGGACTTGGACGAGGCTTCTGCTCAGAAGGCTTATAAAACCAGCCAAGTGCGAATCGGACTCACGCACAAAGGGTTCCGTATCATTAAACAACATTAGGCACTCAAGTGTCTACCTGTTGCCGTTATTAATATCGAGCAAAAAACGGCAAAAAAAAATCACGTTTAGTGTATGGGAGCCTCATTTAAGTATTTATTTTATTCTCTCTGTTTTTAGTATTTGTTGTTACAGCGGAAACAGAAATACATTATCTGTGAAAATGTTAACCGTCTAGCTTTCACGCTTCATGAGATACAGCCTGGTGGCAGATGGACAGCGGAGTCTTAGTAATAGGGTCCCGTTTTTACCCTTTGGGTACGGAACCCTAAAAAAAACAAAGGTCACAAACCTGTAAATAATGTACCAGCATTAGTTTGCTTCTAACTGTTTGTACTTCGTCGCCATCTTTGCCGCCTGATATAACAACCTTCCACACATCGTTGGCGTCGCCGATACCGTCCTAAAAACGTATCGTTTTGTGAGAGGCTCAACATACATACCTACACCAAGACCCAAGTATAATGTCCTCCTGACCAAATTGCGGTCACAGCGGCCAAACTCAACGTAGATTGGCACCTGCATGATGTAGGAATTACAAGTGCACTAGTGTGTGTAATTGTGTATGTAAACTACAAACACAAGTGCAATCTCTATTTCCTCACTCTCATAGTCTGATGGGACGGTAATCCTAAACGATCGGAGACACATAGGAGAGGCGTAGGACAAACGGCTTTACGTGCTTTGCGGAGCACGAAGCAGGTGATAATTATAATTTAATAATACGCACATAACTTACAAAAGTCAGAAGTGCGCGCCTTGGATTCGAAGTTCCGAATAAAAAAAATCTCCGTTGAGATTGGCCGCTGTGACCGAAATTCAGTCAGTAGGACATCATCATCATTCTACATACCTCTCCATACCCGGTTACTTGCATATACTTGGTGGTGACTGGCGCCCTCTCACGGTGCGAGTGTACGTTGCGTCCAGTGGGCGCATGCGTGAGACGGACTAAGTCACCGCTGCGCACGAGTACAACGCCGTCTACTTGTTCTCGGTCGTATGGCTTTATTAACCAGCGGTTGTTGTCGTCTTTGTGTGTGTATGTTGTTACCTGGTTGCAGTAATATTTATAGTAAAATAATGAATAGGTATATTTAAATGATGAAAGATGGAGCCACCACGGAGAAAATAGGCATTATTGACTGTTTAAGATTAACGTTACATTAACATTTTTATAAAGAATTTATACATGTGATACAAACTCTAAAGACCCAAATTTTGATTTGAAGCCGCGATCTACTGATTCTAAGCTATTACCTGCTGCTGTTTAGCCCCAACTCCAGCTGGGTACAAATGATGATGGGAATGAAGATACCCGCCGCCAGTGCGATGGTTTTTAAGCGATATAAGCGCTCCATAAGCAACTGTCTTAGGAGCGCTCGCGTTGTGAAGACTGTTGCCTATTAAGCGGGCTTGGAAGCCGGATGAGTAGAAGCCGTCGCCGTTGCCGCTATAAGAGTTTTTTTTTATATGGTAAATTATTAAGGTAGCAATCATAGAATTTTTTCCAATATCTTTGGTAGCAATACACAGTGCCGGACTAAGTCTGTTAGGGGCCCGGGGCGGCGAAACTTAATGGGGCCCTGGTGTCGTCAAAAATTGACGAAAGTTTTTGTAGAATATATTTTGTAAAAAAAGTTACTACGCTCGTTGAGGGAGATTTATCGAGATTTGGGGCCCCTAGGATTAGGGGCCCGGGGCGGACCCACCCCTACAGTCCACTAGAGGCATTGCAGGATGCAAACGCAAACGCAAGACCACTCGTGAGGTAACTTAGCCCATTATATAAACAACATTTTAATTTTGAATTATCGCGATCAACTAATAAATTTATTTAGGTACATTGCAAGTTAAATAAAAGATTGTAAAGTACAACTCTATATAATAACAAACGGACAGATTAAAGGACGGTGTGGGATTAGTAATACGGTTCCATTTGGACACTTTGGATTATCATTAAAACTAGGCTTTGCAGTTTTACAGCCATACTCACGTCGACCTAAGACCTAATTTATTTTAAAACAAATTCATAAAAAAATATCTATGTAATTTTAAGCACTCTTTCTCTCTGCTACTTTTGCTGTGCCCGACAGGGTCCACGATGATCTCATAGTTAGTAAGATACCACCTAAGACTCACATTGTGGAATGCAATAAAGATTTTGAATTTGAATTAAGTGATCTATAGTGAAATTATTTAATAAGAAATTCTCAAAAACAACTGACTCGGGCGGGACTTGAACCTGCGAACCCTGGCGTGCCGTGCCATCGCTTTACCAATTAAGCTACCGAGTCTAGTTAGTTTCAGTCGAAATTACGAATCTCTTTCACCTTAAAGGCGTGTGGTACCATCTACCGGATCTATTAATGTCATATAATAAGCAAATCATGTGCATAAACATGTTAAAAACATACATAAAATTGATCTATAGTGATTAATCCACATTTTATAGTATCTAACCCACATCCTCCATAAACCGGAAAATGTCGCTGGCAGGAAGAGGCTTGACATCTTGAGACTTTGGATACGGAACACTTACCTTTTGCTGAGAACAGTAAGATGTATCCAAAAGAAGAATATATAGAGTAGTGTTGGCCACAGAATCAATGTTACCATTCTACCAATTAAATGTTTCACTGTTAAGCTCTGTAAAAGAATATAGTTGTTATAATTTTAAGAAAGTAAGTATAAAAAACAAAAAGTTTAACAGTAACATTTTTCAAATAGGAAATTATATCAAATTAATTGTAACACCTTTATCTGTACCACATTTTCATGCAAATAAAATGATTTTGATTTGATAAGTAAAAAAAAACTCAGACTACTTACCTACTTTGGAAAACTAAAAAGATAGATTATACAAGCTTATTTTAAATCAAATTAGTTGGCGAAACTTTACAGGAATGTTAGGAATCGATAATACATTACATAAACAATGATAAAAAGAAATAAAAAATAAAAACATTTCTTATTTTGTTCTGGATTGGCACCTGGCGTAGAACAGATTAGAAAATATTTTTATTTTATTATATTTTTTTATTATTCTTTATGTAATCTTTTATCGATTCTTAACAATTCTGTGAAGTTTCGCCAGCTAATTTGATTTAACACTATATATAACACAAAAACGTCTGATTTTCTGAAACATTCTGATTCGAAAAAAAGTAAGTATAAATTAATTTCGGTACTTACAACAGGCTTACTCAAATCGCCGAGCACGTTCCACAAATCGGCAATAGTGCGCAAACCGACAAACAGAACTACAAACAACCCAACAAACTTAACCGACATAGTGCAGGCGAGAGACGCGCCTAAGAACAGCTGCCATGACACCATGCGGTTTGAAAACGGTGGTAAACCTTCATCAGTTAGCGTCCGGACCTGAAATATAATAAGAATAGGACTGATAGCCTAGTGGTTTGAAGTCAGTGGTCTCAAGTTCGATCCCAAGGCGCGCACCTCTGACTTTTCGTAAGTTATGTGCGTATTATAAATAAATATTATCAGTTGCTAAAACGGTGAGGGAAAACATCGTGATGAAACCAGCACTCCTGAGAGATGTTTTCAATGGTGTGTAAAGCCATGTCAGAGGCCTACGGGCGGTTTAAACTCAGACACCAGGTTGTTCATCAACCATACGATAAGAAGAAGAAGAAGATAATAAAAATAAAAGAATATAAATGTCCATCATCATCATCATTAGCCTGTATTAGTCCACAGCTGAACATAGGCCTCTCCAGTGAACAGAAATAAACTTCCTTTAACTGGGCCTCTCCTAATGCGTGCCACTATTATGCGCTCATTAGAGGTCATCATTATCAGCCTGTATTAGTCTACTGCTGAACATAGGCCACTACAATGCGCGCCACTATTCTGCGCACGTTAGAGGTATTTGCCCATAATCGCCACGCTGGGCAAGCAGGTTGGCGATCGCAGTAGCAGATGATTGCGGTCAAAATAAATTTAAAAAATACAGTTAGAAAAACCATCCCTTCTACTTAAAGACATACAATAGTACTTCTATAAATTATTTATATGGAGTTTTGGTTCGAACCCACACCCACTTTGCAAGCGCGTGGGTGTGGGTTCGAACCTAGCATGTACCAATGTGACTTTTTCAATGTCATATGTACTTCCTTAGTTAATCTAAAACACCACTGACTAACGGTGAAGGAATACATCGTAAGGAAACCTGGACTTTAATAGTCTGAAATCGCCAACCCGCAGTGACCTAGCGTGGTGATTAATGCTCAATCCTTCTCTGTATGAGAAGAGGCCTTTGCTCTATATTGGGACAGTTACAGGCTGTTTTTTGTTTTTTTTTCGAAACTGTATACCTGTCTATGCTCATCATGACTGTACAGCCGGGATATCATATTGTTTAACAATTTTAAAAACTTAGTTTTCCGTTGTTTTGCAAATAGGAATGGACTTGTTATGTTATTCACGGATGTAGAATTTTGTGCATTTTACAAATTTTAGTGTAGCATAACAATTAACAAACGCTAATAAATCTAGTTTTTACATTCTATACTAACCTTGAACGCTCCATATATAGAACAGCTCATAAAGAATAATAATATTGGATCCAAAAGTATATACCTATTGAGAGTTAGGAAACCCACATCTGAAACAATAGACACATTAATCATCTGATTCTCAGAACACGCTTACGTCACGATAAGCAATACAGAAATGGCAAGTTTACTTGAATACGACTAAATAAAACCGACCAAGTGTGAGTCGGACTTGCGCAAGAGTATTTTTTTGACAACTACGTTCTGCGCTAGATCTCACGGATTCGATTTCCGTGCGGGACAAATATGTTTGTGTAAGTATATGCAGAAGGATCCTACGTCTAAATCGATCAATAGGTATAGATTCATGGGCACAGTATTTATTACTTTCTGAATAGTACATTGTGTGTTCTTTATCGTATGTACCAATGTACCTATGGTTGATGAACAACCAGGTGTCAGAGTTTAACATAAATCTACTGCACTCCAACTGCAAAAGTTGCGCCTGAGCAGTAGACTAACTAAGCAGCCAATAGCTATTACATATTAGGTATAAGTAATATTTCTATGGGTATAAGTTTATTTCTACTGAAATAGGTAAGTAGGTACCTACATAAATATAAAAATATTTATGTGCTTTCGGAACAAGAACTTTATATACACACACTCAAAGTTCAGATTCTTTAGCAATCTTCTCTGTAAAGTAGATAGGTATTTGCGTAAGTGGAAATTACATGTCATCTAAGTATTCACGCGACGGTGCATTGCAATGCGGTATCTGCATACTTACATCATTACTAAATAACTCATAAACATGATTTACGATGGCTTTCTTGGGTAAATCACGATTTTCTAATATTTTAAACACGTCAACACGGTTTTCAAAGAATAATTTCAATCGATTTTTTAATGCATCGTTTTTCCGTTCGGAATTTCTCAAACGTGACATATGACTGTACGAGGTAGGTATTATCACATGTCAAGTATTGGCTTCTCCCCTTTTTAACCCCTGATGCAAGAAGAGGGATGTTATAATGATGTGTCTGTGTGCATCACAACTCCCAAACGGATGAACCGATTTTGATTTAGTTTTTATTATTTGAAAGATAATTTGATCGAAAGTGTTCATAGCTCAAAAAAAAATTGAGGCATTTCTGTATCGGGGTTTATTAAATTTTAAATTTATAATAAATTTGCGTGACTCAGACTGCCTCGATGGTCTAGTGGTACCAAGTGCGACTGCTGAGCACGAGGTCCTGGGTTTGACCCCGGGTTGAGCAAAGTGTTATTGGGTTATTCCATTAGGAAATTCTCAGTAGCAGCACGGAGTAAGGAATTGTGTCCGGTTAATAGCAATAGGCTCGCCACCTATTACATGGGACTTATAGGCGGAGAAATTAATTAAATTATAGGTGGGTGTATTGCATAAACCTCTGCCTACCCCCTCCGTGGAATATAGGCGTGAGTCTAAGTTATGTTATGTGTGACTCAATTTAAATATGAAGACATGATATAATGTAACATAATTATTATGTAACATTTCTTTAGAATCATAATTACTTACCACACAAAAGCAGCATAGTCCCAATGAATGTGGAGTCAATTGATTTTGTCATTTCCCATATAGTTAAAAATGTTAATGGAATGATCAATGCACCTAGGGCAGTGCAGAACTAAAACAAAATATGATCATAATAAAACTATTACATTTAATTATTGGTCGAAATTCAACCATAATTTTTTTAAATAGTACTGAACTATTTTGTGTTTTCGTATTAATAAAGATATCTCAGAATAAAAACGACCTTGTCAGGTTTTCAGTTTTTACCAACATAAGTTGACCACCCTTCTCCCACCCCAGGGCGGAGGAAGTATGTGAGGATTTCTTTTCCTTCGAGTGGGCCTACAGGGCACTGGACGGGGCTGCGACGCGCGTTTGCGGTACCCGGACCCGTCCGATACAGTGCGAGGAACACGCAGGGGGGAGACGTTTTTAGTGGGTGCGAGCCCCACATGACCGCTCGGACGGGCAGTATGCGGAAGGCATTTTTTACTCCCCCCGGCAACAAAAAAAAGGATTTCTTTCCTTCGTTTTTTTTGTTGGTTTTTCATTAGTTGTAAGCATTATGTTCATTGCCCCCCCTATCTTTATGTTGTAGTAACATAAAAAAAAGCTACATAAATCACTATGACTGTTAGATAATACATAATAGCTTCTCTAGTTACTCTAGTTATTCTGAAATCGACATAATTCACATAATAATAAAGTTGATATTTGATAACTAAAAATGCTATGTATTTTTTTTACTGTCACAATACTTACAAGTCTCATTCCCTCATATCGGGCCCCTTCATACTTGTCTCCTGGCTTCTCAAATGGGAATGTACCATCATAGCCCGTCAGTTTGCCAGACAAGGCTATAAGCATCTGCCAAAGTGTAAATGAAAGTAAGAAATAAACATTTATTTAACATAAGATGCACAGACATGTCAGACCCATATGATTAAAGGCCATAGAATTTAACAGAAAATAATTTTAATCAATTAATATGTAAGTATTGAAAAAAATAATAAACTTTAGCAAATATTTAACATAATTCAACAACCTTTTTAGCGAATTTGTCGCATAAAAACATTGATTTATTTGTCAACCAATATTTATTTATTTAACTTTATAAAAACAATTTACACCAGTTACACTTATTAAGCAGCACAAAGATTGCATAGGTAAAAAGAAAAACATAAAAAATATAATAAAGAAAGTATAAATAATAATTTGTTAAATAATTTGCTAAAGTAAATGCAAAGCTACCTATATCGTATCTAGGTAGTTTTTTATTGTAACTCGGGAATGAAGGCTTTTATCTTATATTTACATTTAGAGTAAAATATTAGATATATTTACCTTGCCAAGTGGTGGATGAACATCAAAGAAGAATGTCCTATTAATGTACCAACTTGCCATCTTACCAAAATGAGTTTCATCCCAGCTGAAAACATTTTTTTATATTGCATTAATTTTTTTTTTTAAATCAAGCTCTTTGCTACTCTATTTACAACTTAATGTATTGAATTTGTACAGAAATACTTAGGTCATTTATGTTTAAAAAAAGTTAATAAGTACCACACATGATCAGGTTCCAAAACTTTGTAAAATCTTGTCAGAAATGTAGCACCACACAGTATACCGAATGTTATCCACCAACTATAAAGAAACAGCATAATTATAAAGTTATGAATGCATCAGTATCAAGATAAACTTGAAAATATAAGTCCATGCCATTAGAAAGTACATTTTGTGACTGGGTTTTGTTGATACAACACTCTTCTTTTTTTCAGACATTGTTTCAGCAATTTTTTATGAATCTGGCTGATAATATTATAAACTATCCAACATTTTAATTCACAATATTATATTTGGTGAAAACCGACGAAAATAGGTAACGGTAAACAAATTAATGCCAAATGCCAATGCACTCCTCCCACTCGTTCAACGTCACGTCATAAACAGCTGGCTGACAAGTGACATATCTATGATGATGTTGCTAGTAATGTTCAAATTTCCTATTTTATTTCCTAATCTTTTAAGCTAGTTTTAAGCCCTTGGACATGGCATGCATGTCCATACCAAGCTTTTGGCTTATTAATTTACAAAATGTGAATGAGTGAGTTTGTATCTGAGTGAGTGGTGGATGTGTCTGAGTCGGTTAGTATAAAAATAAAATGAATGAACATAGTAAAAAGCTATCTAATAATTTCTTAGGAAGTACGCTTCCTTCAGTAATATAATACAAATGCACTTAAAAATAAACATCTTTACATATTATGAAGTGTGGGTAGTATGGAACGGAATAGAATGAGTACCATGTCTTAGGGCTTGAGCTGGAATAGTGATGTGATCGAAATCCGACTCTGCGTTCCGTTGACTGAGAATGTACGGCGCGGCGTTCACACCTAAGTGCTATGCGTATGATCACAGTATTTATAAATACACGATTTATTTGTGGTAGAATGTGACGGTGGTGGTGATGTTAAGACTGCCTCGTTGGTCTAGTGGTAGCAAGCGCGACTGCTGAGCACGAGGTCCTGGGTTCGATCCCCGGGTCGGGCAAAGTGTTATTGGGTTTTTCCATTAGGAAATTCTCAGTAGCAGCACGGAGTCTGGATTTGTGCCCGGTTAATGGCAATAGGCTCGCCCCCTATTACATGGGACTTATTACATAGCCGGCGAAACGTGGGTGTACTACACACCTCTGCCTACCCCCTCTGGGGAATACAGGCGTGAGTCTATAAATAAATAAAAAAAAAGAATGTGATAGCTGGGCCTATGAGTTCTTAAATATTATAAAACTAGCTGCCCCGCGCGACTTTGTTCTTGTAGTTATACTACCTCTACACCTACCCTACCCTACCCTATTATATCCCTATTCTACCCTACCCTACTACTACCCAGCCCCTACCCTAACCTTACCCTATGCTACCCCAACACGCCCCACACCCCCTAAAAAAAGCTAGAGTCGTTTAAGTCCTTTAGCACTGATAGCCTAGTGGTATGACCGTCGACTGACCAGTCAGAAGTCTCGAGTTCGATCCCAAGGCTTTTTGATTTTTGATCCAAGGATTTTTGTAAGTTAGGTATGTACGCATTATAAATTAATTATCAGTTGCTATAACGGTGAGGGGAAACATCGTGATGAAGCCAGCACACCTGAGAGATTTTTCAATGGTGTATAAATATAAAGCCATGTCAGACGCCTACGGGTGGTTTAAACACTGACACCAGGTTGTTCATCATCCATACGATAAGAAGAAGAAGCATAACGACGAGTCATATTACTAAATTGATTGATTGGAAACTCTAGTCTTCTTTCCAGACGTTGTGTAAAATGAAGTCGAGTCTTTTATAGAGGCCTTAAACGACTGAGTCTCTTGCATCACTAGCACTGCACATCACTAAGCAATATTTGACGTGCGTGATGACTAATGTCAAAAAATAAATAAAGTTTCAAAGTTTGTATTTGTGCATCCTTCTCTGCTGTTGCGTCGTCGCATGCGTTAATTTGTAAACATTAGTAATTTGTTTTGTCGCTATCGTCGCTATAATTTTTATTCACACTTCACAGTCTTCACACTCGCAGTTTCAGCAGTTTGTGTTTGACTATGACGGAGTATTGACGGTTGCATCATGAATTTTAATTTTATAATCGTACATTTAATTTTGATATTTTCATATTGTTTGTGCGAAGTAAGTGAGGGCCAAAAGGAAAAGCTGTTGAATGGCTTTGTGAACTATTATAACAGTTTACCTAATCAAATATACACGAGCAATGAAGGGATTTTGGAAAATACGCAGCAAGTGGTAAGTTAAAAAGTTAGATTACTTTTTAGCTGGTTAATTATTCTTTTAGTATTATGAGGGTTATCATATCCGAGACCTGGGTCAATACGAAGTTATCTGTGTTATTAATTAAGAGGTTCGCATTTATTTTATGCTGACTTCAAAATAAAATTATTAAAAACTTTGTGTAGGTACTTTTAAATAAATGAGTTAATTGTTGAAAGGATTTCGAAATTATGTTTTATGATGTGGAATAACAATATAATGTATAAAAATCATATAATCCTTAACACAACCCACTGACCTAATTTTGGGATGATAAAACTAGCTATTGGCCTATTGCATTTGATTTTGTCCATATGAAATGTAGTTTTCTCAATATACCCTATAACCATCTCCAATAAAAGGGCTGTCTTAAAAAAATATTATGATTGATTATTTCTAATCTGTATTGTCCCACCGAAGGGCAAAGGGCACTCTCCTTTTTGCATTTGTCTCTAGTAAGTGCTAATAGAAATATGCCAGTCTTTTTAAAAGGAGTCTAGCTCATCCCACCATCTGCATCTAGGCCTGCTGCAATGTCTTTTAGCAGTTGGTGGAATCTTAAACTTTTTAAATTTGAAAAATGGGCAAGAGCAGATAGGGGCAAGTTAGTTTTAAATAAAGACATAAGTACAAACTTGTTATATAACAAGTACATAATAATATGTACATAATATTATGTACTTACATTTGTTTTTGAGAGTTATTTCCACTAAGCTTGTAAGGGGGTTAGGGGTGGTTTAAATATTTTAAATAATATTTAAAGTAGGTAGTTTGTATATTATACAAACTCCTCAGCTGCATAATATCAGAATAATAATAATATGAAAACATTTGAATTTGAACTGTTAATTTTGCTGCCCATAATAGTCACAATCTAAAATATGATGATTTATGTTGTATGTCTACCAAATATACACTGGTCATCCTCTAAGTCACTGTGTCTCCTTAACATTAGCAAATGCCGAATCATAGTTAAAACAAACAATAGTACCATTGCTTGAAAATTGTAATTAGAAATAAACTAAAATCCTTGTCCAATCATTTACCTCATTCTTTTGTTCACCTCATTATTTATTTTTATATTATTGTGACTAACCAATTTAGCTTCTAAATTTAAATTGTCACACGTGTAAATTAGTCACAATAAAAAAAAGTCTTGAAAATCTACAATCTGCCACTTTCAAAAGTTATAATTTTTATCAACCTTTCTGTTTAAAAAGTGCATATAGTTTATCGAGAAGAATATTTTTAAAATGGAACTTGGTTTAACTAATTAATTGTGTTATGGTAATAAACTATGAGCTAGTTCAGATTCAGGATCTAAGAAAAGCCAGCACTACTGACTTCAAAATCATGTGCATATTATAAATTAATGATCACTTGCCTAAAATAATGTAGGAAAACCATTACATTAGAGAGTTTCCATATGGCTCTCTAAACTCTAGCCTAGCCCATAGGCTAGACGCCTATGGGCGGGTTTAAATTTTGGTACTAGCTTATTCATCAATCATTTAATTAAGTAAAATAATTTAAAATTAAGGTTTGTTCACCCTTAACTGATAGGCACTGTTTATTATTATAATTAATAATAATCAGGCAATTTATCAAAGTTTGGCTTATTACTGGTCACAGTAATAATCAAACTGCTTACAAAAGTTCAGAGATATCTTTAAGAATATTTTCAACATAATATAAATACTGAATATTATTTGTTAGATACTAGTAGGTTCTATATTAAGAATTTTAATTAGCCAAGTCTTCGCTGGGCCGCAAACAAAGCTTCCGGGGCGGTAGATGGCCCGAAGGCCGCGTGTTGAAGAGCCTACACCGTTCGTAATTTTTTTAGTCATTCTGAAGTCTCGTCATCGATCGTGGTTTTCTAAATATTTTCATGTCGCCAGCAAAAATGCTGACGCTAGAGCAGTGTTGCCCAACTAGTGGTACCTACGCGTACCCCCAGGTTTACGCGAGATTGCATCAAGGGTTACGTACGCGCAGCAATCTCTTAACTAAAATATTAAATCCTTAACCAGGACAATTTCAGACTAATGAAAAAAAAAATCCTGGCTCAGTGCTGCACATAATTGACACCTTTGATCTTTCCTATTGCCTATCCTCTAACTCAGTGGTTCCTAATTAGATTTTTCTATGTACTACTTCAAGAAAGAGCTTAAATTTGCGTAAGTATCCCTTATTGCAGAAAAATTAAATATATTTTTAATGGTAATAGACTCGCCCTGTATTGGGACTTAAAAGTTTAAAACGTAACTGGTTAAATGTTGATGTCTAAACAACCGAGAAACAGTCATCTATGGATGTAAAAGTAACTTTTTTTTTGCAGGACGACACCAACTATAAAATAGTGGTCAACATAAAAGTGTCGGAGCTCGAAAATCCTGAGTCAACTAAGTTATTAATTTGTACGGCAAATGTGCAAGATTTAGATAGTACACTTACTGTTACCAACAATAGATGTCAGGAGCATGGAGTTCAAAATCTGCCTGAGAACGGAACTCAGGTACAGGCGCCGCTAGTGGAAGTCACAGAACCCACAAAAAGAAAACCGATAGAACTTGACAATGAAGTTCAACGAATGAATGTCGATGTAAGTAATTTTTTCTTTATCCTTGAATTAATTGTTATTTACTAAGCATAACATCTGTATCTATATCACTACATAGTATAAAACAAAGTTGCTTCCCGCGTCTGTCTGTCCCTATGTATGCTTAGATCTTTAAAACTACGCAACGGATTTTGATGCGGATTTTTTAAATAGAGTGATTCAAGAGGAAGGTTTATATGTATAATAAGCATATTAGCGTAACCGTGCGAAGCCGGGGCGGGTCGCTAGTTTATTTATAAAAATCAATGCCACTTTTCGTTGTTATTTTATAACTCAAGACAACTGGACTGAGTTTGCTAATTTTGGTCTTGAATTATTTGTGGAGGTCCAGGGTAAGTTTAAAAGGAGAGAAAGGGGTAGAGTAGAGTAGGGTAGGGGTAGATTAGGGTAGGGTAGCTGTTTAGTAGGGTAGGGGTAGTGTAGGGTAGGGTAGAGGTAGTACAGGGTGGGGTAGTGGGTAGAGTAGGGTAGGGGTAGAGTGGGTTAGGGGTAGAGCAGGGTAGGCCCCTGATGTGAGTAAGCAAACTTTTTACCCTTCATAAGGGCCCACAAATTATTTTTTATATGGGACCCCCCACCAAGGTACGCTACTCCACTGCTTTGTATATTTATTGGTTTCCGAATAAATTAGTAAAGAAGAGTTAACATTTTGTACTTTAAATATAGTCTACAAATACCTACGCTGTAAGGTCCAGATAACCTCTTATCTGGTCTGGTCAGTGTACGCTCAGCATGAATGAAGTCCGAGGTGACCCAGAATCACAATAATTATAATATGTCAAGGAAAAAATATGTACCTATCATTATATAAATAACTAAATACGCTAGCTCCTCTGTTTAATAGCTCCTCGACTAAGTACTAAATAGTTATCAGGATACCGGATTCTCTATTTGTAAAATAATTCGACGCCTATTTGCAAGAACTGTGCGTACTACAAGTGAATTTAAATAAAAGTATAAATGTCTCAAAATTGAAAATATTTAATAAGAAATCAATGACTCGGGCGGGACTCGAACTCGCGATCTCTGGCGAACCATCGCTTTTATACCAACTAAGCCCGAAGAGCAAAACACGTGCATAAACATGAAAACATACACAAAATTATGTCGCAAATTCTTTGTTGTCAAAAAGGAAACGAGTGAGTTATATTTTTATGAATCTATTAATACCATAAATTCCTGTACAACACGAGGTAAAAATATTAATAATAAATAAATCTATAACAAAATTAGACATCATTGTTCTTCGAGCATGCATTTGGCAAGAGGCCAGGTCCTCGTATTGACGTGAGAAGACTTGGTTGCCTGTATGTAGTGACTGTTGACAATACTTTTGTTTTGTACGTAAATAAAACGAGATAACTTAACACTTTCTAATATTAGAATGTTCTCTTAAATACAGTGTAGTCACATACAAAAATATTATTAAATGCCCAAATACCCAGTCTAGAAAAATATAGAATAGAATGTAGGTATGTTCATTTGTAAAAATATAGTGAAAAAAGTTATTTTATGTCTCATTGATCCACCATTTCTGTTGTAGAAGTATTCATTAAAGCTAATTAATACACATTATAAAAAAATACCTTATAGATATAAAAATATTCTCAATTTTCAAATCTTTATCTGATACTAATAGTATTTTGTCATCAATATAATCATTAATTATAATATGTATATTAGCATTTAATTAATAATAAATCAAATAATTTATAAGCATTGCGCTTTACTTTAAAATAAATTAATATGTTTTGCGCCATTTGCGCCATCCAAAGAAATTAACCTTTGGTAAAGTTGCGCTCAAAAGGCAAAGTTGCCACAGTTGAATTGTATTGTGACTTATTCGAATCATATTACTCGGCATGTGTTACAGTTAGAAAGCATCGGTGACGGTCGCGTTATGCACGACATTCCTCGGGCGCTTAGAAAAACAATTTTACAAATAAATAATAATGTTTACGAGTTTACAAACATACCGATTAGCAAACAACACAGTGGCATATCCGTTTAACTATTACTTGCATACGCTAGATAACTTTGTTCTTATTTGTTTACAAATACGTAATAGTGTAATCAGTTGTGGTTGATTACTGTCGTTGCAATAGAATAAATTTGCGCCTACTGTATTTTGGGGATTCCCCAACATACAGTAGGCGCAAACTTACTCGGACGGGCTGAAGTTAGGCTTTTGGACTTTTCGCGTAAAATAGCTCAGTTACAAAAAGCCTCTTGTCAACATTTAGTTCCTAATGGTGCTAATTCTCTTGCACACACTCTTAACTAATTTAGACTCATTATCTCTCTATCTAACAAAAATCATTAGAAAAGGATAGAACATTTTTAGAGCTGTCAAACTAGTCCATTTGCGTGATATCAACGAGAATTTAGTCGGCATGTCATCGGTCTTGTCTAATTTCACGTCAATTGCAAGGACGTAGACTAATTTGACAGCTCTAATTTGATAGTTCAATTTGCTGTCCTTTTTCTATGGTGTTTAATAGAAAGAGATGTAGTTGGACTAAAATTAGTTTAGCGGGATGTACAAGAGAATCAGCACAATATGTCGTGTTCGTGACTAACTTTAGCCCGGTAGATAGTTTGCGCCTACTGTATTTTGGGGATTCCTATTTCGTATAGTACTCGACGAGTATCAAAACATTACGTATGCGCGTGAGTGTCTAATGTGCATAACTCATGACTCATGGTTATCAGCCAATCACAGTCTACTGCTATCCTCGCCTATATTGCGTGACATTTCTACGCCTGATGCAAACGTCATCCAATAAATCCTTACGTCATCGGTTCTAGGTGGCACTAGTTCTTCCCACGCTGTATGTGTATAATTTACATTATATTTTTACTAGTCAAAGAATTGGGCAAAACATATTGAATAATTGACTCGATTATTATGAATAAATAAATTTTTATTTTGACGATATCTCGTCCTGCAATGACCTCATCTGTTGAGCAAATAGAATTCTTAGATGACGTGGCCTTCAGTTGCAAATGCGAGAAGTCGCGTGTTTAATACTGTGTTAATTTAAGTTTAGTTATACAGATTTAAATATTTATGTTTTCCTTATAGCAATCACTACATATTATTATAACACGAAGTCCCCCGCGTCTGTCTGTTTGTCTGTTCGCGATAAACTCAAAAACTACTGCACCGATTTTTATGCTGTTTTCACCAATGGATAGAGTGGTTCTCGAGGAAGGTTTTTGTAAATAATATGTCAAGTTTTTTTTACACATTGGCTAAAATATATTGATAATTGTTAGAGGTGTCGGTAAAAAGAAGCTGGGTTGCGGGAACGGGATCAAAATTTCATGATTACTTTTGGTCGCGATAACCGACATCTACGCGGGCAAAGCTGCGGGCATCAGCTAGTATTATAATTTAAATTAAAGTATTATAATTAAATTTACACTTGCTTATAACCACTTGACAGTCTGGGTAGGTAATATGTATTTGTAAATGCCTTGATTATAAGGACACACCACTCACCCCCGACACTCCATAGAAATAAACTCATATAATTTCGTACAATGAATATAGTTATGAAAAATCGCAACAGTCCATGCGCGCCTTGGGTTCGAATATGAGATTTCTGACTTGCCAGTCAACGGTCATACCACTAGGCTATCATGACTCGCGACGGCTATCGGTAATAATCGGTGATCTGGCAGGAACTGCGAAGCCATTTTTTCTTTGGTCTACCTCTATTCAAAGGCATATTTATAATGCACAAACTATAAGATCGCTAGAAATGACAGGAATATTTAAATAAAAGGGGTTACATCATAAACAATACATGCTACATAATCTACAAAAGTAAATGTCTTTTGATAAGCCTTAAATCTTATGACTTTAACACGTAATTTAAGATGAATCTGTAAACATTATCAAATAAACTATACATGACAAAGTCATTAAAATTAATGTGGATTGCATTTTATTAAGATGAGTATACACGAGAGCACTGACTTGAGTTGTAACAGAAGAATTAAATAAATAAATAAACATCGAGCAGTTCTAATGTGTCACCCTTTCCCGCACCGAACATTGAGCACTACGCCGACGCTCTATTCTTTGTTACATCTTGATTTTATAAATATCGAACGAATGCAAGTGTTTAACATTTCAATTAAGTATAACATTTGCAGGATGGTTACATTATATAAAAATGCTTTTTTAAATTAAGCTTTTGCCTGTATTGTGCCTTTTGTAACAACGTTACATTACACGGAAATGCTCGAGGAACTGGTCTGGTCTATACTCACCTTTATAATTTATTTCGTGTTTGTGTAATCAAGTGCTACTGCCTGTCATTACTATAATGACCAGAGCTATTGTAAATTGTACAACTGTAATGATTAAAGCATAAACACTTGTTTATTATTATCGATGCACATCTCAGTGTTGCTATGATGCACTCTTTCTTTTGTATGGTTAATATTTTTAATTTTTGTACTCGGTAAAGGAAAACATTGAGGGAAAACCCATGCTTGCGAGAGATTATTATGAAGGTGTGTGCACATTTCTGTGTGGTGTTCAAAATGTTGCGCTATAATATTTTACCACCATAAAACTATTTTTTTAGAGGTATAGGCACCTCTGACTTTTCGTAAGTTATGTGCGTTTTATAAATTAATTATCACTCTCCGTGCCTCGGATAGCACGTTAAGCTGTTGGCCCCGGCTGTCAATTGTAGATCTTTGACAGTCGTTACGGGTAGTCAGAAGCCCGAAAGTCTGACAACCAGTCTTACCAAGGGGTATCGTGTAACCCAGTATCTGGGTTGTGGAGGTCTGATAGGCAGTCGCTCCATGTAAAACACTGGTATTCAGCTGCATCCGGTAAGACTGGAAGCCGACCCCAACATAGTTGGGAAAAGGCTAGGCAGATGATGAAAACTATTTTTTTAGAATCTTGTTTCTATAAATATTAATGGTATGAAGAATTGTAAGAAGTAAAGAATTGTAGCATTGGTGGCTAGTGGTATGACCGTCGACTGACAAGTCAGAGGTCTCGAGTTCGATCCCAAGGCACGCACTTCTTACAATCAGATGATTCGCCTGTTCGTTTACCCCATTTTCTTTAAAATAAACATGGGGTAATTAAGTCAATTTTTATATTTGTTGCAGATTACTTCTGGTGAACAGTTTATTGCGATACCCCGTGACCAACCGGCCGCGCCATGTGTTGGATGCGCTACTCATGTGAACCCACAGGCTCCCGGGGTCACTGACCTCGCTAACTTGGGAGTCAGGCAGCTAGACCTTCACGAACCTA
The DNA here is from genome assembly GCA_936450705.2 of Protodeltote pygarga. Classification (NCBI taxonomy): domain Eukaryota; kingdom Metazoa; phylum Arthropoda; class Insecta; order Lepidoptera; family Noctuidae; genus Protodeltote; species Protodeltote pygarga. The sequence goes on from OW388266.2 coordinate 10,518,289, forward strand.
CCATCAAACATACCTTGGAAAGTGTATTAGATGTAGAAAGACAGGTTCAAGTAAGTAAAATTATTAAAAGATCTTCTATACTAAAATTAAGCAGTCTTCCTTCGTTTTTGCGCACGTTTAAGTGTTAACTGACATGAGAAAGGGTTAATTACAGCCCGTAAGTCAATACAACCAGTAATGATCTATTGCTGTCTGTTACCAATACTGTCCAGCTGGGCAATGTCCTTCAGCACATTTAAGGGGAAACGTGAGAAAGATTCTTCACCATGTTGACCCATGGCGTGTTGGTCTCGGTTTGTGGCTGGTGACTGTCCAAAATAATCAAGCTAACTGAATGTCTTTTGTCCCGGCGGGTAGCTTAAAATGGAATCTCTTTTGAATGACATTCTTCATAGTAATATAATACTTTAAAAAAATAGGCAACCCTATTCTAAATACTGCCCAAGTTCAAGATGGGCTTGCAATCAAAGTTGTGTAAATTATAATTTTGCTTCATTTATTTAAGAGCCATGCTCTTGGCTTTGTAAATTTACTTTTGTAATTTCTATTAGGCATTATTAATACGTTGCTAAAGTATTATTATTATTTGTATTCACGGGCTCTCTTCCAAAAGAAAGAGACCCGGTCCTTTGGAGGGCTTGCGTATTGACACAGGTCCAACACGTAGAGGCCCTTTTGAGAACTTTAATCTACTTCGGCTTAAACGGCTTCACTATAGGAATGCAGTCCTGGTTGGTGTCCAGCGAATGCAGGACTGTTGTAAAATAAAATAGTAAAATTAATGTGTCTATTGTGTTGGGTGATAAATTAATTGATTAACTTGTATAAGCCGGAAGAAAATGGCACCTTCCTTTCAACTTTAAAATTGAACTTCGTTGGCAGTTGGTGACTCGTCAACTCACTAAATGGACTCCAAAAAGCCGCAATTTTTACTATTATTAGCCCAGGATGTCCCATTTCTGAGCAAAGGTCTCTCTCCTCATTTCTCCGCAATCTCCTCTTTTTTCCTGCCAGTCAGGAACTGATCGTTTCCTTCCTGCTAACAATAACTGTATTAACGTTTTTTTTGCAGGTTGTTAACGGAGTCCGTTATATTTTAACTCTATCTATAAACTTTAACGATTGCTCCGAAATACAGTCTGAAAACTGTGCTTCCTCTAAAATATGTAAGATAAATATCTTAGTAAAACCTTGGGTTAAACTTTCCAATGGAGCTAATTATCGATCAATCCTATCAAATAATTGTACCGAAGATTGGCAATTTGGTGAGACTGGTGAAGTTTTGCCTGAGCTGCCTACTGGAGGTGGTAGTAATACAGAATTGAATGGAAATACCTCTATAGATCATGACACAAATCTACAGGCAAAACATAATACAGATCTTCAATCTTCGCCGAACCAGGAAAGAACCCTCACCGACGAGGAATTAAAAAATTTACAGGATCAAATAATTCCGAACGGTGAGCCAGAACACACGGTGGCATATAGTATATCGACTCCAGATACACTCAGTGTCAATAAGGAACATGTTTTTAAAGTTAATTCGAATAGATATAACGAAAATTTCATCCCTGTTACTGAATCAGAAAAAACAGAACAACAATCAACAATAATTTCAGATAAAAAAAAAGCTATAGATGAACTGTTAAATTTTTTTGATTTCACGGGGTATCAACGTACATCTGAAGCTGTAAAAGACAATCGGAGAATAAAGAGAAGTTATGATGATGATTTGCAAGTACTTTCCCTCGCAGAAGATTTTCGTGACATTAAACAAAGCATTGAAAGTGCAAAATTCGTGTACGAAATGGCCCGAGCTATGGTTGAATATTTAAATGAAATGGATATAGAAGTAAAAAATAGAGCTGTTAAGAATGTCATAAAAGCTGAAGAAGAAATAGAAAATCTTCAGCGGTTTATGTACATTCAAGCCCAGGTTACTACACCTTGTGATAAAGTGGAATGCGAACCAAAAGACGCGGTAATTCTCATTTGTAACGGTGTCATAGATAGCACTAAGAAAAACAATCCTCAAATTTTAAATGCATTTTGTTATAATGATAACAAAGAAAGTGATTACAGAGATGTTGTTAAAGATATAGATCTTCACGATCCGGTACTTCAAAGCTTGGCCAAAGAAGCAGTTATAAAAATTGAATCTGAATCAAACTCTCAGTATGCTATAAGAATAAATAAAATTGTGGCAGCTAATACTCAAATAACGTCAGGCACTTTGTCAAAATTATCCATTATTATTGATAACATAAATTGCAATAAAAGCGTTCCTTGGGCATTACGGGTAAACTGTACAGTTATAGAACAATTGGGTTCAAAAATTTGTGAAGTTATCATCCATGAAAGGTACTGGCTTAAAGAAAGAAAAATAATATATTCCTGCACTGTAAGACCAGCTGATATAAGAATTACTACATCTAAAGCGCTTGATAAGAATATGACTGTAAATGATCCAAAAATAAATGAAATGTTACAAGAAGCGATACAATACTTAGAAACACAATCTAATCGTAATAACAAACAAAAAATTGTTAGCATCAAATCAATTTCGACTCAAATTATTGCCGGATTTTTAACTAAAATAGAATTCATTGTCGGCTATACAAATTGCACATACGACAATTACGCAAGAGATCAGGTAAACGAATGTGAATTGTTAGCAAACGAAAAACTTCGTTTATGTAAAGCTCAAATTTGGGATAGGACATGGATTATGGATGGAAGACAAGTTGAAGTTTCATGTGACGATGTTGACGAAAGCAATGAAATTGATAAAATCTTGAAAAAGAGATCTATAGCAGATAAAAGTCAGCTAGATTATTTAGATGACAAGAATAAAAATAATACCTATAAAATGTTAGCTACTGAATCTCTAAAGAAGTTTCTTCACTCTTCATCTATTCGACAACATTATGAAGTCATAAAAGTTAATCGAGTTACTACTCGAGATGTTTCTGGAAAGTTAACAAGAATCGAATTTACTATCTCTCCTACGGATTGTGTATTACAAAGTAACGGACAACCGTCATCATTTAAATGTAATGTGGTGAATCCTAACATTGTATCTCACTGTCACTCTAAAATTTTAGAACAAGTATGGCTGAAAAAAAAACAATATGTTGTAAATTGTAACATTAAAGATCAAAACTTGCATTTAGATGCAGTGGAGAAAAAAAACCATACTGATTTTAAATATTACCTATTAGCTGAAGAGTCAATGAACAAATATCTTCATGATACCGGTAACTTCACAAGTTACAGAATAGTCAGAATAGAAAATGTTACAACTCAAATGGTCTCTGGATTGCTTACGACCATTGACTTTGTTATATCTCCTAATAACGCCAGCAATACCATACGTTGCAATTCGAAAATATTGCAGAAACCTCGCCTAGCCACTAAGAATATCAATGTAACTTGCCAAATTCAAGAAAATAATAATATTAATGCCTTGATAGAAAATAAGCTAGATAACCCAAAATACATGCAAATTGCCGTCGAATCCCTGCAGAAATATATAAAAGATAATCCTGACTCAAATCTTATTCGCGTAACTTTTGTTGTCGAAGCCGAAGTTATTCCACTAACTGGTGGATTAACTAAAATTCAATATGTAGCATCCAGAGCTGAAAATGACGATGGCGACACTCTTTGTAATGCTGAATTTTGGGATCAAGGGCAATCAAGAAGTCATATTAATGTGAAATGTCATTTGATAGGAGCAGTAGTAAGAAAATCTGAAATTACTGCCGAAGATCCAAATTACTTACATTATGTACAATTAGCAGAGGAATCATTACAAAAATATATTCAAAGCATTAACAACTCAAAATTTTACTCTGTAATTGGCTTAGAAAGTGTAAACGTTAAGTGGGACGACGGTATTAAAACAATTATAAATTTTACAATATCACCAGTAGATTTAGACAATAATGATATTGAAGGAAAATGGTGCAGTTCCCAAATACGAGAACAGCCATGGTTAAATAAGAAACATATTGATATCAGTTGCAAAGTGGACAAAGAGTTATACCGAACAAAAAGACAAGTTTTAGACAGTAGTTCTAAACAGACCCAACAATTGATACAACTTTCAAAACCCAATGGCGTACCAGGTGGCTTAGCCGAACAAGATCCAAGTGATCCTAAATACAAATCATTAGCTGAAGAATCGCTGCAAAAATATGTACAAGATGTTGGAAGCACGCAAGAATTTAAATCGGTTAGAGTTGAAAAAGTGTCTACGCAAGTGGTTTCCGGATCTTTGACTCGCATCGACTTTGTAGCGTCTACCAGTACGGGTCAAGACGAAATAAAATGCCACTCCGAAATATGGGAACAACCTTGGGTTAACAAAAAAGAGATCAAAGTGTCATGCCAGATCGGCAATCAAAGAAAGAAACGGGGCGCCGCACTCGCAGGTGGCTTAACTGAAAAAGATCCAAGTGATCCTAAATACAAATCGTTAGCTGAAGAATCGTTGCAAAAATATGTACAAGATGTTGGAAGCACGCAAAAATTTCATTCGGTTAGAATTGAAAATGTGACTACGCAAGTGGTTTCCGGATTGCTAACTCACATTCATTTTGTAGCGTCTGCTAATGAGGGTCAAGACAAAATAAAATGCCACTCCGAAATATGGGAACAACCTTGGGTTAACAAAAAAGAGATCAAAGTGTCATGCCAGATCGACAATCAAAGAAAGAAACGGGGCGCCGCACTCCCAGGTGGCTTAACCGAACAAGATCCAAGTGATCCTAAATACAAATCGTTAGCTGAAGAATCGCTGCAAAAATATGTACAAGATGGTGGAAGCACGCAAGAATTTAAATCGGTTAGAGTTGAAAAAGTGTCTACGCAAGTGGTTTCCGGATCTTTGACTCGCATCGATTTTGTAGCGTCTACTAGTACGGGTCAAGACGAAATAAAATGCCACTCCGAAATATGGGAACAACCTTGGGTTAACAAAAAAGAGATCAAAGTGTCATGTCAGATCGACAATCAAAGGAAGAAACGGGGCGCCGCACTCCCAGGTGGCTTAACCGAACAAGATCCAAGTGATCCTAAATACAAATCGTTAGCTGAAGAATCGCTGCAAAAGTATGTACAAGATGGTGGAAGCACGCAAGAATTTAAATCGGTTAGAGTTGAAAAAGTGTCTACGCAAGTGGTTTCCGGATCTTTGACTCGCATCGATTTTGTAGCGTCTACCAGTACGGGTCAAGACGAAATAAAATGCCACTCCGAAATATGGCAACAACCTTGGATTAACAAAAAAGAGATCAAAGTGTCATGCCAGATCGACAATCAAAGAAAGAAACGGGGCGCCGCACTCCCAGGTGGCTTAACCGAACAAGATCCAAGTGATCCTAAATACAAATCGTTAGCTGAAGAATCGCTGCAAAAATATGTACAAGATGGTGGAAGCACGCAAGAATTTAAATCGGTTAGAGTTGAAAAAGTGTCTACGCAAGTGGTTTCCGGATCTTTGACTCGCATCGATTTTGTAGCGTCTACCAGTACGGGTCAAGACGAAATAAAATGCCACTCCGAAATATGGGAACAACCTTGGGTTAACAAAAAAGAGATCAAAGTGTCATGTCAGATCGACAATCAAAGGAAGAAACGGGGCGCCGCACTCCCAGGTGGCTTAACCGAACAAAATCCAAGTGATCCTAAATACAAATCGTTAGCTGAAGAATCGCTGCAAAAGTATGTACAAGATGGTGGAAGCACGCAAGAATTTAAATCGGTTAGAGTTGAAAAAGTGTCTACGCAAGTGGTTTCCGGATCTTTGACTCGCATCGATTTTGTAGCGTCTACCAGTACGGGTCAAGACGAAATAAAATGCCACTCCGAAATATGGGAACAACCTTGGGTTAACAAAAAAGAGATCAAAGTGTCATGTCAGATCGACAATCAAAGGAAGAAACGGGGCGCCGCACTCCCAGGTGGCTTAACCGAACAAGATCCAAGTGATCCTAAATACAAATCGTTAGCTGAAGAATCGCTGCAAAAGTATGTACAAGATGGTGGAAGCACGCAAGAATTTAAATCGGTTAGAGTTGAAAAAGTGTCTACGCAAGTGGTTTCCGGATCTTTGACTCGCATCGATTTTGTAGCGTCTACCAGTACGGGTCAAGACGAAATAAAATGCCACTCCGAAATATGGGAACAACCTTGGGTTAACAAAAAAGAGATCAAAGTGTCATGTCAGATCGACAATCAAAGGAAGAAACGGGGCGCCGCACTCCCAGGTGGCTTAACCGAACAAGATCCAAGTGATCCTAAATACAAATCGTTAGCTGAAGAATCGCTGCAAAAGTATGTACAAGATGGTGGAAGCACGCAAGAATTTAAATCGGTTAGAGTTGAAAAAGTGTCTACGCAAGTGGTTTCCGGATCTTTGACTCGCATCGATTTTGTAGCGTCTACCAGTACGGGTCAAGACGAAATAAAATGCCACTCCGAAATATGGGAACAACCTTGGGTTAACAAAAAAGAGATCAAAGTGTCATGTCAGATCGACAATCAAAGGAAGAAACGGGGCGCCGCACTCCCAGGTGGCTTAACCGAACAAGATCCAAGTGATCCTAAATACAAATCGTTAGCTGAAGAATCGCTGCAAAAGTATGTACAAGATGGTGGAAGCACGCAAGAATTTAAATCGGTTAGAGTTGAAAAAGTGTCTACGCAAGTGGTTTCCGGATCTTTGACTCGCATCGATTTTGTAGCGTCTACCAGTACGGGTCAAGACGAAATAAAATGCCACTCCGAAATATGGGAACAACCTTGGGTTAACAAAAAAGAGATCAAAGTGTCATGTCAGATCGACAATCAAAGGAAGAAACGGGGCGCCGCACTCCCAGGTGGCTTAACCGAACAAGATCCAAGTGATCCTAAATACAAATCGTTAGCTGAAGAATCGCTGCAAAAATATGTACAAGATGGTGGAAGCACGCAAGAATTTAAATCGGTTAGAGTTGAAAAAGTGTCTACGCAAGTGGTTTCCGGATCTTTGACTCGCATCGATTTTGTAGCGTCTACCAGTACGGGTCAAGACGAAATAAAATGCCACTCCGAAATATGGGAACAACCTTGGGTTAACAAAAAAGAGATCAAAGTGTCATGTCAGATCGACAATCAAAGGAAGAAACGGGGCGCCGCACTCCCAGGTGGCTTAACCGAACAAGATCCAAGTGATCCTAAATACAAATCGTTAGCTGAAGAATCGCTGCAAAAATATGTACAAGATGGTGGAAGCACGCAAGAATTTAAATCGGTTAGAGTAGAAAAAGTGTCTACGCAAGTGGTTTCCGGATCTTTGACTCGCATCGATTTTGTAGCGTCTACCAGTACGGGTCAAGACGAAATAAAATGCCACTCCGAAATATGGGAACAACCTTGGGTTAACAAAAAAGAGATCAAAGTGTCATGTCAGATCGACAATCAAAGGAAGAAACGGGGCGCCGCACTCCCAGGTGGCTTAACCGAACAAGATCCAAGTGATCCTAAATACAAATCGTTAGCTGAAGAATCGCTGCAAAAGTATGTACAAGATGGTGGAAGCACGCAAGAATTTAAATCGGTTAGAGTTGAAAAAGTGTCTACGCAAGTGGTTTCCGGATCTTTGACTCGCATCGATTTTGTAGCGTCTACCAGTACGGGTCAAGACGAAATAAAATGCCACTCCGAAATATGGGAACAACCTTGGGTTAACAAAAAAGAGATCAAAGTGTCATGTCAGATCGACAATCAAAGGAAGAAACGGGGCGCCGCACTCCCAGGTGGCTTAACCGAACAAGATCCAAGTGATCCTAAATACAAATCGTTAGCTGAAGAATCGCTGCAAAAGTATGTACAAGATGGTGGAAGCACGCAAGAATTTAAATCGGTTAGAGTTGAAAAAGTGTCTACGCAAGTGGTTTCCGGATCTTTGACTCGCATCGATTTTGTAGCGTCTACCAGTACGGGTCAAGACGAAATAAAATGCCACTCCGAAATATGGGAACAACCTTGGGTTAACAAAAAAGAGATCAAAGTGTCATGTCAGATCGACAATCAAAGGAAGAAACGGGGCGCCGCACTCCCAGGTGGCTTAACCGAACAAGATCCAAGTGATCCTAAATACAAATCGTTAGCTGAAGAATCGCTGCAAAAGTATGTACAAGATGGTGGAAGCACGCAAGAATTTAAATCGGTTAGAGTTGAAAAAGTGTCTACGCAAGTGGTTTCCGGATCTTTGACTCGCATCGATTTTGTAGCGTCTACCAGTACGGGTCAAGACGAAATAAAATGCCACTCCGAAATATGGGAACAACCTTGGGTTAACAAAAAAGAGATCAAAGTGTCATGTCAGATCGACAATCAAAGGAAGAAACGGGGCGCCGCACTCCCAGGTGGCTTAACCGAACAAGATCCAAGTGATCCTAAATACAAATCGTTAGCTGAAGAATCGCTGCAAAAGTATGTACAAGATGGTGGAAGCACGCAAGAATTTAAATCGGTTAGAGTTGAAAAAGTGTCTACGCAAGTGGTTTCCGGATCTTTGACTCGCATCGATTTTGTAGCGTCTACCAGTACGGGTCAAGACGAAATAAAATGCCACTCCGAAATATGGGAACAACCTTGGGTTAACAAAAAAGAGATCAAAGTGTCATGTCAGATCGACAATCAAAGGAAGAAACGGGGCGCCGCACTCCCAGGTGGCTTAACCGAACAAGATCCAAGTGATCCTAAATACAAATCGTTAGCTGAAGAATCGCTGCAAAAGTATGTACAAGATGGTGGAAGCACGCAAGAATTTAAATCGGTTAGAGTTGAAAAAGTGTCTACGCAAGTGGTTTCCGGATCTTTGACTCGCATCGATTTTGTAGCGTCTACCAGTACGGGTCAAGACGAAATAAAATGCCACTCCGAAATATGGGAACAACCTTGGGTTAACAAAAAAGAGATCAAAGTGTCATGTCAGATCGACAATCAAAGGAAGAAACGGGGCGCCGCACTCCCAGGTGGCTTAACCGAACAAGATCCAAGTGATCCTAAATACAAATCGTTAGCTGAAGAATCGCTGCAAAAATATGTACAAGATGGTGGAAGCACGCAAGAATTTAAATCGGTTAGAGTTGAAAAAGTGTCTACGCAAGTGGTTTCCGGATCTTTGACTCGCATCGATTTTGTAGCGTCTACCAGTACGGGTCAAGACGAAATAAAATGCCACTCCGAAATATGGGAACAACCTTGGGTTAACAAAAAAGAGATCAAAGTGTCATGTCAGATCGACAATCAAAGGAAGAAACGGGGCGCCGCACTCCCAGGTGGCTTAACCGAACAAGATCCAAGTGATCCTAAATACAAATCGTTAGCTGAAGAATCGCTGCAAAAATATGTACAAGATGGTGGAAGCACGCAAGAATTTAAATCGGTTAGAGTTGAAAAAGTGTCTACGCAAGTGGTTTCCGGATCTTTGACTCGCATCGATTTTGTAGCGTCTACCAGTACGGGTCAAGACGAAATAAAATGCCACTCCGAAATATGGGAACAACCTTGGGTGAACAAAAAAGAGATCAAAGTGTCATGTCAGATCGACAATCAAAGGAAGAAACGGGGCGCCGCACTCCCAGGTGGCTTAACCGAACAAGATCCAAGTGATCCTAAATACAAATCGTTAGCTGAAGAATCGCTGCAAAAGTATGTACAAGATGGTGGAAGCACGCAAGAATTTAAATCGGTTAGAGTTGAAAAAGTGTCTACGCAAGTGGTTTCCGGATCTTTGACTCGCATCGATTTTGTAGCGTCTACCAGTACGGGTCAAGACGAAATAAAATGCCACTCCGAAATATGGGAACAACCTTGGGTTAACAAAAAAGAGATCAAAGTGTCATGTCAGATCGACAATCAAAGGAAGAAACGGGGCGCCGCACTCCCAGGTGGCTTAACCGAACAAGATCCAAGTGATCCTAAATACAAATCGTTAGCTGAAGAATCGCTGCAAAAGTATGTACAAGATGGTGGAAGCACGCAAGAATTTAAATCGGTTAGAGTTGAAAAAGTGTCTACGCAAGTGGTTTCCGGATCTTTGACTCGCATCGATTTTGTAGCGTCTACCAGTACGGGTCAAGACGAAATAAAATGCCACTCCGAAATATGGGAACAACCTTGGGTTAACAAAAAAGAGATCAAAGTGTCATGTCAGATCGACAATCAAAGGAAGAAACGGGGCGCCGCACTCCCAGGTGGCTTAACCGAACAAGATCCAAGTGATCCTAAATACAAATCGTTAGCTGAAGAATCGCTGCAAAAATATGTACAAGATGGTGGAAGCACGCAAGAATTTAAATCGGTTAGAGTTGAAAAAGTGTCTACGCAAGTGGTTTCCGGATCTTTGACTCGCATCGATTTTGTAGCGTCTACCAGTACGGGTCAAGACGAAATAAAATGCCACTCCGAAATATGGGAACAACCTTGGGTTAACAAAAAAGAGATCAAAGTGTCATGTCAGATCGACAATCAAAGGAAGAAACGGGGCGCCGCACTCCCAGGTGGCTTAACCGAACAAGATCCAAGTGATCCTAAATACAAATCGTTAGCTGAAGAATCGCTGCAAAAGTATGTACAAGATGGTGGAAGCACGCAAGAATTTAAATCGGTTAGAGTTGAAAAAGTGTCTACGCAAGTGGTTTCCGGATCTTTGACTCGCATCGATTTTGTAGCGTCTACCAGTACGGGTCAAGACGAAATAAAATGCCACTCCGAAATATGGGAACAACCTTGGGTGAACAAAAAAGAGATCAAAGTGTCATGTCAGATCGACAATCAAAGGAAGAAACGGGGCGCCGCACTCCCAGGTGGCTTAACCGAACAAGATCCAAGTGATCCTAAATACAAATCGTTAGCTGAAGAATCGCTGCAAAAATATGTACAAGATGGTGGAAGCACGCAAGAATTTAAATCGGTTAGAGTTGAAAAAGTGTCTACGCAAGTGGTTTCCGGATCTTTGACTCGCATCGATTTTGTAGCGTCTACCAGTACGGGTCAAGACGAAATAAAATGCCACTCCGAAATATGGGAACAACCTTGGGTGAACAAAAAAGAGATCAAAGTGTCATGTCAGATCGACAATCAAAGGAAGAAACGGGGCGCCGCACTCCCAGGTGGCTTAACCGAACAAGATCCAAGTGATCCTAAATACAAATCGTTAGCTGAAGAATCGCTGCAAAAGTATGTACAAGATGGTGGAAGCACGCAAGAATTTAAATCGGTTAGAGTTGAAAAAGTGTCTACGCAAGTGGTTTCCGGATCTTTGACTCGCATCGATTTTGTAGCGTCTACCAGTACGGGTCAAGACGAAATAAAATGCCACTCCGAAATATGGGAACAACCTTGGATTAACAAAAAAGAGATCAAAGTGTCATGCCAGATCGACAATCAAAGAAAGAAACGGGGCGCCGCACTCCCAGGTGGCTTAACCGAACAAGATCCAAGTGATCCTAAATACAAATCGTTAGCTGAAGAATCGCTGCAAAAATATGTACAAGATGGTGGAAGCACGCAAGAATTTAAATCGGTTAGAGTTGAAAAAGTGTCTACGCAAGTGGTTTCCGGATCTTTGACTCGCATCGATTTTGTAGCGTCTACCAGTACGGGTCAAGACGAAATAAAATGCCACTCCGAAATATGGGAACAACCTTGGGTTAACAAAAAAGAGATCAAAGTGTCATGTCAGATCGACAATCAAAGGAAGAAACGGGGCGCCGCACTCCCAGGTGGCTTAACCGAACAAGATCCAAGTGATCCTAAATACAAATCGTTAGCTGAAGAATCGCTGCAAAAGTATGTACAAGATGGTGGAAGCACGCAAGAATTTAAATCGGTTAGAGTTGAAAAAGTGTCTACGCAAGTGGTTTCCGGATCTTTGACTCGCATCGATTTTGTAGCGTCTACCAGTACGGGTCAAGACGAAATAAAATGCCACTCCGAAATATGGGAACAACCTTGGGTTAACAAAAAAGAGATCAAAGTGTCATGTCAGATCGACAATCAAAGGAAGAAACGGGGCGCCGCACTCCCAGGTGGCTTAACCGAACAAGATCCAAGTGATCCTAAATACAAATCGTTAGCTGAAGAATCGCTGCAAAAATATGTACAAGATGGTGGAAGCACGCAAGAATTTAAATCGGTTAGAGTTGAAAAAGTGTCTACGCAAGTGGTTTCCGGATCTTTGACTCGCATCGATTTTGTAGCGTCTACCAGTACGGGTCAGGACGAAATAAAATGCCACTCCGAAATATGGGAACAACCTTGGGTTAACAAAAAAGAGATCAAAGTGTCATGTCAGATCGACAATCAAAGGAAGAAACGGGGCGCCGCACTCCCAGGTGGCTTAACCGAACAAGATCCAAGTGATCCTAAATACAAATCGTTAGCTGAAGAATCGCTGCAAAAATATGTACAAGATGGTGGAAGCACGCAAGAATTTAAATCGGTTAGAGTTGAAAAAGTGTCTACGCAAGTGGTTTCCGGATCTTTGACTCGCATCGATTTTGTAGCGTCTACCAGTACGGGTCAAGACGAAATAAAATGCCACTCCGAAATATGGGAACAACCTTGGGTTAACAAAAAAGAGATCAAAGTGTCATGTCAGATCGACAATCAAAGGAAGAAACGGGGCGCCGCACTCCCAGGTGGCTTAACCGAACAAGATCCAAGTGATCCTAAATACAAATTGTTAGCTGAAGAATCGCTGCAAAAATATGTACAAGATGGTGGAAGCACGCAAGAATTTAAATCGGTTAGAGTTGAAAAAGTGTCTACGCAAGTGGTTTCCGGATCTTTGACTCGCATCGATTTTGTAGCGTCTACCAGTACGGGTCAAGACGAAATAAAATGCCACTCCGAAATATGGGAACAACCTTGGGTTAACAAAAAAGAGATCAAAGTGTCATGTCAGATCGACAATCAAAGGAAGAAACGGGGCGCCGCACTCCCAGGTGGCTTAACCGAACAAGATCCAAGTGATCCTAAATACAAATCGTTAGCTGAAGAATCGCTGCAAAAGTATGTACAAGATGGTGGAAGCACGCAAGAATTTAAATCGGTTAGAGTTGAAAAAGTGTCTACGCAAGTGGTTTCCGGATCTTTGACTCGCATCGATTTTGTAGCGTCTACCAGTACGGGTCAAGACGAAATAAAATGCCACTCCGAAATATGGGAACAACCTTGGGTTAACAAAAAAGAGATCAAAGTGTCATGCCAGATCGACAATCAAAGAAAGAAACGGGGCGCCGCACTCCCAGGTGGCTTAACCGAACAAGATCCAAGTGATCCTAAATACAAATCGTTAGCTGAAGAATCGCTGCAAAAATATGTACAAGATGGTGGAAGCACGCAAGAATTTAAATCGGTTAGAGTTGAAAAAGTGTCTACGCAAGTGGTTTCCGGATCTTTGACTCGCATCGATTTTGTAGCGTCTACCAGTACGGGTCAAGACGAAATAAAATGCCACTCCGAAATATGGGAACAACCTTGGGTTAACAAAAAAGAGATCAAAGTGTCATGTCAGATCGACAATCAAAGGAAGAAACGGGGCGCCGCACTCCCAGGTGGCTTAACCGAACAAGATCCAAGTGATCCTAAATACAAATCGTTAGCTGAAGAATCGCTGCAAAAGTATGTACAAGATGGTGGAAGCACGCAAGAATTTAAATCGGTTAGAGTTGAAAAAGTGTCTACGCAAGTGGTTTCCGGATCTTTGACTCGCATCGATTTTGTAGCGTCTACCAGTACGGGTCAAGACGAAATAAAATGCCACTCCGAAATATGGGAACAACCTTGGGTTAACAAAAAAGAGATCAAAGTGTCATGCCAGATCGACAATCAAAGAAAGAAACGGGGCGCCGCACTCCCAGGTGGCTTAACCGAACAAGATCCAAGTGATCCTAAATACAAATCGTTAGCTGAAGAATCGCTGCAAAAATATGTACAAGATGGTGGAAGCACGCAAGAATTTAAATCGGTTAGAGTTGAAAAAGTGTCTACGCAAGTGGTTTCCGGATCTTTGACTCGCATCGATTTTGTAGCGTCTACCAGTACGGGTCAAGACGAAATAAAATGCCACTCCGAAATATGGGAACAACCTTGGGTTAACAAAAAAGATTTTAATGTTAGCTGTAATGCTGATCATCTAAGTTTAAGGAAGAAGAGAGAAATCCAAGAAAATAATTATAAAAATGTTCAATTTGGAGGGCATGTCGAGGAGGATCTTGATCCAGACAAACAAGAATATAGATTACTAGCTGAAGAATCCTTACGAAAATACGAGCGAAAAAATAACATTTACCATAAAGTCCTTGAAGTAAAACGCGCTGAGAAGCGTGTTGTATCTGGTTTCAAGTACAAAATAAATTTTATTGCTGCACCAACAGAATGTCCTGCCAATATTACTAAAGTGCGAGCGCGTAGATGTGAAGCAATGGAAGATATTATTCTTTATTGTCACACTGAAATTTGGGATCGACCTTGGTTAAAACGAAAAAAAATTGACGTACAATGCAATGGTCCTGAAGAAGATAGTGATGACTATCGATCTGAACTACATGTCGCGCCAAAATCAAAAAAGACACAAAATTCCCATCATAAAAGTAATGACATAAAGAACATGCTAACAGCTCAAGAAGCAGCCGAGAGGTATATAATTACATCTAAAAGAAAATACGTTCATAAAGTAACTGATATCCATAGTGTAAGTGAAAATATAGCAGACGGTATAATCACTCAAATTGAATTTTCTATGTCACCTACAAATTGTTTGAGAAATGAGACAAGTGGTTCGACTGTATACGATATATGTGAATTCAAACTGCCACTGATTGTTTTCCATTGTAATGCAAAAATTTGGGATCGGTCTTACTTGAACATAGAGAAAGAGATTAAAGTTACCTGTAAAAAACTAAGCGAACTTAAAAAACATAAAAAACGAGAATTAGGAGTTGGAAATATAAGACAAATGGATGATGACGAAATATTAGATGAAGAAACTGCTTATTATTATGCGGATCGCGCAGTTCAGCATATCAATGATCGATCAGATTCTAATAACTTGCATAAATTAGTAACTATACATGCTATTCAACCAAGTACTCAAATGAACACACTAATGATTCGAATGTACCTTGAAATAGCCGAAACTTACTGTTTACGACATCATAAAAATAGAGTACTCTCTGAATGTGAAGAAATGGATGGTTTAAACCACAGGATATGTTTAGCCAGGCTTTGGCCTTCACCTGACGATGAATTAGTAGTAAGGCATGTATCCGTTGTATGTGATGATGAAGAAGACTTTGAGTCTATTACTGGTTTGCACTTAGGTGAGCTAATAAGGTTGTCCATCCAAGATCTAGAGCGGTCTCCTGATAATTATTACAAATTGATTCATCAAGGCGAGCCACAACTTATCCCTACCCTTGATTCCAAGTCTCCAATTAAAATGAACTTTATAGTCGCTACTACAAACTGCACTAAAGACGTAGATCTGAATAAAAATCCATTCCAATGTTTTATTGACTCCACTAGACCTTCTAAACCTTGTCATTCTTATATATGGTTATCTGCGGAATCAAGAATTATACGTTATCTTCGTGCTAATTGTAGAGTTCATATCCGCAGCAGAAGATCTCTTTCGGATTCAGCAAATGTAGCATCTGACAATTTAGAAATTCAGAAGTTAGTTATGGCGTCTATCCAAAAATTAGAAATGTCTTCGCTACACAGATATAAACAGAGAGTTCTACAGATCAACAGTCACTCCACCAAGTTAACTTCAGGAAAAGTAACTACTATTGATTTTGATGTCGGCTATACTTCATGTTTAAAATATGAATGGGTCGAAAACATAACTAGTTGCGATTTTCTCGAACATTTGCCGCGAAGACGTTGTGTGTCACAAATATGGGAAAGGTTATGGATCGACAACGGCAGGAATATTGATGTAACTTGTGTAGATGACGAGACACCTTTGGAAAATCATATTGAATTTGAAAGTGCAGAAATGGCTAATCAATTAGCTAATGAGGCGTTAAAATACATTGAGGCGAAGTACCCTCACCCGCAGAAGCAGAAAATTGTAAGAATATTCTCATTAGAAAAGCAAGTAATTGCTGGCGTTCATTACAGAATGAAAGTTGAAGTTGGTTACACGGACTGTTATGCCTTAAGCGAAGAAACTAATTGTAAGCTACAAGAAGGAACAAGTTTGAACAAGTTTTGTCGTATAAATGTTTGGCTTCGTCTTTGGACCGACCATCCTCCTAATTACCGAGTGTCTTGCGACTTCCAAGAAGGTGCAACACAGAATTGGTACCATCATGTACAAGCTGAACAATTGTTTTACAATTTTTTGACTTTGTACAGCCCAAGTTACATGAACGATTATTCTCAAGTGAAAAAAAGATTTGATATATTTAAGAATAATATAAAAAAGATTCACGAGTTTAATATTTATGAGAAAGGAACAGCGAGATACGGGGTGACACGTTTCACTGATTTGACTTATGAAGAATTTAGTAATAGATATATGGGTTTGAATACGAGTTTACGAAATGAGAACCAGGTTCCTATGAAGCAGGCTGCTATACCAGATATCAAAATTCCTCAGAACTTCGATTGGAGGGAATTTGACGCTGTGACCGAGGTAAAGGACCAAGGATCTTGCGGCAGTTGCTGGGCGTTTAGTGTCACAGGTGAGATTTAAATAAATTCACATTAAAAACCGCCAAGTGCGAGTCTGACGCGCGTTAAAAGTTTTTGTATACAGGGTTAAATTAAAAACACCGAAAACCCGAAAAGGGGTCATTAGTCTCATCATTATGAACAACTTTTACTATGGGACAAACCCTGAAATCGCGAAAAAAAAATCTGCTGTTTCATACAATTATGTTCACATAACTCAACAAAATATATGGGCAGCTTTTTTTAACTTCGCCCTGTATAGTTACTATATTTTAAGTACTATGATGGCAAAAAAATACCATAGTAGAACATTTTTGACACTTATTCTGTAAAAAAAACCAGTTTACCAAACAAATATGTATAACAGATTGACAGATGGTGTATATGTATCATGAACCTTGATTTGTAGTAATGTTAATCGAATCGAAGTAGCGCGATCACGAAAATGGAGCAGACGCATTTTAAAGTGACGTTTATTATGTGAGCGTGCCCTAATATTTTTTTTAATTTGTAGGGAACATTGAGGGCCAATGGAAGATGCAGTCTGGTCAGTTAGTCTCCCTCTCTGAACAAGAATTGGTAGATTGTGACAAGTTGGACGATGGCTGCAATGGTGGATTGCCTGACAACGCTTACAGGTAAAAGTTTATTTTATTTGAATACCATAAAAAGCCATGCTGTGTCGCCACATTTGTGTCGGTTCTACCGGGGTAGTACCACCAGTTGAACGAACAGCTTCTCCGCTTCCTGTGCCTGCTCTTCTAATTGAAATTGTTTACACAAAAAAGAAGGGGGCTCCTATACATGTAAAGTGTGGAAATATTTTTTTAAATGATGATGATGGAAATAATTAAAAAGGGCTTGTGCTAAGGATTCTGAAACCAATTTTTATTTATTTTTAAGGTTATTACTTTTCGAGCCATACCTATATATGTGCAAAATCCCCACACCCTAATTTCCGAAGTTTGATTGTTATATCTCTGCCATATTCATACAAAATGTTCTTCACAAGTCAACAAAAAAAAAACTTTTTTTGTGACTGTTAATGACTATTGTCTGCTTGTTTACATCGAAAAAAAAAACCAACGACTCAATTTATAAAAAAGAAAGTTTGCTTTTATACTTTATACGATGATATAAAAATATATGTATATGACTTTTGCCAAAAATGCTTAGACTACCTTAATAAGCAAGAGAGTGGGTTACTTACAAAAGCAAACTTTATGAGATAAAAATATAATTTCTTTTATTAATTAGGTATAAGATATCAAAATCGGGTACTCATATCTCAGGCACCAAATTCGTGTTGACTTGTGTTATTTACACACATAATATTGAACCTTTCGTGCACGAGTCCGACTCGCACTTGCCCGGATTTTTAATACTTCGTTACTGTTACTGTACTGTTACTGTCAGCCCATATCATCCCACTGCTGGGCAAAGGCCTCTCCCTCTGATTTCCACGTCTTTCGATCCAGAGCCAGTGTGGTCCAGTTGCTATTTGTTTTGTCCAATTCGTCCCGCCATCTCATCAATCTCATCTCATCAATACTTCGTAGGTGTATAAAATTCCTGATAAGAAAACTAAATTTATTATTAGGTACAAATATTGAGTTTATTATGGCGAGCCGAGACTGTTTCAAATTTGTTACATATGATTAATCATTTGATTTCATTACATTAGCGATTTTAAAAAAATGCATTATTTCTCGGATTAAGGATATTGGTTTTATTTTTAACAAGCTTTGGCTCGCGGCTTCACCCGCCTGGAGGTACGACCGGGACCAAAATATCGTATTTGTTATAATATAAATAAATCAGTCTGTAACTATCCCACTGCAGGACTAAGGCCTCTTTTCATATAAAGAAGGATTGAGCATTAATCACCACGACGGACGCTAGCCCAGACTATTAAGTCCAGGTTTCTTTAGGATATTTTTTTTTACCGTCAGAACGTGCAGTCTTAAATTAACTCGGAAAGTACTATTATGACATTGAAAAATTCACATTGGTACATGCATTATTATCTTATCTATCATATACATATACAGGCTGACTGGTGAGACACTAACAATACTGAAGGAGGGTACTCGGTACTTTAATTTCGTTATATTTACACTTTACAAAGATTTTTTTTGTATGTTTTTTACATATTTATACTCATTTTTTGCTTATTAAATAATTTCAATTTACAAATTATCCACACTTAAATTATTTGTAGGATATTTTGGTCAAAAATTAAGTACCTTTTTTATGATGTAAATAGGTATAACGAGAATCGGGTACTGAGTATTCCTTCAGTATTGTTAGTTAGTGTCTCACCAGTCAGCCTGTATATACCTTTCATCCTGACAAAAAGTACTGTTCCCGAGGAAAACAACAATAACATTCTTATGATAAAAGATGGCGACACGTGTATTTCGAATCACGATTGAAATTTAAATTTCACGCGAATGAAATCGCGAGCGAGAGCTACATAATCCTAATCTAAAACATGCATTCTTGGTGTAAATAAGTCTGATAATAAATATAATCACCGTTACAAATTGTAAATTGTAAGTATGTAACAATCGTAATACTTATATGTATACAATTTGGAGGAAATATTTTGCTGCATAATAATTATCTTTTTACTTCTTTTTGTATTCCTGGACACGGCTCGCGTAGTCCTCTCTCTAGAGCACTGACCACCGGTAGCTTGCACCCTGTTCCCGAATCCGGTGGGCTACTATGAAGATTTTCGTAGAAGCTTACATGTGTTCGTGTCAAATTGTTCAGTTTTGTATAGGTTTCAGTCATACCTTTTAAGAAAATGTAAAAATTAAATAGAATTTATGATATTTTTTTTATATATTCACGCCTGTATTCCCCAGGAGTGTAGGCAGAGGTGTGCAGTACACTCACGTTTCGCCGGATATGTTATAAGTCCCATGTAATAGGGGGCGAGCCTATTGTCATTAATCGGGCACAATTCCAGACGAATTTCCTAAAGGAAAAACCACCCAGTGTACCCAGGACCTCGTGCTCCGCAGTCGCGCTTGCTACCACTAGACCAACGAGGCAGTCATAGCAGTTGATGACATCTTGAAAAAATTCCACTCTTAACCAGCGTCCCTGATAACTTGACTCCTTTAGTGACTGTATGTTCTTGTTTATGTTTTATTATCCAGAGCGATCGAGCAACTAGGAGGCTTGGAGCTGGAGACGGACTACCCGTATGAAGGGGAGGATGACAAATGCTTGTTCAATAAGACATTAGCCAAAGTGCAGATCAGCGGCGCAGTTAACATCACTAGAAATGAAACACAGATGTCGCAGTGGCTTGTGCATAACGGACCTATTTCTATTGGTAAGTTTTTTTTTTTTAATTTATAGAGTCGTGTTCAAAGATATTTTTCTGTTTATGGTCACGCTTGATCACTATCTTACCTGTGGGGGTAGGAATTGGCCTTTCTTAACATTTTGTCGGTTTTATACAGGGTGAAAAAAAAAAACAAAGAAATAGCGAGTGTTTATTTAAAAAAAAATTACAGGAACGCGCCCAGTATAACAGCAGTCATCAGTAATGACGTGAGCTGTCAAATCACTTTGTCTGATCGTGCTTGCGCTAACGCATAGAATTATGTGTGGCTATTTAGAATTATATTATCGGTTTGTCATGTCCATGTGACATGTCCATAAATATGCCTTATTTAGACCTGGAAATTGAAATAATAAAGTTGATTACTAAAATAAAGACTCGCCGAAACCGAAAACATGACGATTAAAAACATAACCCTTCCTGACAGTCGGGTAATTATACAATGGATTATTAAAAGAACCATTTGTGTGCGAGTCCAACTCGCACTTGGCCAGTTTTTTAATAATATATTTTCGTATTTTCTGCAGGTATAAACGCGAACGCTATGCAGTTCTACATGGGAGGCATCTCGCATCCATGGAAGATGTTATGTAACCCTACCAATTTGGATCATGGCGTGCTCATTGTAGGATATGGTGTTAAAGGTATGACATTTTTTTTATTATTTATATTAAATTATGCCAGTAAGAAAGAAAGAAAAACGTTTTACTTTTTGCAACAACATGCACACACCAAACATTTTTGTGACCTAGAGATATTATCGGTACGATTGTTAAAAGTTTGTGGTTACAAGTCGTGATTACATAATATTATACAGGGTTATTTGTAACATTTTGCTGACTCATGTGAACATAAATGTATGAAATAGCTGTATTTTTTTGCCCTTTCAGGGTAGGTCCCATAGTAAAAGTTGTTCATAATGATGAACGACCCCTTTTAAGGATGCTGGTGTTTTACAAATAACCCTGTATAGTTTGATTTTGTTGTTTGTAGCATGCCGTATTTTGTACTTAATTTTGATATTTGTATCTATGACAAAACATAGCGCACATCCTATACATATATTTTAGACCCTATTTTTAACAAATAAATAAAAAGATTGATTGATAAAAAAGATCAATTATTTCTTTCGTAACGAAAAATAATTAAGCAGTTAGGTATAGTTTTTTTAATTAATATGAGAAGAGTTAGCGTATAATATTGCTGTTAATTAACAATGCATAATTGTATTAGTTGCGCATTAAGCTCATTATTTTGTGATAATGAAGAACGATTAGGGGTATTATATACCTACACATAGGAAGTACTTACAATGTAAAGTAAAGTTAACTTTATTGTTTACAATATTGTGTGTTAGGCTTTTCTTCATCTCTACAATGCTATCATGCGACATATGTGGTCGAATACTATTTAAGTCACGTTATCATCGGCTAGGGAGAGCTGGAAGAAGCTGCATCGACAAGAGAGTAGCTCTTAAATAAATGATGACATCATCGGCAACAGAAATACATCATCTGTGAAAATTTCAACTGACATCAAAGTCTTAGTACCTAATAGGGTTTAGTTTTAGGGTAACGTTTTAACCTTTGGGTAAGGAGCCGTAAAAATAACTGTTATTAGTAGTTAGTAATAGGATGACAAAAATTATTGTCTAAATAATAAAATAAAATTAATGAATCTTAAAAAAAAACATTTATTCTTTATTATCTGCAAGTGAAATGACGTCATTGCTTCTATCGTCGAACTGACGCTCTACGCGTATAGAATTTTGCAAGAAGAGGATTGCTATTACTTCCTCCATTATTTTCGAAAGATGAGAACATTCTTTTTTCATATGTCGAATTATTTTTAAACCTTATTTAATTAAATAATTTAATAAAAAACTCGCAAAAACAACTGACTTGGGCAGGACTTGAACCCGCGATCCCTGGCGTACCGTGCCATCTTAATTAAATAAGGTTAATATTAAATTAAACTTAGATAGATAGATTTAGATATTAAATATGTATTTTAAGAAATAATTTAACAAACATATTGTTGATGCTAATTTTTTTTCCAGATTACCCTCTATTCCACAAATCTTTGCCGTACTGGATCGTCAAGAACTCTTGGGGCAAGTCGTGGGGTGAGCAGGGCTACTACCGCGTCTATCGCGGGGACGGGACATGTGGTGTCAACCAAATGGCAAGCAGTGCTGTAATATAAGTCATAGTATAGAATATAGATAAGTTTAATATAAGTAGAGTACAGTACGGTTAAGATTAATAGCCATCATCTGCCTAGCCTTTTCCCAACTATGTTGGGGTCAGCCAGTCTTACCGGATGCAGCTGAATAGCAGTGTTTTACATAGAGCAACTGCCTATCAGACCTCCACAACCAAGATACTGGGTTACACGATACCTCTTGGTAAGACTGGTTGTCAGACTTTCGGGCTTCTGACTACCAGTAACGACTGTCAAAGATCTACAATTGACAGCCGGGCCAACAGCTTAACGTGCTATCCGAGGCACGGAGAGTGATAATTAATTTATAATTTTTAAGTGGTTAAGATTAATAGCCGTCTGAATGGAATGCAATGGTGTAGGAACGACATTGTCTAGCACAGAGGATCCCAATCTTTTTTTTATGCGACTCCTTTTACAAGTTGTTTTTTTTTTTTGCAAAGAGAAGATAATAACCATCTGTACCCCTTAGTACAAGATTGTAAACTACCCAAATTCTGTCAGTTTTTGTGAAGAGTACTATATCCCCGTCTCATTTCGTCGCCTTAGAGATAAGTCACAATTTTTGTGAAATGGAGTTAAGTTGAATAAGTTAAGATGAGTAAGACTTTGTTGGACCTACACTAAAATTTATTGGCAAATTTTAAAAAAACCTGCTTACAGTCATGATATCTGTTAGATTTATTGACTAATATAAACTTTGGCTCTTCCACAACACAATAATGCACTTAACTCCATTTCGATCAAAAAATGTGGCTTAGCTCCATTGACCTCCAATACGACGATCTTTAATCTTCGCAAAGAACAGAGAAGAGTATATTACGTCCCCTTAAACTGTTAGTTTTCGCGTGGTTTACAAACTCGTACTAGAGGTCCTGTAGCTCTAATAGAGAATAATGCGTCCCGTCCTGTGACTGCTTTAGGATAGCGCTGCGATGACCTGGGGCGTCGCGACTCAAAGCTTGGGAACCCCTGGTCTAATACCTAATATCAATAAAATAATACCTGATCTTATAAAATCGGATTCAATACTAATGAACGGAGTTCGCGAAATAAATGGCAGCTGTACTAGTAGTAAATGTTTGGTATAATTTACAATCACATACTTTTGAATCACTTCGACGCCGCACAGTTCTGACGCAAACTCCGTTCATTAGTATTGAATTTCTGATTTTGATCATCTACTTTTGCTTTTGACTATACAAGCCGTAGTTGGCTGTATTGTAACACCATAAAGCACCAGAGCTCTTATAGAACCTATAGCATTGAGATCTACCGCTTTAGTAAACCAGTGATCTCACGAGTCATACTTATATATTATTAAATATTACTAATCTCTCTCGGCAAAGAATATATATACTATTACTTCGTAAAGAAGCGACACACACCTCCCCCCGCCAATTTATTGTCCCCCGCATCTGCCCGCATCGAAAGAGTGAAGAAAGGGTGAAGCAGAGCGAGAACGCGACTTATGTTATCGCGTTGTCCTTTTCCCGCTCGCCTGCAGTAGTAGGTCGGCAATTACGAGCTGGTTTCTATGGCGTGTCGAGGGTGTGCTCTCGGTAAGGTCCGCGACGCGGCCTCGTGGACACTCGCTCTTAAAAATGGACTCCTTTTGAGTCCGAAACTAGTCGGGAATTCCCCGAAATCAATACGTGAGTAAAGGCGTAAAATTTAATAATATACAGTGATCTCACGCTTCCAAATTAAAGGTAGGTAAATCGAATAAGTAATTTGATAAGATAACCAATTTTTCACGAAAATCTGCTAAATAATCTTAATTCAAATTTCCGATTATCCGAAACGAATCAATAATCGTTTCGATGCGGTATTATAAACTAATGATTGTTCTAACTTAATATAATAACCATACATACTATTATGTGAGTTAATAGGTGGTAAAGATAATTGGTCACACAGCATACGGTATCTGTGTGAGGTTAGTTACTGAGACAATACACAAATTAGTTAAACTTAACGCCGTCCACTGCTGAACGTCGGCCTTCCCTAAAGAGCGCCGACCATCCTGGTCTTGGGCAGCCCGCAACCATCCGCAGCCAGCCACCTTCTTTTAATCATCAGTCCATCTGCATCGTCCCACACTAAACTTGCCTAAACGCGGTCTTCACTCTAAAGGCTCATTTTCATTGGTCGTTAATTGATCGATACACAGCATGCGGGGACTATAATGGTAAATGAAATACGTCAACCGTTATAAGCGGGCCTATTACATGCGTTAACAGAAAATCTCCCGCACCCCGCATGCGGACCCTATCGACCAATGAAAATGCGCCCTAATAAAAGTCTGCATCATCGACCCTCTATCCTTCTGCAGACATGGCCAGTCCATTTCCACTTTAACGATCTGATTCTTTGGGCAATGTTGGTTATTTTGGTTCTTTGACGTAAGACTTCGTTACGAATTCATTAGCTAAGCAATACCGCAACAAATATAGACAGAATGAAACAACTTTTTAACGGATATAATTCGCGTTTTTATTTTGATAATACAATCCTGACGTTTCGAGTACTTTGCAGCACTCGTGGTCACAGGCAGACATAGGAGTTTGAGACTATATTAAATATAGACAGATTATAAAATATAGCTAGTGAGAAGGAAAGAGATGCAAATACACATATTCTGTGAAAATTCCGAGTGCCTAACTTCAGTCCGGCCGAGTCAGCTTACTGTAAATAATACTATTAATGTATTATCTCAATAATACCTCATGCAGACTTTGTATTACAATCATTTTTGGTTCCGATGTGTGCAAGTGATATTTGACTTATGATAAAAGCAACGAAACTTATTTAAAAGCTAGTATAACTCTACTATAATATATGCATGTGCCTATTATACATAGAAACTTTTCCTTAAATTTTCTAAATGACATTGAAAACCGTATCAAAATCCGTTGCCTGATTTAAAAGTAAGCGGAGAAACAGATAGACGAAAACAGCGACTTTACTTTATATTCTATAATATAAAGTAGCTATTTTAGATATATAGATAATTAACTGACCATAATCAAGAAGTTTAAGAAGCTATTTCTCTAAATAAGCATGTGTTATTATATTTATTATTTTGATTCATGTTTCTAATAAAAATGTACGGATATAACAAACATCTTGTTATCGAGCTCGTCACACGTATTTGGACAAACCGAAACGAATTGATTTCAAATATTAAAAAAAAATTACATGTTATAGCACATGTAAGCTTATTAAATATAATTATCTAATCAGTCAGTTGTATTTTCAAATTTCTTTTGAAATAATTATAATTAATTTCAATAATAATAAACAAACCGTATTTTCCCTAGTGTAATTTCAGGACAAATTTGACATAGGCTGGCTTACTTGAAATGACCATAGTGCTTTTTTTTTCTTCAATTCGCCCAACTTGCGTTGGATAGAGAATCATAGACCATACTGCCACATCTTTAGTCAAAATAATCTTAAAATATGGCTTAGTTGAAATGTTGTCCATATTATTACGAGCCGCGGGTACATGCAAATGAAGCAAAATCAAGCATAATTTAGGCTTATAAATTGGGTTGCCATACTTTAAATACTTATTGTGAATTTTTTATTCATCTTGTCAGCATATGTTTGCTTAATAAACATAATTAAGTATTTAATACGAAATTTGAAAAAAACCACTGGTGTACGTACGGGTGGGATTTAAACCCACGATCTTCGACGTTCCGTGTCGTCGCTCTCAAGTTTTAATTTTCAAATTTCTTATTAAATAATTATACTATAAGTTGAGATTTTAAAGTTTAAAAATTTTAATTAACACGATATGTACTATTTGTATTTTGCTCAATGGTTATTTGAATAGATATCTACTCATAATGTTGTATTTATATTTATTATAATTTAGGTTGTTTACAAAAAAGTTGACATTATAATCTTAAACTTAAACTATTGACTATTGACTAATCCTACTCACTATTTACATGATATCTAAGAAATAATTATTAAAATTAAACAGTCGTGTACAAAACTCATGCTTAAGCGCCAAAAAATCAACACAATGGGTTGTAATTATTTTTAAATTTTTATTTAAAAAAAAATCTCTCTAAAACATTGGATCTGATTATTAATTGTTTTTTTTTTTAATTTTGTTAATTTTACTTTGTTTTTGTTAGTGATATATGATATTGTTTATTTAACTATTTTTAATTTACTATAAATAAGTGGAATTTTAAACCCATATCATTATTGTGAATTTAAAAGTTTAATTTATACTCATTTAAAAGTTGAAATTACTAAAGAGATTTTTTAAAGTTTACATTAAATCAATGCAATACACCCGTTAGTATATAAGGTCTTTCTGTAATAATGGAAAATATTTAACGATGTGGGTCTATACGTCGCTAAGATACATTTTAACAAAATAAACATGTTTTCATGACCGGTTCATAACCGTAATATATACAGGAATAATGATTTTATGCCACAAAACCAGCAATCATTTGGAATAATTTAGAAAACATTGCAAAAAAGTTGTTTCGCAGCTTTTGATCATTTAATCTATGAAGATCTTTTGCATCTCGGCAGCACGTAACAATGTATTTTTTATTGTGTCTTATTTCTTGACCTTTCATGAATTCTTGGCGTTTTGAGTTACATTTTTGAGTGCGTTTTAGCAGCCTATAGGTCTATCTACTAAAATATTTTGCATTAATAAAGGAA
Organism: Protodeltote pygarga; assembly: GCA_936450705.2. Taxonomy (NCBI): domain Eukaryota; kingdom Metazoa; phylum Arthropoda; class Insecta; order Lepidoptera; family Noctuidae; genus Protodeltote; species Protodeltote pygarga. The sequence goes on from OW388266.2 coordinate 10,545,317, forward strand.
GAACTTATAAACAATTTTGTTTTTTAATACATTGAACTAAGTTTCTTTTCATCAGTTTTATTATACCTATTTGTACCTGATATCTAAGTATTTCTTTTAATCCTGATTTTCAACTGTCACATCGTTATGGAAGAATAATAAAATTTTATGTGTTGACGTTTTTTTATACATATCAATAAGTAAAAGTTATTAAGGTAAGTATTCATTAGAGCACTTTCTCGAGAGTTTACGTCTAATGAATCATTCTTGTGAATTGTACAATAAAAGCACAGCTCAATTTATTAATTCCTGTGAACGCTTGACGCTGGATTTAACGTAAATTAAATTTCTAATGACGATTGAGCATTAACCTGTAACATTCCTTTCTGTTTGCATTCACTCTTTACTGTTACTGTTTGATAAAATGTTACACAAATTTGCTCGTTGATTTATAAAATTAAGTTATTACAAAGCGCCGAGCTCCAAGGTTCGTGAAAAGTCACATTGACCGACCCGATTTTGAGTCCAGTGTATACTCACCTTTACTCAGATCTATCTGACCATTATAAAATCAGGCCATAGAAGTTAATACTTAGATACCTACTTAACTTATGTCTTTTTTTAATACTATAACATTTTTTCTTAAAGATAAAGTGGTGTGCCTTAATATCATAGTTACAATTAATTGTCATTTAAATTTAAGTGAGGCTAGATGTGAATTCATTTTCATTGCTCTCAAACGAAAGGGTGTCTTAAATGATAATATTCCAAAAATACCCATCCAAATTGGTTTTTTTTTCTCATGTAAGTTTTACAATTTTACAATAATTGGTGCTGATTCTCTTGTACATCCCGCTAAATTAATTTTATTCTATGTCTCTTTCTAATAAACACCATAAAAAAGGACAGCAAATTGAACTATCAAATTAGGGCTGTCAAATTAGTCTACGTCCTTGCAATTTACGTGACATTAGACGGCACCTCTATGACGTGCCGACTAAATAGAGAATTTCCGATTTTTGCGGCTAACAAAGAGTTGTTTGCACGCAAATGGACTAGTTTGACAGCTCTAAAAATCTTCTATCCTTTTCTAATGATCTCTGTTAGAAAGAGGTAGTGAGTCTTAATTAGCGTGTACAAGAGAATCAGCACCAATGTTACATTTATAAACATAAATATAAATAAATATAAACTTTGTAGCGAAATTGAACTCTGTGTAAAAATTTAAAAAATGCCAATTAGTTATAATTTTATTTCAAATTGTTTACTTGTTTAATACACGTCATTTTAGATAATAAGCTAAATATTTTGATAACGTTCACCTTTTCAAGCGAATTTGATACCTGTGTTTATTGCAATAAAGATATTTTATGAAATTCGTTATTTTATTGTTGAGGAGTTCCTAACAAATTACGAATCTAATACTTCGATAATATCCATCACCGCAACAGCACCGCACCATCGACGCAAAAAGTATTCCATAACTATTGTAAGTTTGCATATTATGTACGGTCGGCTACAAAAGTGCATGGACAGAAGAAAAGAATGTATTTGGTCTTGTCTCTTATGTCTTGATTTAAATACATATAAAACCAATCATAGGTACCTATACGAGAGAGATTAGCAGATTGTACAGCATATTATTGGTAATATTGTCTCAAACTTTGGCGAATGTTTAACATAATGAAACGACTTTTTAACGGATTCGTCGAGTAAAAACATTTATTTATTTGTCAAAACCTGACGTTTAGAGTGCTTTGCAGCTCTCGTGGTTGCAGGCAGACTAGTGTGCAGTTGTGTGAAGCGTCTGAACAGTTATTTTAAATTATTTTGGATCTACCGTCACCTTGCTTATATTATGACACCTCAGTCTGAGTGTAACAGAAAAGAAAGAATATCGTAGTATAAGAAAGAATACGTACTAGGTAGGTACTAACCTTAGTGGGTGCGAGCCCCACATAACCGTACATCCTCGGACGTGCGGTATGCGGAAAGCATTTTTTTCTTCCCCCGGCCTCAAAAAAAAGGTAGGTACTAACCTAGTATGTATTATTTAGTAGTTTCCGTAGTAGGGTATTAGTGTTCGTCTGACCGTCCATCTGTATGTTACAGCAATTCCGCCCTCCCCACTTTTTCCGAAGTTTGCTGGCCAAAAAATCTGAAATCATTCTAAATAATAGCTGGCTTGCTAAACTTTCAAGGAAAATAAAAACGAAGTTTCAAATATTTACACTTTTCGTGAAAAAAAATAATAATTGTAAAAGTTATATCTTTGCCCTACTCCTTAATTTTTTATGCAACATCTACTACACCTTGCTAAAACGGCGAAGGAAAACATTGTACACAATCCCACACAGGTACTTAAGTAAAGCCATGTCTGAGGCCTACGGGCTGGCTTAAACTCTGACACCAGGTTGTTCATCAACCATACGATGAACAAGAAGAATTTAACGAGATAATTAAAATAACCTTGCAATTTGTTAAAAATAATAACACTGAATTAACGTCTATTTAAAAAAAAGTTCCCTACACAACAAAACGAAATCATAAACAAATGCTGTCTCTGATTGACATCCCCCTCCGTATTACGGGGGTGTCCCGAGCAGGCGCGGCCCACAGGCCACGTATGCCATGTGACCTATGAACGTGACTCTACCCACATCTGCTCCGAAACCGCATTACCTCGGGCCACACGTAATTAAATGTAATTATTTTCTTTGTAAGTTTAATTAGCTCGGATTGCCATCCCAGTTACCTGACTGGACCGCCGGCTAGGTATTATGTACCAAGTTACGTAACTTTATTGTTTGTAAGTTAAAACGAAGTTGGTTTGTTTCACAATCAATTTTTTAATTTAGTTTTTGGAACTATTTCGTTGGGTCAATAATTGTAGGCGAAAATATTTGTCTATAGTCAAGAATCGCATAATTATGAATGGTGAAAATTCACCACCGAAACACATGAACGATTGGAATATTGTATTTAGACATCCATTTGGTAGGTACCTATTACTGATGATATTACTTACCTACACATTTAATAAATACTAATCACAATTTATAGTTCTTATATACACACTTATTACACTATATTTAAATATCTAATTGTATAAAGTAATAGATACACGAAAGACAAAAAACTATACATAAAAATTGCAATTTAGGTGATATCTAATTAAACTTTTAAACATAAGTATTACATTCGTAATTTCAGTTTATTTCAGTGATTATTATCGCAGTAGCTATCTACAATAATTTATATAGGGTTGTTTAGCCCGTCCACTGTGGTCGTCATTAACCGAAAGGTTCAAATAATTGTGGGATACCGACAGCCTACGCATTGAATTATTGTGTAGACGTTTTAATAGATAATTTTGTATTTCGAATCACGTTTTAACAATGAATATTGTGTTATGGAGACCATTACGACATAGTCCAAAGAGGGTAGGTGTAGTAAAATAAAAAATCCATCATTTTTATTTTTTAAACTTTTCTTCTTTATCGCGGGTACTTAGAATCTAAAAACATATTGGTTTTGGTTATTTTTCAATACGCAAATATAGCAATGATAGTCTAGTGGTATGACCGTGGGATTGCCAAGTCATAGGCACCTCTGACTTTTCGGATTTATGTGCGTATTAGTAATTAATTATCATTTGCTGCAAACGATTTTATTAACTTAACTAGCTGCCCCGCGCGACTTCGTACGCGTGATTATCCTACTTCAAGGTCTATTCTACCCCTACCCTGCTCTACCCACTATCCTATTCTACCCCTAACCTACTATACCCCTACCCTACTCTACCCCTAACCTATTCTACCTCTACCCTACTTTACCCACTACCCTACCCCTAACCTACCCCTACCCTACCCAACACTACCCCTAACCTACCTTACCCTACCCTACCCTACACTACCCCTACCCTACTCCTACCCTACCCCTAACATACCCTACACTACCCCTACCCTACCCTACCCTACTCTACCCCTTTTTCTCACCTTTTATACCTTCCCTGGACCTCCACAAATAATTCAAGACCAAAATTAGCCAAATCGGTCCAACCGTTCTGGAGTTATAGCATCAGGAAGGAAAACCCGACTTATTTTTATATAGTAGATATAAAATAAAATAAAAAATATTGTTAAAACTTGTTATTGGTGACTGTTCAATGACACGCAACATTTAAAATAAATGTTTTAGTACGCTTTTAAAAATCTCTACATGCTCACATGATTTCCAACTCAATCGAATCGATGATCGAATCCGTTTCGGATTTAAATCGTAGAATTGACTAGTGAGAAAGATAGGTACGCCTAATTATATCATACTAATGCTTTACCCGCGACTTGGACTGGGGGATTTCGTATTTTCTATCCCCTATTTTATCCGCCTAGAGGTGGAGTTTTTAAAAATCCTTCGCAAAAGCTGGTTTAAATTGACCCAGAAGTTCAATCCAGTGCTGGATTGTTACTAAACCGATTTAACACATTCCAATCCAGTAATTAGCCGGATACTGGATTGAAATGTGTTTACATTAGTCCAGTAATGTTGGATTGCAACAATTAGGTATCACTTGCTAAAACGGTGAAGGAATACATCATAAAGGATACCAGCACACCTGAGAGATTTTTCAAGGGTGTGTAAAGCCATGTCAGAGGCCTACGGGCGGTTAAAACCATAAAGCAAATACTTAGTAACTATTTGCTTCGTGATTAAAACTCTGACACCCGATTATTTATCAACCATATTATTATGTTAAATAAGAAGAAGAAGTCCGCAAAAGTGTTAACAGTAAAAATAACAAAATCAAAAACAATTTTCTCTTTCTCATTCTATTCAAAGCAGGGATCTGTTAATTTTTTTTATACATTTAGCTAGGTATAAGCTAGGTACCTAGGTATTGTGGGAGCTAGCGACGAGGCCACGAAACTAGGGCGTTGAATGTATACTCTTGAAATGGGGTTACAGCTGCATACATACAAAACAAATCTATAACTATCTGGACCGATATATGACTTGGTACAATATTTGTGCTGCGGTTTGATTACTCGAATACCAAAGTTTGGGATGTAATTGAAACAGATTGAAATGTTGTCGAAGTTTGTGGCTACGAAAAGAGATAGTTCGATGTGGAATGGTATAATTGAAGTTAGATTTTACATAATCAATGAAAGCGCTGAAGATTCATTAGACTTGTGGGAAAGTTGGAACCGTTAGCATGGTAATAGTTATAGGGTAGCTTTATCGGGACGGTAAATTTGGATTAAGATTTTGAAGAAAGAAAAAAATGATTAGGAGCAGGATTCGAGCCTGGAAGCCACCAGCCTCTATGCCAATTTAGCTATTCGTAATCCCGCTATTCATTAATTTATTCTCATGTGTTTTTGTATATAAAGAAAGTAGGAATATCTCACAGTCCCACTTATTGATGGCTACGGATTTTTTTTGGAATTACTTAAAATAAATCAAGATTTAAAAATACCTAAGTAATAGGTTTCTTTCGGAATATTTCAGCTACAGACATTAAACTACCCGAAACTGTAAAATATTCCCAATCAACTTTGAACCTAATGCTTTAGCGATAAAATTGAAAATTTATTAAAGAAATCTTACAGTAGCTTGCTGTGCTGGCGTCTGTACAAGGTAGGTTACAAGGTACGATTTGTATTTCAAACCAAACCAATGAAATTTTTATCCAAGTAAGTATTCGACAGAAAAATGCTTGCTTTGTGCACCACTTTGTACTTTAGTAAAGTCTCAAGTTGGGTTTCAAGATACTCCTACAAGTGTTTTACGAGTAAAAGCATTCTTGACGATTGGGAAGGGCATTGCTACTTAAAATATAGGTCATTCAAAGCGAGAAGACCTCGCGGAACTCTACCAACCTATTAAAAGAGGGTTGTATAGACTAGAATATTGATTTTGAACTGAATAGAGGAAATTCAAAGCGCAATTCAGCATATTTTAAAGCACTCTGTGGTCTAGTTTCGCCTGAAAAATAGATAGCTATATTGAGATCCTGACAAAATTTCGTTAACAGCAGCTATCTATAGATAGGTATTTTCGTACCACTTGCTCAAAAAAATGACATTCTATGCCACAAAAAGCGAACATAACAATAGTCATTATTAATCTGTTAAAAACAGGGAAAATAATTGTACTGAATTTCATTCATGCTCTAGGGAGAGAATGTGATTTAAATTTGGAATACTTACCGAAATTTATACTAAACTACATCTGTGTTTACACCATTGAGTCCACCATCTTTTTGAAAAAGGAATACGCATTTATTATGCAGTTATGATTATTAAATAAAATTACGAAAACCGACGAGGCCGTATGAGCTTGATGCCTTTGCTTTTCCGACAAAAAAATATTGGTCTAGGAATTTGCCGCGTTTTTGTTTTCTTTAAATACATAAACGTTAAGTTTATTTTAATTTACTTTTATAAATAAGTTAATGTTCTAAAAATACGTTACGATGTTAAATTAAGGCGACAGTGACAGTGAATTGTCGGATTCCATTAGTGCAAATGCTACCGCAATTATAAAAAATTTGCTTCCAACAAAATCCATGGAAAATTATTTTAAAACTTATGAAGAATTTTCAACGTGGAGAAGTGCGAAAGGTCTATCAATTTCAGAATCAGTACGTATTATTGTGTTAATTTTTTCGCAAATGGTACGAAAAGTAGAGTATTTTCCTAGGTGATAAAGCTGTCTTAGTCTTGGGTGAACTTAAACCTCTCGCTACACTCAGGATTCGTCTTAAATCCCTCGCTTCGCTCGTGATTTAAGTTATTAACACCCTCGCTACGCTCGGGAGTAAACCTCGAGTCCTTCGTTACGCTCGCGATTTAAATCGTCACCCGTGACAGAAGACACTGCTTTATCCCCTTGGTTAATAATCTACTATTAAAACTTATGAAGAATTTTCAACGTGGAGAAGTGCAAAAGGTCTATCAATTTCAGAATCAGTACGTATTATTGTGTTTTTTTTCGCAAATGGTACGAAATGTAGAGTATTTTCCTAGGTGATAAAGCTGTCTTAGTCTTGGGTGAACTTAAATCCCTCGCTACACTCGGACTCGTCTTAAATCCCTCGCTTCGCTCGTGATTTAAGTTTTTAACACCCTCGCTATGCTCGGAAGTAAACCTAGAGTACTTCGTTACGCTCGCGATTTAAATCGTCACCCGCGATAGAAGACACTGCTTTATTCCCTTGGTTAATAATCTACTATTTATTCCAGGAAATGTTAAATAAGTTTTTATAAATAGGACAACGATTTTAACCAAGCTTTTAAATGTATAATATGCTAATTTTTTATCTGTGCTGTTGACCGCTAAAAAGTTATTTTATCTAGAGCTAATCCTGGATGTCGATTGAATGCTAACCATAAAAATGCATTGTCATCGGAACTGAACTAATGCAAACAGACAAAAATTCAACCCCTGATAAGAAGAAGTGGTTCTAATTTAGCTTGCAAGATTCCATCCGGACAAACATGCATTGTAAATTAAATAAAAGCTTGTAAAAAACATGTTTTTCTTGAGCTCGTTACCAGGCACTGCATGCCTCGTCCGATCGCAATCATCCGCCTCGCTACCCTTGGCCACGGTACTTGACCAGAAGCACAGGGAGCTAGTTTGTGAAATAACTTGTTACGTGCTTCTACAGAGATAATTGAACACTAACGTATAGGTAAAATACGTTTTTATACGGCTGAATGGAGTCTCAGTATGTTCACAGCTTATCGATTTTATACAACCTGATTTTTTAAAGACCAACGAGTTAAAATTATTATATATAGTGCACTAGCTGCCCCGCGCGACTTCATACAAGTGATTATCCTAACGCCTATTCTACCCCTACCCTACTCTACCATACCCCTACGCTACTCTACCCCTACCCTACTCTATTCCTAACCTACTCTTCCCCTACCCTACTTTACCCACTACCCTACCCCTACCCTACCCTACTCTATCCTATACTACCCCTACCCTGCCCTACACTACCCCAGTACCCCTACCCTACTATACCGCTACCCTAACCTACTCTTCCCCTACCCTACCCTACTCTACCCCTACCCATTTTTCTCACCTTTTAAACCTTCCTTGGACTTTAACACATATTTTAAAACCAAAATTATCCAAATCGGTCAAGCCGTTCTTGAGTTATAAAATTGTTAGCATTGATTTTTATATAACGATTATAGATAAACATGTAAAAAAAACATACATAAAAACCAACAAGGTATGTTATAGGAGTTAATTAGGTCAATAAAACTGAACAACTTTCTCCAAATAACTTTAGGTCGAAATCTGAAAACGAAAATTAACTTCTTATACAAACGTGAGCCACGTGACCAGTCACTTTGTATGAAAAGTCAATCAAAAATGTGTAGTTTTCCACCTATATTCCTTGAGGAAAGTTGTTCAGTTTCATGGACCTGATTACCTATTACAATTTTGTTGGTCTACTAGTAATCATAGTATTAAAAAAAGGAACTATACTAGGGTAGAGTAGGGCAGTGCCGGATTTATATTTTTTATGATTGTAGGCCACTTTATTTCCGCCGCCCCACGTACCTTTCTATAATAATAATTTTCCATTTGTAGTATATGAATTAGTCAAAAACCATGAGGAAACCAGTGAACTTGTTTGACTTTTATCATCTGAAATCGAGTGAGCGTCCTCTGAAATCTGCCGCCCTTAGGACACTGCCGCCCCTAGACCGCGGCTTTTGCGGCCTATTTACAAATCCAGGACTGGAGTAGGGTAGGCGTAGACGTCGAATAATCACGCGTACAAAGACGCGCGGGGCAGCTAGTAATTAAATATTACGCAATAAAGAAAATAATTAGTGTTTACAAGTGGCACTTTTATTTACTGAATAGAGAGGTATTTATTTTTCTTTAAGATGTGATTATGGGGAACGATTTTCAATTTAGTTACGCTGCATTACTGATTAAGTAAGGTCTATGTTAATATAAAACTAACTCCGCGACAATTCGTTACGGATTGAGTTGTAGTGACGTATGTTGCAATGATTGGAACATGTTGATACGCCTCTTTGGATACCAGCTCGTGTCTGAAGTCATAACAACATCAATAATCAAACCAAACTAAATTCAATTTGTTATAACCTAATAGTGCTAATCCCAATTCTCTTGTACACGCTCTAAACAAATTTAGACTCACATCTCTCTTTCTAACAAAGATCATAAGAAAAGGCAAAAAGATTTTTAGAGCTGTCAAACTAGTCCATTTGCAATTTGAAAAAAGTTCCACTCAATTCGTTAGTAAAATTTATTGGTTGAGTCGTGATAGCCTAGTGGTGGTGACCGTTGATTGGCAAATCAGAGGTCTCCGTTCGAACCCAAGGCGCACCTCTGACTTTTTGTAAAAAAACTATGTGTGTATTATAATTAATTATCACCTGCTCCATGCCTCGGAAAGCACGTAAAGCCGTTGGCCCCGTGCCTGGCGCTCCGGCCATGTCGCATTGCCATCCCAGCGGAATATGAGAGTGAGGGAATAGAGAGAGCACCTGTGTTTGCGCTTACACCTGTGTACTATAATATCTCCTGCATAGTTGGCTAATTTCCGGTGGGATTGGCCACAGCGACCGAAATTCGGTCTAGAGGACAGCAAAATTGATTATGTGCAGCGGCATTTAATCACTAATAACTTATCAACTATATCAATACTCATCAAATAATAACACATCACCTTGTCAGGCAAACAGTATTTAACGGATCAATAGGTAGTTGTTATTAACAGTCTCAAGTTGTTATTAGTAGTCTCTAGGGGTAGCCGGTATTTAACGTTAGAAATTAACAGGTTTACATAATGGAGGCACTTATACGACTAGACTAGAAATTAGGTCAACAGGGTGATCGGATTGCTCTAAACTTCAATACATGGTTACACTGTGTCATGTTTAACACGTGTATTAGAGATTTCAAACTGATCTAAGCTTATAGTGTCCTTTTCAAATAGTTTAGGATCTATTACAAAGTAAAACCTTAATTCCAAATTTAACATATAAAAATAACTAGACTAATCTATGCCTAAATATATCGTCACTTTGACAACCGATGCTTATTGACAAAACAAAAAAAACTACTGGACACACCGAATTACACAATTTTTGTAACATTTTTTGTCTAAACTACAAGTGTTAGCAGCAATAAAGCATAGAAATGTCTGATCATTTGAAGCCCAAACTGTCGCTCTCCGAAGAAATGTTCTCGTCCTACTCTATGCGAACCAAGAATGGAAGAACCAGTAACATAGATTCAGACCCAGGAACATCTTACGAAGTGTTCAGAAACAATACAACAGCCGTTGAAGTTATCGTCAAAGAGGTACCTAAAAATAAGAAAAAGTCGTCCCACACGTCAGCAGAGTCCCAAGATGTATCCATGATCAAAAGACTTCAAGGAGACGTTGATAAACTGAAGAATGAATTGAATAAGGCACACGGCTCTCTGGCTAGGTCACGTAAAAGCTTCCTGGCAATGGTACGTGAAATGAAGAAGCAGTTAGACGCGACAAACCAACGAGAGGTAGAAACTCAAACGAAGAATTTGTCTCTACAATTAGAAAACGAAAAGTTAAAAACTATGCTTGTCTCTAAGTCGAATTTATTGGTTAAATTGAAAAAAGAGTTGAGCAGTATGAGGCGAGTTATGCGGTTTGTTATAAAGAGCATTTGTTCTGCGCCACAAGTTTCTGAGAATGTGACGATGAGCTCTGACCCAGAATATGATGATTTTGAAAACGATTTGAAGAAGAGCAATAAAGCTAAATTTGTTGGAAACATGATTGAAGAATTGACTACATTCGATAGTTCATTGTCGAAAGAAGAGAAGTTCTCATTTGATAAGAGACAGTTTTAATGTTTTTATACTTACGTTTTTGTGATAAGTTTTTACGTGCCTAATTGAAGAATGGTAAGAAATATATTTAGATTTCTTATTTCACTTTTTTAATCGCTCCCACAAAATGTACTTAGGTATAAATATAATTTGTATCACCACCGCCCTAAATACGACACTCTGACCGCATGACATATTTTCCGGATTGATTTTATTTCGCTAGTAATAATAATTATACAGATTTTGTTCTTTTAAATTTTTAATAAATTGTGTAAAAAGGTGGACTTATAAATAACTACTCCATATAGCTACCAATATCCTTCAAACGAATTTTCTTCAAACTTTATTTACCTAAGTAGGTTGTTTATCATAATATTTTATGGCAATGTGGATGATATAGTGTAGGTAATGCGTCTCCAGTAAGTCGTAAAAAGCTCATTAAATTATCCGTTGTAGCTTCCGCTAGAATAGTATCAAAGTATCAAGAGTATCTTGAGTTACGTAACAATCAAATCTTGTACATAGGTACATTACCTCGACATACATACCAAAAACAAAAGAGTAGACTGATACTGTACAGAATCAATCGCGGAATGCAAGCGGAGGGGAGAGGGGCGGTGCATACCCGGCTGCACGGTAACCGGGTCAGGCTGTGACCGGGTCATGCGGTCATCAGCCCACCCGGTCACCGTGCCGCCGGGTCGCTGCGCCGCGCCGGTGAGACACGCCCGGGTACCGGTTATCATACCCGGTAGGAGAGGTCGTCTCATCGGATTTGACGGTTTTTACGAGTCACCTAGTGCATAATGAGTGACCTAAGAATTGGAGTGGAATCTTACGGTATTTAATTTTGAAAAATACTTGTATCCTGGTCGGTAAAATTTAATGTAAGTGCCGTAACAGCGGTATGAGACTGTTGACTGGGAAGTTATAGGTCTCAATTTAGAACCCAAGGCACGAATTCAGACTTGCGGCAGTTATGAGCGTTTTATGTTTATATATCGCTTGCTCCGTGCCTCGGATAGCACTTTAAGCCGTTGTTGGTTCTGAAAGTTATTGACTGGCGATATAGGGTGTTAGTGATTTCATAAAATCCTGATAACTGAATATCTCTTTGATTTGTAGAGGTTAGGTAGGCGTCATGTCGTTCTGTAGAGAACTGATATGCAAATGCATCTGGTTTGGTTTGAAACCAATCTCAAAAAAAATTGAAATAATTTGTATGTATAAATTAATAATTTGTATTAAAAATCTGTAATTGGCTTTATAATAATTATTCTAGTAGTCTGTTCACATTAGTAAAACTATTGGTTTTCCTTACAATAAATTAATCAATATTTATTAATTTATTGTAAGGCTATTTTCTTAATAGCAATTTTGTTGTGTAGTGCATCTTTGAATTTAAAGGAAATTAGTTCTAAGTGTTTACGTAATAATATTAAATGCAGACTCATGGTACGCCGAGGCACTTGACCTCATTTCGTTGTAAAACCGGGACCATGAAATATGGTAGCAAATGTAATGAAACAAGCACTTATTACTTCGAACGATTCGGTTGTTCATCAACCATACGATAAGAAGAAGAGTTCGAACGATGTGCTCGTGCTGTGGTATCGTGGTGGTTGTCGTGACCACTGATCACTGATTTTTTTGGTAGTAAAGCCAGGCTGGTTGTAGCTGGTTCGACCGTGGTAGTACCAAAAAACAATGTCGTGCAAAAACAGTTTTCGTACTATTGTGTCTGGGACGATAATTTCCGTTGACTCCTACGACGATCATTTCGACGGAAAAACGATTTCGGTGTCAGAATCGAAGGCTTAGGTTCGGTACTACGAACCCAAGGCACGCATTTCTGACCTGCTATAACGAAGGAAATTTCAACCGCGCGGGTGCAGGTTGTTCATCAACCATACGATGAAAAAGATCAGTAACTTCTATCGCTCAAAGGTTTTCTGGTAGAAAACTTAATTGTGAGTTAAGATCGCCTTTGTACATTCCATTACATTAAAAATTAAATGTTATTATGTAAGATACCTATGTGTGCAATAAAGAATTAAATAATAAATAAGAACAAGACCTACTTCGTGCCTTGGAGAACACGTAAAGCTTGGTCCTGCGCTTGAACTCTGTCGGGTAAGGAAATAGATCACCTGTTTTTTCGAACACATTTGTGCACGGTACGATCTTTTTCGTAGGTGACTAGTCTCTGTCAAGCTTGGCTTCCATAACCCAAATTCTGTAAGGAGAACTTTTATATAATATATTGATACGGCTTTACTCACTTATTGATCTCGGGGAATGCCCGACTAGTTTCGAGGAGTCCATTTTCAAGAGCGGGTGTATACGCGGCGGCGTCGCGGACCTCACGTTATTATTCTAAATAATATAAGTAATTCGTAGTGGTAAGTAACCATCGAGGACCATCGGTTAAATAAATAAATAAGTTTTTTTTTTACGTAAAACGGTTTTGTCTTTAAAAGCAGCTGTGTACCAAATATCAGATCAATCTATCAACAGGGAGGGGGTGAAATATCGATTACTAAATTTGAACCAAATAATAAACAGGTCAAGCTAAGTAAAATCGTTTAAAAAGGAGAACTTTATTATAATACAAAAACGTTTTTAGGGAAATATAAAAATGTATGTAGGTAGGTAGGTAGGTACTTGTTACCTAGAAATGAACGAAAAGCTTTTGAAATGACTGTCAAGGCCGCTTTCGTTTATGTTGGTATACGTTTCCAAATAACAAACAAAGTTGAAAGCTTCCACACGAACTTAATACTACCTACATATTATATAGCTTGTTAAGTAAATAATATAACAACCTCCGAATTCTTAGCGATTAGACACGTTTATTACGTAATTGGTTTCTGTTTATACGTAATTAAATATCAATCAATCATAATATAAAGTAGGTCCCTCAAGGTGATCATTCGCCTGTGATGTTTTAATTTTTTTTGTATACTAGAGTTTGTGTTTGTGCCAAATGAAACATGTTTTCTTTCTTTCTTTCTACTCACGGCTTATATACAGGGTTATTTGTAAAACACCAGCATCCTTAAAAGGGGTCTTTAAACTCATCATTATGAACAACTTTTACTATGGGACCACCCTTGAAATCACAAAAACAAAAATAAGCTGCTCCATCCATACATTTATGTTCACATGACTCGACAAAATGTATGAAACAGTTGATTTTTTTTTGCGATTTCAGTGTTGGTCCCATAGTAAAAGTTGTTCATAATGATGAGTTTAATGACCCCTTCTAAGGATGCTGGAGTTTTACAAATAACCCTGTATAGTTATAGTTTAGAGCGATATGTCTCGGTGTTCTCTGGTCTCTCCCAAGTGTTTGAGCAGAAAATGTGTGCGGTATCGTATATATATATATAAAGGAAAAGATATAGCAGTTTGGGAGATTAAGGTTGCACAGGTCGTTTATGAAAAGTTGCAGAGATAACACCTGCAACACAATCCAATTTTACCTGTTTACTTAGGGCATATTATAAAGAGGTAAAGTTTGAATGAGTTATTCTTCATATCTACTGATCCAATTCCGAATAACTTAAGTAGGTATACACGCTATAGGTATTTTTTTACGATAAATCGGAAAATTTATTTATGCGGGTGAAGTCGCGGGTGACAGGTTGATTTTAATATTGGTGGAGATGTAGATTTTTACTTTAAAACCATTGAAGAGAAACAGGCGACTTTAGTCTGAGGCCACAGTTTCATGACAGCATGTAGGTCATGGTTTATGGTTATATATCATAACCTTCTTTTTAGTACTTATTACAAGGCTAAATGCTTCGATCTTCATTATTTTATTACTAAATTTCCAGCGGATGATTTTGAGGAAATTTTTAATCAAGTATTATTTCTTTAATATGCAAAAGGAAAGTGTTTGCTAACGAAGACTCCTGGTAAGTAGTACCTAAGTGGTTTTGTGGTCTAATATGGAGCACACCTACCTACAAATCAGGAGACAATAGTTAACTAAACGTAGGCAGTTCAATAGGTGCTATCGTGGACAAAGCCGGTGCACCACTCTTAAGGTTAGAAACGCTTGCATCCAGCGTCCAAACGTAGCACTAGTCCCGCCCCTACGCACGTAGCAACGTTCAAAGCATTTTGATCGCAAAGTGGTGCACCGTTCGTGTCCGCGATAGTACATACAAACTTGTTTTACAGGTCCAAACAAAGCTTAGTACTCGTGGTCCGTTCGCTAATTGAGTTGCTGATGGATGCCACGTGGAACTCGTACAAGTTAAATATTTTAAAACGTACGTAACTTGTAGTTGGGAGTTGGGATGTCTTTAAAGTACAAAATCGCGTAATCAGTCCAGCCTTTCGTACTTACCAACAATAATAACAATAAACTCGGCGGTACTCCTGGACACGGCTCGTATAGTCAGGAGGTTCCTTTCTCTGGAGCCCTGACCACTGGCAGCTTGGACTCTGTTCCCGATACCGGTGGGCTACTGTATTTTATATTTTTAAATGTAAGTATATTTTTATTTTTTATATATATTTAAAATGTATTTTATAGGTATGTAATTCAATTGTAATAAATGATAATAATTAAAATTATTAATTTTATTATTTTTAAATGTATATTTTTATTTTTAAATGTACTTATATTTTTATATATATATTTAAAATGTATTTTATATGTATAGCAAATGAATAAAATATAAATTAAAATGATTAATTTTATTATTTTTAAATGTATATTTTTATTTTTTAATGTATATTTTTATTTTTAAATGTATATTTTTTTTTATAAATATATTTAAAAATGTATTTTGTATGTAGGTTTTGCAAATGAAAAAAAGATAAATAAATCAGCCTGTAATTGTCCCCCTGGCCTTTACCGTTTTCCTTTTCCGTTAGACAGTAGTGTCTTATAAATATCTAAGAAAGTACATATGACATAGAAAAAGTCACATTGGTACATGCCAGGCTCGAACTCACACCCATGTGCTTGTAAAGCGGGTCCGTCACCAAATCATAAACAACATTTTTTTTTTAAAGATAAATTATTTATACTTATTTAAATAGTATGCTTAAATAAAAGCTTACTCACTCTGTCAGTAAATAATATTTTTATTAAATAAACATGTACTGTAAGCTGCTGCCATTCATTTAGCAACCTCTGTCACATTTTAAAACCTTTGGGAATGGACCGGGTGGTCCATTTGGCCCCCACGTTAGCCAGCCCTCATATTAATTATAAGTGTTAATCCAATTCCGCGTACAGTGTACAGTCGCGCTGAATATTCGTTTCAGTTTTCATTGGTCGTGTTTACTTTGGACTCTGGACGCCATGTTATGAAGTTTGACTGTGGAACGGAGAACCAGTTGGTATGGAAGTGTCTTGTGGTATCCAGGGGCGTGTGAACAATTTTTTAGCCGCGCTTAAACATGTCAGTGAACTGTTGCTTAGATCGTAATAAATTGTATTGGTTTTTAAAATTGTGACAACTTTATCTGTACTTACTTACTTTATTGTAGGGTAGGCTCATCTAATTCTGTGACATTCGTAATTTGGTAGTATTAACTTTGAGACCTAGTATAAATATTTGTTTGTAGAATTCAGGTGGTAAAAAAGATAATGCTACCAAATTAAAAATATCACGATATTAAATGAGTTTGCTATACTTACATTTCATGCAAAAAATATGACTTGATCTTCTTCTTATCGTGTGGTTGATGAACAACCTCTTAATGGCCTCTGACAAAGCTTTACACACCATTGAAAATCAGGTTTGCTGGTTTCATCACGATGTTTTCCTTCATCGTTTTAGCAACTGATAATTAATTTTTAATACGCACATAACTTACGAAAAGACAGGGGTGCGTGCGGATCGAACTCGAGACCTCTGACTTGTCAGTCGACGGTCATTAGGGTATCAGTACTTATCAGTTGATTTTGACTTTGAATACGTTATTAAGTAACAGCCATGTAATAATGCTTAAAAAAATTAGGAAAAATTGGAGAGACAGACTAGGAGCGCTTATCGACTGTCGATAAGCTTTCTTTCTTTCTTTCAAAGAGTCGCAGATTCAAACTCCGCTATGAAAATTTGTGAGGATGAATGAATGGATGTTTGTCACTCTTTTTTCTTCTTCTTCTTTCGATTTTGATGAAACTTTACAGTAATATAGCTTATACATCAGAATACCACACCGGCTACAATTTATTATCATTCCACGAGGGTGAAGCCGTAAGTGGAAGCTAGTTCTATGTCTTTTTCAATTTAATCTAAAATATATTATTTTAACTTCCTCTAATTTTTTTTATGTTGTTTCACTACATAGTATAAAACATAGTCGCTTTCTCTGTCCCTACATCTCTATGTATGCTTAAATCTTTAAAACTACGCAACGGATTTTGATGCGTTTTTTTAATAGATAGAGTGATTGAAGAGGAAGCTTTATATGTATATTGCGAAGTGCGAAGCCGGGGCGGGTCGCTAGTAGATTTTAAAACATTGAAGTAACATCTAGTTTCTATATGCGAGTGGAGGCCATTTATGTTCACGTAACTGTCGCCCTGAGAGCTTTGCAAAAGCTCAGTGCTAACCAAACTTCGGTGTTACCGCGCATGGCCGGCTTGTGATAGAATTTCTAAATTGCTCCGTTGTCATTCCTTTTTGCATGCGTATGATCAAAATGTTTGTAAATATTTTAGAGATTGTAAATAAATGCATATACAGGTATATTCGTGTATGTACGGTGAATGCGCAAGCGAAAGCCGTATTTCCGCCTAGAGGTTCATGGAGGAACACCGTGTGGTTTTTAGTCCGTGCGAGTCGGACATAACCCCATCGCCAGCCCTTAGCGGTGGGGTACTCATAAAGAATTTTCCACACGACAAAAAAAAAAAGGTACATTCGTGTATTAAGAGCCTTGTAAATGATCAAATTTGTTTGACTGATTAAAAACTAACTGCCCGATGCGTCTTTGGGCGCGTGATTATCCTACCTCTATTTTACCCAAGCCTACCCTACGTCTACCTCTACCCTACCCTACCTCTGCTCTACCTATACCCTACCATTCCTTAGAAGTATAATTCCATTTTTTTGCCCATTCTACTATTCAAGGTCCGTCCAGCCGTTTCGAATTAGAAGTGTTCGAACAAACCCGATTTTGTTTTATGTTAAAAAATATACCTTTAGTACAAAAAGCACTAAATTTTAACGCAATAAAGAATTTAGAAAGCAAGAATTTAGAATACAAAATAGAAATCCAAAAAGGTGATCCAAAAAGGTGAAGTGCAAATGAGTTTGTAACAAAAGGTATGTAACAAGTTAAATTCATGCCTAATCTGTATAATGAATGGTAGGTACCGCTTTTCATTCATGCCTAAATGAAAAATATGGCACCACGTGACCAGGTGAAACACTCTGAAATTCAGGACACCAATTTGCTAATTTCTTTGTTTATCCTTAATCAGTATAAATGGTTATTGTATGAAGTAAACATGCTTTCGATCTTACGTGCAATTTAATTTTACTCGTTTGGCTAAAGCTCTATTACCACGAATTTTTAACTGATAAACCGGTTCTTGGCCTCTAATCCTGAGTGTGATGTATGTTCGCAAATGAAAGAGTACATTTTTGTTGATACTAATTATATTTATATAATTACTAATTATAAAGTATTGTAATTATATTATACCAGCTTCCGCCTGCGACCTCTCCCTTGTGGTATTTTGAAAAATTGTAGCTTATATGTTCTTGTGATGTATAAATATATTACTGTAAAGTTACATCAAAATTCGTTCAGTAATTTTTACGTGAAGTCCGTTAAAGTATGCTGGTCAAAAAATGTAACGGCCCATCGAAAACTAGCAAACGTAAACTTTAAGTTATTACAATTTAAACAAAAATACAGACACAAAAATTTTAATTTCATTATCAATAAAAAGTGCCAACAAAATAAGATTTTGAATTAGAATTGTTTAAATTCACCCATTACTCGTTAAATCGTATACTGATATAAACTAATTTGAGAACTAACTTACCTTAATAAAGTCCGCTAATAAAGTACCTAAAGTCTATGTACAAACTATGACAAAACAGAACATATCTCCTTTACCAAACAAAACTTCTAATTTGAATAAGATTATACTTCAAAAGGCAAAAGGAAATCCACAAAGGAACATTCTCGCCTCTTCATTCTACCCTGCCTCAAGAATCCGCATTTAAATGCAATAAAGTCACCCTACTGCATTTTTCATGGAGGGCATCAAAATTCAGTGAGTTATGTGGTGTAGAAGGACTCGTCCTGTGAAGCCTGCGAAGCTGGGACAGCCCGCTGTCGATCCCCCGATCGCCGTCGAACTCCCCCGAACCTTTGTAATGTTGCCAGTTTTAGTAGTTTTCCCCTGCACTAGGGAGTTTTTGTAGGAATTCGTCATTCATTAATTCCTAATTTCTATAAGTAAAATTTTTGATAACTCTAAACAAGTTTGCACACAAATTCGATGTTACTAAAAATGTGATGTTTTGAATTTACTACTAGTTTTTTAAAGTCTTACTTTAAATTTTAACTTCTAATAACTGTATTATTTAGATTCTGTTATTCTTGTATAATACTACAGATATTTTAGTAAAGTTATATTTATTTACATAAACCACATCACAAAACATCACACGAAAGAAACTCTTATACATATTTGACTTGCATTCACGTCCATATTGCACGTTTATATAAAACACTAATAAGCTCTTTCAATGAAAATTCCCGACCACTTACTCGTATTCCAGGGGAATTTAATTTCAGACTCGTTCTTCGCTTACAGGGGAGGCAACCCCAACTCGCTCGCCGCCGGCCAGTCGCTATACACCCGCCGTCGCAACCGCTCGCTTTTACCCCCGCACTTACTTCACACATGTGAACTTTTTATAAATAAAATAGTGCAGTGCCGTGCATTTTTGAAATTTATTTGACAGTTTGTTTTTTTTTGTGGCTAAGACAATGAGTTTTTACGAATTCGCCAGGTGGAGCGTATAGACCTGCACAGAGGTTTGTTCTTTCAATACATTGTTTTGTAAATATATTGTTTTTTCTTTAATTATATTTAAATATAATATTACGTAGAGTTTTATTGTTTTTAACGAAGACCGTTAATGGTTGTGAAAAGTTTTAATTAAGTTGTTGCACGTAAAAGCTTTTAGTTATCACGTAAGCGTGTTGAGAGCTTTTACATATACATATAAAAAATTATTTTATCAGACTCTATGTACAATAGGTATTTTAACATTATATTTTATGTGTCACACAATAAATAATAAATGTTTTAAATGACACATAGTACATTTTTCAATTATTTTTATTTACTGATGGTACTTATGCTTTAATCAAGCTGACGGACGTCGGACGAAATTGTAACACGCATGTTTTTCCTTTTTAATTAATAACTTAATTTAGTAATAATACCAGTCTTAGGTGTGTTAATTTTCTTTCCAATTTTTTAATTAGTAATAATAATATAGCTACTTAGCTAATAAATAATAAAACGCTCCTATTTTCGGGCAGTACTAAGTTTGCTTAAACATCTATACTTACCTATAAATTAAACATTACCGTGACTAACTGACAGACAGTCTACAGGCTAAATTGGTGGATCTAGGGACTTCAAATTTGGTGAAAATATTCCTTAAGAACCATAAAGAAGAACTAAGGAAGGATTTTCGATAATTTCTCCTCTAAGCAGTAAATAAAAGGGGAAACTCACGCGATAAAAGTTGCGGTCGAGACACTAGTAGCAAGTTTAGGTTTAACTTTAAAATATAAGTTATTCTGTTGAGGGGATTAAAAAATCTTTATGAATAAATAAACCAGCCTGTAATTGTCCCACTGCAGGACCAAAGGCCTCTTCTCATACAGAGAAGGATCGAGCTAGTCATCACGCTAGCTCACTGCGTGTTGGCGAGAATATTAAGTGGTTTCCTGACAGTATGATTAGTCAGCGGTACCTTAGATAAACTAAGAAGGGTTTTTTAAATAATGTTTTATTTGACACAAGCACAAGGCACACTAGAACACAAACAAAACATTTTAGGGGAAAAAAAGAAACAAATAAAAAAAAAACAATAAAAATTCCAAATCATGAAGTTTATGTCCCATGGCTGCACCAAATAGGTCTTCAGATCAGCTTTATGTCAAGTACTTGACGCTGATTGTCATCTAGAGCCTAGATTTCAAGGATGTCAAACAGCTAACCGTCTTTCCGTATTGAGTTTAATGAGAATAGTGTATGATGAATATATGTTTGCATGAAATTGACGCGATGTAATACGAGTAAAAACGAAATGTACCTAACAAAAATAAACATAATAATTTTTCATTACATACATACATACATACATAGACTCACGCCTGTTTCCCAGAGGGGTAGGCAGAGACAACGGATTAATTTTTCATTATGATTTTAAAATTACATTGATTCATACCAAGTTCGAACTCACACCCACGTGCTTGCTAAGCGGGTTCGTAACCAATGCATCACCTCGACACTTCAAAAAATCCTTTACTTTAAAAAATAATAACCTTAAAAAACTGTTAATTAATATTGTATCGTAACTTTTCACGATAGTTTTAATTATATTTTGGAAGATAAGTCCTTTCACGTGCCTGTGGCTTTAGGCTTTACCACAAATTCGTAGAGGGTTCTCTATGTGGGAAATAAAATAGAAACCATATTGTTATCTATGGAATTTCAACTGATGTTCATCATCCTTCCAGCCTTATTATTCTTAAACTTTGTTGGGGTCGGCTTCTTATAACCAGATGCAGTTGAATATTAGTTTTCTACGGAGCGACTGCCTATCTGACCTCCGCAACCCAAAGGGATACAATATTCTAAGGTTAGATCAGATGTCAGGATTTTATGAGGATACTGACTCCCTATATCGACTGTCAAAGATCTTCATGACTGCCGGGGCCAACGGCTTAACGGAGAAACACGGAGCAGGTAATAATTAATTTATAATACGCACATAACTTACGAAAAGTCAGAAGTGCGCCTTGGGATCGAACCTGAGACCTCTTGACTTGTTGACTTGCCAGTCAATGGTCATACCACTAGGCTTTTACATCTCACGACGGTTTTTATATAACACATACATAAGCAGATTTCTAAATGCCTACCTTCATAAAAACATTCTGAAACACACCGAGATAGCATTACACGAACATAACTGTACCATAATCGTTAATGCAGTAATTAAATATGTGGTTTTATCATAATTGGGTGCAATTCTCTCCGAGCACACTCATTATTTCGTTAATTAACAATATTAACTTCAAGCTTTGGTACTATATAAAGGTACAGTAAGTAACAGCAAGTTGTGGACGTAAAATTTTATAAAACATGGTTCTGGTGGCGCACGTGGGGTTCGAACTTGGCATGTACACACAGCAAAGCTATTAGGTTGGCAGGGCCGCTAGTTAAGGATAAAGTTCTTCGTAGAAGTTTGCATATGATTGTAAAAAATCGTTTAGTTTTGTATAGGTTTCGTACCTTTTCAGAAAATATAGAAAAATGAAATATGTATTGATGACATCTTGAAAAAATCACAACCTATCTACCTATCACTAGCGCCTCTGCCGCCTTTTATAAAGCTATAAGAGGCGGCAATGTGTACCTGTAAGACATTTTTATGTCATGTGCACTTTCTTAGATAATCCAAGTCACCATTGACTAACGGTAAAGGAAAACATTGTGAGGAATCCTGGACTTAATAGTTTAAAATCGCCAACACGCAGTGAGCTAGCGTGATGATTAATGCTCAATCTTTCTCTGTAAGAGAAGAGGCCTTTGACCTGCTGTTGGACAGTTGCAAGCTGGTTTATTTATTTATTTTTATTATAAAAAAAGGCAAGAGTTTTCACCCGTAGCGTAGTGTGGGTTTTCGCCGCCCGGGGTAGAATGATAATTATTTTTTCAGTGCAGTCAAAGTTTCATAATATCAAAGACTTCATCTCACCTCCTCTCTTTCGCATCCTTGCGGTTTCGCTTGTCTTACGATTAGGAGTTTTTTTAATTTGCAATTTCAAAATCGTAGCCCTTGCATTTTTGCATTGGCCCCGGGCCATGGGGGGGCTATGGCCCGGGGCCAATACCACTACGCCACTGGTTTTTACACAAACCTATCGTTGTATGATATATTCAGTGTTGTAGTCTATTGTAGAACACACTTATCCTTTAAGCAGACAATCAGGTCCTTCAAATCTTTAATAAATAATTATAATTATGAGATAATATTTTTCCGAACCGGAAAATTATTTTATACTATTATGGTTATAAGTCTATGTTACTCTCCAGCACAAAATCTCTACGGAAAAAATCATTTTGATTCATTGTTTCGTTCCTTTGTAAAAGTAGAACAAACTAACAAACACTTTTGCATTTTTATATAGCTGGTTGGCGTTTGCTACGCAGCTACGATAGTGCTACGGCGTAGCGCGTTCGTAGCCAAATAGAGTAGAAATAATAGAGAGAGATAAAATGTATGGAGCTGTGACATCAGTTTGACAAAATGGCGTTTATGACAATCTCTTATACGCTAACATTTACTCTTTTGTTTTGTTACACCAAAGCAAAAATAATAAAAGTAGTAGACTTTTCTATTAATCAATTAACCAAAAAATTTAATGATAAAATCAGCCTGTAACCAACCCACTACAGGGCAAAGGCCTCTTCTCATACAGAGAAGGATCGAGTATTAATCACCATGCTCACTGCGCGTTGGCGATTTCAGACTGTTAAGTCCAGGATTCCTCTCGCGATGTTTTCCTTCACCGTTAGTCAGTGGTGTTTTAGATTAACTTACATAATTATGACATTGTATTTATTTATCTAGCTTTTAGTGTCCCACTACAGGGCAAAAGGCCTCTCATCCCTCCTTACATTTGTCTCTGACCTGACCAGTGCCATTCTGAGGCCAGTCCCTCAAATGCGAGTCCAGTTCAATCCGCCATCTGTAAAAAAAAGTAAATGGTATAAAAAATATTATACTCCACTACACAATATTCCACTTTGTGGCATGCAAAACATTATTAGGAGTATGAAATTATAGGAAATTGTACTATTATCATCATCATCAGCTTGTATTAGTCCACTGCTGAACATAGGCCTCTCCCAATGTGCGCCACTTTTGTGAGCTCATTGGAGGTATTTGCCCATAATCGCCATGCTGGGCAAGCGGATTGGCGATCGCAGTAACAAATTATTACTGTTACACAGAAGGATGCTGCTGCCCATCCTCCAGATCATTCTTAGTCGCTTCTTACGACCGCGGGACGAGTAGGGGTGGTTCTATTCTTAGGCCGGAAACCACACGGCACAGGAAATTGTATTAAGTACACAAATTTATATATCATTTTAAAGACGCCTTGATTTTTCAATTTCCTCCAAGTATCGGCATCATGGCTGTATACAGTTAGCGATGTTATTGAAACACACTTACGTCTTTCTAACACACACAAATAAACGTCAATTTATATTGAATTATATTAAATATATATTTATATTGAAGTTTATACTTAGCATGCTAATGGACTTATGTCCTTATTTTTTGTACTTCAAAAATATAGTAAGCCATAATAGCCTTTTTTTTTGTCTTGTGGAAAACTCTTTATGAACCCCATCACCAAGGGTTGGGGATGGAGTTATGTCCGACTCGCACGGACTAAAATCACACGTTGTTCGTCCACGAACCTCTGGGCGAAAATACGGTTTTCGCTGGCGCATTCACCGTACCTACCCAAGGCACGATAGCTTAGTGGTATGACTGTTGAACTACCAAATCAAAGCTCGTAGATTCGAAACCCGGGCACGCATTGGCCATTGCTCTAAATCCAATATTTATAAAGCGGCAATCAAAAGACTATCAGTACAATATCATAATCACGCGCAGTATGCTTCTTATTTGTGTAATAATGTAATCTTTAAAAGATCGACTTCAGCAATGGGGTTGCCAGTTAAAAGTAAATGATTTAAAAAGTAATACGTTACCCTACACTTAAGTTTGTATGAAGCATAGCGCTAGGGTTTCAGGTTTAAGGTTTATAAATAAGCACTACTTTTCTTTTTTTTTTATTACCAGTGCTAAAACCCTTCTTCTTCTTCGTGTGGTTGATGAACAACCCGGTGTCAGAGTTTAAACCGCCCGTAGGCCTCTGACATGGCTTTACACACCGTTGATTATTCTATCAGGTGTGCTGGATTCCTCACGATGTTTTCCCTCATTGTTTTAGCAAGTGATAATTCATTTTTAATTCACACATGAATTGCAAAAGTCCGAGGTGCGTGTCTGGGTTATGAACTTACTACTTTTGACTTGGCAGTCTGATAATCATACCACAAGACTATCACTGCTTGCTTGCTTCGGCTCTAACCTAATTAAATGCTTCTATTTGCATTGCATGAAACTACACCTACACCGTGCCTCGGATAGCACGTTAAGCTGTTGGCCCCGGCTGTCGATTGTAGATCTTTGACAGTCGTTACGGGTAGTCAGAAGCCCGAAAGTCTGACAACCAGTCTTACCAAGGGGTATCGTGTAACCCAGTTTCTGAGTTGTGGAGGTCTGATAGGCAGTCGCTCCATGTAAAACACTGGTATTTAGCTGCATCCGGTAAGACTGGAAGCCGACCCCAACATAATTGGGAAAAAGGCTAGGCAGATGATGACAACTATACCTATAATATAGGGGAAAAAAATAACTTTGTTTAACTATATGGAAAAACAGTGTCAATCAAACTGTTCATAGGCGTGAGTAAACGAATACTAACTGTCAATAACACACCTGGGTACCAATAGTTCGTTCGTTCGTTAGAAATAAAACAGAAATATTTACGATTGCGGTCAAGGTTATAAAGCGCTCAAGGGGTATGAGTGGTCATGCAATGCACGTTTCAGCCAATATCGCCCGACGCCTGGCAATAGCTGGCGATACAACTGTAGTTTTATTAACAGTACAAGTGGATTTTCTTGTGTTTTCTAATATTCACCTAGAAATAAGGAGTATTATTTAATACTAGCGACCCGCCCCGGCTTCGCACGGTTACGCTAATATGCATGTATTATACATATAAACCTTCCTCTTGAATCACTCTATTACTAAAAAAACCGCATCAAAATCCGTTGCGTAGTTTTAATGATCTAAGCATACATAGGGACAGACAGACGCGGGAAGTGACTTTGTTTTATACTAGTATGTAGTGAAGAAACTCGCAAAAACAATTGAAACTGAACTGCTTATTAAATAATATCATTTAACTAGCTGTTCCCCGCGACTTTTTCCGCGTTAAATTAAATTTTCCCGTAAACACACTTTGATAAAACAAACCATAATATAATGTTGTTTTTGATTTACTTCAATTACAGGTACTGTTATTTTTTTACTGAAAACTCTACTTTTTCTAAATAAAAAATAGGCTATAGCACTCAGGAATAAAGTAGCTTCCTCTTGGTGAAAGAATTTTTAGGATCGGATCGGTAGTTCCAGAGATTACCCCTGACATACATACATACAAACTTAACTTCTTTATAATATTATTAGTATTTAAAGACTATGTATTTTTTGTATATTTGTATATTTAAAAACAATGTTTTTTTGTTTTAGGTCACCAGTCTCGAAACACAATGTTTTCCTTATGCCGGCGCTACAAAGACGATCACGGTAAGTGTGGGAATAGCAACTCTAGGTTGTTAACAGGTTTTTTAAAGGCTTCTAAACACAAGGTCATAGGTTTTATTCCTAATTTTGCGAAAGTAAAATTGGCAGAGAAAGCCACGTTGGTTTCAGTACGAATGTGACGGCTCTGGGTCGGTCTGACTGACAGAATCGGTCTCATAGAAAATCTGCAAGAAATAACTTACAGTAGCTGTACCTAAGGTTGTCAGATGGCCGAGATCCGGGAAAGTCCCGGAATTTGCGTCTGGTCCCGTGTTCAATAATTACAATTGACTAACCCAGATATTTCCGAATATCTACTAGTGTTTCTCCAAATTTTATTCGAAGTCTGGTAAATGCCTGTTAGATAATAATAATAGTTTTTACCAATCAGTGTTAACATTTTTAAAAATATTTTTTTATTTTCCTGTTCAAAATCTTTTTACTTTTCAAAATACAAAAGTTGAAGTAGACCAAAAAGTGATAGAAAAGTAAAGTAGTGGCCTCTCACTCTCAGAAATACCTAGGAAATGATAAGCAAGTATCTGGGAACCCTACCTGTACCTACTGTTATGTTTCTTATACGCACATAACCCAGACCTTCGAGCCATTGTGTTTTGTTTTTGGTGGTGAAACGGAATCCTCAGTCACCAAGTCGTATTTGGTCTATTTTTAAAACAATAAAAAAAAAAGAATTCTACATCGATGTAACACATTTTCATAAAGCAATTATGCATGCGATACAAACTCAACGAGTTCAAAATTTTTGTTGAAAGAAAAAATCGATTACAAAGGGTAATTCTACATCGAGTTTGGCACAAATAGTCTTCTTATTGATATACATTTGGAAGGCTGCCATTAAACGTATGAGCTTCCTTCCTAAGGAACTGTGGACTTGCGCGTTCCTATCTAAATTAGCAATGGGTGAATGATTTGCAGTCTTCGACGTTTTCAATCGGGTCAACAATCGATTCGGTTTCGGATAAATAATCGAGAGGTTTTTCATTGTTCGATTGTTGGACTCGCACGCACTGTCAAGCTGTGATTGCGTGTCCTAGCCGTGATTGTTTAATTTGTTTGTAGTTGATCTAGTAAACAAGCGAGAATGTTAAGCGCGAGTTCCTGGATTTGATCCCGGGTACAACGGGACATGCCTTTTTCTAAATTTTTTTTTTCTTTCTTTGACACTTTCAGTTTTTTCATCAGGTAAGTACCTAATTGTGTGTGGAAACTGAGAATGAGATATTATAGGAGAACGTAATATTTTCTGTAAAACAAGGAGTTTTACAGAAAAAGCACTTTTAGTTTAACGAAACATTCATCATTTAAAAAGAATTGATAAAAATCAAAAATCTTTCAATCCCAAGAAAATATTAAATATCTAGCGACACGAGCGAAGTTGCTAACTTTCTTAATCCCTTGACCGTCATACTCAATTTTCTCAACAAAGCATTTCGCACTATCCTTAATATAATTTACGTTCATACATGATTAAATTTATCGAGGTTTGCCCCGTCCGAGGGCAAAGTTGGACGTCCCCTTACATTTTAATAACTTTGCCTAAATAGTTAAGTGACAAAAATGTAGGTACCCTCATGACAAGGGTTCTTTATCACTGAACCATCTGCGCTATGCCTTAAAACTAATAAATCAGGGCTAGTTTATTTTTTATAAAGGTTTTATGCTGTGGTATTTTCAAGGGAATATAAGGAGTAAAAGTTGTTAGGACACTAACCCTGGCTGGGGTCAACAATTCATGCATATGTGATTACTCAAATTCTTTGACCTAGGCTTTTAGACTTTTTAGGATACTATAGTAAAATCAGAAAGCATTAAATATAGTTTCGCCATGTCCGACTGTCTGAGCCATTTCACTCTTCAACTAAGTTCCGACTGAGTCAGTTGTTTATGCGAGTTTCTTAATAAATATTTTTGTTTAATGGGCAAAATATGTACATAAACATGTAAAAAAAAACGGGGCCAACGGCTTGCTTTCCGAGGCACGGAGCAGGTGATAATTAATTTATAATACACACATAACTTACGAAAAGTCAGAGGCCTTGGATTCGAACTTGAGACCTTTGATTTGGCAGTCATATCACAAGTCCAGTGCTCAAAAAAAAAATTAAAAGTTTGTAAGTATTTTCTCGTTTAACAGCTTTCCACCAACTTCATATCCGCCATAAATAAAACCATCCCCTATCTAAGTAGTAGTTCATCAACAACAGTAGGTACATTGCTCTCAGCGCGATTTTCCGTATGTGACGTCATTTTCAGAAAACGTGGTGTGTGTAGTTCTAAGGAAGCATTCAAGACTTCTCTCTGACAATGTTTTGGTTAAGTAGTAGTTTGTTATCTATGTTAAGTAAAACGTGTAAGGTTGTCTCCTAGCTAAAAAAGTTATGCTCTAAATTTTAACATACGTACTTTTTTTACTTTACTTCTATTCCAATTATAAATTGTTAAATTTTTTTTTTACAGCATTTATGCATGCGATGCAAAGATAAAAAGATAAAGTTCGATTTTTTTCTAGACTGAACAAAATCGACTACGAAGATTTGAACTTGCAACTTACTGGAGGATAGTCGATTTTGTAATGTTTTTTGTTTGTGAATGTGCTTCTACTAAATTTAATTTTCTTTTTTTGTTCTTTGAACTACTGCAAGCCGTCTACTGATAGTGCATCACACAACTCCACTTGAATTTCTTCCACTGAGTGGAGTGGGATGGGAATCCACAATTTTTGCACTCTCTCGTCTCTACTCTTCCCCGGTCATTTTCGTTTTGATGAATACCGCGCCTTGGACCTTATTCTTTCCGAAATACTGTTTTTTTCAAAATTCTATTTATTATTGTCAATGATTCATTTTATATCATAAACCAACACGTAGTTCTAATAAATAAAAATGTGCTGTTAAGAAAGAATAAATTATTATATTGCTAACATATTTACCTACATCGACATTAAATGTTAAATCCATCTTCTTAATCAAATGACGAGCCTTTTATACTCTGGATTAAGTCTTAAATTAATCAAATTGGTTAAAAATATCCATTTAAATTATACACACTCTCACCTCTGTCATTTAACTTAATCATTCGGCTAATGATCACGTCACAAATCAGCTGGCTAAATTGGTACTCCCTTGCTAAACTGCCTCCAGGTGACAGAGGGGGTCGAGGTGAAGAGGGTGAGAGGGGGGCGCGAGAACGAAGCCAGCCATTCATAAAACTAAGCTCGATCGATATAAAACGTCTCACCTACCCTGAAGTGTCACTCGAAATTACTATATCGCTCGCCTCGTTTTCATTGCTTGGTCAATGCACTCCCTCCGGTATAAAGACGGTCCTAAAAGGCAATGGATTGTGTTCATTGCGGTGATACAGCGTCTGAGTGAGGGGATCGTGTTGTTTTAGGTAGATTTATACTTTCTCAAGCTCTTAAAGTACGTTCGAGATTTAGTTGAGATTGGATTGCTTGGTCGGGTTTAGTGAGGTCTTCGGATAGTGTGGTGCGGGATCTTCGGCCAATTAAATGAAGACAGAAGAGAGACAACCTTATAAAGATATATATTGAGTTAACGGGAAATATTGACTCTGAACCGATTTCTGTATTGAAATATACTTGGATTTCTATTTTGTATAAAGCATATCATAATTATTTATAAGCTGAGATACGACGACGTTGTCCGGTATCCCGATCTGCTGTTGAAAAGCTTTGATAGATTTGGAAAAATCGCAGAATAACTAAAACCACAAAAGTTACGCTTCATAATAATCCAGAAGTCTGATCTAGCTATTTTTTTTAGCTCAGACGTGGACATTGAAGTTGATAGACCGCATAAAAATAAGGCGTTTTGTTCTCTTTCTTCTCGTTCTATCTTTGGACATCGAGAAGTTGTTCTCTGTTTCAAGAGAGAGAGGAGGCTTCCCATTGAAAAATGGCACAGTCAATACTGACTGGTTCTTTTACAGAATGGCTCCGGCTTATCTCTTACAAAAAAATTCCCTTCGCTGGTACTGTACTGGTTACTGGTTACTGGTAGCTACAGGCTATAATCACAATAATACTAATCAGCTTGTTAGCAACTTTGTTCGAAATACATTGCATACGAGAGCTAAATAAAACCTTAAAAAAATTACCCATTAACCAGAAATTGCCGCGCAAAATGCCTTACGAACCCCAAACTTTTCTATTTAGCCCTAAAACACCAAATATGTGTCCCTTAACTTATCGTGTTTATTCAAGTTAGCTAAGTGACACTTACCCGCGTCCCTATGAAGTGTAAACAGTAAGTCGTCTGAAGTCCTGCGATAGCGGAGGCTCCTTCCAATTCTTCTTTATAATGCTAATGAATTCTCCAAGAATCATTTTTAGAGATTTACTTCCCCGATTGAAGGTTTTCGTTTGAAAGATAAGTCGATTCGCTGAGCTGCTAATTTTAAGAATTGGATTTGGATTTTGCTGTTTTTACAGACGGATTTTCGGTATTAAGCCACTTAATGCTGAAATGAAATAGCTTTTGGACCTTTTTTGCAGAAAATGTATAAATCATTTTCGTAGTCTTCGACGCAACAACGTCCATCCATTTATAATTTAAGGCGCTGTGCACAGTCAAAATAGGCTTAATTAAACAGTTTTTTAGCCTAATGTATACATTTTAGAGTAGCAAAAAAAATATATGTTATTCTCGATCATATTTATGAGAGAACTCACGGCTTCAAAACACGTTTTTGGTATTTTTTTTCGATAAAAAAAATCATAAAACAACCATTAAAATTAACATTCCTGCAATTTTATCTCTATTATTTATAAACCAATCTTGATGAAATTTATAACAGTTACGTAATAAATAATAATAAAGGGAGCCCTCACTTGTATTTATCGATTGAAATAAGATATTAGTAGGAATTAATATATTTACTGATAAATAATTCGGACGAGTCGAACCAAACGTCACGCCATTATCCCTTCTCTTTCATTTCTACGCGGAGCGACAGTGACCGCTGAGGCGCGCTGCTAGATGGACCTATGTCATTTTGTTCCGCCCCCGCTCAGAAATTATTTACGTATCTTGTTTGTTGTTGAAAGCTGTATATTGGGAAATGTAATTTCGTCACCACCAATACCGTCCAATTGGTTTAGTGGTCTTGAACGTTGCACATGTGACCTACGAGAGCGACCGGTTGGGAGTTCCATCCCCGCATCGCGCGATACTTTTTGTTGATTATCTTATTTGAAATAATTGTTATTAATTATTATTTTACTTTTTTTTCTATTTTCTTGTCTGAAATAAATGTTCAGTATTTATTTTTGTTGATTTTCTTATTTTTAAACAATTATAATGCAATTTTAATGGCTTTTCTTTAGAGTACCTAAAAAGTTTTTTTTTAAATAAATAGTTTTTTACTTTTTGTCTATTTTTAGTTTGATAAATATATATATATAGTCCTCCTCACCGTATCCGGTGACGGCGACCCAGACTAGATGTCAATTTCTATCATGTGCTCTCAGATGACTAGCAAAACCAAATTTTGTCGTCAAGAACTCGTCTTGAAGACCTAGACAAAAAACGCTGCATACGAAAAAGTCGCCCTAAGCCTTCATACACTTACACTTATAACGACGTTGATAAATATAATATAGGTACATAAAATGATTGTTTATACAATTTTACATTTTTTTTAATTTTGCACAATTTTGATATGATCTTTTCTAGAAAATAACAATTATTGTTTCATTATTTTAAAAATAAGAAAAAAAAAATATTAACATAAATATTTTAAAAAATAACAAAAAGAAAATATGTAGGTGTAAGTACCAACTTATTATTATATTGTGTATTATAAAAATACAAAAATGTACGATGTCTGACATCTAAATCAGACATCTACCTTATTCAAGCTTCTGACCATCAAGGAGAAATGTAATTTGATCTTTGCCATTACTGTCTAAATGGTTTAGCGGATTAGAATGTTGATGTAGTCAATCATTATAGTGTATGAGTAGAGTTCGATCCTGCATCGAGCATTACTTTTTGCTGATTTTCTTATTTGTTATTTTACTTTTTTTTTTTTTTTTTTTTTTTTTTGTTGATTTTCTTATTTTTTAAACAATTATAATGCAATTTTAATGGTTTTTCTTTGGAGTAAAAAGATTTCTTTTTTAAATAAATTGTTTTTTTACTTTTTGTCTATTTTTTTGTTTGATATAAATATAATATATGTACATAAATAATTATTTTCAAAATTTTACAGTTTTTTTTTCAATTTTGCACATTTTTGATGTAATCTTTTCTAGAAAATAACAATTATTGTTTCATTATTTTAAAAATAAGAAAACAAAATTATGAACATAAATATTTTAAAAAATAACAAAAAGAAGATATGTAGGTAATTACTAATTATTATATTGCGTATTATAAAAATTCAAAAATATACGATGTCTGATAGGGTTCGAACCTAGAGGTTGCCGCGGGCACGCTCATTTCAAGCGGGTCATTGCCACGATAGGTCGAATGCACTTGTGATATTACTGACGAAATTACGCTTTTATTTATAATGGACGTTACGCAATGGCGAGTTTTGCGCGATGCCTCGCAATCTATTATTTTGCTTCAAGCTTGCAATAGACGGAAGGGGCGGGACCCATGGGCGGGGCGGCTCGTTCCCACTTCATCCTGCTTCACCCCCTTTGTAATACCAAACTTGACTGTGCACAGCGCCTTAAGTGAACACTTGTGTATTACGCCCTTCGACATTCGCCTTTTTTCTTTATTAATAAATAATTGCATGAAAAGGGAAAGAAGGCAAGAAAGAAGTTAATACAATTACCTATAATGTAACTGTACCTACTGTAACCCTGCCCTTTTTTGTTCCATAGTTAGGTACATGACAGAATTTGCGTAGATTATAGTATAAACTGAAGATTTACTAGATTTACTGAACTAGTTTATAAAAATTGGCTAAGTGAGAAAAATGAAAAGAAAACAGGGATTTTGTATGGAGGCCCCCTTTAATTATTAACTTTTTTATTATGTGTTCTTATAGCGGCAAAAAAAAAACATAATCTGTGAAAATTTCAACTGTTTGGCTATCACGGTTCATAATCATACAGCCTGGTTACAGACGGACAGACGGACGGATAGCGGAGTCTTAGCAACAGGGGAAATATGTATTACACATGGTTTGATCGTGATATTGTTATAGAACTAGGTTTTTCTCTATATTGAAGAATGACGTCATCATTTTTTTTAAAACAACACTTTAATTTACTTAACAACATGTTGCAATCAACTGTTTTATTATTTGTAATTCACGTGGGATTGTGAATGAGTAAAAGTATTTTACAATCTTAAAGTGGATTAAGTCTATCTTTAAGACAATGTTTGTGGATCTAATAAAGGTCAGGAACGAACCAGATCTCTGAAGTTTTGATACCTAATTTCACGCCATGAGATCACCAGTTAATGACTAGTTTTTCGATGCTGTCGTACCCTCGTTCTACCAAAATTGTAGGCCAAGATATCTTCCACGCGTAAGAAAACGAACATACTATATTAGGACGTATTGTAGAATCGATATACAAAACCTAATTATAGTTATACGCCAAGATCGTCTGGTCACAAGTAAACAGGACAATTCGGTACAGGCCCACCGCAAATAACACGCAGGTATAATATAATTAATAGCTTCCACGAGATTCTTATATAAGGTCTTGCTTCTTTATTGCGAAATACAAGTTGTTGATCCATGCTATAACTGACAATAATAAGTGAATAAACGTTTGTGTTATTTCCTGCTTTTTTTAATGCTTAATTTGGTGCATTTTTTTTGCTAAATGTTTGGGTATCGTTTTTTTATTGATTAAGTAATGCACGCAGTGATACATCATCATTTTGTTTTTACTTAAAGGATCCAAAAAATGCAAATATGTTTGTATAAAGAAAATACTGCCCAACAATTTTATTTTAATAATTTTTGTTCCCTATTTTATCGGGCAAGTATTATGTTCTTACGTAAAAATCACCATCACCATCTAGTATCGATTTTATAGAGGAATATAAGTTTATTAGAGACCGATATAACAATTATTTGAATTAATTAAGAAAATTAGGTTATAATAATTACTTAGTTGATATAATGTTCTTTTTGCTTTTTTATAACAGACCACGATCTACCGTGTAGTGATTTCGGGGTAGTGTTTGAAAAGCAACTGGTTATCTTATATTCTACACTCAAAATTAGTTATAATTAAATAATTAAATTCATTAATTTATTGAGGAAGTACTTAGTGTATCATTTTGTTGTGAAAAGTTTTATTAAATTTTTACGGAGCCTGTTCATAGGATAGGACCTTATACCTCACCTTACATTCAATCATAAGATCATAGAGAGAACATATTATAAACCAACTTAAAAACCGTAACATAAATATATTAAAACATTTAATTAATTACATGTTAGTTAATGTAAGTTTTAATATTTACCAAAAAACTAAACTCCCGCACAAAAATCACGCCCCTATTCTATAAAGCCGAGTTCCCAAACTCGGGGTCCCAACAGGGTTTCATAGAGTGGGGGTATATCAGGAAAATGCCGGGCCATTTTGCCCAGCGGACCGACCCGGGTAGGTACATAAACATTAGCATAAATCCAATATCAGCCGGTGTCTCACGGACACCTGCCTTGCAATTTTTATAAAATTACTTACTCTATACGCTCGAAAATGAGATTGGATTCTTTTATATCTGTTTTCTGTTCAAACGTTCGTGGATTGTTTGCAGATGTTTTTTTAATATTCGTTTTTAATATCGAGTTGTTTTGTAATCGGATGTTTGGGGTAGATATTAATGTTATGTTGTAAATAAATTGTTAAAAGTGTTTCGGATTATCATCGAAATTATTGAAATATGGTTTGTAATTAAGTCTTCCCTGCGGATCCAGTAGCTATGTGCGGCATCCTCCTTGCCTTGTTATTTCCAAACTTATCTAGTCTAGCCTTATTATTGTAAAATTTGGCTGTGATCATGAGCAGCAGTGGTCTTCTGCTTGTTAGAAATTAACACTTGAAATGCTAGAAGGAAACATTTCGAGGAAATTGTACATTTGAAAGATGTTCTTTATACAGAAATCTACAAGCTCTATAGTTAGTGTGGACATTCTATTGTTTAACATTTAGGATTTTTTATCGACTTTTTGGGTCAAACGGTCTACTGTGCATTGGTGTATTTTTTTAAATTTATTGAATAACAAGAACAAGAAGTTGTTGCAAGCTCGGCTGCTGAGTCCCAGAAGTTGGTTGTGACTTGAGAAGGAGTCTTTAAGATAACTATTTATCAATAGATCTAAACTATTTATTTAATAAATTATATATTTAAAATAAGATAATAATTATAAAATAATAATATAGATATAATAATAATATATAAAATATCTTGCGAAATGTGAGTATAATAGGAGCCTTCTTTGAAATAAAAGCTAATTTAGTAAATTTATTTTCAAACAAAATGTCCATAATTAACAACAGTTAATTTAGTTTATTAAACGCTTGCAAAACTTGCCTTACTTTATTAAACATAACCGTAATATTTCCTAGTAAATATACATATAGGGGTATTATTTGCCTAAAGTTACCTAAGAGGGTAAGTGGAAGTTGATTTAGTTTCATTTTTCGTTTATCCCGGGTACACGGCGCCGTTGACATGTCTGTATTAGGGATTGAGGGTAGCATAAGTAAATATTGAAGGTTGGAAAGTATATTTTAGCCTAACAAAGCTCTACAGTCACACGGTAAAATTTTAATAGATTTTCAATTACACTCGCACCTAATTTTAATTGGCCATTTAATTACCGTTATTTGACATTGTGATTATTATAATTCATACCCTAATCCATTTTGCCGTTTAGTCGGGATTGAGATATAAACATACAAAATTTTACTTTTTTAATAAATTGCCCAGCTCGACTCGACTCGTCACCTCTGTCCTTTACGCCTACCCTACACTACTGTACTCCTACTCCTTTCGTACCCTAGCCCTACCCACCCTTACCTTACTCCCTACCCTTACCCTTATTCCTTATTATACTCCTACTCTACTCTACCCTACCCTACCCTACCTCTATCATACCCCTACCTTACCCTACTCCTACCATACCCTATCCTACTCCTACCCTACCTTACTCTATGCTTAATGATTGTTTCTGTTCCGCACAAGTTATTTTTTTCATAAGAACCTTCTGGCAATAATTATAGACACAACGAAAGAAATTACCGAAATTGGTCCAGCCGTTCTCGCGTGATGACCAGGAGAAATAGGGGTTAATTTTTAATAGATTTAAGTATTACATTTTACTAAAATTATTTTGTAAAATATATACATATAAAACAACCTCCATACATGAATTCCAAATAAAAATAGTATAAATAGAGATCCGTAGGTATCTTACT
Source organism: Protodeltote pygarga (assembly GCA_936450705.2). Lineage (NCBI taxonomy): Eukaryota > Metazoa > Arthropoda > Insecta > Lepidoptera > Noctuidae > Protodeltote > Protodeltote pygarga. Next base: position 10,582,322 of record OW388266.2, read on the forward strand.
TTAGTTTATTTACACGAAGTCGTGCTGAACCCTCGGAGGAAATCATGAGCGGGTCAGGTGTCGTGTCAGCATTAAATATACCTATATTACGTCGACATATCGTCATGTACCTTCAATATACCCTTTTCATCTTTCATTAGGGTCAGAATATACTTGTACGGAAATAGAATTAAACTTTCTTCTGATGTAGGTATAAGACACGAGTTGGCTGTCTGCCAAACTTCCATGTATTATGGTGCACGCCTTCTCGTCAGGGACAAATCCAAGTGCGGACTTGAGAATTTCTTGAATGTCACTTGGTCAATGGTCATCTGAAAATATTATAGAAATGGACTTGAGCAGGCATTGCGAAGCAACAGCAAAAAATTCTTGGATCGCCGATAATTGGTGTTGGCGCATTGGTTACGTGTACCAATGTGGCTTTTTCAATGTCATATTACTTTCTTAAACACCACTGACTAACAGTTAAGGAAATAATTGCAAGGAAACCCGCAGTGAGTTAGCGTGGTGATTAATGTTCAATCCTTCTCTGTATGAGAAGAGGCCTTTGCCCTGCAATTGGACAGTCACAGTCTGTTTTATAAATAGTTTATAAAAAAATGTTTAATATTTTCAATATAACCATTTTAAAACCTGACCAAATCTATTTGCTGACGTGTTTTAGAGCAAAATAAACAATTATCTTAATAACAAAGCTAGAAAGATCGACAATCAGCCCGAAAACTATTGGAAGAAAAGCTTACAACATCAATTTATCCCGGGAATCAAACTTAACATCTTATCTCTGCCACCCTTGTTTGCGACCGCAACCACTAGTTCGATGAAACTGCAAAACTAAGTTATCTTGAAAGAGAATGTTTACAGAGTGAGCCAAAGTTAGAAGTTTGTTTGTGACAGAATAGTGAATTATGACGTGGCTTAGTACATGACAAGGCACTTTTGTAAGCCTATTTATAATCGCTGTTGAAGAATGGACAAGCTTTTCTCTTCTCTTGGGTGTTATAAAACGACCTCCTTATAATGTGTTTTATTATATATTTAATACTAGCGACCCACCCCGGCTTCGCTCGGGTGCAATAATAAACCTTCCTCTTCACTCACTCTATCTATTTAAAAAAACCGCATCAAAATCCGTTGCGTAGTTTTAAAGATTTAAGCATACATAGGGATATAGGGTTAGAGAAAGCGACTTTGTTTTATATTAAAACTAGCGATCCGCCCCGGCGCAATATACATATAAACCTTCCTTAAGAATCACTCTATCTATTAAAAAAAACCGCATCGAAATCCGTTGCGTAGTTTTAGAGATCTAAGCATACATAGGGACAGACAGACGACGGATAGCGACTTTGTTTTATACTATGTAGTGATGTAGTGATATGTAGTGATTATAAATGCGAAAGTAAGTTTGTTTGTTTCCTTTTCACGCCTAAACCACTAAACCGATCATCCTGAAATTTTGATTATACGTTGTCAGGTGTACAGAAACGGACATAGGATACTTTTCATCCCGAAAAAAAATATTGTTGTCAACAATAACACTCTTATGATAATAAATGGCGCCACAAGATGGCGAATTAACACGAGATATAAGTGAAGCCGCGAGCGGAAGCTAGTGCTGTTATAAAAGTCAGTTTATAGAAAAAATTACGTGAATAAAAGCCTCAATTGACATGGTCAGCCTACTTTAATTCATAATTCATGGGACATAGGTATATTTATGTGATCCACAGATATTTTTTTCGATCTGGGTAATTGTGCATTGTATTAATTAATCTTACAAACGACACAGGAGAAAATGCACATAAATAAATAAATCAGCCTGTAACTGTCCCAATATAGGGCAAAGGCCTCTTCTCATTCAGAGAAGGATTGAGCATTAATCACCACGCTAGCTCACTGCGGGTTGGCGATTTCAGACTATTAAAGTCCAGGTTTCCTTACGATGTTTTCCTTCACCGTTAGTCAGTGGTGTCTTAGATTAACTAAGAAAGTACATATGACATTGAAAAAGTCACATTGGCACATGCCAGGTTCGAACCCACACCCACGCGCTTGCAAAGCGGGTCCGTAACCAATGCGCCACCACGACTTTATAATACATAATAAAAAAGAAAAGTTAAAAAAAAATTGATTGTCACCGAGTTTAGTTTGCAGTCGAATAACATTTGAACACGTCACACACAACTCTGCTAACAATGATTGATCTGTCTGATTAGTCTCTTCGGCTTTTTGTGCTGGAGCCTTCACACTATCCAGTCGCTAGGGCCTTGAGAGACTGTAGGGTTATTTCCCAGAGGTGTCATTGGTGGCATTTTATTAGTTGTATGTTATTGTACTATTATTTTTTAGGGGATTTTGTTTTTAACTCCTTATGCAAAAAGAGGGGTGTTATAATTAGTTTGACGTATCTGTATATCTGTCTGTGTATGTTTGTGTGTGTCTGTGGTACTGGTAGTTCGTAATTGTGATTTGGATTTAGTTTTCTTTATTTGAAAGGTGACTTAATCGCGAATGTTCTTAGTTAAAAAAATGGGTTTACGTAATTGTGTTACGAGCTCTTAAATTTTGTAATTTATTAGGTGATTTAGTTTTTCAATATATGTATAAGAGGTTGTAAGATAAATAACTTAACTTAATCTAATAGCTTAAATGGTTACCTCAAGGTCAGATCTCACTGAGACGCGAAGCGGCGCGCACGTTTTAAGATGCATGATAAAATATGAATTATTGGAATTTTGATTGTGAGTAAATAAAATTTAATTTTTTATTTCCTATACTAAAAGGTAATTGTTATTTGTGGACACAATTAAAATCGATTGTTTACCAGGCTTATTTGAGCAGTGATAGCCTAGTGGTATGACCGTGGGACTGCCCAGTCAAAGTTCGTAGGTTCGAAACCCAGGCATCTCTGACTTTTCGATATTATGTGCGTATTAGAAATTAATTATCACTAGCTAAAACGGTAAAGGCAAACATCGTGAGGAAACCATGCACACCTGAAAGATTTTTTAACGGTGTGTAAAGCCATGTCAGAGGTCTACGGGTGGTTTAAAGTCTGACACCAGATTGTTCATCAACCATACTATAAAGAAGACCAGCCTTATTGCACATTTTGTGAGTCAGCTATTGAGCCTATAAGCCATTATTAACACAGAACTCTCAAATATGGAGTCTATATTCTTTTTTGTACGGTTCAAAATGGTCAACAGTACGAAATTGTTAAGAAAAAGTGAGAATATCCTTATGGCATACATGTTATTTAGTAGGTTATCCTTGTAGCATGTAGACAGACATTTGAAAATTAAAAATAAATAAGTAAGTAAGTAAGTACAGCCTTGCAGCCAACGGAACCAAAGGAACGTTGCCTATAGGTAGCGGTCTTTTAGATTAAGTTTATCTTTTTAATTAGTTTATTTGTAGCTGTATAATATAGTTAGTTATTATTATTATGCCCGACCCTCATTATATATCAACTACTATATACTTTTACTATATACTTACTATATACTTTTTCCAACACAGTTGGAAAAAGGCTAGGCAGATGATGACATCTGCCTAGCCTTTTTCCAACTGTGTTGGGGTCGGCTTCCAGTCTTATCGGATGCAGCTGAATACCGGTGTTTTACATGGAGCGACTGCCTATCAGACCTCCACAACCCACATACTGGGTTACACGATACCCCTTGGTAAGACTGGTTGTCAGACTTTCGGGCTTCTGACTACCCTTAACGACTGTCAAAGATCTACAATTGACAGCCGGGGCCAACAGCTTAACGTGCTATCCGAGGCACGGAGAGTGATAATTAATTTATTACGCCCGACCCTATTATACTATATTTATTCAAATAAAAATGACATTGTTACAATGTTTTTAATGTCAAAAAAAAACTTGTATTATTCTGTAGTCAGTAAACAGCGCATTATTTTATTAAGCTTCGTCTGTCACGAATTTGCGCGATTCCCACCGCTCAGTATAAAGGGTCTTTTACAATAAATATTGCGTATTCGTCCCACGGTGGTTTCAGTTCGTCTCGGTAGGGAATTTTCCTGTTTACCACAAATAACTGCTTTTGTTAATATTCCCAGCGGTTCTCTGGTACTTTTAAATTTTTGTTTGTTCGTATAAAATGGCTGTTTATATTTATATTGAGGGTATTTGTGTTGATTCTGACTACGCAATTTCACTCCACGATTTTTTGGTTTCTGTGTGACGTCAGATGGTTTGAGGTTTTTAAAAGTAAATGTAGGTGACTGCGTAATGGTGAACTAATTATTTTTTTTTGTTTCAGAACATGGCGCGACACAAATCAAAGGCGGTTACATGTTACGATACAAACGTAAGTATAATGTTATATATTGTCTATGGGTTATAACACTATAAATCTCATGAAATATACGAAACACCTATTAATGAGGGTAAAAATGTTTTGTCTATTTCCCTTTTCCCTTGCGAGATTTTAAAACTAAAACACAGGTCTTCGAATTCAAGCTTATCGATAGGTCTAATTGCTAATTGATACTAATATTTGTTTTATCGTAAAAAAGGTTATATACTCGTATGTAAGCTTTCTATTCAGAATGATTAAAGTATAAACTCTAAAGTATAATAAAAAATTATAAAAACCGGATAAGTTATAAGTCGGGCTCGCGCTATTGTGTGGTGGTACCTAGCTACAAGTCTGGTTTTTTGTAAACCTAAGGTAAATGACCTTTCACTATCTTTTATCCCCAAATTAAAATAACACGAAAACAATGATAGTCACCTGTTTTTCCTTCATTTTATTTTTCTAACGTAGTTCAACCTCCTTTGTTAGTCCGAACTGTTTTATAGTGATCTCGTAAACTGGTCGGCCTATAAAAACATCGTCACTCAATCATTTTCGAAGCAAGTCAATAATCTTGGCGAATGTATTCGGCATAAAAAGGGCTGGCAGGGTTGGCTAAAGTAAATTTGTAAGAAGTCGTGTCTTTTTTGGCTTGAAAAACAAGATTTTTAAAGGCTACAAATGCTACAATGGTGCTTATTTTCTTGCACACGCTCAAAAATAATTTAGACTAACTATCACTCTTTCTAACAGAGATTATTAGAAAAGGTTAAGAGTTTTAGAGCTGTCAAACTAATCCATTTGCGTGATATCAACGAGAATTTAGTCAGCGTGTCATAGAGGTCTCGTCTAATTTAAGTCAATTGCAAGGACGTAGACTAATTTGACAGCTCTAATTTGATAGTTCAATTTGCTGTCCTTTTTCTATGGTCTTGATTAGAAAGAGATATAGTTAGAGTAAAATTTGTATAGCGGGATGTACAAGAGAATCAGCTGTAATAAATAAGGTTTACAAGAATAATAGGATGATTTTCTGAATTTAATTAACGGAGATTTTCAGCAATATGTATTAATTAACTACGCTGAAAATATCAAAGCCGTATTCAAGCCGAATCATCTACAAAAGGTTTAAACAGACAGTTTTATCATACAGACCTGTGATGGAATTCCGATCAGTGTGCAGAGTTAAAAGTCGTAACGATATGTCTTTCTTCTTATCGTATGGTTGATGAACAACCTGGTGTCAGAGTTTAAACCGCCCGTAGGCCTCTGACATGGCTTTACACACCATTGAAAAATCTCTCAGGTGTGCTGGTTTCATCACGATGTTTTCCTTCACCGTTTTAGCAACTGATAATTAATATATAATACGCGCGCCTTGGGATCGAACTCGAGATCTCTGACTTGTCAGTCGACGGTCATACCACTAGGCTATCAGTACAGTTACGTTGTTACGTCTGTATGATAGTGGTATCCGCTGCCCACGTAACGCATTTCTTTACGATTTATTTGTGCAAATCAGTTGTGCAATTCTATTAATTGGGCGACTGTCAAATTGTGGCTTGTTTTCCACAGCAAAGATTGTATAGTTTATAAAATAAATCTAAATATATGTACTATCGCGGACAAAGCCGGTGTACCACTCTTAAGGTTAGAATCGCTTGCACCCGGTATCCGAACGTAGCGCTAGTCCCGCCCCTACGCACGTAGCATCGTTCAAAGCATTTTGATTGCAAAGTGGTGCACCGTTCGTGTTCGCGATAGTACCTACACATACGTTTTCAAGGGTGGCTTCTATAGATAACCCGTGAGATAACCATTAAGCGACCGGCTTGTTTTCGTGCTCTATAAAAAAGTTCTCTTACTTATTTTTTTGGTAGTCAACCCTACCGTAGGGTTAATTCTCATTCGTTCATAAAAACAAAGTTAGTTTACGACACTTGGTGAAGGTTATACCGATGGTTATAGCGAGCAGTAACTCAAGTTTTTATGGTATAGCCTGAAAAAGATCAAGTTGTTACAAATCCAATACGATACGATAGTTTACTTAAGGATAGTTTGTTCATGAAGTTTTGCCTTATAAGAATATAATAGCACTGATAGCTTAGTGGTAAGACTGGTTGGACTGCCAAGTCAAACGTCTTAAATTCAAAAACACAGGCTCGCATTACTGATTGTTCGGATTCATGAATATTAGAAATTAATTATTATAACATGCTAAAACGGTGAAGGAAAAGATTGTGGAAGGTAACCAGCACACCAGGAAATCAGCAGACCTGAGAGATTTTTCAATGTTGTATAAGCCATGTTTAAAGTCGGGTTGGTGGTGTTTAAGGGCGGTTTAAACTCTGAGAAGAAAGAAAGACAAGAATATATGTAGGTGATGATGTCTTCCTGGCCGGTTTCGGCCACAGCGACTGTTTTAACTGCAAGCTAGTAAATTTGGGAGTTAAGGTGTAGCTAGCTGTTCTACCCGTTGGTGCGCCCTCTGGTGACTCGCATACCCAATCTTGCTAACAAAAGTTCGAGCACACTTTGGGCAAGTTAGAACCGCACCAACATAATTGTAAATATAGGCCACTGATGGTCTGGCTTTGAGCTCATCTCTCCTCTGGTCGAGTTCTTCAAGACGCTCAGTTTCGAAGGTGTCAATATGTTGGTGTATGAGACGTCTCCATTCAGGGCGCTGTGTTGCCTTTACCTCCCAGTGAGACGGCTCTAATTTGCATCTCTTCATATGTCTTTTCAGAACATCCTTGTATCTCAGGTATTGGCCTCCGCGTTTACGCTTACCGTACTGGAGTTCTGAAAAGAAGATGCGCTTCGCCACTCTACTCTCTGACATGCGGGATACATGTCCACACCACCGCAACTGTCGCCTCATTAGATACATCTCAATGCCCCCGACATTTGCGCGTCTCAAGACATTTGTGTTCCGGATACGATCCGACCATCTGATGTTCATGATATCACGGAGACACTTGAGATGAAATCTGTCGAGTGTGCGAATATGCTTGCGGTAAAGAACCCATGTCTCAGAAGAGTACAGGAGACTTGGCAGCACTGTAGCCATATAAACACCTACTTTTGTAGAGAGTTTAATATCATGCGAGCGAAATACCTTTGGCCTTAGAATGCCAAAAGCCGCAGCGGCAGCACCTATTCTGCTGTTTATTTCAGATTCTAAATCGCACTTAGTTGTTATGGTGCTACCAAGGTATTTAAACTTCTCCACTTGTTTTAAAATGTTTCCACTGATGCTGACACTGGGAGCCATGCTGTGACCAACATCCATGTTGGTCATGACTTCCGTCTTTTTAACACTTATTCTAAGGCCAAATTTAGTGCAAGCTTGGTCAAGACTCGAAACCAGGCTCTGTAGGCTCTCCGCAGAATTCGTGACAAAGCATAAGTCATCCGCGTACATAATTTCAGTCATAATTGCATGAGAAACCCTAGTACGGGATTTAAGCCTTGAGATCTTAAAAAGGCCTCCATCCATGCGGAAACGAATATGGATACCTTCAGACAAATCCTTTAAAGCTTCCCTAACCACCACAGCAAAATATAGCGCAAATAATGTTGGTGCAAGGACACAGCCCTGCTTTACTCCACAGGTAACGGAGAAATGCTCGGACTGCTCCCCATTGATGGAAACGCAGCATTTCATGTCATCGTGTAGTAGTCGTATTAGCCTCACGAACTTATCCGGGCATCCAAGTTTAGCCAGAACAACCCAAAGAGCTTTACGAGGGACGCTGTCAAATGCTTTTTCAAGATCAACAAAACATAGAAACATTGGTTGACCTTGCTCTTTGCTTTTCTCAAGCAGTTGACGAACTGAGAAGATGGCTTCACAGGTCCCTCTGTCTGGTCGAAAGCCAAACTGAGTTTCGGGTAATATACTTTCCGATAACGGCAGTAAGCGATTAAGCAGAATCCTTGCAAATACTTTTCCCGGAGACGATAGAAGCGATATGCCCCGATAGGAATTACAATCGGAGCGATCCCCCTTGTTTTTGTACAATGAGCAAATACGAGAAGTCTTAAAACATTCCGGGACAAGTTCTTCATTCCACATGCGTACAAAAAGTTTCCATAAGATATTGTGCAGGGTATCTCCACCGTATTTAAGCACTTCTGCGCAGATGTTGTCGGCACCTACTGCCTTCTTGTTCCCCTGTTGTTTGATGGCCAAAATAGTCTCTTGTAGTGAAGGGGCTTCTACAAGCTCTATTTTTTGCGGTGACTCCAAAAGCGACTCTATGAAATGTAGATCAGCTGATCGATCTACATTGAGTAAATCACTGAAGTGTTGAACCCAACGATTCATAGCGTCATCCTTGCTGGTCAAGGAAACATCGTCTAAAGATTTTATTGGTACGGAGCTATGCTGGGCAGGACGTATTAGTTTCCGGACTTCATCATAAAAAGCGCCCATCTGGTTGGTATCTGACAGCCACTGCATGTATTGAGACTTTTCCTGCCACCATTTGTCTTTAGCCTCACGGGTGAGCTTTCTGATTTCAGCATTGCTCTTTTTAATGCGTTCTAACACTCCGTCTTGATGTAGTCTATTACTTTGTTCTTTGAGAAGTTCTCGGTGTTTTCTAAGGGCATTAGTGAATGACTCGTCGTTTTCATCAAACCAGTCTTCGGTTTTAAAGGTTTTTAAGCCCAGTACTCGAGTACTTATTTCGATGATGAGTGTCGACAAAGTCTGCCAGGATGTTATAAGAGTTTCATTCTCAACATCGATCGACAACAAAGCATTGTCCAAAGCCTGAACATACGCCTCTCTTGTTGGGACTTGTTGAAAGTCCTGTATATTTATACGCAGACTTTTTACAAAATTTTTCCTACGTGGACGCCGGAGGCAGATGTTTAGCTTAGTCAATACAAGACGATGGTCAGTCCAGCAGTTAGCATCTCGCATAACACGTGTGACACGCACTTGGGCAATATCTCTGCGGCGTACCACAGCGTAGTCGATGAGATGCCAGTGCTTTGAACGTGGGTGCATCCAAGTAGCCTTGTGTTTCATGTAGGTATATACTCCATTTTCATTTTGTTATTTGTCCTACATACTAACTCCTAAATTAATATTATAAATGCGAAAGTAAGTTAGTTTGTTTACCTTTCACGTCTAAATCACTGGATCGATCATCCTAAAATTTTGCATATACGTTGTCAGATGTACAGAAAAATACCGAAAAATTATATGATTTTTACCGTTCACGTTTGCATTGTAACACTGCTACAAAAGTGCCGTTATGAGTAAAAACGTCAGCTTGCCAGCCGTTTCCCGGCTATTACGTACCTATGAAGATTTATGAAGCCTCCATTGTGCGAAAGAGACTAATATAATATTAGAAAGTGATATGTAATGTGACGTCATTGGCGACGACGATCGTATGCCTACCAAAACCATAGATACATGTAAACCAAGCCAAATATTGAATGTAGGTATGTTTTAAAACAAATCACTCGAAAAATAACACGTAGAAAGAAAACTTTCTACCCCTTTCTAAGCAATATTGAAACGGAGAAGTGTGAGATTTGGCATAGAATTCATAAGGAGAAGAAATGCAAAAAGATACAATTATTTATGTATGAATACCTGATTTGTTTAGAGACCAGCCAAATTTTAAGAGGTAACCAGGTCCATAAACTGAACAACTGTCTCCAAAGTTTCTGGAATCAAAAAATAAGCCTCGATAATTATTTTGATTGTAACCTGGTTCTACTTATTTTGGTTTTATTGTTATTTATAAATTCCCATATTATGTTTCTTCTAAAATTATTGTATACTCAAAATGGGCTGATTGATGTAACACTATCATAAGTATAAATAACATCTGTACCTTACTCAATCAAAGACAATAAAATTTTACTTTACTTTACTTTTACTTTTCAAGGAACATGGGTCGAAATCTAAAAATTTAAAATTGACTTTTCATACCGAAGTGACTTAGTCACGTGACTCATGTTTGTATGAAAAGTTGCACTTTCGTTTTCGGATTTCGACCTATGTTCCTTATGGGTCAAAAACACCAGGCCAGAACTAGTAACATATTAGTAGCTGTGTACTGCTATCTCCTATGCAGACCTAAGAAAGTGACAGTTCTGTACAGATAGCAGAATGTCAGTTGCTGACTCAGTCCGCCAAGCTACTCGACCTGTGAAAACCAGGCCTTAGTGAAAGTTGTTCAGTTTCATGAATTACTTATTGCCTATTAAAATTTTGTTGGTCTTTAAAAAATCTGGTTCTATAATAAAGCAAGAATGAAACCGGTCTTGTATTACTTGACATTATTTATTTTGTTAACAACTATTTTTCAACAACTTTCTTTGTTGCAGAAAAATACCTTTGGAACTCATGGTCAGAAGAATGGGTGGTTTTGTATGACGACTCAACTATGGCATGGTTTAAGGTATGTTATTGATTTTGTAGTTTATTTTTTACCCGCCTAAAAATTAGGGGTATTATAAGCTGAACTTATCTCAGTAACGATGCCATCTTAGCTCTAAAACGAAAGTATTCAAAACGTCAGAAAAAAATAAAAATCAATTAACGACCAACACGCAGTGAGCTAGCGTGGTGATTAATGCTCAATCCTTTCCTGTATGAGAAGAGGCCTTTGCCCAGCGGTGGGACAGTTACAGGCTGGTTTATTTTTAATAAAACGCGAGAATTTTCTCTCTCAATATTTGCTTTATTAATTTTAGATTTATTTACATTAATTATATCCAAAACGGCGTGTGATTTCCCACGATTCTGATTAAAATATTAAACTTATTACTATTCAAATAATATTCAATTCTACAGATATAATTCCTAAATTTTTAGTCAAACAAAACTGAACTATCTCGAATAACTTTAGAGTCACAAATCGGATTACAACTTCTAAATTATTCCTGGAAACGTATTGAATTCGGATAAATAGTTTCATTTCAAGTTAGGAACACAAAATGTTTAGTTAAAACGACTTGCTTTACCATCTGTAGGTAAAATGTCGAACTTTACGTATCGACAGCAAAGTAATTAAAATTGTTACCAACTTTAAAGGAAATTTCCACTTTTCATCAATACTTAAACCTCATTGGTCCCATAGCGAAACCATTAGTATTTAAAAGGTCGAAGTAAGGGTTAAATTTACGTAAACTTCTTCTTCTAAGCGAATCGATAGCATTTTTTTTAATAATTTTAATTTTTCTCTTAGCGTGTCGATGGCAATCTAAATTATGTCAGCCCAGAACTGGGCTACAAGATTGGCGCCTCCAGTAGCATCCAAAGAAAGAATTTTAATTTATCGATAGCATTTTTTTTAATAATTTTAATTTATCGATAGTTTTTTTTTTATAATTTTAATTTATCGATAGCATTTTTTTTAATAATTTTAATTTATCGATACCTAGCATTTTTTTATAATTTTAATTTATCGATAGCATTTTAATTTACGTAATTTAATGTGCATAAAAACTAGTTTTTCCTGCCATGTTGAATATAGATCGTCTTTATTTCTTTACCGTATGATTGATAAACAACGAGAATCAGAGTTTAAACCGCCCGTAGGCAACAATGGCTTTACACAACGTTGAGTAATATCTCAGGTGTGCTGGTTTCTTTTCGATATTTCCCTTCATCGTTTTATTTATTTAGTGGTTATTTATTTATTAATTAATTTATTATTAACAATACAAGCTTACAGTGTAAACCAAAACGCTTATATGTTACGAGTATGTCGAGTTTGGATACTACATGGATATATACAGTACTATACTGTTTTATCAACTGATAATTGACCTTTCAACTACCACAAGGATTCCGCCGCCGGCGACGCGTAACAATTAATCTTCTTGTGTGTTTCATTCCTCGGTGTTTGTTTCTAATACGCACACGTATTTGGAAATTCAGAGTAACTTGCCTGGGTTTTGAACCTACGACCTTTGACTTGGCAGTCTAATGTTTACAAATAGATCGTTGTATCGCTACATATTTCTTGATAACTGGAGAAAGTTGATAAGGTATAAAACTTTTAAATATTTTTTAAGCATATTATGGTAACAGGGTAGGCGACAACTGTACAAAATTAAATTATATTTGATAATTATCATCTTAAAGAAAGTTATAAAATATAATAAAATGTGAATAAATCAATTAAATTAAATAAAAATAAAAAAAATCCGCTACAATTATTTTCTATTCTAAGGACTTAATCAAGTCACCTTTCAAATGAAAGAAACTAAATCAAAATCGGTTCATCCGTTTGGGAACTACGATACCATAGCCACACAGATACCGACGTTAACGTTAAGCTAATAACATTCCTCTTTAAATTAAGTTAAGTTACTTTAAATTAAGTACGTATAATTATTTAATAAGAAAATTTGAAAAAACAACTGATACGGATGAGATTCGAACCCACGATCTTCGACTCCCATCCGTATCAGTTTTTTTTTTCAGAGTTTTCTTATTAAATAATTATATTTAATAAGCTATCATGTAAAAAATTCACAAAAATATTAAGTAGGTAAATATTAGTTGTTTTTTCAAATTTCTTATTAAATATACAAAATAAAGTACTTCATCGAAAACCATTACATTAAACCATAAATTGTAAACTGTCAATTGCCATCATATCGCGCCACTACCTCTACTTAATATGTTTATTTACGAGTCTTACCTTAGAGTATATAAGAAAATATAGAGCAACCCTATAGAAGTATGAACTGTGAGCACGGGTATGAACAACGCGGCCACAACACGAGCTCCGTTTGCGATCATACCGCGATCGACTGCGGTTCAACTAGGCTCCACGAGCGAAAAAGTTACATTTTAGCTTATATCATGGTTAACTGCTGAGTTAAATTTTGAAAAACGTCTAGAAAACATAATTTGAAAAAATTACATTTTAACATTTGTATGGTGAGACCTGCTTTCGCTCCGCACAAGGCAATGTGGTTGACGTTATCACTCTATATTTTATTGAAAACTCTATGTGTCTTACCATCCGAAACAAAACAATAATCAGAGATACTCTACAAAATCGAATAATTCAATGAGGTCCGAACGAATTCACAATACCTTACTTAACAATAGCTCAGCAGACAAACTGTATAATATCATAACTTGACGTACACCGTCCGTAACTTATGCCAAGTTTCTATTTGTTGATTAGGAAACTTCCCGTCAGTTCGGAGGTATGGCCGGAGTGGGCCTCCCTTATCCCCGTGTGGATATGTGGACCCGCGTGGTATGCAAGGGTTAAGCGATTAGGGTAGTACACTTTTCGATATTCAATCGTAAAGAGAGAGAGTCGTGATAGCCAAGTCAGAGGTCTCGGGTTCCCAAGGCGCGCACCTCTGACTTTTCGTAAATTATGTGCTTTTTATAAATTAATTATCACTCTCCGTGCCTCGGATAGCACGTTAAGCTGTTGGCCCCGGCTGTCAATTGTAGATCTTTGACAATCATTAGGAGTAGTCAGAAGCTCGAAAGTCTGACAACCAGTCTTACCAAGGGGTATCGTGTAACCCAATAACTGGGTTATGGAGGTTTGATACGCAGTCGCTTCATGTAAAACACTGGTATTCAGCTGCATACGGTAAGACTGGAAGCCGACCCCAACATTGTTGGGAAAAGGCTAGGCAGATGATGATGACTTTCCGATACAATCATCATCATCAACTATTTCTATCGCTATTTATTGAAATCGATAACTTATCAGATATACCGATTAATTTATTCAAATAAGCGATTTATTTATTTAATTAAATCGCTTTGTCTGATAACTTGCGCTGTAGTTAGAACTGTGCAAAGGGAGTTTTAATTCACGGGTCGAGTTACAATTAGAGCGTAACGTCGACTCCACATTTCTAAATTGTTTGTATCGCTTATTCTTGAGATAAACAACGTTATACAACACACATAGTCAATCGCCTTAGATATAGCTAGCTATATTCCAATAAATCAAATTCTCAGGCTGTATTTTATAAGTTGACCGACTGAACGTTCCAGCGTTCAGACGTTCTAAAGTTCAGACGTTCAAACTGGACGTTCTAGCGACAGGTCAGATATATGACAGGTTATGGGGCGTCTATTTCTGTGTTTATAGTTTAAAGAAACCATATAAAGGATCTAATTTATTCGAGTCGGCGCGCGGCCGCAGCCGGCGTGTTAATCAAACTTATTTCATGTCGTTCCTACAACAGTTTTTTAATTTAATACCTATTTAATAAAAAGTAGATAAATTAGTGGCCTGAAAATAAATCGCATTAATTATAATTATAGATTTTTTTTAACAATTTTCCCTATTATTTCTATTGTCATACGAAGCTAGTTGATTTCTTCGGCTCAAAGCTAACGACGTCTTCTCAGTTTCAAAATGTGAACTAGACACCAATTTGACTTTGACACTTGATTTATAGATTAACTTTTTAAATTTTGAGCTGAGAGTTTGTTCGCTTTTTTAGGATTCCATACTCCAAGGGCAAAAACGGGACTCTATTACCAAGACTCTGCTGTCCTTTTGTCCGTTACTACGTTATTCGACAGTTAAAATTTTTAGATGATGTATTTCTGTTGCTACAAATACTAAAATCAGAATAAAATAAATATTTAGGTGGGGCTCCCATACAACAATCTTCCCAAACAAATATATTTCCTCTGTTTTCCGTCACCGTTAGTCAGTCGTGTCTTAGATTAACTAAAAAAGTAACATAGAAACACAGAAAAAATCACATTGCTTGAAAGGCTGGTCCGTAACCAATGCGCTATTACGACACTAGATCAATAAATAGCATCCATACAAATATCCTTACTGTAGCTCCCTCCTTCAGGCTACGAAGTACATAGTGCGCTACGCAACATGAAATATGCAAAATGGCGAAGATTGCATTTTCACAGAAGCCCTCAGTATTGAAGCTTTGGAATAAAACTTCCCTATTATTATACTGACTCACTTCTTTCCGATTCCACTATTCCGACGAAAAAAAGGAGGTTCTCAATTCGACTTGTATTTTTTTCTTATGTTTTAAGCATATCTCTTGCCTGCCATCCGATTTTCAAAATTCTTTTGTCATTCAATTGAGGCCTCAAAGATGGTCCAATTTTAATAACGTGTATCGGACGGGGCCGGGTACGGGGTACTGCCAGCGCGCTTCGCAGCCACGTCCAGTGCCTGCTTGTAGGCCCGCTCAAACCTTGACCAATAAGTATCTGATACAAGATTACACTCAGAAATTATATCATAAATCTTCAGTCAAGATCCAAACCCGTATACTGTTACCACATAAATATTTCAATAAAAAAAAAGTTTTTAACGTATTTTATCTTAAGAAAATTCGT
Source organism: Protodeltote pygarga (assembly GCA_936450705.2). Classification (NCBI taxonomy): domain Eukaryota; kingdom Metazoa; phylum Arthropoda; class Insecta; order Lepidoptera; family Noctuidae; genus Protodeltote; species Protodeltote pygarga. The sequence continues at coordinate 10,598,000 of OW388266.2, forward strand.
TTCAGCGAACATTGAAAGACGGAACCTAATAAATTTTGAAAATAACAACCTTATATTTACTGCAACAGAGTTTAATTTAGACTAACGATTCTGTATCGCGAACTGCTATTAAATATGAATCTCTTTATCTTATCTGGGGTGAAGTTTCTCGCCGAATCGACGATATCTAAATAATATTAATAAAAAAAATTGTTTTTCGTTACGGCTGAAGTTGTACAACAAAAAGTATCGCTTCAGTTATTATATAAACAAGTCTGTAAGAAAAAATAAATGTCAGACATTATGGACTTTTTGTGGATATGATGTGTGGGTTATTGCGCCAACTAAATTTAATTCATTTTTGTATTCAAATATCAACTTGAACGCAACAACATAAAGTTTATTTTAGTTTAAGTTAACTACTCATAGGTATCCTAACGAGGTCGAAGGTTTTTAAATTTATATTAATGTTTTTGTCAAAAAGCTATCAAACAACATGCAACATCTAAAGAACCTATTTGTAATTCGTAAAATATTTTGCATTGATACAGTATGACCTTATATTTGTATCTTATTACATTGCTAGTCAGTCTTCGGTTAACCGCATCAGTTGGAATACGGAGTGCTTAACCACAGAATACATAAGATCGCTCTAAAATAGAAATTACGGAACACAGAGATCAATAGTAATAAGCAACTATCTATCATATTCTGTAGGCTATATGATTTTATTTATTTATTTATATCAGAAATATACACAGATATACAATAGAAAATTGATTAAGGCGTTTATTGCGCTAATCCCTTTCGGCCGCACATAAAAGATATAAAATCACCGAATATTGTTACGAAAAATCACAAAAAAAAACAAGTTATTGGGAATAAATAACATTACAAAGCCTTAGGCGTGTAAAAGAGATTTGAAATTTCGATTGATGCCGATGGGATACGGTGGCTCAGCGGTTAGAGCGTCGACACGGTATGTCGAAGATCGTGGGTTCGAATCCCATCCGTATCAATTGTTTTTTCAAATTTTCTTATTAAATAATTATATTTAATAAGCTATCATGTGCTATAACATGTAAAAATTCACAAAAAATAACATTACAAAGTTTCAGCAAACATATCAGTTTGTTTGGAACAAGTTTTCATACATAAAAACTTTTAAAACAATAATTCATTTTCGTCAATTTTATGTATTAACTAACTTGTTTATTGGCTTGAAAAATCTTGTTTTTTTTGCGATTTCTCATAAATTTAGAGATTTTGTTAAATCTTCAATGTGCAAGCGATACTCGCAAAGGTTTTTGATTATAAATGCAAAAGTATATTTGTTTGTATGTTCTTCTTTAACATTGTAACGGAGCAACGGATCTACGTAATTTTTTGCACAGAGATAGTTTATTGACCGGAGAGTAACGTAGAGTCATTTTATTCTGGGAAATTAGAACCACGGGGGCGAAACCGCGGGAAAAAATAGTGTTATTATATTGCTGCTGTCTCGCAACTCGGGCGACGAATAATAAAAATTGATGACTTCTATATTATTATTTTGTCTGTGAAACTTTTTGTCTATGTATTTATTTATTTTTACTCGATTTTGTTATTAGTTTGTGTACTGTATTTCGGTTTTCGGTTGTACCTACAAAACTTTTTTGTTTAGAAAAATATAATAATAAATATGTTTGATTTATGTGTACTCTGGGATTCTTCATGGCTCATTTCTACACGGTTTTATAGTTTGGATGTGTAGAAAATTTACTATTATAAGGGCGCACAATAATGACGCGCATAGGTAGCGGCCTATGTTCAGCAGTGGACTAATATAGGCTGATGATGATGATGATAATGAAAGGTGCTTTTCTACCAGAGATAAGCTACGCTATGTTGCTATGGATGCGTTTGATATCCACTAATCATATTCATTGGTGCACGTAGCTTAGCACTGGTGGAAACGGATTCAACTAAGATATGTTTTTTATATAGAAGGATGCGTGCTATGGAGGGTCGCGAGTGGTGTAGCTATGTGCAGAGCGGAGTACCTACAGTAGGCCCGCGTTTCTCGCGCGGCTACTTTGCGGCGACGCATCTTCATAGCAACACTTACACGCACCGCTACTTAGCTTAGTATCAGTCGAAACGATCACATAGTTTCACAGCCTAGCTATTACATTCTCGCAACATAGCTGCATAGCACATCTCTGGTGGAAAAGTAGCTTAAAGCACAACTTTTTCATTCAAAATCTAAGCAAAAAGCGAAAATATTAACAAAAAATTACAATGCTGGAGAGTCTAAAATCATTTCCTGAATAAGTTTTCGTTACAATGTCCCTACAGTGTATAAAAATGGTCCCTACATAGTCAACCTGAAGTAATTTGTGTGTAAGTAGAAAATGCCATCATCATTCTACCAATCTTGTCCCAATATTGGGGTCGGCTTACGATAGATCCGGGGCTTCCGAATGTCATACGAAAATGATAAAACGGTCCTACGATCCGCTCGTAGCCGCGTAGAACGAGCTACGCCGTAGACCGGCTACGAAACGATGTTGGAGGGACAAACTATTGAGTAATGAATTGGTGATTCTAATATATTATTTAATTAAAACATATTTATTCTTATTAATTATGTTTCATTTAACAAAATTACAAAAGTTAATCTGGCTACCTTATCAATGTGCGTTTACGATTAAAAAAAAATTTAACGCGGACGAAGTCGCGGGGAACAGCTAGTATTAATATAAAGATCATGATATTTGCAGCTTTTCATAAAAAAAGACTTAAATTATATTAGTTTATATTGTATCATATAAAAATCGAATCTATCAAAAATCGAAATAAAAAATATCGAATTCATATAAAAATTAAAAAATCGTATCCTCTTTTAATTTAAACGGGACTTCAGAACCAGTTTTGCACGGTACGTTTCCTCGGTAAACGTTCAGTGTAGACGAATCTACTTAACTATAGGTACACTGCGCGCCATCTACCCGCAAAATGAGATTTAACTCTCGCGCAGAAATGAAAATCAACTCGTGTAGACGGAGCGTGTCGTGCAGGGAAATTAGTGTTTAATATTTTTGCAAATGACATTTTGTTTGTTTCGTCGTATTTACCGTTTTGGAGTCATATTCAGAGACGAATTTTAGAACAAAGCTTAAAATTGTTTAGATAGATATGTTGAGTCTGTTCGAACCTATTTGGGACCAAAATGCTGGTTTATACCTAGCTCAAAGGCCTTTGCGGGCCATTCATAAAACACAATATCATTCCATCCTCAGAAGTATGTTTTGAATAGAATATAATTTTTCTTCTTCTTATATTTAAGAGCTAGGCTCTTGTCGGTGGAGCAATCGCCACCTCTCTCTATCCTCCGCTTGTCTTTTGATTTCCTGATACGTCATGACTCCTGCTTTCTCTTTCACTTGATAATTTCTTTAAGACAGTTTAAAAGAAAATAGAGGTAGGCGACGGCCGAGAAAGACTTTTTTTCATTAATTGAAAGAGAATTTTTGTTTAATACACAAATACGGACAGACTTATTGATGTGATCTTCTTGGTTCAAGATATCAAGACCACGATACTGACAGACATTAATTGTCATGAATTTTCCTTATCATCTATTGCAAAATAATATAAAAACTTAAAATAAATTTTTATTTTATTTTTACCCATGTGCGGCCACTACACGACACTGGCAGAAATTGCTGAAGTCATCAGCAGATTGCCATAAACAAGAAAAAAAAGCATTATTTTAAAGTTGAATAAAGCCAAGTTTTCGTTGGTTAATTCGTCTTATTTATGTATCACTTAATCCTAAATAACACACGTTTGTCTCGGACAGGAATCGAAACTGCTACACAGATACACAGATAGCTCCCATTCGTAGCGGTATTCTAACATTTACTGCTATTATATAGACATGTTTTATCCTCAGAGGGTGCGAAATAAAAGTAATGACAAGGGTAAAGTACCTAGTTCTTCTCTGATATATTGCCAGCTCGCTCCCGACTCCGCCCTCCTTGTAACGGCGCGGCGCCAGCACTTGTTTTCAATTTATTTAGTTCCAGAAATTGTTGTACTATAAACGTGTTTCTGGAGCTTGTGAATTACTCGCTTGAATGTAATTAAATGTGAATGATTTATTTTGATTATATTTATGTAACACCTGTGTCTAGGAAGGATATGTAGGCACGTAGGTTCTGCGAAATATTATTGAATATTTTTAATAATTAACTAACTTTTACTTTGTTTATATGTGTTAACAGACAACAGACTTCAAAAAAGGGTGTAATCCGGTTTTTTATTATTAGTCTTATATTGTGTTATGCCAAGTACAAAGGTCGTAGGTTCAAAACCCATGCATCTCGGATTTATGTGCGAATTAGAAATTAATTATCACACGGTGAAGGAAAACATCGTGAGGAAACCTGCACACCTGAGAGATTTATCAAGGGTGTCTAAAGCCATATCAGAGGCCTATGGGCGGTTTAAACTCTGACACCAGGTTGTTCATCAACCATACGATAAAGAAACAAAACCTTATATTGCTGTGGTGTATGTCAATATTAAACCTTTCACTAAATGTAATACCTGTTCCCGATACCGGTGGACTATATTTTATATTTTTAAATGTATATTTTTATTTTTTATATACATATATTTAAAAATGTATTTCATATGTTATTTAATTAAAAAATAAATAGTTTTCAACTTCACCTTATTATGGGTCATATTAATCTCAATGTCTATGCAAATACGTTAATTTATTGCTGCATTGCTACGTAAAAAAGAAACTATTCTTTTACACTAATACCTAAGGATTTATCCTTTCATTTTCTACAAGCATTCCTAAAACACATAAGAAATAATTTCATAAAACAGTAGCAACTGTTATGAACGTCTTAGCAATTTATAGCAATAACTCTCAAGTTTCCTCTGACACGCCAAACGATCGTTAACGCGAAAGGGGCGGTATCGGAGCCATTGTCCGCCGCTCTTGACACCCGACGCGGCTCTCAGACACTGCTCTCCAGTTTCAAAGGTGCCGAGGTAGAAGTTGGAGGCTTGTTCATTAAAAGATATGTGTAGGTTTGTTTATTTTGAGACGGATTTGCAGAATGTTATGTACTAGTTTGTCAGGGAAAAAAAATATATTTATACAAGCTGCCCGGTGCGACATTGTTCGCATGATTATCCTACCTCTACGTCTATTCTACTCTACTCTACCCCTACCCTATCCCTACTCTACCCTAACCTATCCTAATCTACCCCTATCCTATCCTTATCTACCCCTACCCTATCCTACACTACCCCTACCCTAGCATACTCCTACCCTACCCTAGGAGTATATTTCCGTTGTTTTTAATATTTATTCTGCTATTCCGGACGGAGACAAATGCAACCAATTAAAAACTATGTTTTATACTACTTTGGTTTTTATAATTTAAGATTTAAATTATACTGAACTAGCTTTTGCGCGCGGCTTCCTTACATTTATTTAGAATTATAATTTTATTCATGATTGGAAAGACGCGTGGGCCATCTATTATCATAAAGAAAGAAAGAAAGTTCAAACCCTTAAATTACCCTTATATTATTATTTTTATAAAGAACACTTCTAATTTATAGAAAGAAAAATTCGTATACGAGCCGGATTTCAACCTGCGACCTACTTGATAAAGCCATCAGACATCAGTCAATCTGCCTCTAAGCTATCAAGCTGATTATAAGTTATCTAGCCTTTAAGTAAATGTTAGTATAATACTAAAATATCTTATCTTCAAGCAGTTATTTAAGTACAAAATATTCATAACTTTAAGATTTTCTTAATTCCTAGTTCTTTAGACTGTCGAGAACCCATTTTAATGTCATTAAAATTCTTCAAGAGTAATCAAAAGTCGTTGGGTAGGTTCAAGTGACTCTGCATAAACGGGAATACCGCGTATGCCTCAAGTTTTCCAATAGGGAAGATGCAGATGTAATATTTATGGAATTTGTATGATTAAAACGTTAAAAAAATATAAAAGAAAGGCCACTGCAACGTTTTTATTTTACATATTGTTGTTTTTTTACAATAATTACGATTTAAAAATGACTTGAAACAATACGTATTTTAAAACACGAATTAGCGTTTCGTGACGTCACACTTGTTTTGACAACTTATTTGACGTTATGGTTGTAAAGGTGAATATTATTTTATGGGAATATTAATTGCGTTTTTTAAATAAAAATGGAAGTTGGATTTATAAAAGCAGACTCCAGGAATTTACCGAAAGTTAGTGTTGACATGGTTGTAACTTTTTTATCGAAAGTGCAGAGTTTTCAGGTGTAGAAATGAAAGGGGCTAAATTACTACGGTATGTATACATCATAGTCATTCATAGTTGTTAAACTTTGTATTTTATTCAGCGGCTTCTACATATAGCAGTTATTTCAGCTCGACAAGAGAATCTTATGGCGATAACGCAATCGGCCATGTCCAAATTAAAAGAGATGGAGGAGAATTATGTACAATAAAAAGTAGAGTTACTCCGGAGCACAAAGAACGTAAAGAAGGTTATCGGGTTACAGCCATTATTAATGAAACGCAAAGCTTGGTCGGAGTGTAGCAAAGGGTGTGCACCATTTGTCTTCACAGCTTGAAACCACTTTTTTCTCAGCTTTGGGTCAGAAGGTCCACTCAAAAATAATTTATTTGCAAAAACTTTGTTGAGGTAGATGGACACATTGGCACAAAACATGAGTCAACACGGCTTTTTATCTGAATATTAATGGTATTGTTACAATCACCTGACGTCGATGGATAGTCCATTTTAATTTTTTACAAATAATCTCGAAAAAGCAAAAGTTAAAATGAAAAGTAAATGTAAATTGAAAGTTGTTGACAGACAAGAGTGACGTCATCAGTACCATAGGTCCGTTTTCGCGCGAACTGTCAAACTGTCAATTTAAAACAGCATTTTTTCCGATAAATTACAATATTTTAATTGTTTTAATATATTTGTGGTCTATTCTACATGGAATTCTTTAAAATGAAAACAAAAATAAAAATAGTGCATCTTCCCTATTAGAATGTTTTCGTCGACTTCCCGTAAAGGTTGGTACCTGAAGCCAAAACTATTCGAAAGTGATGTTTGTGTTTTAGTTTTAAAATTCCTTTAGGGCCAACGCAGATGCGATACTTTTAGGGCCAGCAAAAACGGACTACCTATTAGTGATCAGTACAAAATTTGGTGTTATAACGCTGAGAAGAGAAGAAACAGAGAAAATGTCTCGTAATTTTTTTTTGTCTCAATTCTCGGTGATTAAAAGATTAAGGCGCATTAATTTTATCAAATCACTTTGATATGAAAAAAGGCAAAAAAAAAACCTAGTAAACGCGGCTTCACATCAAACTACATTTCCAGTATAAGCTAACATCTTGTTGTACGAAGAGCCTGTACAATGCGAGGTCAGTTCACTGGTTTTGTATAGCTTGATACACAGCCGTGTGTACTTTCAAAAGTTTCACAAAAATATTATTTGATCGAAACAAGTTTTCTTACACTAAAACTTACAAAAATAATTTAATTTTAAGATATTTTTTCTAAAACTTCAATGTGCGAGCGAGGTAGTGGTTTAGCAAGACAGGCGCCAGCGATATGAGAACTAGAATATGACAATATTATTTACCGCCACTGAATAAAAAAATTAAAGAATTAGGGAACAAAATATAAGGCAAGTCTCCAGTTTCTCAGACCGGTGTGTGGTGCGTTTCCGCGTAGTAATACGCACACTATATACACACATATACATAGGTGTATATAATAAGGTTATAGGTATGTGGGAGTAAAACTATTTCATCGTAGGAACGTGTATTAAGGTAATTTTAAACAGTGAATTGCTTCTCATCATAACTGTTTTCGTCTCTATCTATTCAAATCTATTCACTTTACAAGCAAATACGGCAATTCAAACCTTTAAATCCACTTAGTTACTTAATCTACAAATGTGCTTGATTGAACAAAAACAAACGTATGGCGTCTATATCCGGATACACATGATGGTTTCTGAACTGATGGATCGCTTTTGAGAAGCGTATGTCGGGCCATAATATTTTCTCTTCATAGATTTTGAAGGAAAACACAGAAGGAAAACCACTCGCAAATAATTACAAATTTATTTTAAGAGATAACATAATACACCATACGTTTAAATATAGTACTGTTCTTGAAGTTTGACGAGTAAGAGGACGTGTACTGGAGTGCACCTGTCTTATATAGCCGTATAAAGCTCTGATATGCTCACGAAGTCACGATGAACTAACTTCACTACAGTTGACAGCGCCACCATGATCTACCCTCTTACAATTTGTAAGAGAAGGTTGCTTCTAATAATTGTTTTACCACGTGAAAATGAACATTACATATTTTTATGTAGCATCGCATATTTCGTTCAAAATTAACGTTAATTTCTGGCACGCCGCGTTCAGTTGCTTCGATGAATGCTACGTTCAAAAAATACGCGAAAAAATAGAACGTACTAAAACACATGTCATTTAGTCTGTCATTGGCTTCGTCTTATAACGTACTTTTTGAACGTGGTGATTGTGAGTCCACCGAAAGAGCGCGGCGCGAAAGAGCGAGTGTCACGTAATCGCTTCGTTTCATCATCAGCCTGTATTAGTCTACTGCTGAACATAGGCTTCTGCCAATGCGCGCCACTATTGGGTGCTCATTGGAGGTAATTCCCATAACCGCCACGCTGCGCGCTGCACAAGCGGGTTAACGATCGCAGTAGCAGATGATTACTGTTACACAGAAGGATGTTGCTACCCATCTTCCGGATCTTTCCCTTTGTCGCTTCTTACGATATCCGCGGGACTCGTTCTTTCAAGTGAGTACAAAGAATGCTGTCTGTTAGAGGCCTTATAATTTGATTATCAAGTATGTATATTGTTTCCAATAAAGAAAGGGAACTCTACCTGTTATGCAGAATTCATAATTATTTATATAATATTCACGAGCTCCTTGAATTTCCCCGCAAGGTCTAAGCAAGTACATCCGTTGTCTAACAGACTGTGTTATTGTTTGGACAAAGGTTTGTATTATGCTTTCTGGAGCGTATCAAATTTGAAAGTATAGTTTATTTAGAGGTTATGTAACATTTAATTAAGCGTGCCGTAGGAGAGACTATGTCCAGCTGTGGACTGCTATAGGTTTATGATGATGATGTAACATTTCAAAACTAAATTCTAGGTTTATTAGAAAACTAGTAATTAAACTTTATCAGTTTATGATGTAATTTGTTAGTGAAATCAAAATAGTTTAGGTAACTATTTAGTAATCTGTGGTTTAGGTTCAAAATATTTTAAGTTCGGTAGGTATTGGTATTCTTATGTTTTGGTTGGATTTAAAGTGTGTTCATAAACTCAATTCTTGAGAAGGTATTCTATTTAAGTATTTATGAGACTAAAAAGTGAGGGAATAGAGAGTGCACCTGTGTTTGTGCACACTCTTGTGCACTATAATATGTCCTGCGTAGTTGTCTAATCTCCGTTGGACGAGGAGAACATTATTATTATATTTCTTTATGCTTTAAATGTTGACTATATTTTAAAGTATAGTCAACATTATTATTACATTGGTTACACACAACATAATATGGTTTTCTACAGATGTCCCAAAGGCTAAAATACTTATTTTTGACAATATAGTGATCGTCAATTTAATTATGACCTCAATCATTGCATTCGGTCGGTCAAAATAAAAAGTTTTACAAAAGAAATAAAGTCGATCGATTGCAAATAAAGTACCAGGCGCTCAGAATGCGCAAGCAGTTTAGTAATACAAACTACTTCTCAACTTTCAGGCTTCTTCGTGCGCTTCGTTACCCAATCAGACTTGCTATAGCCGTCTGCTCGCCTAGTACCCGTGCCTATGTGTAGGTAGCTCGTTATCCCTGCGAGTTCAACCGAAAGGTCAACCGAGTGAAGCTGTAAGGCTTGAGCAATCCTGTATTTCGAGCCGTATTACCTTGTCTTATTAAACTGACCTAAAGTGACTGACTCGATGACATTTGTGTAGGAATAAACTTGATCAATTATTTGTTATAATCATAATTTATTGTAGTTAAGATGACCCAAGATGCGCCTCTATTTATGCCTATTTCTACAATGGCAGAAAGGAGACGCTTTTTTCATAATATTATATATTTTTTTAGTTTATTTAAGTTGCTAATATGGTTTACGTCGTTTGTTCTATATTTGTATTATGTCATAATCATAATTATTTATTTTGTTTTGTGATATTGTGTTTAATAAAAGTGTGTGTAATCGCGCGTACATTTTACCGTCTTATATAATAGAATGAGTGATTTTGATGACAGATCGACCGAGGGCTTTACCTTCGGTCGTGGCTTCAAATCCCGTTCGTTATCGATCTTTACTTTCTACAAAAAAAAATTGTGTTCGTAGATAAATGATTTATAAAAATATTTGTGATATTTAGAAGAAGCCATTGTCAGCAGTAAACTTATATAACTGTCAAGATATCAATCATCGTCATTCACTCGAGTGAAAGGGGAACGCACAATAAAATCCTTCTCAACGTACAACACCCAACAAACAATAAATATTTTACAATTTAAACTACAAACATTCATCACTTTAAGCGTGCCATTAATATTTCTCGTAGTATTCCTTCCAGTTAATTAACTAACGCCTGTCTATTCAAAATTAAAGCAATTCTCAGCGAGACTAATTATGAATTCAACGCACGCGACGGATGGCACGCACTCGATCGTCCCTCCTAATTCTCACATTGTTCGCCTGCCTCCATCAAATGACTTTTAAGTTACATTGTGGGGGAAATTCGCTGAATTTTTTAAAACGCTGATTGATGGCTTTTTGAATGTAAATGGGGTTTTGAGAAATCAAATTAAGTTTTGTTTATGAAATGTTTTTGAAGTGTTTTTAAAAAAACTTTATTGTAACACGAAAATTTACTATTATACTATTTCTCTTAAGGAGAATGAATAAACCTAGGATTAATCAGAGAAGCCTATGAAATGTAAGAATAGGTCCAAGACAACGTTTTTATAGCTAACTTCGAGGATCTCTACATGTGATTCTGTACAATTTCTACTGATGAAACCCTACTGATTTTCCGCTTAACTCTTGGCCAAATTTTTCAAAGAAATGCCCAATAGTGGTATTATGAAAAATGATCATGAGTGCTTTTATAAGTTTAAATAATGCAGAATCAGTGGCGAAGGCTGAACTTTTCCAAGAGGTAAGCCGGAGCAAACCCAGAGAAAACCCTGGCATTGTCAGAGCCATTATTGACTGTGCCATTTTTCAATGGAAAGACGCCTCCATCATTGCAGAATACGTTACACAGAAAGCAGAGTATGGCAGGCGCGGCGGCAGAATCTGCTGAGACCCTCAAAAGGCGCAAATATAGTACCCTGGATAGCGGGTATTTATTTGTGCCTTTTGGGGTCGAGACGCTGGGACCGTGAGGACCGGGAGCCCGTGATATTTACAAAGACCTATCTGGGCGTCTAGTCGAGGCAACTCATGACCAAAATGCTGGTCTGTACCTGGCCCAAAGGCTGAGTATAGCTATTCAGCGAGGCAATGCAGCCAGCATTTTGGAAACGTTGCCTACTGGTAGCGGTGTTTTAGATTAATAATTTTTATTTTTCTTTATTTATTTCTAAGGTAGTTAGATTTGTATACACAGATAGTTTTCTTTAGTATTGTGTATTTGTATTTTACGTTACAGTTCATTTAACTATTAAATAAATTGCAATTAGTAATGAAAACTTTAATGTAAATTGTGCAAGCATGAATGAATGCAATAGCTTATGAAAATATTTGCATTAAAGCGAAGCTGTAAACAAATTAAGCGTGCTGCATTCGCAGTATTTACAAGAACAATAACATCTTTGTCAGTTCCCTTTGATAATACAATTATTGCAGAATAAATTATGCTCTTCAAAACAATGCTACTGTTTGATACTGTCGAGAAAGATGGTTAGTTTCCATTACTTTTTTTCGCAGTTTAATTAGTTTTTAGGGTTGAGTAAAAAATTATAATTATAAAGCATTTAAATCTTCTTTTCGTTTCGATGGTACTTCGAGACTTAAAAATATCTGTCCTAAACAGTTTATAAGTTATTTGTTAAGGAATTTATGTTAGTTTAGTTCTAAATTTTTGTAGAAAGAAAAAAATTGATTAAACGAGCCGGATTTGAACCCTAGATTTTGATTGGGACAGTTACATACAACACAATTTAGTAGCTCTCTTAACAAAAACATCTTGAAACTCAACAACTGCTAGCTTTTCCCAGAGACAAAAATAAAATACTCATCTCTATAAAAAATCTTGAACGAAACCTGTATCATAATAATTTGTTTTTAATTTTGTCTATGAAAGGATGCATCAGGGAAATGCATGGCAACTCAAAAGCACCTCGTAAAGGAGTGTCCAGAGATGCTGGCCATCGCCACGTGGACCGGTCAGGTGCCCCGGAGACCAGCGCTGCCCCCCGGCGCCAAGCTGTCACAACTGATGGCTTTGGGATCACGTCGCAATCCTGGACACGTGGTTTGGATGTTAGCCAAGTCTGATGCTGAGATGAAGTAAGTTTAACTTTCTTTTTATACAAATTTTAGTCTGGGTAAGCTTATTTGTTATATTCTGTATGGATAAAGTAACTGTCCCTTGTAACACGAGTACAGGTACATAGACTACCTAATATCACCGACCGGACCATACATTTACATAATTATTTATGAATCACGCCACATTATTTCAGTGCGGGATTCAAATTGGGACATTTGTATCACAAAAACTGTCAATTTCATATTATCGATTTATAGCACTGATAGCCTAGTAGTATAATCGTCGACTGGCAAGTCAGTGGTCTCGAGTTTGGTCCCAAGGCGCGCACCTCTGACTTTCGTAAGTTATGTGAGTATTGTAAATAAATTATCAATTGCTAAAACGGTGAGGGAAGACATCGTGATGAAACCAGCACGCCTGACAGATTTTTCTATGATGTATGTTATGTTTTCCTTGTCAGAGGCCTACGAGCGGTTTAAACTCTGACACCAGGTTGTTCATCAACCATACGATAAAGAAGAAAGAATATACACCAACAATACAATACCGACGGAATTTTGGACGGAGTAATTTTGTAGCGAAAGATATCAGTAATTTTATGTTTAGGTATAAAAAACCCTAACTTCCGGCAAGAAAAATACTATTAATATTAAACACACTGCAAAGTTTCCGCGACAGAATATAATCATAATCAAATCCCTCAGCGATTGGAGTACGAGTAGAGTTTAGTCGCTGGGCGACTGATTTAAATGGAAAGCGAGTATTAATTTGACAGTTCTAAGTACAAGAAAGTCATAATATTACGTAGTATACTGGTTTCATTTCTTTCTCACCATTAACCGAGTCAAAAGTACAAATAAAAGTTCAAGCCAAACTTTAGTAATTAAAAGAAATAACACTTAATCACATGATCACGTCATGATGCGACGACTCGTAAAAACTTATTTGCTCTGAGTTCATTGACTTGAGAGTGCTCTTAAGACTTAGGTCACTGGGGTCTACATAATTGGACGGCTAGCACATAAATCTTCATTCCGTGGTTTGTTACTATCTTCGCGTTTATCTGATGTTAAAGTAAGCTAGGTTTAGATGCTAAAGGGGTTTAAAAGATAAGATAAGTTGCAGAATAATTAATTATACAATATGTTAAGAAAACCCTGTTCGATCCGTGAAGGTATTAGTAGGTATCGGGATGTGATTCTATTTGTGAAATCTTTTTCACATCATAAGTAAAAAAAAATTACCCCGAATAAAAATGATTAAAAAATTAAAAAATGAGGAAACTTACATGACAACACAGGCGCGCCGTCACTGGCTGCCGACGGTGTTGTCAGTTTTTGGTATTTTGCCAAATTTTAAGTTAATTTGTGTAAAAATCACACATTAAAAAAAAATTACAACGTTATCGTTATGAATAATGTAAATTGTTTATTAATATTTGGTTAAATTATTGAAGTACCTATGTGCCCCTTTCGGGTCGGACAGGGTTTTCTTAACAAGCTGTATATGTTTAAGAGATTTTTAACAATGAAAATGCTTTTCGGTGGCTCGAGGTTAGCAACAAATTTAATAAGTAAAATATCAACATTAAAGTACTTCTAAATCTTGTAGAATTACAAACGGCCACTAGTTACATAGACAAGAGTGGTGATTGTGCTAACGACGCCACATTACGCTGAGCACCAATTGTGCATAGTTGGCGCTCTTCAACACAATTATACTTCATTACTAGTCGGTATTTTGGGATTATTTGGGTAGCAACACAGATACTGTACCTATAAATCCGACCTGACAGTATACTTTAGTAATTGTTACTGTAAGCCCATATCATCCCACTGCTTGGCAAAGGCCCTCTGATTTCCACGTCTTTTGATCCAGAGGCAACGAACCTCGCTATTGGTTCTGTCCAATTCGTCCCGCCATCTCGTGCATAGTCTGCCGTGACGCCATTTTGCTATATTAAGGCTCCGCTTAGTGGCTATTTTGACCCACATCTCATCGGGCATGCGACAGACGTGGCCAGCCCACTCCTATTTTAGCTTTGCGGCCTATTTTATTATTTTTTATTCGAAAAAGTAAATTCTCTGAGTGGTCCCATATAAATATTGTCATGATCTGATGATGAACTTCGAGACACAGAAAGGAACTCCTCAACAGACGATAGCAAACCTCTCGTATCAATTAATTTCACTTTGTTCATCTCTGACAGTCGTTATAGGGAGTCAGTACCCTCATATAATCCTGACAACTGATTTAACTTTAGAATTTCATATCCCTTCGGGAAGCGGGGGTCAGATAGGCAGTCAGTCCGTAGAAAACTGATATTCAGCTGCATCTGGTTAGATTAAAAGCCGACCCTAACAAAGTTCGGGAATATCAAGGCTACTAGGATGATGATGCTAGAGAAGGATGAAAAACAAGTTTTCGACTTATTATTTCTAAAGATTCAATAAAAGAAAGGTCTATATTTCCTTTTTATCAAATGTTATCACATCCGACTACACATCAGAGGCGACCAAACGTGGTCAAACAAAAATATTGTTACAGCAACGATCCGCGAAAGGGTACAGCTGAAAGAATGAAACTCTCGTACAAATACAAATTTAATTTACTCTGGTAACACTGAATTATTTATGAAGCAGATATAAAAGTTCCGATGTTTCTAAACGCTTGGAAAGATACTTCTTGAAGTTTTAAATGGAGTGTAACTTAGATAGACTGATATTGTTCTGTTTGTTTTACAAAGAAGCCAGCCGTTGATTGGCTAACAGCTGGATATTAACAGCAATGTTTTTTTTTAAGAACACACTTTTCTATTCATGTAGACCATTTTAGGCACTTATAAATAGTCATAATTCTAATGATGCATTGTTCTGAGGTGTTATGTGAGAACAATGCGAGTCGATCAGTCGACTAAACATAGGTACGCGCTTTAAATATATTTATTATGCAGTCGTACTGAAACCTCTTCACAAAACTGGCCTAGGCGTGGTGGTCTAGACACTATTCATTTTTTCAAGAATCACAAGTTTGGTAGTTCTTCAGTTAGAAAAAAAAAGTTGATTGAACTTTTTCACGTAAATAAGTAAAGCACACTCGAATACCTGAAGCAAAAAGTAAAGTTACAAAAAAAAACTTTCTTCGTAACTTAATCGCAAACAATATTAATAAAAAGTTTAATTCCATTACTCATTTTAATACCTTTATTCATAATACACCAGGAAGATCGATACGATCCTATTTACTTACATAAATATTTAATAAAATTGTAAATGGAAACTTTTACAAACGATATTAATTTTCGAGCTAAGACGCTTTTACGCCATCTTGATTTTCCTGTCGTTCATTTCCCGCGCTTCGGACAGAGATGAATTGCTCCCTGTATTTACCTTATATTACGCCATTTTCGCAAAAGTTCGCTAAGTGACATGCCCCAGGGTTAATTACGTAATTTACGATAACCATTACTATGTAATAACCGTAACGTAATTGCTTCTGTCAATATAAAATGAAGATTACGTTGCTAAAATCAACTTCATTTTCGTGGAACGAATTTAGTAAAATTAAGATGGAGTTTCATTTAAATAAACCGGCAAATATTACCTAAATGGATCCATTCACGTATTGTGTATCAGTACTTAGGGTTTAGTCAGCGCTTTGAATAATGGTAGCTTAGGTATCTGTTAGATAACTCATATTTAGTGCGTAATAAATAGGATGTAGCTGTAATCCACTTGTATTATTATTTATGTAGTTTCATTTTGTGTGTTAAGAAATGGAAGTATAATTATTGCTTTATTCAACTTTGGTGCTTTTACGTATATTAAATTAAATAAAAATATATAGTATCTATAAAATATATCTTATTAATACGTGAAGCGAAAACTGTGGATCCCTTTTTAAGAATATTGCGTGCACTGAGGAGTGTGAGACTTAGCATAGTAAAAGTTTATATGGAGAAGTGCTGAAAGCTACAATTTATAAAAATAAACCACTGACTGGACCACTAGTAAAAAATAATTATTGCTTGCTCTGTACTTCGAAGAGCACGCAAAGCCCTCGGCTCTACGCTTGATCAATCTTCAGTCATGTCGAATTGCCCTCCCATTGGACTGAGAATGAAGTATTTGTGAGTGCACTTATGTAGTTGACTGGCGTCCATTGAAATTGCCCGCTGTAACCTTTAGTCGATCAGGAGGATTCAGGATTTATAATAATAATAATGTCCTTCATTAATGCAAGAGTACATATAGTGCACAAATGTGTGCGTAAACACATGTGTACTCTTTACTCCCTCATTTTCGTAGTTTGATGTGACGGCAAACTGACCTGGCGACCGGAAAAAGAGATCAGCCGCATATACGCGCGAGATACAGTGCAAGTGATAATTATTTTACAATACGCACTTATCTTACAAAAAGTCAGAGATGCACAACATACCACTAGGCTATCACTAAAATAGGAGGGCATATCTGAACAGCGTAAAATTCTGCCAGTACTCTCTACAAACCTATCATTAATCTAACAAGGGTCGTGTTTGTTCCATAAGCTAAATGTGAATATACGGAGGATCCGACAGTACGGTGTTACCCAATATCAATAAACAAAGTTAGTTGGTTCAGTACTCGTGAAAAATGAGACAGCGCGGCTTTTACAAGTCAAGTTTACTTGTTGGAAGAATAAAACCGAAGGTTAGAGAGGTCACCTCGCCGGTCTAGAAGTGGTAAGCTGAACCGAGAAGGCGGGTACAATTCCTAAGCGAACAAAGTGAAAAGTGTTATATATGGATTTCTATCTAATAATCGGTAAATCTTCTCAAAAAGGCAAAGTAAAGTTGTTAGACTGAGACGGCACTTCTGGGATTTTTATGCCGTTGCCGCGTTGATTGGCAAGACAGAGGTCTCGGGTTGTACAAAGTACGCCCTTCTGACTTTTCGTGCGTTATGTTTAGTGATACTTAATAAAACGAAAAGTGCCAAAACATAAGACGTTTACAAAACTAATAGCGTTGTTATATGTGATGATTTCACGCTCTAATATAACGCCTCAACAAACTAAACGAGAGGCCTCGCCGTTGGCGTTTGGAGTTTGTAAAAACTCCAAACGCCAACAGCGAGGCCTCGGAAAGCACGTAGAGCCGTTGGTCTTGCGAATGATCTCTCTCCGGTCGGGTCGGATTGCTGTCCCATCGGACTATGCGGTGCGACTGTGTTTGCGCACACACTTGTGCACTATAATATCTCTTACGTATAGTTAGCTAATTGCCGTTGAAATTGGGCGCTAAGACCAAAATTTGTTCAAGAGGACATCGGCTCCCCCATGTCAGAACCTAATAAGAGAGACTTTTAAAAAAATGTTTTTTAATGTAATCCATAACTTACTTACTGTGAAAGTAAGGATTATGTTACAAAACGCTTTTTATACTCGTAAGATCTAAAATTAAGTTAAAGGGTTAAGAGACACTTTTTCAAAATCAATATTTAACATAATCTATACTTTACTTACTGTGGAAGTAGGTATTATGTTAAAAACGGTTTTTATAAGATCTAAAATTAAGTTCTGCATTTGGTGGTTATGATGTTTTCTTAAAAAAGCTCGATAAGCCGGGAAAACTAAATACATTCTCATAACAATAAATAAAATACATTTTGTAAAAGAACTCCCAATAACCTACATAAACATTCTTCATCTCAAAGATATAAAAACACATTTAGATCACAATATTCATAAGTTAGTAATATATTGCTCCAGATATTTTACTCACAACTTTCCTGTTTTCGACTTGGCGGGATAATTTGCTAGAAAGTTCGGCACACACTGTTAAATAGTTGCCAAACGTTTCATTAACACGGTCTAATTCACAGATCCTTAACTAGATAATATATAACTGTCTGGCTGATTGTTGAGGATACTTCTTGAGCTGTATGTAGTTAGGTATAAGTTCAGTGTGATAGTGATGCCAGATGTCCCGCCTTTTAGGACACGTCCCGCCAGCACTCTGAGCGGGATGCCCAAAAGCCCGCTTTCTAATCCAAGCAGCCATTTTGGCGTGGTAGGTATCAAGACGTTAAAGAATTGGCTACGAATAGAGAAATTTGGAGGAAGCTCCATCGAAAACAGCAAAGCTCTTAACTAAAAAAATAAAAAAGGTACTAAAAAAAATACAACCAACATTTAAAAAAAAAAGATTGAATTTTTAGAACTTAGTAATAAATTGATAGTAGTTTGATAGATCTTACATGGACATGTGATGCGGAGGGTTGAAGAACATAACATATTGTGAGAAAGGTTTTAAGTACGAATGTATAACATACAAAGTAGAGTCATGTCACTGCTTACTCCCTTTCTATCCATGTCATTTTTGTTACAATCCATCCATGATTTCTTTGGTCTACCTCTTAGAACCATATTATGGTTATCTACCTATCTACTATTATTTACTGTTACTCTGTTACTATATTATCTTTATTACTACAATCTATTTGATCTATATAAAACCAAAGAAAACATGGATACATTGTAACAAAAATTACATGGATAGAAAGGGAGTAAGCAGTGACATGACTCTACTCTATTTAGTGTTTATATAAGTGCATATATTATAGCACGGGTTTTCAACCGAGGCGCGGTGGAATGCGGACCCCTTGTGGTCCCGCCACAGGGGGTTAAATTAGGACCACGGGGGCGAAGCTGTATTTGTTTGTCAATCACGCGTAAGCAGTTGAACTAATTTAGATGAAACTTGACACTCTGATAGACCTTGTCTTGGAATACAGAGAATACTTTTTATATTTTTGTGAAGATTTTACATGTTATAGCACATGATAGCTTATTAAATATAATTATTTAATAAGAAAATTTGAAAAAAAAAACGACACAGTACGTCGAAGATCGTGGGTTCGAATCCCATCCATATCAGTTGTTTTTTCAAATTTTCTTATTAAATAATTATAAATACTTTTTATCTTGAACCGTCTTCGAAGCGGGCAAAAGCTGGCATAAAATAATTAAAGATATGTTTTTCGAACATAATCATCAACCGCTCTTGAAACCGAGCGTTCATTGGTAACATTATTCACAAGTACGCCTATCCGACGGCCGAGGGAACCCGATCTTATCTCATTATTTATAATAATTGGGTGAAAGGGGATGAAAGGGGTGGAATACGACCATGTGCCATGCGCGTGGAGGAAAAAAGTGGCAATTCATCACGAATAGGCTTTAAGACGCGAGTCGTGACGTTTAGTATAGTGATGGGACGTTACTCTTGATTTATTTGATGCCGACTCAAAAGTATTATTGTACACAGCGTCAAAAGTAGCATAGTCTACTATTACACACAGTTACACATCAAGCTAAACAAAACCAGTATGAACTGACCTCGCATTGTATAGATTCTTCGTACAACAAAATATCAGCTATACTGGAAATGTATAGCTTGATGTGTAGCCGTGTGTACATAAAATTTTTCAACGGTGTGTAAAGCCATATCAGAGGACTACGGGTGGTTTAAACTCTGACACCAGGTTGTTCATCAACCATAATGAAGAAGAAGATTGAAATTTCTATTTACAAAAGTTTTAAACTTTAACGTAGATGTTTATCGCAATTTTTCTTATCCAAGACATCCATCATTTTACAGTTAAGAAAATCTCCGTAATAATAAAGAGCTTATCTGATAGAATAATTAAACAGATAGTATTACAGGTTAACTTATTTACACAAAAGAAATAAGTAATCTTAATTTTAACCTTGTTTGAATATTCTACCGAAAAAGAAATAATGTTTTTTTTTCTGTTAGATAGACGACGCATACATGTTATTAAAACCCAGAAGGTAAAATTAACCTGAATGGTCTGAGCTAACTGAGGCGAGCTCCGTAGTATTAGAATCTTGTCCGACGCATTCTTATAAGCCGGTATGTGAGTTGACTGGCAAATCAGAGATCTCAGGATCAAACTCAACTTGTGACTTTTCCTAAGTCATGTATTAGTTATTATGAATTAATTAGCACCTGCTGTATGCCTCAAAGAGCACATGAAGTTGTCGATATTGCGCCATTACTATCCCATCGGACTATGAGAGTGAGGTAATACTGGTTTTTGCGCACACACTTGGTCATTAATCTCTAATCTCCATTGTGAACAGTGGTAAAGAGGGCGTTATCAGCCTCTCATTGCTCACTGCTGTTCATTTCTGACTAACAAAACTGTCAAACAATTATCATTATTTTTAAAGACTATCAGTTTTCTCGCCACCTATGAATAGTAGATTTGAAAACGACAGACGTTGGAAATGATTGCAAAAAAAAATATCGTCCAAAACACCACAATCTCCGGGACCCGCTTCAGTGTGACCAAACCTCAACGGAGTAGTTGGTAAAGTCTCAAGGACGTACTGGTAATTCGATTATTTATCAGTCTCGCGTGGCTCCGGAATGGCGTGGTACATCACTAGCTAGCCGTCATGGCAACATATTACTACAATCCCGGGGTTAACGCGAAACCATCGTTCGATCTAACTATTACATCACTTACGTACGTACTTTACGTATTTTCTTGTTTTTTTAGTTTTTTCTAGTTTCTGGAATTTTACTTGAACTTTAATCCTGTATTTTTGTTATTATTAATTTATATTTATGTATAATATTATTTAGAAAGTAACACTGACAATATAAGAACTTTTTTTATAGGTTTCCGTTGCGAATTGTGAAAATAATGCAAAGCAAAACTCATAGAATTTTTAACTTTTGGGTAAAAGTAACTCCACGATAAAATTTGAAACAAAGTATCCCCGAATATGAATATCAATTCAATTTACCAGACCCTTTAAATTCAATTTCAAAATTATCCGAGGCCATTTTCATTTTCAAATCACGCCATTTTTTAAAACAAAAAGATACACTTCGGAGAAACTTTGATAGAATATTAAGACCATTTATTTAATTCGCTGCAATCAAATTCTCTTTGATATGTAAATATAAACATTATGAACAAAGCCAGTCACACAAATGGCTGAGCATTGTCAAATATCCAAATGTATATATCGACGACTTCGATTCACTCTGCTTCTGCTTCGGGCATTAAACCAAATGTAGCTTCTGTCATTGCTATTTCGAGGACAATGACCGAAGTGATGTATATTTTAGGAGTTAGAATTACTTCGAGAGCACTCTATACTGCCTAATGTAATTATGACACAGTTTACTTTAATGTTAATTAGGTTTAGATATTGGACGGGCTCGTATATGAATATTTTATCTTCAGCCATTTTTGGATAATCTTTATACGAAATTCATGTCTTTTCTATTGTCTGGCAGAATGAGAGTAAGTCTTAATTATTTAAGTGATGTGGTCCCAAGATAGTAACTAGGAAATTAGAAGTTCAATAAAAACAAAATTATAGGTATTATGCGATATGCGGAGGAGTTTTTTGACGCGTTAATTGTTTTAGTTTATTTTATTTTTTTAGTTTTTTACTTGAGTGTATATCATCCTCCTAGCCTTATTATTCCCAAACTTTGTTGGGGTCTGCTTCTAACCTAACCAGATGCAGCTGAATATCAGATTTCTATGAAGCAACTGCCTTTCTGGATACCCGCAACCCGAAGGGATACGATATTCAAAAGTTCGATTAGTTGTCAGGATTTTATGAGGGTCCTGACTCCCTATATCGACTGTCAAAAAACTGCATGACAGCCGGGGCCAACGGCTTAACATGCTTTCCGAGGCACGGAGCAGGTAACCTCCGAAAAGTAGGAGACACGTACGTCTTGGGTTCGAACCTGAATATAAGGTAGTATATGCATAAGTATAATATAGGTATATATAGAAGTATAAATTATAGTGACATAATTAAAATATGGTATGATGGGATTGGCATCGTAATTTTTATGTAAAATCCCTTTTTAAAAAACCTTAACATTCATATTCATATAAACATATTTTTGTGAAATTTTTACATGTTTTAGCACATGTTAGCTTATTAAATATAAATATTTAATAAGAAATTTGAAAAAACAACTGATACGGATGGGATTCGAACCCACGATCTTCGGCGTTCCGTGCTCAGCGGTTAGAGCGTCGGCACGGAGCGCCGAAGATCGTGGGTTCGAATCCCATCCGTATCAGTTGTTTTTTCAAATTTCTTATTAAATATTTATATTCATATAAACATCTATACCTAAGAAACAAACAATTCATAATTTTTACTAAGTTGGATCAAACATTATTCTTGCAAGATTAAAACAATGTTATATTCAAGAAAATTCTGACGTAAATGTTTTAGCCATAGACAGAAAAAACGTACAGTGAAACCGTATGTAAAATAAGTAATTAACAAACCATGTTCACACACAAATAAAAATGCGTAATCATTCACACAACACACGAAACCCGTACCTACATCACCCCAAAAATGAACCCTACACATTTTAACTCACTCCACGTCCATAATAAAGTGAAGATTAAAATATTGCGGTACGTGGAACGGTGTGAACCATTTTTTGTGTGTGGCCTAAAGCAGTTTTATCTTTACTTCTGTCAGCGCGCACGTACTTACCCAGTATACCAACTCACCCGAAATAAAATTAATCCTCCGAGAGAGCTCGTCTTCTACCACCGGATTACCAAGATCTAAGAATTCTGAAACTCCTCTACGAACATTATGAAGTTTACTTGGCAAATTGGTAGGGTTACGTAGGATCACAACAAACTAGGTCAGTTTTGTAAAGGAAAAATAGTTATATTCGTGTCTCCGTTTCTACAGTACAATTCCTTAACGCTAACAACCCGAGCGTGAATTTTCCGTTGACTGAGAATACAAACAAAAGTTTTTATGGCCCGAAAACATGGTATCACTACGATAGACAGTGACGTAAGCAGATAGACGTTAATATCCTTATTTGTACCACAAAAATACGTATTTTTCAGAACGGTATAGTTACTGGCGCGAAAAATATGCAGCAATTTCTAAAAGAACCTTTGCTTTCTATGCTTTGAAATATTGTTTATTGTACGTCAATGTGATTGTTGTACGCTTTTAAAACGCATTTTGTTGGATGCCAAAACTATCAGCTGAGTTTTGAAGACTAATTTTTGTATTACTATGAAAAAGGCACATAGGCATGTAGATTCCAAATAGAGAAGAAATTACTGTATTTGTGAATATGAGCAAGCAAAAATACTGAACAAATATCCGAGCAAAAGTCGAGTCGCGATGGCCTAGTGGTGGACCGTTAACTGGCAAGTCAGAAATCTCAGGTTCGAACACAAGGCGCGCACTTCTGAATTTTCGTAAGTTATGTGCATATTATAAATTAATTATCACATAAGTAACCCGTGCCTCGGAAAGCACGTAAAGCCGGTCCTGCGCCTGATGTCACTCCGGTCGTGTTGTATTGCCGTCCCATCGGATTATGAGAGTGAGGGAATAGAGAGTGCACCTGTGTTTGCACACACTTGTGCATTATAACCCTAATCCTGCGTAGTTGGCTAATCTCCGTTGAGATTGGGCGCTGTGACCGAAATTCGGTCAGAAAGGCATTATTATTATCCCAGAAAAGGTTAAGGCCGAATAAAATAATTGGTGCATTTCACATTCAAAATTTTTTGACGAATTAGGTACTTACTCGTAGAGGTCGTATTCAAAACTCAGTTGATGGAATTGCTTAATGCGCCCCGGATCAGTGGTGACTTATAGCGAACCGCCCTTAGTGCCACGAGACCACGTAACATGTTAACCCTCTCCAACCCCTTTTTTCTGTATTTTTACCCATATAGAGTGAAAAATTAGTTGCAGAGTGAATGAGGGCTTTTTCCAGTAGGTTTTATAAAGTTTTATGTATACCATGCAAACACTGATATTCGAAATCTTTGTAGAAAGAAAAATTCGATTAAGAGTGGGATTTGAACCTGTGTTTACTGGGTAAAGCCCCCAACCTATTCGTAGAATCGCTTGCACCCAGCGTCCGAACGTAGCGCTAGCCGCGCCCCTACGCACGTAACATTGTTCAAAGCATTTTGATCGCAAAGTGGTGCACCGTTCGTGCCCGCGATAGTACATTAGGCGCAAACTTACTCGGCTGAGCTGAAGTTAGTCGTGAACGGCGGCGCAGTACATATTTTAGAGACTAAATGGCGACCAGAGAATGGGTGGATGAACTGAGCTAGTGAGAAGGAAAGAGATGCAAATATGCATATTGCGCGAACAATCCCCGAGCCTAACTTCATTCTCTAGCATTTTGAACCTTAAAATTGTGAATTTACAGATTTTTTTATAAATTGCAGCGTCATGAAGGTAGCATTCTCGCAGCGTATCGGATATTGGCGGATTTTATTAACATAATATTTTTTTTCATGCTTTCTAAAGGGATTGGATGGCTGCAATATCAAAAACGGTAAGATCACCGCTATTGGTGCTGATTCTCTTGTACAACCCGCTAAACTAATTTTAGTCTAACTATATCTCTTTCTAATAAACATAATGAAAAAAGGACAGCAAATTGAAATTTAACATTAAAGCTTTCAAATTAGTCTACGTCCTTGCAATTGACGTAAAAATAGACGAGACCTCTATGACATGCCGACTAAATGACGTAAATAGACTAGTTAGATAGCTCTAAAAATCTTCTATCCTTTTCTAATGATCTCAATTAGAAAAAGAGATAGTGAGTCTAAATTAGTCTAGTCCTTTTTAGTTAATCCAAAATGTCTAAAGTAAATAAAATGACAAGTTTATTAGTTATTAGTCATGTTATTATGTATGTCTAGTAAGTCTCCGACTACAATAGTAATTGCCTTGTCCCCAGCTCCCAGCTCCCCCTCACATCGAGCTGGTGATGGCCATGCCATATCTCCGTACAGCGTTCAAGAGGCCCACTGTTAGAGTAAGACGTAAGTAAACCTTTGTGATAAAGCTGTTTCATTTAGTATCACTTCTAACCGGCTGGACTGATAAAGATGTTTTTTTTGTTTGAATTTGAGTGGTCACTCAACTCACTTATATCTGTCACTAATTCTTAATTCTTTATTGTACACAAATAAATTGATAGGTAGTATATAGCACTGATAGCCTAGTGGTATGACCGTCGACTGATAAGTCAGTGGTCTCGAGTTCGATCCCAAGGCGCGCACCTCTGACTTTTCGTAAGTTGCGTATTATAAATTATATTTTATCAGTTGCTAAAACGGTGAAGGAAAACATAGTGATGAAACCAGCTCACCTGAGAGATTTTTCAATGGTGTGTAAAGCCATGTCAGAGGCCTACGGGCGGTTTAAACTCTGACACCAGGTTGTTAATCAACCATACGATAAGAAGAAGAATAGGTGCAAAAGGGAAACAAAAAACATTATGTACAAAGGCGAGCTTAATTCAGTGCTGAGTTTTGTTCCAGCAAATCTTAAGGTGAATAGGAACAAAGCTGATGGCATAAAGCAATACACGTTATTGTAATGATGATCTACTATTTTAATGGTGAACTAATATTAGGAAGATATTTTTTTATGCTTGAAAGGGTATTTTCTGGTAGTCCCACTCAAAAAAAAAATATAAAAATGCGTGGAAAAAATTAAATATTTTTTCTTTTTAAATTATTATTCTTTTAATGTTTTTTTTTCTTAATTTAAAAAAAATTCCCAAAATCTAGAAAGTATTCATATACCTATCCTAAACTCACTAAACTGTTAAAAATCGTGGAACATGCATGGAATATTTTCTATTTCCTATTTTTAGGTATATAATTTTAACTAATAACTATTTTTTTTAATGAAGACACTATTTGAAACTACACTAACTGGAAAAAGTTATTCAGTCCCGTACAGGCAAACAGGGTTTTATTTACCGAATACTCTAACAAGGTTCACGCCTCGAGCGCAACGTCATGAACGTACCAGATACCAGGAAGGACCAAAAATCCTTATCCGCTTTGCACCTACACGTACCTACTTAGCCTGGGGGAACCACATCTCGAAAGCAATGGTTCTAGTGATGCGAAACGAAAGAAAAGTTAGAGAAATAAGACAGAGTCTGTGGTAAGGTCGGCAGATACAAATCTACCAATTAAACCTTTAGTTCTGATTAAAAAAATGTTCAGTACTTAATACTTATATCAGATCATAAAATAATTAGAGTGTCGTGGTGGCGCATTGGTTACAGAACAGCTTTTCAAGCACGTGGGTGGGGTTCGAACCTGGGATGTACCAATGTGGCATTTTCTATGTTTTATGTACCTACCTACTTTCTTAATTAATCTAAGACACCACTCACTAATGGTGAAGGAAAACATCGTGAGGAAACCTAGACTTAATAGTCTGAAATCATTGGAATTCAGCCAGGGCCTTCACATTTGCCGTGATGTCCTGGAGCAGCGCTCTCAGGGAGCCGAGGTATGTAGCCCGGTAGTTTTTGAAATTCGAAAAAATTACATTGGTACATGCCAGGTTCGAAACTACAACCACGTGCTTATAAAGCGGGTCCGTAACCAATGCATCACGACATTAATCTATTATACCATATTGGAACAAAAACATAATTTAATTTGATTTAAAAAAACGACATTTCACTATTTTTTTGCAATCTATACGCAAGCAAGGGAGTCTCCGAGTCTCTTAATATGTCTACAACTGCACGTACGACAGGAAACCCTAGACATTTTCTAATAGAAATGATACGAATAAATCTATACAGTGTAGGCATACTCTTTTACTACTCGTAGTACGTATACAAACAGACGTGGCCGTAGAAGACACGTGTCGCTTTGTCTAAAGAAACACGTGTTCGACACAGGACGCACGCGTGTCGGATAACTTGTCAAGTTCAGATGCTTTCTTTTGTTATGTGGGAAGGTTAGGCGCCATCAGGTAATATAAAAAGAGCTTTTTTGCAAAGAACTAGTGCTTCGTGTTTCTTTATAAAATAACTAGCGACCCGCCCCGGCTTCGCACGGTTACGTTAATATGCATGTATTATACATATAAACCTTCCTCTTAAATCACTCTATCTATTAAAAAAAACCGCATCAAAATCCGTTGCGTAGTTATAAAGATCTAAGCATACATAGGGACAGACAGACGCGGGAAACGACTTTGGTTTTATACTATGTAGTGATAACAATGAAAAACTAGCTTAGTGCGAATCGGTCTCGCACCAAATGGTTCCGTACAAAAAAACTCAAAAAACGTTTCTTATAATACGTTAAAAGAATATAATTAATAAGTCTGTAAGTATCCCACAACAGGGGCAAAGGTCTCTTCTCATACAGAGAAGGATTGAGCATATAATCACTACACTAGCTCACTGCGTGTTCGCGATTTCTCGATTAACTCCAAATGTTTGTAGAAAAGTATAATCGATAGGTAGACCAGTCACTTTGTATGAAAAGTCAATTTCCTATTTCAGATTTCAACCTATGTTCCTTGGGGAAAGTTGTTGAGTTTCATGGACCTTATTACTTCTTAAAATTTGGCAGGTCTTTAAAACAACAAGGTGTATAATTTTGGCGAGTTTTATTCCGGAGACGAGAATATTCCGTAAGCCTATTATTGAAGTGGTAACTAATGGTAGTAATCTCGTTCCAATATCGGTCTAATAATAATTCTCGGACAGAATTACTAAGTACCCTGAAAAATCATCAGAACGAGCATAAAAAAAGGAAGTCCAGTTATATACGTACCTAGTTTCCTACATTAATCAATGCTTTTAGCCGTAGATCTTCGGCACGGTAATTGGAAAAAGGAAAATTTAATTCTAATTTCCTACAGATAAGGTTGGAAATAGATTCTTTAGTCGCAACTCGCAATACAGCCGGTCAGATGGCCGTATTGGCATTTGTAGTGATGTAACGAACTTTGAGCTGGGAAGCGATTCTCGTGCAATCGACATAATCTCGGATTCGAATAAAATGTCGGTTTCGAACTTAGAATATATAAGAAAATATAGAGTGATAACATCAACAACATTGCCTTGTGCGCAGCGTAAGCAGGTCTCACCATTGAAATTTTAAAATTTATATTTTTTTAAATTATGTTTTCTAGTCATTTTTGCAAAATTTTACACAGCAGTTAACTATGATATAAGTTAAAATGTAACTTTTTCGGTTGTGGAGCTTAGTTGAACATGTCGATCGATGTATCGGAGCTCGTGTCGTGGCCGCGTTGTTCATACCCGTGCTTACGATTCATACTTCTGTAGGGTTGCTCTATATTTTCTTATATAGGTATTCTAATGTTTCGAATTTATCTCGAGTGAAAATTGCGTTAAGCTGTTCCGGTAATCTCGCGCCCGACAAACGTCGAAACGAGAATCGCCGCCCTGAACGTGGTACAGACCGATAATATCGATAAATAGATTGTACGGCTGATTGGCCGTTATCAATGACTTTATTTATATGAGTTAAGTGATTACTTTTTGATGTTTGTGTTTTATTCTGATCGGTAGAAAATGTAGAAAGCTTTGATATCATATATGTTTTTCTACTATACTATGGAGTTGTAAGGTATAATAGTTTTACCTCAGGCTCACAGCATACTAAAGTAAGATTGTATGTTTGGAAAAAGGCTTTGGAACTACTTATTTAGATCTGATATTTTTTTCTGTTAGAGTTCTTAAAAACTGAATTGAAGAACCACTTAAAATCTTTTCACTATCACAAAGACGCCGGCGACGCGTACCTAACAATTTATTTTTTATCGAAATTTGGGGGTCTCCTAGGATCGGAGGCCCGGGGCCGGCACGTCACCTCAACTGAACTATGCTAATTATCTAATAGTATAAATGCGAAAGTAAGTTTGTTTGTTACCTTTTCACGCCTAAACCATCCGAGACCGACCATACTGAAATTTTGCTAATTTCCGTTGTCGGGTGTCCAGAAACGGACTGTGGTGTGTCGACCAGGTGATTGAGGGGGAGAGGAGTAAAACCAGAGTTGTCGGTGATTCGGATGACTAGTAGGGTCGAGAGTACCGTTCTTTCATCCCAAATAAAAGTACTGTTCTCATGGAAAACAACGTTCTTATAATAATAGATGGCGCCACACGTCATACCATACGGGCAAAGCCGCGGGCAGATGCTAGTAAATCATAAAGACAAGGCTACACCGACGCAGTCACGTATATATTTAATTTTCAGAGATAAGGCTAAGCTACAATAATAATTACAAACTCCTTTATGACTCGCATACCGTCGAAATACCTTAACGTCGAGTTAATTTATAATATTATGAGGGAACAAAGTTGAATTTATGACTAGATGTACCTACGAGTACTCCAAGGTTTAGTACAAATGTACTCTGATTACTGATTATGTTTTAAAGGTACAGGCGATTTCAAAAGTGAAAATTAGAGAATATAATTTGAACTTTTCTCTTGTATCTTGGTTTAATAAAGTTGATGATATGCGATAGAGATTAACATCAGTCGAAATCTGAAAACGAAAATTTAACTTCTTATACGAAGTGACTTTACACGTGACTCACTTCGTATAAGAAGTTAAATTTTCGTTTAAAAATAAAATGAAATCAAAGATGTACAGAAGTCGGGATAGCCTAGTGGTGGTGACCGTTGAATAGCAAGTCAGAGGTCTCGGGTTCGAACCCAAGGCGGCACCTCTGACTTTTCGTAAGTTATGTGCGTTTTATAAATTAATTATCACTCTCCATGCCTCGGATAGCACGTTAAGCTGTTGGCCCCGGCTGTCAATTGTAGATCTTTGACAGTCGTTACGTGTAGTCAGAAGCCCGAAAGTCTGACAACCAGTCTTACCAAGGGGTATCGTGTAACCCAGTATCTGGGTTGTGGAGGTCTGATAGGCAGTCGCTCCATGTAAAACACTGGTATTCAGCTGCATCCGGTAAGACTGGAAGCCGACCCCAACATAGTTGGGAAAAGGCTAGGCAGATGATGAAAGATGTACAGAAACGGACAAAGGGTACCTTTCATCCCGAGAAAAGGACTGTTCCCGAGGTCATTAATAGGAGAATAATAAAGTTCATATGATAATAGATAGCGACACCTGTTTTTCGAATCATGATTCAATTTTAAATTCTTAATTACCGCGAGTAAGAGCTAGTAGTGTACATCGAAGTTTTCAAGAGAAGAGAGTAAAACGTGATATAAATAATATTTATATCACGTTTTACTATTGATAATGTTTTAGACAGCTGACCTCAAATATAAACATACTTCATAATAAAGCCTCCGCTGTCCGTCCGCCCGTCTGTCCCACGGCCGTATCTCCAGGGCCGCTTGAAATGGTTACAGAGTACCTATGTACTACTATGGCGGTTAAAGCAACCAATAACAAAAATTAAATTAAATTAATAGTTAGGGACCCCCTTAACGATTAATTCGTACGTGATTTTTTGTGTTTTTTTGCTCAATCTGTACTAGGGCTGAATCTTCTAAACCGTGACGTGTAAGTAGTGCGACCCGACTTTTTGCAAAAGTCCTATCTTTTTCCAGTAATATTGAAACATGTTTCCACCATTATCAAATTATCCGAGTTTTTGCAATATCCCTAGGGTTTTCGCGAAAATTCGGATTATCAAATTATTCTACGATATATACAAGGACCTTCGTGTGCGAGTCCTACTCGCATTTGGTCAGGTTTTAATTTAATATCTGAAAATCGAAAAATATCTTTTTGTGTGCTAAATTTCATCCAATCGAAATAATATCCAAACCCACAAACAGTCCACAGAATCCCTAATAAAACTAATTGATGATCCCTGGTGTAGACTGTCTTTATCAAAGTTAAAGTTATTTGAAAGCTAGTCAGTTATTGGTTTGCAGCGAGATTGGTCTATCTCCTCAGACATTGGAACAGATTGACACATTTAATAAAAAAGATCGCATTAGTTTAATATCTGAAAGTGATTGATGGTAATTTAAGTGAAAATTTTTATTAGTTTTCTGTAAAGCTAGACTTGTAATGTAAGTCTGTCTAGCTTTATGTAGTACCTATACCGTGTGTGACAGTGATGCGGAGGAGTACTTTGACGCATAAAAATTACCCTTTTCAATATTTCTTTTTTCTCTTTTTTATAGGCAAGTGTATCTATATAATTATATTTAATTTAATAATGTTTAAAATATAATATATTAATGTAAATAAACGAATACCGTAAGTTAAAACTATTTTTTAAACATAGAATAGCGAAGACCAATAATTTAATTATCACTTACTAAAACATCCTACCTATAAACATCAAACCAGCACACTTAAGACACTTTTCAACGGTGTGCAAAGCCATGTCAGAGGCCTACGTGCGGTTTAAACTCTGACATCAGATTGTTAATCAACCATACGACAAAGAAGTATTGGATAATATTTGAAATGAAGATCAAACTTCGTTTGTATGGAGCGCGGTCGGGGACACTCCTCTCAAGTTATTGGGTTTTTAAGTGCTAAATGTTTTTTGAGTTCTTTCATAAAAAAATTCTTAGTAAGTAATTATCAGTACGGAGTTTGGAGTTGTGCCTTAATGCATGAATTAAAAATGGCTTTTTAAGGGCTTAATGTTTACGGTACGAAAAGACGTATCTAATTAATGGCCTCGAAGGGGAGTAACTATATGAACAATATTTCAGTTATGTAGGTTCTATAAAAGCCCGGTATATGGTGCCCGTTAAATGGTAACAGGTATTTATTATATCCAGCAAAATGTGGCTATCCCTTAGAAAAAAACATACGTGATATAAAATATTATGTAAATCCTAATATGTAAAATCCTACTTTCATAATTATCCGACACACACGTTTACTTAAATTTTCCGAATAAATCATTATAGGGCTTATCAGAAAACACACTCAACCCTTAGGCGCGTCAAAAATATATGTAAATATATTCGGCTGGTGTCATCGTTCACGGAGATTAATCGTGACATTATCCTTGCATAAATTTGTTAGGACGTCGGCTGGGACTAGGGTCGCCAGGTCCAAAAATCAAAGCAGGACTGGCCAATTCGTTACCCATAGAACATAGCTGGATGTTTTATAATTCTTTTAATAAAACATAACCCTTCCTTGGCATCCGGGTAAAAACAACTTTATTATGTTTAAATCGGTCGTTTGACTATTACTAAACCTCCAAGTATCGAATAAATAAATAACTAAACGGCATTGGCCAACATAAATTAAGTAACATTATTTATAAATAATTGTTGCATTAAATCACATAATCTGAAATACGCGTAACAGTAAAAAATTAATAACTAAATAGGTTTTTAATAAATCATTGCAAAATTATATAATGTCGGGTACCCATTTACGAATAAAGGCTTCATCTTTCGCCATGTCTTTCTATCCTAAGCTAGTCTTGTCCAAGTGTCAGTCCAAGGCTAAAAAAAGCTAAAAAGAGCGTAGATCTGTGCGCCAGTGAGTGTGAAGTTAGCTGCGGGTTGTGCCCTCACCCATTGGAAGGCCTAGGCGCTTTAGGATAATGGGGATTTAGGATATGACAATGATATAATATGATAGAGGCCTTTTTTATTATTAACATAGGTATTGCGAAAGAATTTGGTAATTATCGTTTGATTTTCGATTTTTTTTTATATTTTATCGGAAACATTGGTTCGGTTGGTTATTTGGCAGGAACAAGGATATGTAAAAATCCTGACCCGTCCGTCTTTATCGTGCCGTCTGGTCACCCTAGCTAGGACAATTGGCGAGATATAATACATATTCATTTGTTACAGTGTTAATATTCCAATTATTTCGGACTGGAAGGGTTGGTTGATCCGTCACTGTTATGTGTCCGTTCGTCTGTGATGTCCTTTGTGAGACAATTACTTTGATGGTGATTTGGGTATGACTAGACAGATGGTTTCGTGTTTTAGTCTAATCAAAACAACAATAGCATATCTTTTCTCCTATTCAGATGGAACACTAAGAGTTAGACTATCTCTATCTACTTAAAAAATTTTAAAAAAAGAAGTATTTAAGTATTCATTTTCGTTATTTTAGTGTCGTGGTGGTAACTTCCAATTTTACTGATGTCGTTGTACTTATGCGAGTCCAGAAACAGGGTCTTGACAGACAGACAGACGGACAACAAAGTAATCCTGTACGGGTTCCGTTTTTTTCCTTTTGAAGTACGGAACCTTAAAAAATGCTTTACTTTCTTTCTTTTTGGGAGTCGATTAAAAAGATGATTTTTTGATTAATATTTCTGAAACGTATATTATTAAGTTGCGTTCGTGCCTCCCAGGTACCAGGAAGTCATAAGAATGAGCTTACCAAGAGCTCCACGTGCTACGACTTACTACAACGAAGCTGCTACGCTTGACTTTTTTAATAAATGACGGCGCCACGTGCTACGGCTACGAATAAATTGCTACGACTGAACTTTTTTTAAAGAAATTGATATTTGAATATAATATGGCGTATTTTAGAATAAATTCGCATCGGTATTACATTGATGTCTGAAATTAAACGTTATATTATTATATTTTTTATAATATCTTTTTCTTTTTTATATACAGGGTTATTTGTAAAACACCAACATCCTTAAAAGAGGTCATTAAACTCATCATTATTAACAACTTTTACTATGGGACCAACCCTGAAATCGTAAAAAAAAATCGGCTGTTCCATACATTTTGTTAAGTCATGTGAACATAAATGTATGGAACAGCTGACTTTTTTCCGTTGAAATTCGGTCAGGAGGACATTATTATCACTACATAGTTTAAAACAAAGTCGCTTCCCGCGTCTGTCTGTCCCTATGTATGCTTAGATCTTTAAAACTACGCAACGGATTTTGATGCGGTTTTTTTAAATAGATAAAGTGATTCAAGAGAAAGGTTTATATGTATAATACATGTATATTAGCGTAACCGTGCGAAGCCGGGGCGGGTCGCTAGTTATATATATTATCGAGTCGAAATGAGGTTCATTTCGACTTTACGAACAAGTTGGTATTTCTTAATTAAATTGTCCAGCACCTGCTGCTAATGATGGTGCTACCGTCTTAACGACGGCCGCCAATCCTTCGAGGAAGCAATAAAACTCGCCTAAGTGCGATCCTCTTGTAAGTGCGGTCCATTATATTAAAGTAACGACTTTCTGAAATTAATTTAAATTATAATTTGTTTTAAAATGTTCTTACTTTGATATCATTGCTTAGGCTTCTAGCAGACGATAAAAAAATTCACACAAAACTTTGTGCAGGTGAATTAGGACAACAAAACTATATTTTAAGTATGTTTTTTACATGTATTTGCACATGTTTTGCTTAATAAATAAAATTATTTAATAAGGAACTCGCAAAAACTGACTCGGCGCATTTAAGGAGTTAAAAAAGAGATTTATAATTTTAATTGACGCGGACAGGACTCGGTAGCTTAGTTGGTAAAGCGATGGCACGGCACGCCAGGGATTGCGGATTCAAGTCCCTTCTTCTGCGTTCTTAACACTTTGACTGCCAGACAGCAGACACAATGCAAATTCTATTATTTGCCGGTCACCGGTGACCTCCGTGGCGTTCAAAGGCTTAATTAATAAAAGTTCAAAATTTTCAAAATTCAAAAATTCTACTTCCTAGGATAAGGATAAATGGTTCTATTTCAGCTTGCAAGATTCCACCCTAACAAACGTAGTTACATGCATACATTGCAAGTTAAATAAAAGTTTGTAAAAAAACATCGTCTATCAGAGGCCTTAGATGTATACTTTGGTCTGGTATTTCCTCTGTTATCAGAGGTTTTAACAGCCGCATTTCGCCGGATTTAAATCCTATCATAGACAAACCTGTTTCCATAAACCACCGTTAATCCTTACTAATCTTATAATTCAACTAGCTAACGTCTGCGGATTTTCTTTATCGTTCATTGTTGTTCTATGTTACTTTTTTGCCAAATTTCATCCAAATCCGATCAGCAGTTTAGTTGTAATCGTATCTGAAAGACACACATTCAATCTCAAAACTTTTACATTACCTACCTACCCTAGAATTTTGCGTTTAATATACTAACGTCTGCCGGAGACTTTGTCTGCATTGTTTCAGAAATTGTCCCGGATGTAAGCATAAGTCATAACGGCAACTAGAGTCACTCTTATAACAAACAATATTAGAATTATGACTATTCATAAGTGCCTAATGGTCTACATGAATAAAAATATTTTGATTTTGATTTTGATAAGCTATTATGTTTAAATATTAACTACCTACCTATGTGCAAAGTTCCATCCAAATCCATACAGCCGTTTAGGCGCGATTGAGGGACAAAGATACAAACTCAGAACTTTTAATATTATTATAATGTGTAGTCTATGAAGCAAGATCAGTATTGATTTTGATGAAGTATATACCATTTCATCAAAATCAGTTCATTGGCTATGCATTGAAATTGTAACAGATAGATAGACTTACCTTTATGTTTATTATTAGTATTGATAACTACCAAATACCTAGCATCTAGCTATTTGCAAAACAGAGCGCAATCGATGCATAATCTGGAAAATAAAAATGATTCAAGGTCGCCGATTGTCTATGCATTTGAGACATCCATGGAACTTCTATGGCACAGCGGGAGTCGACTTACAAAATAATAATCTCTTTATAAGTGTATAGAGAGTGTCTCTTTATCTCATATTTATACGCGAAGCGAAAACTGTGGACCCCTTGTTAAGAATATTGCCCGCACGAAGGAGTGTGAAACTTGGCACTATCGGAGAGAGATCAGGCGCAGGGACAACAGCTTAACATGCTTTCCGAGGCACGGAGTAAAGTGATCATTAATTTATAGACTCACGCCTGTATTCCCCAGAGGGGGTAGGCAGAGGTGTGTAGTACACCCACGTTTCGCCGGCTATGTAATAAGTCCCATGTAATAGGGGGCGAGCCTATTGCCATTAACCGGGCACAATTCCAGACTCCGTGCTGCTACTGAGAATTTCCTAATGGAAAAACCCAATAACACTTTGCCCGACCCGGGGATCGAACCCAGGACCTCGTGCTCAGCAGTCGCGCTTGCTACCACTAGACCAACGAGGCAGTCAATTAATTTATAATAGTCACATAACATATAAAAGTCAGAGGTGCGCCTTGGGTTCGAACCTGAGATCTTTGACTTGCCAGTCGGTCATACCACAGGCTCGGTCATACCATTGGGACGGTAAGCATGCATTTCCCCTTCTGCGAAAAAAAGGCTGTCACGACTCAGTTGTAAATACATAGTCTGTGAAAATCTAGGCTGATTAGATTAGTTATGATTCAAAAGAACCATGAGTACACTTTAGGTACCAAACCCTTAAAACGTAATATAGAATTTTTGAACCCCTTTCATTAATAACAAAGTGGGTGTCATAATAAATGCGCGCTCTTCAATCTTATCCTTATAAATTACGTCTAAGTACAAGAAAAATAATGAATAATAAATTGTGCAAAGGAAAACCCTGTGTAAGTGTGTATCTTAGATATCATTTTAGAAACTCATTACATTTTGCATTAAAGACGCGTGTCAATGACCTTACGAAGTTCCTCTAAAATAAAATTCGCGAATGAATTTTCAAATACAAATTTCAATATGTGATTTTTTAAGAAAATATCACGTTGCTACAACCATCAGTCAAGTTTTGTATTCAGAAGATGAACAGCACATATTAAATTATTATTTTGAATATAGTCTTTTCAATTCGCTATCAATCTGTAGACAGAAAAACTAGGGTTAATACCTTTTTCATACGATGCGATACAAATAATAATAATTTCTATTATCCCACCATACCAATACCGTGTTTAATTACATACCTACATGCAAAAAATATACAACATAGAGCACATGCCAATGTGCTTTGGGTTGTATAAACACATGCCAATTGTAATAGGGAGTCGTACCCTCATAAAATCCTGATAACTGATCTTTAGAATATCATATAATTTGGGTTGCGGAGGTCAGATAGGCAGTCGCTCCGTAGAAAACAGATAGGTATTCAGCTGCATTTGGTTAGATTAGAAGCCAAACAAAGATTATTAGGCTTAGGATTAATCTCAAACAAAGTTTGGGATTAATAAGAATAGGGGGATGATTTTAACATTTGATTTAAACGTTTGATTTGATTGATTTGAGCACTACTGAAGACCATACAGGTTTGTTCTCAACTCTATCTCTATATAGTTTTCAATTTCTTTACAAAGTATTCCAAGATCACGATTTTACAAAACCAGAGTTGAATGCCTTAGGTTGACCTCTAATTTAGGATTTCATTCCACTAAAAAATCAAGTACCCTACAAACTAACTAATCATAAGATTGTTTTCTAAACTACAAAATAAGAAAAAATATACAAGATAATATATAACATTTATATTCTCAATATTTAAACGGTCTCGATCCTAAGGTCTCGACCTTCCAATGACTGTTGAAAGATCCTTTTAGCTGTTTTTGAAATAAAAACAAAAAATATACTTTTTGGTCCCTTGCTCGGCTGAAGTACCCTTGGCAGGGTCGGCGGCGTTAGCCAAGTTGTAATGCGTAATCCTTGTCGTTGATAGCAAACAATAGCCGCACAAAGATATAGGGAAAAGTCGATATTAAGCTTTAAAGTATTAGAGAAATGAGTCGCAATTTGAAATTTTACATAGGGTTAATTATTTAATAAGAAAATTGGCAAAAACTACTGATACGGGTGGGATTCAAGCCCACGATCTTTGACGTACCATGTCAACGCTACGTTCTAACGGCTAAGCCACCGTATCCCGCCAGAATCAGTTGAAATTTCAAACCAAAGAGCACAGCATAATAGAGTAATCCTAGGGGCAAGCCTAGCTCCTAGGACGTGTGATAATATTTATCGGATTTTAATAAAGTTGACTCAGTAATCAGAATTTCATGGCATAGCCTAATTTCTTACATAAAAGTTACAGCGTTTCTGTCTCTCTTCACGAAAAATGTATTATGGGTGTAGTCTTTGAATGAACTTTAAAGAATTTGAACCTTTTTTTTTTAACTAATAACAATCAATATAACAAACTTTCTTAACATTTAAAAAACGTTTTACGAAGGCATAAGAAATGGCTGGCACATTGCGAAATACGAAAGGCCATTAAGACTTTAAATCTTTGAACATTAAATATGCTACTGGCTGTAAAACATGTTCGTACGTGTCAAAGTCAAGGGAGAACGACCTAGCTTCAATGTAATGTAATCCGAGACCATTGAACTAATACTTTAGAAAGGCCGTGCACGAAAATAGTTGCATCTGAAACGGTGCCTAACCAGTGAAGGAAAAATTTTTGTATGATGGTTCTTCTAAGACCTAACTTTCCCACCTGTATTTAGTTTCATCATGTTTTTAGACCTCTAACTTATTATAACGACATCCACTTTCCAATAACTTTTGATTCCCGCAAGGACGTCGGCGTCGAGTACAAATTGATTTCCTTTCGTGTCTCATTTTTCGGTATTTGAAGGTTTAAAAACCATACTTTATAACTAAACTCCAGAACTACGTAAATTGAAGAAAAAAATAATTTTGCCAAATAATACCACTCCAGTAGGTACTTACATAGACACGAGACTAGTAAACACGCAATACTATAGACAATCCATCATGGTCGCCACACGAGCTGTCAAAGTTCCCGCCGAAACT
Source organism: Protodeltote pygarga (assembly GCA_936450705.2). Taxonomy (NCBI): domain Eukaryota; kingdom Metazoa; phylum Arthropoda; class Insecta; order Lepidoptera; family Noctuidae; genus Protodeltote; species Protodeltote pygarga. The sequence goes on from OW388266.2 coordinate 10,637,176, forward strand.
ACAGCCGACAAGCCACTTCATTAATTAAGTCAAATGTTACGCGATTAATATCGGCACCACTGTTGACTCGACAGCGCCTTTACAAGCGAAATATCAATGTAACGTATTACTGTGATTGCTATTCAGTTTCGTCAGGCGTTTCTTGTTTTCGTCGAGGAATATTTTCTACTGCTGAATCAGTTTCTTTGGCTAACTTGGATAATAGAAAATTCTATTTGGTCGGTTTTTGTCATTTCACAAAAAGCGTATTTCGGATTTCCGACAGTCTTTATTTTATTGCGTCGTTTATTTTCTAACTTTGTGTACGTTGTAACTCTCATTAATGACAAAAAGTCTGTCCCAAACAATTATTAACTTGTTATAATGTTAATTAACTGTGTTAATAATGAATCGTTACGTGCAGACTTCGAGTTTGGATTTTATTCGACAGACTAATAGAGCCATAACTTTTTTGCGTAGGTAATTATTAGAAAATAATTTCGGTGTAATATTGTTGCTAGTTTAAATAGAATAACGTTCATAATATTTGTCAATGTTGCCAATGTGAATTTTTATCACTTTCTCTAAAATATTATTATATATTTTTTTTTTGTTTATTGTTGCTAAGTTAAACGCCCTACGGCATGGAAATAAAATTATTTTATTGAAATTTCTATTTCATTTTAATGAACTTTTTATTAAAAACGAAGAACCTAGATACCTACTAAAACCACATATCGCCAGGTCCAGACTATATTTGGCAATCAATTTTCTATAGACTCTACCCTTGTCGGTTCCAGCAGCAACTTCCTCAGAGATGTACAACAGGAACGCTAGGGGCACTGTCGGAGCGCTGGATGGGCGTGGCCTTGTCGCTGTCATTAAACGCCAAGTACCCCTGGCAGGCCAACTTGATCATCAACTGGCTTGGGGCCAGGGCTGGGGATGGGTCACCCTGCCTAATGGAGTTTGGAGTGGACGTGAGTACTATTTATCTAAAATATCGCTATGACAAAAAACATCAACCCTTGACTCTTGGGTAAAAGCAACACTTCTTTTTTCATGAAATGGTTGCCGATCAAGCTTGCGTTAGGGTTTCATCATCATTATCAACCTATATCAGTCCACTGCTGAACATAGGCCTTTCCAAATGCGCGCCACTATTGTGCGCTCATTGGAGGTATTTGCTCATAATCGCCACGCTCGGCAAGCGGGTTGGCAATCGCAGTAGCAGATGATTACTGTTACACAGAAGGATGCTGCTGCTCATTCTGCGGATCTTTCCCTTAGTCGCTTCTGACGACGATTCTTAGGCCGCACACACACGGCGTTAGGGTTTATTTCATTATTTTGCTTGAAAGGTATAGTTCACCGTACACTTAAACACTGCTTACTGTAAGGTGGGTTCGTAGCCATTATCTAATAGTCAACCTTAGGGAGATGCCTAGACCAGAACATGGTAAATGCACTATTATTATTATTATTATGAGCCAAACATTTCCCACTGTAGGGAAAAGGCCTCCTTAAATGCACTAAAGAATGCAAAAAACGAATCAATAGGATAATTTAAATAAAATAATAACAAAAATAAAACAACAATTACCCATAACAATAAAAATTATAACTATTATAAACAATACAATAAACACACATAACTTACATAACATTAAAATTCAATAAATTTCATTTTAAATATACAAACACTAATGGCAAGATCTGAAGAAGATATTAAAAATACTGACTGATTTACCCATTCAATTTATAAACACTGTTTTCAGGTCTTACGTGGTCCCAAGAAGGCGAGGACTTCGCTCTCCACGCGATGCCAATCATGCATCACACCAACGTATCTCAAGCCTGCTCCATGCTGGACGGAGTCACGGCATACGAAGCTTCACAATATGAGCAGGCCCTCGCCGAGTACGATGACGCAGCCGCTACATCCGATGATTGGGACTTCGGCGTTGACTGTGGAGACTTTATGATGTAAAACCTTATTATGAGCACCAACGATATTTCTAATAAATATACTGGCAGTCAATGCGCTGTTCTGAAAAAAAAAAATTCAAATTCTACATGATTGTGTTGGCAACACTGCATTCGTAATTCAAATTAAGTCAGAATATTTAATAGTTTGCAACTTCACAGATAGGAACAATCTTTGAATTTAATATTTAACCGCAATAATATTATGAGCAGTGCATTTGATTCGCTTATTTAATATAAATATCGTTGAAGGACATTCATACAAAGTTTTTTTTTAAATATAGGGTAAAGTTTGTTTTGTTATATGCTGGTCATGTTTAACATAATATTTTGTGCAATGCGGTGGCTTATTCTCGTAATATGCGCGTTTAGGTTCTGAGGTATCTTAATATTTGAACCTCCGTTTAACTTGTGTTCAAGCAAATAGAGACCCTATATTAAAAACTTTGTATTAACTGAAAAAGAATGCAATGAGAAGGAAATTTATTTAAAATGTATAACATTTTGCAAAACGACGAAGAAAATACAGAGCTAATTATACTCTATGTTATATTTAACCAAATATATATTTAAAATGTGCTGGTCACAAAAAAAAACTTATGTGCCAATTATAAAGTTCAATACTATACACCTAATTGAATTTTGTTGCGAAATCCATTATTGATTAAATGAATTTCAAAAGAAAATGCAAGAAAACTCATATATTTGTGACTTCTTGGTGTCTTTATGATGTTGTCAAGAAAAATAATTGTGAATGTTTAATCTAAATCTCGGTACCTTAAAACCGGTATTCCAATTACCGGAATTTGAAATTATGGAAATGTGTATCGTACGATATTGTGTAACAGTGTTGGTTAGGCATTCATAATTAACACTTAACATTTAATAGATGTATGCTCTATAGCGGCACTGCATGTTGTCATAGAAAAAGATGTGTGTAGCCATGAAATTCTATAGATTATCACATTCTTGAAATTCGGCCTATTGATAAAGCCTAGGATGTTCAATGTAGGTATAGCACAAACTATCAACCTCTCAGAGCGTTAATTATTTAGGTAAAATATTATTTATGGACCATTTGATACTGTTTTGTCTTTAATGTTTGATAAATTGTAACGTTGTTTGTTTTCCCGTTTCTATTTTCTTATATTTACATAATGCATTTTGAAATACTTATTATTAAGCTGTTAATAAACATATTTGGAGGTGATGCCTTTAAACAATTTGGAGAATAACAGAAAAAGTTTTCGAATGTTTTACGTGACAACACAACTCAGGGTATAATTCTGCTTCTATACACAACTTTTTCACGTTCACTGAATATAAAATTCGCACAAAATGAGAGTTACTTGATATCGTTACTTGATTATAAATGTTTATTTAACACGTAGGATAAGTACAGTGCGCTTTTCCCCTGATGACACCAAATTCGGATTGAAAAAGTATATTTACTCATTAAATTCGTAAACTCGTATTTTAGAGTTAAGTTGATGTTAGTATTAGTAAATGTGGTCGGTAGAAACATAACCTAACTGGACAAAATATTAGAAAAGATCTTTTAAAATTACAACATCGTATTTTAAAGGACTTTACTCTCAAAATAAACGTTTTGGCATATTGTCGGTATAGTTAGGTGTGTGGTAAGCTAGTACAATTATTTAATGAAATATTTAGTCGCTATAAAATCTTCCGACCTACCCAAAGACTGCCTAACGTTATTTACCTAATACCTGTGTTGTGTGTAACCCTAGGCATGGTAAACGCGATTAAATGTCCCTCGCCCCGCGAATGCTACATTGCAAGATTGACTCAATAAAACTGCCAGTATATCAATTATAATTAGAATGATATAAAATGATTCTAAATAATTAAGCTACCGCCAAATTTATGTTCAACGACTGATAGGAGGGCATCAATGACTATTTATATCTTTATGCATGGTAGTCTGGTTCCAGACTAGAAAACAGCCAATGACAGTATTCTTCGCTTAGGCAGAATACCATCGGTTCACTCAATACGGCTGATCTATGACCGCATGATATTGACAACGTCAAAATTTGGCGGGAAAACAATGATAAAATATTATAATAATAGTCTTGCAATGTAGCTATAGATGTCGTAGCAAATTATTGTACCTTATGATTGTAATTAGATTAATAAATTAAACGTTTATAAGATATAAAAAGTAGTAAATGAAGTTTATTTTCCCGTTAATAAATATTTCAATGTGTTATTTTATAATACGCCCTTAAGTTTTTTTTTATCCCGTATTGTGAAAATAAGGGCACGATCAGTCGGGCGCTTTTAACGTCCACGCACGTGTCTTCAAGGTCTTATTGCCAATTGCATTTTTGTGTAGCCAAAAAGATTAATTTAATAAAAATAGCAATCGCATCGTCGTTACCTTTACAATAATATTGATAAACCTCTAAATAATTGAGTTGTAGTTTTTACCTACAGGGTTATTGTTGCCTTAGCTATTTTTTTTTCTCTGAACCAGAATCGATAACAGAACACATTACCGTAAGGATGTCCCGACTACTCTAACTCTAAGGAAGTTCGATAAAATATCTAAGTGACTTATCTTAGATTCATATCCGAATGTCTAACGGCTAAAGCACACAAAAATTCACAACTTAGATAAGTAAGTAAGATTGGAAAATAATCACTATCAAATAAAATTACAGAGGTTCTGTCAAAATAGCTAAGGTATTTTACCAACCCTGTATATAACCAAGATAAATAAATACACTAAAAAAAAACAGAATTTGGAAAAGCTTGCAAAGATTAACATATAATAATATGATGCCATAAATAGATACATTGCAACTGTGATGCGATTGTCTATTTCTTTGCATTTTGGTATTTGTGTGTATTTATTTCGTATACATAAGTATATTTTATAGACTATTGTACAACAATCATAAAAATTTGACCGATTTGATAAAAAACGGGGTTTAGGCTCTAGAGCCCTACTACGAAATTCGAACGAAGCTTCGACTAACGAATCGCACGTTGGTTAGTTTTTTTCGATCGTTAAATCACCTTTTATTCGATTGTTTTTTATAGCTTTGAAACGAAACGACAGTCGAAAGCACTAATTATAATAAAACAGCAGTAGTTTGGTGGTAAGGTTTGCGTTTGATAGTAATCGATGTTACGTTTCAAGCCGAAACATCGACGTTCGGTTTTCGGAGTAGGAGCCCAAGTCTCAATTGGAACACAAGGTTTTATATAGAACTATACGTTTCTGTGAAGATTTGATTGATGTAAAATCGTTAATATCAAGGCTCGATGTAAAAAAATCTCTGGAATTTGAATATATCTTTTGCAATTAAAGATAGATATATTTAATAGTTAACGAAATATCTGAAACCGATTTTGTCTCGTTACAAAGTCTGATACCTATTTCGTCTTATTGCATAGATCAAGCCTCGTTTACACCGCTACTGGGCTAGACTCATCATCATCTGCCTAGCCTTTTCCCAACTATGTTGGGGTCGGCTTCCAGTCTTACCGGATGCAGCTGAATACCAGTGTTTTACATGGAGCGACTGCCTATCAGACCTCCACAACCCACATACTGGGTTACACGATACCCCTTGGTACGACTGGTTGTCAGACTTTCGGGCTTCTGACTACCCGTAACGACTGTCAAAGATCTACAATTGACAGCCGGGGCCAACAGCTTAACGTGCTATCCGATGCACGGAGAGTGATAATTAATTTATAAAACGCACATAACTTATGAAAAGTCAGAGATGCGCGCCTTGGGTTCGAACGCGAGACCACTGACTTGCCAGTCAACGGTCACCACCACTAGGCTATCACGACGCCACTGGGCTAGACTATGTCAAAGTAAACACTCTACAGAACGAATTTGTTATTGAAGTTTCTAATAAAATAACTTAACATAGAAGAAATACCTAGTATTTATTTACAAAATACTAGTTGCTTCTATTGATATCAAATTCTTTGGATTGACTTCAAATATAATCTATAGAAGGAATCGCGTGATGCTAATGACATCATCTTTAATCATCAACAATGGTCAAAAATTATGTTGTACTTTAGTCTTTTTTAATTTATTTAAATATACATAATTACTTGTAAAATTAATTAATATATTAGACAGCAATAAGGCGTTGATCCAAAACGTCAAGGTAAATAATAATTATGAGATATTTTTGTATGGAAAGCTTGCATGTTTGATTTCGATGTGAAATCCTCTCGATGTGTTCCTTATTGTCGTATTGTGTGTAGTTTTATTGTAATTACTCATTTTTGTCGCGTTATTGTGGTAAAATTAATTTGTAAAATTGTCTGCTCGAGATACGAGGTTTCGGAACGTTCTTTTCACTACGTCATGACGTCATCTTTTCTAGTTTTAACAGAATTGTTCTTCTAAAATGTCCCATTGAAATCCTATGAAATTTACAAGTGCTAAGTCGGCTACTCACCGGCTGCAGGGATAGCAGGGGGAGTTAAGAGTGTAGTGTCCAGGCTAAATATGATTATAAAAGATTCATTCCAAGATTTTTCTGGAACCATCCACTTCCACCTAGTTAATTTCAAGCAGACAATTTCTCTATTTTATTTAAAACATCACTGGTACTTATTATCTCGAAAGATTAAATAGAAAACGATAAAATATAACGTTAGGAAAATGACGAACAGAATAATAAAATTACGAGATTTACGTAAACGATCGAAGAGCAGTTAACCGCAAAACATCGATTTAAATGTCCGTTAACCATTTACTACAGCTACAGGTAACATAACAGCATACAGTTAAGCATAGAATAGGCCCAGATAGGTTATCCAAGCTAAAGATAGGCGTAGTGCAGAATGGGAGGGTATTGCCTTGCTGTAGGACAGGGGAACTGTCTACCAAATGAATGAGAGGGTATACAAACTGCAGCTAATGAAAGTATAAAGAATCTTCACATTCGTTTTTTTTTAATATAAAGAAAAAAAAAGATCACATAGACAAAAAGATTCAACGAAAAAATTAAATAAACAATAGCAATATTCAACTAAAAAAAATATCAACTTAATAAAAATTAATAATTCGCATCCTTTACAAAGTGTTAGGTTATATTAATTAAGTCTTTTGATTAAAAAGATATTGCCTTGTAAAAGATATTGTACATTACCAAATCTATGCCCATCTATGTTCCTTAACATGGTCCAAACTAAATTAATCAAAACATTCTAAATCGGGAACATATTTGGGATTCATTGAGATGCTGCTGCATTTCTCACATTAATATTATACTATTACTTACGATTCGTGTCGTGATAGCCTAGTGGTGGTGACCGTAGACTGGCAAGTCAGTGGTCTCGGGTTCGAACCCAAGGCGCGCACCTCTGACTTTTCGTAAGTTATGTGCGTTTTATAAATTAATTATCACTTACTCCATGCCTCGGAAAGCACGTAAAGCTGTTGGCCCTGCGCCTGATCTCTCTCCGATCGTGTCGGAAGGCCGTCCCATCGGACAATGAGAGTGAGGGAATAGAGAGTGCACCTGTGTTTGCGCACACACTTGTGCACTATAATATCTCCTGCGTAATTGGCTAGTCTCCGTTGAGATTGGCCGCTGTGACCGAAATTCGGTCGGGAGAATATTACTTACGACATGAACATAGATCGATAGTTGAAGTCAAACCACAACTATATAGACTCTACATCTAGTAATTACAAAATACAATAAAAAGTCTGATAAAGATAGTCTAATTATTTCTTGGTTTAAATTCAAAGGCCGGGTCGTATTACAGAACATAACTCAGAATTGCTTGAAGCTAGTTTAGTCGAACTAAAACTAGAATCAAGTAATGTTTTAGTCTTGATTTAGGTTCTGTAATCGACCCTAAGTCTGGCATCAGCAGGCGATCGTAAGTCTAGACTTAGCACCAGCAGGCTAAGAAATTGAATTCATACAAAATTCATTTGTGGTTAGTGATAAGTTAAATGGTAACGCGATATTCATCTGATTAATTCGGATGATATTCGAATTCGGACACAATTAACTCTGTTGTTTGGTTGCAAGTATGAGGTAAAAAGAAGAACGACTATACCTTCCTCTTACTATTTCTAATTTCTAATATTCCTGCATTTTTTCACCTGACAGATATTCTGGACTATTTACTGGAGTTCTCGAAAACGGTTCTAACGATGTCAGCGAAAAATCTATCTAGCTCAATCTCATTCGTGGCAAAAATTGTTTTCAATCTGGTCAGAGCAGATCTTTGCCGAGGTACTTAATTATAATAATACCAGTGATGTTAACATAAATTAAACACAGTAGAGGATATTATGGTGACGTTACGATTTGGAGATATAAGACGATTAGTGCGTACGTAGTTAGATCAACGTCGTGTGTTGTATGAACTGTGGATAGTGACGTTCAATCACAGATTATGAATGTTTGTATGTAATTTTTTTAAATAAATGCCGTCAGGTGATTTGTGTTTTATTATTGAGCTCCTGCTAACTCGCTTCCAATTTGTTACAGTTGTTATCCCTTAATTGACTGCCTCGTTGGTCTAGTGGTAGCAAGTGCGACTGCTGGGCACGAGGTCCTGGGTTCGATCCCCAGGTCGTGCAAATTACCCTAATTGATAGCCAGTTAAAATTTTCGCAGAATATATGGTACGGTGTCAAGAAATAATAAATTATTATAAAATAATTCATTGCGTGTAGTGCGAGAGTCTAACATGGTTTGAACCGGTTTTTCTATTTTTCGCCTGAAAACCAATAAAACAAAGACGTATGCACTATACAAAAAAAAAATTATTAATTTCAACCATAAATTATCTTTTATCTTGAACGCAACCGTTTAAAAGGCGAAAGCTCTTGACGTAAAAAGTTTCTAAAAAAAAGTCGCAAATAAAATTATTTACAAAAAAAAAGAAGCTATCTCGTTTCTTCGAAGAGCACCTGAGACGAGTGGAAGGAGATTGTTATCTTCGTATCCGGTTGTCTTCGTATAAAGGATTAAATCTGATTAACTACTTGGATTACACCCGACGTCAAACTTGCACAGTTGCACATTTGACAGAAGTTGAAGGGCGAGAAACAACCAAAATGTAGGTATTTTAAAATCAATATTTTTTACAAAAAGGCGTAATGTGTAACTTGCTTATAATAGTGACGCTGTCTGTATAAGGGGTAGATGTTTGGGCCGGTTGAATGTAGTAAAGATTTCTAATTTCAAGCAGGAGTCTGCCAATAGGCTCTAGTGATGAAGAAAAAATCGACAATCCAGATAATGAAACAACTTACAACATAAAAACAAATTAACAATAATGTTAAATTATTGTTTTTATAATTTGATATTATTTTTGTATAATTTTTAATAGGGTGCTGCTGGAGTTTGTTTCGCCGTTTCTTCTCTTTTCAGCCAAAGCACTAGGAAGCGGTAGTAAAAATCTTAATAATAGCTTTTAAATTTATTCAATTAAACTAAAAATTTACATAATATGGGCAAAAACTAAATAAAGTTGACGGTAGATCAAAAATAATTTTAAATAACTGTTCAGACGCTTGTCAACCTCAGTCTGCCTGCGACCACGAGTGCTGCAAAGCACTCGAAACGTCAGGATTGTATTATCAAAATAAAAACGCGAGTTATATCCGTTAAAAAGTTGTTTCATTATGTTGAGTGTTCGCGAAAGTTTGAGACTATATTATCGAAAATCTAGGTAAGTACTTAGTTTTAAAACTGTTACTGTTGTTTACCTATGAATGATCTTTGCATCTCGGCGCGGGCAGCATTCGTAACGATAGATTTCCTATTGTGTCTCATTTCTCTACCTTAAATGAAATTAAACATTCCAACCAAATACCACATAATCATTATCACCCTATTAGCTTATCGCGTCGCTTAATCGTGTCTTTATGAACAGATGTTTCGTTATTTCAAGTTCCGTTGCATAAACTGCATGGCTTTCCATTAATGTGGAGCTGACATTTCGTGTTATCCCCTAGAGGCTATAATTACCGTACAGCCTCCAGGTTAAAGCCAGAGTGACTTATGATAACGCTTTCACAGAATCTGACTGCGGGCTTATAAAATTTCTTCTACGGTATTCATGCCATTCAACTCTAAAATATCATTTCAATCCGCAAAAGTTTAACCGGCAGGCATTACAAAACATTTTCCTTTGCTTTGAATGTAAACAGTCATTTGTCTATTGGCGGCGTAATACAAACTCTTTTTACGGATAAAAGTTGATGCCAGACAAAAATATTCTTTATGGAACTATAAAAACAGTTGAAAAAGTTATGATAACAGCAAATGTATTGTTGTCGGTTCACAGGGCGTGTAGGTGCAGCCAGTCGATTACTCAGCGTGTAGTCATGCAGGCTGCTCGCTCCCCGTCCCCGCCATCTCGCTAATTTGCCTCGGTGCTTCATAACAGCTGAGTCGCTTGGCGACCGCTGACTCGTTTGATCGGTATTGCGATTAAACCTTCTTCGTTTAAATCAGAACGCGCCGATAGATAAAAAAGTTCTATAATTGAATACTTGTTCCAATTTTAATTTGCGCGGGAATGCTCGAGTCTGATTGAAATTGACAATAATTTTACTATTTTTATTGTTGTCATTTTAGTGTCAAATTTTGTGAATGGTGTTTAATAAATAATGAACAGTACAAAAATCGCGTATCATATTTTCTACAAGTTTATATACAATATTCGTAATTGACACTGTATAAGAAATATTATAAATTTTAGTTGTCTTCCAGTTTACTCGGAAATAATTTGATAATTTTGTGTGTTACCAAAACTGAAAAATGGAGAAGACCGGCTCCAAGTTATTGCAAATGCAAGTAAGTACAATGCAAATTGTGATCATTTATAAATAATCAATTATCTTGAAACATTTTCTGCAATAAATTTTGAATCTAAATTCAGGAAATAGATAAAAAAATGTATACCTACCTACTTTGATTATACCTACCTATTGTTTATACCTAGTGTTTATATTTTAAAACTGCTGTCCCAATAAACAAACTGTCTGTAGTAATTATTAAAGAATTCTAAATTATTCGACGTATAACTTCGTTCAGGAATATAATATCAAAACAATAAATATGTGGTAGGAAACTCTGTACATATAAGGAAAACACAATAGGTACCTTATCAATTTATTATTATCGGAATAGTAAATAGGTATCCAAACATTACATCACCAGTAAAAGTCAATACATAAACCAATACTATGAGTATTTGATTAGGAATACCACAAAATCAACAATGCTTGTATTGATTTAAAAAGTTCGTTAGCTTTGTCATAAATACCTAAATCTACCAGACCAGCATCGCGATCGCTTCGTGAATCAACAACGGTTTTTTTTAAGTTTCCGGAACCACAGTCTAAGATAATAACAGTAGGTCAAGATAAAGTGAAGAGGTGATACTTAATGAGTTCTTAAAAAATAATTTTTGTACTTTTTTCCTAAATGATATGAAGATTCTTAATTTGAAGCGTACTTAAATATATTTTTTAATTAGTTAACTCATAACTATTCGGAAACGTATAAGTTATGCAGTATAAATCATGAATAAATTTGCGATAAATTCAAAACACAATAAACCTAATTTTTTTTAAATGAAAAAATCTAACACAAAATACCAAAAATCTTATTCTAAATTAATGAAGCTTTTTTGCGTCTCTTTTTTGTCATCATCTGTGGTGTAGAGTTCGGCGAACGAGCCGGGATGCGAACCTTGACCTCGACAATGACACTTGTCTCAGCAAATGGAACCGCGAAAAACAAATTTGACGGTTTATTACAATCTATAATTAACTCAATGTACGTCTAGCGTACTTATTCTTTATTAAGTTTAAAAAAAGAACGTTTATAACGAAGCTTTTAATATTGGAATATCAAAACTAAACATTAAAAATAATTGCGTCTATAGAATATGTTGATGTAGACCGTTTAAGAGTTCCTTTATCTGAAGCTAATCCTGGATGTTAATACAGGTCATGCTTTCTATAAAAATGCATTGTCTGTCATCAGAACTGAACCAACATGTAAAAATTCAACTCCGTAGGATAAGGAAGTCAATTCAGCTTTCAAGATTTGACCCAAACGTCCACACATATAAGTGTGGACGTTCGGCAATGTATACATTGCAAGTTAAATAAGAGCTTGTAATAGTAACTTGTCTTCACTCTCCATTTTACACCTACTGCTATACCTTTATATTTTATACCTACTGCAAAATGGGACTATTAACAAACCTGGTGGCAAATATTGGAACTATTACATTATTTAATTGAAACACTTTCACAAATTCTAAGAGAATTCTAAAAGATAGTCCCTTAGAAACAAAGAAGAGTGTTTCAATTTTAAAATCTCATAGTACCAAATAGCCCCCGGTTGGCAAATAGAGTAATTTCATAAAACGCTGGCTGCATTTCCACGTTAATTTTTAATACTAAGCCTTTGAGCTAGGTATAGTCTAGCATTTTGATTTCGATTAGCTTCGATCAGAAAAGACGCCCCGAAAGGTCGTCCCGATTAAATAATTACCATTAGATTAAATTAGAATCAAAGGAAGAACCTTTCCATTTAGGACTTTTTTTCTATGACAACCCATTTTTGGTTTTAATCGATCGGTCATAATCTCTTATGCAGCAACCCGTATACGTACGTACTTAAGTACCCGTACGTACGTATTAAGTACTCGTAGGTACTTAATTATGTAAGTGACGTACCTAAGCGAAGATAAGATCCATAATAGAATAGTCTGTCTGTGAAGACGTCTGAGCGTAATCGGAAGGTCATCGTGAATCGACCTGTCCAAGTATTTAGGTGAATTCACAGCTATGCGTCTGGGTCAAGAGGTGGATAGTTCCAGATAGGTACCTACTACCTGATAACAATAATATCTATTAGGGCGCGGACACTCGCTCGTCGCACATTGAAGATATAAAATCAATTAATATAGTTATTAAAAATCGCAATAAACCAAGTTATTGAGAATGACACTAGAAAGGTTCAACAAAAATATCAGTTTGAACGGAATAAGTTTTCATAGATAAATTTTTTTTTGCCATTTTTATGTATGAAAACTTTGCTAACATTTTTGCTGAAATTAAGATGGAAGAAGAATTAGAATTATTAGAAATATATGTTCCTCACAGTAGAGTTATTGAAAGTTTTTTTTACTTGTAACAAATTGCAAGACAATAAATCATCGCCAAATCAATATAAAATAACTACCTATGTAATTCATAATAGCAATGAAGAAGTATCTTCTACAGTTTGGGTAGATATGATTAATTATACTTAGTAATGCTTGTGCTAATAACTAAATAAATGAAACTGTAGTCGTATAACTAAGTAAACATTGTTGGGTCCTAAATTTTATTTCGATATCCTCCTGATTCGATGCGTATTTAATTTGCCAAATACGTATATGAAATTCAAATTAGGGACATTTATCTTGTTATAACATTTATAAGTAACTTAACCTATGTCATCACGAGTTTATCTTAAAAAGTAAACTTATGCAAACTTCTCTACTGCATGATGTTCACAGCACTCTCGTAAATATTCATTCCTGTCCAAAAAAGTCTCTACACACATTGAGTTTTAACCCTCAATTTTCCCATCAAATGATGTGTTTTTAATCCCCACATATCTATAACCCCATTACATAACTGTCCCAGTTCGTCGGTTCGATAGTCCACAAAGGCGTCGAGACTATCATTAGGCATACAAACGTAGCTTCGACCTAATGCCCCAGTTGTTTTTATTGATAAAAATATTAAATACTAATGGATTACTTATTATGCATAATGCTGTAATGTAACGCGAATCAATAAGTTTAATGGTTATTAAACTTTACGACCGTTTTCAGTATCTATGTCTTTAGGGTAAGTAATTTTATTTCAACGGAATCTTTAAGCGCACACCGTTTATCACAGGTCTGTTTATTTTTTATCTGTTATAGAAAGCTAGTACTTTTTTTACAGGAATTTTTATTTTAATCGTATTATAGCAAATATAGACGCTTTCATAAAAAAATAAAAGTCGTTAATCGGAGAATGGTTAGTGCGCGACTTCGATTTTGTTTTGGCATTTAAAATATTAGTTATGATTAAGTTAAACATCTGTTTCCAATGCATGCATGCTTCAGGCATTGTTTATTTAAAAGGATCAATAAAATAATTGTTTAGGTATGTAAATAATCATTAGTACAATGTGGTAATTGCTGTAGTATCGATCTAGTTCAAACTTTCAATGTAAACTATAGGTCAGTTTCAGCCAGTTAAACCGTTAATTAAAAATTTAATGCTAGCATTTCTAAAGGTTTCAGTTGAGGTATATTTGTAGTACAATTCTTCATCACCATGTAATGTAGTATCGGAGACCAGAGTTAGGGATTTAATTAATTTTCTAGGTATTATTAACCTAATCGTTATAGGGGCTCTTGCAATCACTAAACTCTAACGAAATAACATGTTGGTTTAGTATTATATATAGACACTGAATAGATAATAATACCTAAAAGTATAGGTACCTACAAGGAATCCTACTAATTCTCCATCTTCTTCCACACCGGATATCGGTTCTTCAACCGATGTGGCCTGCCCATTGCCACTTCAACTAGCATACATTGTTACATACTATATCAAAGTATATCTCCGTTCACAGTACTCCATATATAATCATTAAACACCACATAATATCTACATTGAAAGCTTCAACCGAGCGACCCATTTTACGTATTTTATCGCACTTTCAATACTTAACTCGATAACTGTAACCCGTACCGTTAACGTCACCATTTACTTGCAAATATTCGCGTGAAGTGCAAAAGGTTAACTTGAATTGCTGACCTCCATTGACTTTGGCCGACCGCCAATTAGGCCAGGAATTTCTGCTTGGATTGCGGTAAAATAGCCTACATTTTTGGGAACACCTGGGTCATAACTATGATGCCAACGATATATTATAATCATTGTCATATCACTTCAGAGGCTAAAACCTGGCTGGTCAACCTTGATCTTAAAATATAAATAGAGCACATACACCTAAACAGGAAAACCTTACGATAATAATAATTGTCATATGCTCATCCTTATTAATTAAAAATGAAGTATGAAGTATATAAGTTACAGACCCCTTTTGCAAGCACGTTGACGTGAGTGTAGGTTCAAACCTGGCATGTACTAATGTGACTTATCCAAAGTCATTTATGTACTTTCTTCGTTGATCTAAGACACCATTAGCGAACGGTGAAGAAAAGCATCGTGAGGAAATACTTTGAAATAACTGTGACCAAACAGACGGATGTGACGAAACTGTGTTCCATGGCTTACTGTTTAAAATTTAAAAAATAATTAATAACGCCAAGTATTGTGTTCAGACTGATCTTTCTATTCATATTTAGGTAGCTTATTGTTATCAGTTTATGATAACCATTTTATTTCGATGTACCTAACTTCATCAATTAGTAATTACGATAAAATTATAGTACTCGTCGAAACTATGATCTATACCGAAATCATTATTCAATTTTGACATGAAAAACCCATTACATAAAAAAAGAATCAATGTTTTTTTTTCAATCGCCAGAAAATCGTTACTGGGGCATTCACAAAACAGGAATCGGTACGTAATGTCCGGGATATCTCGATAAATCGGAATGTTTGTAACATTCCCTAGCAATTTATTCCGTTCGGCGATGTACCTAAATATTTGTACACAAAGTTAAAAGAATTTTAACATAATATAGTCTCAAACTTTCGCGAACACTCAACATAATGAAACAACTTTTTAACATTCTTAGACAGAGACGGCACCATGAACAGGTGACCTCATATGTTCAAATGTCGAATTAAGCCAAAGAACTGTTACTACATACGTATCCTATTTTGCGGGAAGATGATAGCAGCATTTTAGAAAGCTTAAAACAGATTGTATTTTTTTACGTTCATTCATTCATTTTAAATTTCAGTTTCAATTTCAGTCAGTTCATTTTAAATTTTCTGTTTTAAATGGTTGGCAACTATTCTATTCTAAGATCTCATTCTAAGGATTGGCGCATTACAGCACTAGAGATTGACAAATAGAGGGAGCTTAGAGAGCTATTTCATTGAAGTTGGGACATGATTGGCCAATAAAAAAAAACTAGAAGAATAAAGGTTCTATTTAAAATTTTCTTATTAAATAATTTTAAAAAATCTTTTACTTGTTTGATTATTCACTTTGGTTTTACATTTTCGATTGTATAGCACATTGATTCTATATGAGTCATTCCCCAAGCTACTTCAATCCTTGATTGTGTCATAAAGTCATAAAACAAATGATTCACGATAAGGAAAGCATTGCTTAATATGCAGACTATCTTAACTAAGTTAAGCAAGAGATTAGGAGTTTTAAGAAACTGGGTTATCCATAGATTTAGATCAATGTCTATCTATGGATAAGATTATTTTGTTGACATTTTGTGATATCTGTGTAATTTGCAAGGTAATAATTAATTTAGAAGCTTTTTTTAAATCTTTATTAAGGAACTTTGTCAAATATTGAATCTGCCACTCGGTAAAAACTTAACTTTAGATATAAACTTACTTAGGTAATAACAATTTAACTTAGAACTAGCTTAATAACAAAAACAATTTGTTTTGTCAAATATTTATATTCCCTTATTTTTTTATCTAGTAAAAGTGGTAGTATCTGTAGGTCAGTAGGTATCATTAGTAGAAAATAAAGCTTTAATCACATTAAACGATACAAAAGGCGCAAAACCCGATTATTTAACACAATACAACCAGTCAATCGTTAGCAAAAAATGCGGACAGAAATCCGTGGAAAAACGATACATTTGTTCTAATTACTTAGTGCGTAGGCGGTCGCTCCCACCGATCGATGTGATAGCCTATAAGCCCCTGGAATCATGCGATGAGTGACGTCATGCTGTTTTTGAAAGTCGAATTACGGCTACACCTAGCTTTTGCTGGCTAAACTTAGCTTTTGCCGGCTAAACCAAGCTTTTGCTGGCTAAACCAAGCTTTTGCTGGCTAAACCCAGGTGCTGCCGCTTGCCGTTGCTTAGGTATATAAACTTGTTGTATTCTATTTATTTACGGCTAATAAACTAAATTTACCTAGTATTAAAAAAGTTAGAAGAGAACTATTTAGTCCGAGACAAGTTAAGCTTAGTTCAGGGCTTAGTCAACAGATCTTGATAAAAAGTAACTTAGCATGAATCAACGGTTAACCAATGGCAGGTGGTTAAACTTAGATTTGACCGGCTAAACCTAAGTGTAGCCTCTCTTACTTCAGCTTTTAACTATTACAAGTTAACAAAGTAATTAACATAATAAGTTTAAAAAATTAATAATAAAAATTTGTAGGTATCTGGCATTCAAGACATTAGTTAGAGGATTTAAAAATAAACTAATGGACACTCATTGGCGACAGTGAGCTAAATGTAGCTAAACTTCACACGCTGTTGATATAGACGTCATACGGAATTGACACGTGCATTGTGTAAGTTGCACATGTATGTATATAATTCTATTTATGCACATGTATATATGTATAAATACGTCTATTGCCGACGATTTATGACGTAATGTCTGCGAGACAGCGTTTTTTACACTTGTATAAAACAACTTATAAATACGTAAGTAATAAGTTTGTATGAGTAAGTTTTTTAGTCATATCGCAGATACATTAAAGAAAGGTTTTGGTTCACTGTAGAGATAGACATATGACCTAGAAAACAATATTTCCGGACAGAAGCAAAGCTAGTGCAAGCTTAAATTGCATATTTTTATTCAACTTTTTTAAGGATGGGCTAATAGCACTCAGAGATAAACATACATGATGCAATAAAAAACTACGAATACATATCAACATTTTTTTTTAATAACTACAAGGCTACATAAATATTTTGCTAATTGTTTTAAAATCCATAAAACTTCAGTCATTTAAATTTATAAAACAGTACCGTGATTGAAAGACTGACAGACAATGCACAGCCTTAACCGTTGGTCCTAGAGATTTGAAATTTGGAAAAGATATTCCTCTGGTACCATAGAGGCACTGAGGAAGGGTTTTTAAAATTCCGCCCCTGAGCGGGTAATTTAGGGGATGAAAAATTTTAAATCCACGTGGACAAAGTCGCGGGCGGGTGCGCTCTTTCATAAATCATTGTCCTTAAACTGGCTTTTACGACGCGCTATATCAAATTGGTGATGCCAAAATGATATCCGCGTATACCTAAAACGTTCAGGGTCGCTTTATAAGTACGCCGTGGGTGTAATATAACAATTCCAAGATCGGATACTGAGACAAGATGGCAGATTTGCCAGATTTGCAGTCGTCCCACACAGGTTTTGTACAAAAACTTCGCTCTGTTATTCCTATTCTCTCAATGCCATTTCGACGTGTTGAAGAACAATATAGTCAAGCCGAAATTACGGCGTTTGCAACAGTATTGATAGATTGAATTCATCGCAATACTTTGACTTCGCATTTTTAGATAATTGGCACTTTGGCTGATTCAAAAGAACAGTAAATATAGCAATTGTTTAAAAGAAGTTTGTGGGTCTCGTCTTACTCTACGTTACATTGTCAGTGCTTTGTAAACCTTCTTTTAAGAGCTGAACAAGTGTAACAGTGACAGGAACAGTTGCCACTGTTACTGTCACTACTGCTATAAGCTTAATTATAGTAGGTACGTAAGTTTATTTATTTTAAAATATCAAAATATATTTACTAATTTATTCTAAGTATTTTTCACAAATGTACTCATTATACTTTGAATATCGTATCGTACCTAATTAATATCTAACTTTAATGATGCTGCATCTATTTTATGCGGTGGTCAAATCGGTTATCGGGTCATCGGATGTATCATATCGTTTTGGCGACGTATTATTCGTTGCTATTAACACAAGTACGCACATTGCTATTAACAAAAGGTGAAGCGATGCTATCGAATCTCTACAAGTTTGAATGTAAGCGGTGATAAGAATTCAATCCCTACATAGAGGTTGTTAGATCTTTAACAG
Organism: Protodeltote pygarga; assembly: GCA_936450705.2. NCBI lineage: Eukaryota > Metazoa > Arthropoda > Insecta > Lepidoptera > Noctuidae > Protodeltote > Protodeltote pygarga. The sequence continues at coordinate 10,656,190 of OW388266.2, forward strand.
TCGTTACGGGTAGTCAGAAGCCCGAAAGTCTGACAACCAGTCTTACCAAGGGGTATCATGTAACCCAGTATCTGGGTTGGTCTGATAGGCAGTCGCTCCATGTAAAACACTGGTATTCAGCTGCATCCGGTAAGACTGATGGAAGCCGACACCAACATAGTTGGGAAAAGGCTAGGCAGATGATAGAGGTTTGTTCGCTAATCATGCAGTACCTCTAAAATAAGTTCAAAATTCTATTCTTACTACTCACTAATGAGTTTCACGGCACAGTTAGAATAAATGAGCTGTTGGTTGTTTAGCACTCATTTCACTTGCAAATAATGCTGTGCAGCATTCTCCGTTAAAGCTATTCCCTTAATTTAAATGTAGGCTTAATTATGCTGTTCAATTAATAGTCAAGGCACAAGCGAGTCTGCGAAGTATTTACACTCCCATACTCTTGGCGGTCGGTACAGAAGTTGCATTTATACAGTCGATCAAAGTTGATTAACACATTCTTTACAAATTCATTCCTTATCTTGGCTTTGATTGTTTATAAGTTTATAACCTTTTCACGCCTAAACCACTGTACCGATCATTCTAAAATTTTGCATATACGTTGTCATGTGTACAGAAAAAGAGATAGAGTACCTTTCATCCCGACGAAATTACTCCCGAGGAAAACAACAATAACGTTCTTATGATTATTATATGGCGCTTTCGAATTCTTAATTAACGCGAGCAAAGCCGCGGGCAAAAGGTAGTAGTGTCTGTTGAGTGTACTGTATGGTCATGGAAGAAAACATTTCAGTGGCATTTGACATAGTTATAATTATTTAAATTCACTAAGACATTGCACATTGCTGAGACAAGATGGCAAGATGGGGCGAAAAAATACGTCACAGCCGAAATTATGATATTGAGTTGCTACTCTAAAAAAAAAATATTTTAATGTTACCAACAATATTATCAGTTTAATTTAGTCAGTATTCTACTTGTCGACAAATTGATGAACATGTGCACTTGATGTACGCTCTCTGTACACATATTCTTTCTATAGAAATGCAATGAATAGTCAAGTTGTGATTTAACAAAGAATTTACACTTACAATGTTGTCGTAATCCATTCCAAGTAATAAAGATACATCGTAATGGAATCTTGGTTCATTGGAACAGAGTTTGCATGGACTTGTATGCAAGTTGCATATTTTATAGCTTCTATCAGATCTGTGGTTTTGTTCTAAATGAACTTTGTCTCTTTGGGGGAGTACACCATTAGAGTATTTACTTTTTACATCCAACTATCGCCCTTCATGAATATAAAAAAAAAACAATCATAAACACTACTAATAAGTCTAGATACACAGTATCTTATAAGTACTTAAATGTACAATCCACTAAGTTTCCAATGTTACTAGCTTATATTAGTTAAGTATATTAGATACCTACAGTTTTGGCAAAATTAAATAAATACAAATAATAACTACGCTACATTTTTTTTCGTTATCCTAAAATTTAATTGTAAACATTTACATATTAATCACAAATTTTAAACTAGGTGCATAAAAATATATGGTTAATCATGCTAGCAAAAATTAAAACAACCTCTATTTCAAGCATAAATAATAGTAAACTATATAATGATATCAAACATACCACTATTTCTAACCCAACGTCCTGTGATACCTATAACTTTATGCGTTGAAATGTTGAACAATGACAACTGCACTGCTTCTAGTGTTCCATAAAGGGAGAACGTTGCTCCTTGCGCGCGCGCCGATATAAAATCATATGCGCTGGAGTGGCTCGCAACATGATTAGTGTCGCTATTAATAGGGACGTACTCTTCCTTGGAATGCCATTAATTCGTCTGTAAGCTATACTTAAGATAATTGACTCTCGGGGAACGATAGCGTTGTGTTCATGAAATACTTACTTAATACTTATGTTACTTATACTCTACCTATGATTTACTTTAAGTCTAAGAATTTTTAACAATTCGGATCTCAATCCGGTTGTTTTCGAATTCGTTTTTTCTTAAATATTGTCATTATCTGATAAGTACTTAATGATCATCGGAGATACAAAACGGAACTCCTCATCGGACTGTAGATAGTTTAAATGTGCTATTGATACCTTACCGACTTCTGAAAAAGTGGGGGGTTAACCTCCAAACCCTCTCCCCCACTTTCCCCCTTAAATACTTTGCCGCTAGTAGAACATGCGTACTAAACTACTAACATACATAGTTCCCAAGTTATATTGTTACTAACACTTCGAGATTTATGTTGTTTGAAATATAATTTAATAATAATATAGGACGTCAATCCAATACTTTCAAACACACATTTATACGATCTATTTTCTTTTAAATTCAATACAAGCCGCTCGTTTCGGTGGAATATCTCTGCTATTGAAATTATACTTGAAGGTCGATTTACAAAGGGGGACTTATAGGGCATTTAACGCAGGATGCAGACGAGAAAATAAGGCGAATGTGCTTCGTCTGACCCATTTCCTTTGCCAACAGTAATCGTTTACAAACATTTGCATTCGTAATTGTATATAAAAATAATATAGCGTATGTTATTTCCCTACAGAGCTTGACAGAAGTGCTTGATAAATAAGTAGCCTAATATACTGGCACTGTTTAAAACTTCAAGCTGCTGGATAAGTTTTCAGATAATAATACAATCGCGCTTTTTCTAATCTTGATCCAGGACCAAAAAAGAAGACCATCATTCAATTAAATAAAATGAGAAAATGAGGTATTTCAGTGATTTTTTTATTTTATTCAAAATAAAGCTTCTTTTAGCTAAGAATACTTGATCAAGTTCCTTTAAAATAGAAATAAAAAAATCAAAACCGGTGCATGCGTTTGGGAGCTACCACAGATTCAAACTTAGAACACCCCCCTTTTTGCGTCAGGGATTAAAAATGTAAAAATTATAAGTGTTTAAACTATCTTTATTAGAAAAAAAGGCACTACTATCTTATGACGTCATTAGCTAGCATTTTTATTAACCAAATACTCTTTTATCTTTTAGCATCATGTCATTTCATGTTATGACTATACTGTCCAAATTTGGCCTGTAAACTAACTTGATACTGTTATGTATGCAGACTGCATTCCAATGCAATCAAACAACGTGTTGCAGCTGCAATGTTAGATGCAAATGCAAACATACATGCAGTTAGCATGCAGTACGTTACTTTACGTAAATTGGAAATTGGTAAATTCATACCAGTGTATTAGAGATTTTGGATAATTTATGTATTTGAACATGCGTTGCATTTACGTTTATATAGGGTGGCCCATTTATAGTGGTCCAAAAATTTTTTTTACATCTAGGACATCCCAATGATTAATCTAAACGCAACATATGTTCCGCGAAAATCAGTAGTTTAGAAGTTATGATTTTTTAAATTTAATTTCTTAAAATTTCTACTTTAGTCATGTAAACCTCTTTAGATTGAAAGTAATTGCACTAAACCGAATCAAATTTGGTGTGTAAGTACTATAGACATGTAGCAAGCAAGCAATAAGCTATTTTTAAGGTTAACCTTAAATTGTAACATGGTTTTAGACCTTTCGGTGAATTATTTGTAATTTTCGATTGATTAAGCACATTTTTCAAAAAATTCTAAAGACAAAAAAATGTACTACACGAATTTTGCTTATGGTTGTAAAAACTACCTTGAAGTGTGAGGATAACATAAATAAAAAAATACTGCGGTGTAACTACAGTAAGCTCTTCAGAAATCAACATTGTATGCACTAGGTCATTAAAAACTTAAAATTTTAATTTTTGTCTAAAACATCATTTGAATAAATCCAACTTTATTATGAAAATAAAAACACTGGAATTAGTTAAATAAAGGATGTTTATTTAAAATAACAACCCACAATGACAAAATAAACGCTATTACAATAAGTTTTCGAAATGTCTGCCTCTATTTTCAATGCATAAACATTAAACAGCAACGTCGCAAAAAAATCCTTTTATGCCTGTTGAAAAGGTGTCTATTTGCTTTAATTTTTGTAATTCAGCCATCATCATCATCTGCCTAGCCGTTTCCCAACTATGTTGGGGTCCGCTTCCAGTCTTACCGGATGCTGAATACCAGTGTTTTACATGGAGCGACTGCCTACCAGACCTCCACAACCCAGATACTGGGTTACACGACACCCCTTGGTAAGACAGGTTGTCAGACTTTCGGGCTTCTGACTACCCGTAACGATTGTCAAAGATCTACAATTGACAGCTGGGGCCAACAGCTTAACGTGCTATCCGAGGTACGGAGAGTGATAATTAATTTATAAAACGCACAGACCTTATGAAAAGTCAGAGGTGCGCGCCTTGGGTTCGAACCCGAGACCTCTGATTTGCCTGTCAACGGTCACCACCACTAGGCTATCACGACGAAAGCAAATAAACAGCTTTTCAACAGGCATAAAAGGATTTTTTTGCGACGTTGCTGTTTAATGTTTATGCATTGAAAATAGAGGCAGACATTTCGAAAACTTATTGTAATAGCGTTTATTTTGTCATTGTGGGTTGTTATTTTAAATAAATATCCTTTATTTAACTAATTCCAGTGTTTTTATTTTCATAATAAAGTTGGATTTATTCAAATGATGTTTTAGGCAAAAATTAAAATTTTAAGTTTTTAATGACCTAGTGCATACAATGTTGATTTCTGAAGAACTTACTGTAGTTACACCGCAGTATTTTTTTATTTATGTTATCCTCACACTTCAAGGTAGTTTTTACAACCATAAGCAAAATTCGTGTAGTACATTTTTTTATCTTTAGAATTTTTTGAAAAATGTGCTTAATCAATCGAAAATAACAAATAATTCACCAAAAGGTCTAAAATCATGTTACGATTTAAGGTTAACCTTAAAAATAGCTCATTGCTTGCTTGCTACATGTCTATAGTACTTACACACCAAATTTGATTCGTTTTAGTGCAATCACTTTCAATCTAAAGAGGTTTATATGACTAAAGTAGAAATTTTAAGAAATGAAATTTAAAAAATCATAACTTCTAAACTACTGATTTTCGCGGAACATATGTTGTGTTTAGATTAATCATTGGGATGTCCTAGACGTAAAAAAAATTTTTGGACCACTATAAACGGGCCACCCTGTATAATAAATATATAATATATATATATTATATAATAAATGTGGTGAAAAAGTCAAAACTTACGGTTAACGTAGCTAGCGGATAATTTTATATATGTTCCATTAATAATAATAAGCATATTGAATAAATGATAATAGATGATAATATACCTAAGGCTAGGAGGATTATATTTTTATTTACACTGACGTATTTTATATACCTAAGTTATATTTAAATAAAACTTTCAATAAAAATAATATACTTTCAGACGTTCTATTTAATAACATACATGGTTTATAATAATAAAGCCATGAACAAACACTACGCATAACATAGAAACTATTTCAATATTTATAATTCCACATATTTTTCCTTGGTTGATAATCTGCATCGTCCCGTGTGCCGTAATAATGACACATGTAGGTACCTATTGTAACAACAATTTGTGTCTCCAGCCACCGTGACATGCGGCAATAATGACCTGTTGACTTATTATAAACTAGAGAAAGAAATTGATTGTTTTGACAGGGTAATTTCAAGTTTTTGCCATTTTTTTGTGTGAAGTAATCAATTGTGTCTAAGTAATGCAATCAGGCGTTGGTTTGCGGAAATCCACAATATTTTAAAATACCAATAACTCTACATTTATAGCGCAAAATTATATTATTATTTTATTTTATTATTTTCAACCATTATCGTCCCACTGCAGGGCAAAGGCCTCCCTACACTCCTTGGTGATACATGTTAATCGATGATAAGACAAATCCATACTAAGTGGAGGTTACAAACAGTTTAATCTGAAGTGATGGTACTTATTTAGGAAATTGACGCATCGTTTCAATAACCCATTTCAATTGACTCACAGAATTAGAAGTGCGCCTGATTCACACCAATTAGTCTTTCTCTTCAAGATCAAGATACTCATGTTCTACGACTTGTTTACTCGTACGAACTTAAAATATCATGTTGATTGTATCTTACAATTAAAGAGTACTTACTAATTAGGTAAGATTACACTTTAAAAACGTCTTATATTTTCTTATTGTTTACCGACTTTGAAAGAGGAGGAGGTTCTCAATTCGATGTGTATTTTTTAAATCTTTTATATTTGTACTCTGATTAGTGAGCCGATTTAAGTAATGAGAATTAAAATTTTGTTCCAAAAAATGTACTCTCTGATTGGTCCCATTTATAAATATTGTCATGATCTTATAATGAAGAAAGGAACTCTTCATCGTACGATAACAAACCTTTCCAATGACTTGGTTTCTCAACTAATCTATAAAGTTTAATTCTACAATTCTAAGTGTCGAAGTAACTTTTTACAAATCGTCATCGATTCTTTCAATCTCACAATCAATCTCACTGGCTGATAGAATGAAACACAACAGTATGAAAAGGTATATCTTCTGTTATTTCATGCCGATATTCTGTAAAAGTGTAGTAAGTACTACCTTAGTCGAGCCGGCTATATTCTTACTAAAACGAGCGTGACTCTATCGCTCAAATATGGTTACTTTATTCATTTAGTACGCAAATTGAATACTATTTTGATCTAAATGTTCATTTCAGTTCAGTTTAATCACAATATTAGTCCACGCCCCTATCCTACAGGTAACGCCCGCCATTATCCTAGCTAACCTAATTACTACGACGCACGCCTATTTGTTTTCCTGTTAGCACGCTATAAGTATGGGACATAAAAGTCCTGTAGGGAATGGATATAATTGCTCAAAATAATGTGATACAGAGTGTAATTTTTACAATAATGTACACATGGAGACTATATGGGCTTGAATGTGGACAAGAACTTCGCAACCGAGTCCTACCGAGCTACAATAAATTTCTACAATACAATATTTACATAATTATAATCTTTAGTGCATGAAGTGCATTTACCATGTTCTTGACTCTGCTTCTGAGTGCTCCGTGCTTCAGAGAGCTCGTAAACCATCGGTCTGCGCCTCTTTTCTCAGGTTATGTCAGAATCCGTTCTAACCATCTAACGGACTATGAGAGATATTCAAAGGATTCCTGAAGCACTCCTGTGTTAGTGCACACACCTATACACTATCTTGTGCATAGTTGCTAGTAAGTACCTAATAATTTTATAAGATAATATAATTATCTACAAGTATTTCTAATTCTCTAATCAATCTTTATTCTAAATTCATGTTTTTTTTTCTCAGTCATTTACGATAGCTTATCCCCAACATTGAACATAGACCTAATTCAACATTAATGTTATATTTCCATTTGTAATGTTGTATTGTAGGAACTTAATTTAACTTTCTCAAAACGTGCACTATATCGAGTAGAATATCGTAATACTAATACCTATTACCATATTCTATAGAATACGGACGTTAGGTAGAAAGAACCGTATACTAAAGTACCTGCCTACATAAATTATCTAGAATTCAAGACCGATAAGGTCTTTAAGGAAATATGTTTACTGTCATTTGGAGACACCTTGACCTTGCCTTTCCGTGGTCAAGGTTCAAGGGAACAGCAAATCCACAAATTTTATATATCTACAACTAATCAAATTTAGTGTGGTACTAGCACAACCGCGAAGTGGTAATCAGACTTGAGCTTCGAGGGTTACGAGTTGCGTAAGTACCTTGTAAAGAAACGTCAAGTCAAAACCATTTAAGCAGTGGGAAAAAAACTATGTTACTAGATATTTTTTAAATTCATCACCAAGTTTAAAACAATGTGGTTTAATGATCCCTCCCTACTTGATCTAGCAACCCATTTTGCATTAAAAATACTTATGGACATTTTTAAACTGATTAAATTCTAAGTCGATAGCCACTAGTTATAGTGGAACAATAAACTTTGGTTAGAAACCCTAAAAAAAATATAATTATATGTAAAACCAATAAACCGCAAAAAAAGAGCGGGTTTTCTAGATGAATGCATATTATTGTTATTCAATTAATCTATATAATCGATAGTCTGTATGAACTTCCCTACAATAGGTATCTTCACAGTTTTCCCTTTGGGTCCTTATAGAATTGTAATAACACAAAATAACAACCCAACACAGTTAAAAAATCTCACCAATTGCCTTAGCAGCCGATCTAAAATATAATTATTAAGTGTAAGTATATTGTTTCCCTAATAACGCAATTGGGGCAAAATTGGGCCTACCAGCGTGCCACTGGTTACACTAAGGTACAGTAAATATCCAATTCGCACGCTAACAACATCCGTTTGCCCACTGACTTAAAAGGCATAATATTTAACGCCCCATAAAAATCTAATTTCAGTTAGAATGAAACATAAAAATAACTGATGGTGACATTGATTTAGATTATACTGCTAATGTTCTAAGTAATTATACTAGTTCTCGCGTAGTTTTAGGCGTAGTCTGTTGTTTGCATGACGAATGGTTTTATCTAAGTTTTAATCAAGAAACAACAAAATTTAGGAAATGAACTGGACAGGTAGAGGTACATTTAGAGAGAAATCATAAACGATAGAAGTGATTTTAAACTGATAATAAATATTACACTTATGAGATTAACACAAATTAGTCCGAAAATAGATACAGATTGGCACGTGACGATACGATATAGCATGCCCGGATTACTGTTGCAACTTCTGAATATAATGAGTAAAACGTGGATTCTAATTAACATTTCACCGCGCGCCTGAATTATAACTACTGATATTGATATTGTGTCTTCAAAATTTTGGTTCCATCGGTATAGCCTGGCAAAGGTAAACCCGAAGTTGACGACCAACAATTAGGACTTAGAACCCCTAAAATATTGGTTTATCTATTTATTTCTTTATTGAAGCTTTTAGATACCGCCGCCAATACCTAGAATTGAATATAGGATCTCATGATCAAGACAAAGGCGAAGTGAATCCGAAGAAATACGAACATAAATGCTGGCGCTTCTTGATAAATCATTATGACTTCGTTTAGTTGGTAGACTATTACATCGTGTAAGTCCTTTTCTTTAATTGGAATGTCGCCAGATAATAATATCAATATCGTTATTCAATTGAGATCGAGCCGATCAGTCTGTGATTCACCCACGCGCTTGAAATTGGATAAAACATTTATACAATGTTCATAATTTTTATATGTAACTGTAGTTTAAAATATTTTCTTTTTGTTATTAATGGAAAAAATTTGCTTTACATATTCGATTTTCATGGTTTTCTTCGCGATATGTTTAAGCAATTCTGATGTCTTTCATACCTTCGCTCTATAACTTTCTCTCTCCTGTGCAATTATTATTTTTATATAATAGTGGGGTCTGCCTTTCTGGTCTTCCGCTTCCACTCTGTCCAGCGCATTGTCCTGAAAAACAAGGCAGGCATTCTCACTACATCCATCCACCTTGTTTTTGGTCTACCCCTTTTTCGAGACCAGAAGACCAGGTTTTTCCCCTACGTAATCAGGAGACTTCCCTTCCATTACTAAAATTTAAAAATGTATACTAGCTAGACACAAAAAATCTTGAAGTATTTTTGACTATGTTACGAGAAACTTTAAACTATTTCCATAGACATTATCCTAGCGATCCGAAACTAAGCGGAAAAAGCGACAATTAAAACTAGGTGCGCCATTATTCCACACGTCCAATAATTAAGAGTCATAATGTAAATAAATAATCACTAAGTGGGTAGATAATGTCGTTACATTGTAAAGGACGATTGGCTGCGCTATATGCAGCAGAGGCGTAGGCAGGCTGCAAGGGTGGACGATGACAAACAAGTACCGGTTTAGTGTTCCCAATTAACGCATTGTTTACGTAGATCACTTATTGATAAGATTCGATATTAATAATCGATTCTTTTAAGAGTTTACTTCGGTTACGAACATGTCTTTGTTTTTGCATAATTAGTGCATACAATCACTGTTTACGCCCACGATATATTATCGCAGAGACGAACAGTGCACCACTTTGCGATCAACAAAGTGCTTTGAACGCTTTGAGTTAGCGCTACGTTCGAACGCCGGGTGCAAGCGATTCTAACTTTAAGAGTGGTGCACCGGCTTTGTCCACGATAGTGCCCTTACTTACTTTACCGTAACAATCTGGGATAATATAGCCCACAATAGGCGAAATCCTTTTCTTACTTTTAGCATATCTATAACTATTTTGTCTTTACCTATTCAATGAATTGAATATAAATCCTCAAACCTTTCTGTCATCGGTCTTTCCAATAGAAATGTATCCCTCACGTTTCCACTCCAAATTATTTTTTAACATCGCCAGTTTTGGACGTAAGTTCGTGAGTTCAACCGAGTTTTATTTGTATCAATAGCGCTCAGCAAAAGTTCAGCTATGCGGTAATAAATTACCTACATTGTAATACCTACTTTCTTTGGTCTCTATTTGGTCGAAAAAAAACACTTACCTTTTTACCTTTTTTGAGCAGTTTCTTTCTTTCTTTTTTTTCAATCTACTTAGAGACTTATAACTTTAGCAACTAGTATCTCCGATTTTTTTTTATTCCTACAACTTGTCAATAATAATCAAATTTGGTAAGTGATTTATAAAAGAAAATATTGAATAAAGTGTGAATGTGATACTCTGATTATTTTTAACCGACTTTCAAACAGGGAGGGGGTTCCCAATGTATTTTTTTTTAATGATCGTACACCGATTACTTCGTGATTAGTGGACCAATTTGAGTAATTAGAGCGTCCTGAACTCGCGACAGTTGCTGTACAGGTTCTGTAAATAACAGTTAGAGTTAACTTGATTTATCCCACTGCTGGGCTAAAGCCTCCCTCATAATGTCCATACCTTTCTGTCTAAGGCTTTTATAGACCAGTAGTGGAGGGTGAATTTTTCCAAAAGGAAAGCCGGAGCCAACCCGGAAAAAACTAATTGACTGTGCCATTTTTAATATAAAACCGGTAGGAATCGAGTTGTATAGAGCCTCCGCCTCGGTTGTGGTCTCATTGATCGTATACCGTATTTTACATATTATATTACTTAACTTAAATATAAACATAACAATTTGAAACGACATCAAAAAGATATCAATGCAAAATTAAGGCAATGACCATTTATAGAAGCTTACCTTATAAAAATGGCAAGCGAGGTTAAAAATCAAGCAATTCAAACCATTACAACGTTTAACTTATTATAAAAAAGAGCTAAATTAGCATAAACTGTTTTTGGAGGTTATTTCCCAACCTTTGAAATCTGGAGCCTTCAGATGACCTTTTAAATGTAATCAGTGAGAAGGAAAGTTGTGACGTAATTTTGTCTACTCTAAGTCCTCTCCATATACGGAACTATGAGTAATGCACCTTTGAGAATCATAGCTACATATATGGGTGGCTATTTGTCTAGCGTGGGCGGGTACAATCACAATATGTTGCATATATCTTTTATGATAAGACTCACTTTGATGCGATAAGCGTATGTTTTTTATTTTTAATACCTATATGGTGATGACAGTTTGAAAGTTAGAAAGTTTTGAGTTTATTGAAATAAACACGGTTTCTGAGAAACTTATTGAATGTTTGTATAGAATAAAAATATAATGGATAGAGTACATACATACTTACTTTGATAATAGTAATCACTACATAGTATAAAACAAGTATGCTTAGATCTTTAAAACGACGCAACGGATTTTGATGCGGTTTTTTAAATAGATAGAGTGATTCAAGAGGAAGGTTTATATGTATAATACATGCATATTAGCGTAACCGTACGAAGCCGGGGCGGGTCGCTAGTGATAAATATATAAATTAAGCAGTGATAACAGCGACCTCTAATTATGATTAAAGCTTGTTTGAAAATTACCACAGATTATCAATTCATTAAAGTCGAGAAATGAGACACTTGAACAGGAAATGCAAGAATAGGTACGACATGCCGATGCCGCCAAACATCTTTTTAGGTTAAAAGCCGAAACAAATTAATAAACAATTGATATAGCGGTATATTAATAAGTTATTGTAAAAAGGTATTCCAATTTATACTAGGTTGTGCATCGTCTATTAAAATATAACAATGAAGAACTAGGTAAGTTGATCCATTGTCAGACCACAGGAAACTTGAGAGCCTCCCAGTATTGTTTACATGAACAATAAAGATGCAAAAAATATAGGCAAAGCATTATAAGAATAAATTTAAAACTTATTCTTTTAAACTTACAACAATATTAACAATTAATCCAACCGAAGAAAAGACAAATTTCCAACAAGATAGACAATAATTTAATCATTCAAAAATGAACCTTAAGACACAGATTTACGGAAACTTCGGCATGATATAATGTAGTAATAAGTTTGCAAGACTGGGTCAAGTTAACAGTATTGCCGCAAGGTCATGAGTGATTCATAATGCCGTGACATTGAATTTCCACGTGGTAGTTGCTAAGCAACCGGGGGGACAACAAACAACCCCTAGCTCCATTCAACTTTTGAATTCTGGGGACGATAGACGCTTTTTGAAAATAGTGTTCCTGAAGTCACATTTATAACAAAATTGTGATAATAATAACCAAAAAACGAACCAAACAAAATATTTATTCAAACTACCCTAGAAAGAACAGCTAAATTGTTAATCTCAAGCATGGATGCTCGCGGCATATCTCGTTCTTTGGACCACGTCCACTGGTGGGATCCTCAACACTGGAAGTCTCGAGGTCCTCGGAGTATATCCTCTATATCTTTGGATGAAGCTGACCCGGCTGAAATCAGAAATGGTTGGCTTACACTTGAACGTTCGAAGGTAATCATACCATCATCATACCTAAATGTATATTTCTACTGATGCTTATAAAGTCACTTTATTTTTTTAACATTAGTTAAAATTTTGCCGTTTTTGGCAAGATTTCAACTCTCAAACGACTCTACAACTTTACCGTATTACAAGCAAATAATAATTTGTGTTTCGCAAAATTAAAAATGTCTGCAATCTCAACCAGTTTTGTACCAGAGCTCAGAGGTTAAAAGTCGATGAACCTTGTTTATTTTTTATATACTTACATACCTACTTACATTCGTTGCGGTTTCCTGTCAACTTGTGGTGCAACTGAAACCGGATGCCTGAACAGAAACATTGTTCTATGTTTAAATGTCTAAGTCGAAGGAATTCCTCGATGTGGAAGTCACAATGATTGCTTTTCTTTTGTTTTATTTTATTATTCAGCGTAAGGTTTTTTTTACATTTCAATTGTTGTATTGGTAATTTAAAAAATGCCTATTTATTTTCTTAACCAGCAAAGCATGCAAAACAGGGTGGCAGATCGCAGATTCTAATTCTACTCATACCGAATTTTTCTTTCAACAAAAAAAAATTTGATGCTACCATTTTCTTATAGTAGCTATTAATAACAAACCAATTTCTTTATCAAGTAATATCACATAATTATCTCAAAATACTCTTTTTACTTAGGTATATTAAAATTTAATCTTGCTTATTTATTCTGAAGGACCCGCACGGTTCACGCCACCGCCACCTGTATTGATTCCCACTAAATTCAACACACATGTTGTTTAAAATGTTAGTTAAATTCGACCTTCAACTGTGAAGTGACCGCCCAAACGTCGAAACGAAACTTAATAATTATAGGACTTTTCCAATTATGTTTGATATATCGACAATAGGTTTTCTTTAATGCCTTTAAGTTCTTTGACAGTCGTTATAGGGAGTCAGTACCCTTATAATATCCTAACACCTGGTTTAACTTCAGAATATCGTATCCGTTTGTGTTGCGGATATCAGATAGGCAGTCGCTCTATAGAGAACTGATTATCAGCTGCATCTAGTTAGAAGCCGACCTAGCCGACTAGTTAGAAGAAGACCTTGACTACATACGTCGCTCGGCTGCTAATCAAAAATCGTCTACGGTTAACCCATAAATTCATAGCACATGTCTAGTCAACCACATACCCATAAACACATGTCCACAACAATACGTTCTTTATGATGTGCCAATACTTTAAATGATCTTCAGACACTACGCGCATATAAATGTCTCTAGCGATTGATGATTCACACGTTAATCGAAAACGTTAATTGAAATTGATTTTAAGATTTAACTTTGGGCAGTATATCATTTCAAATCATTTGTGGTTTGTTGGGGTTTCAGTTTCAGCAAAAATTTCAGCTTGATCGGAACATATACTTATAAAAATTTAGTTGAAGCTATTTTTATGTATAAAAACTTATTCCGACCAAACTGAATTTTTTACTGAACCTTTGTCATTTTCCATAACTTGGTTTATTGCAATTGTTCATAACTATACTCATGGATAATATATCTTCAATGTGCCATCGAGTTAGCAGATACTTTACTAACGACCCATTACAAACAAAAGCAAGAGTGTAAATTCTCCCGACAGTTTAGAATCTTATGAAGTCTCTTGATCGCCTATTATGGGGTGATTCCTGACTGCATGAAATCCAGGAGAACTGAGCGTAGAAGCCATTACGGCGAGGCGGGAGTCAAGATTATAGGATCGTTAAAAAGAAATAAAAAATAATATAAATCAAGCAAGTAAGTAAGTTATATAATTTATTAACGCAAGTATTATAGACGCTTGCAATCGCTACCATCTTCTGTAATTATGACACAGTCAAATTCTTTACTTTATCATACGTTACATAATTTCAGATTAACGAATATAAATTCTTTAAATGGTACAGATTTCTTTAAATTGAAACTCGAAAAAGCAACAGTGAAAATGCGGAAGAAATGCAATTATCATTACCTAACTTGTCTTGACTTAATGCGCAAGATTAAAAAAAAAACAAGTCATTTAAGTCCACAATTTCTCAAGAAATGTAAACAAGTATAACTTATCACGGTGTCTTACGGTTTACCTCAATCTACATTTTTAAGGTCGATGACTGGCGATGACTCAAGCGTCGCGCGTCCCTCAGCCTGCGCCCGCGCACCCATTATGGTCATTGCAGACTCGCTCGCCTAAACACTGTTGATCATTATAGTTTGCCTTATTCATTTTAAAATAAGGTCATTAGAAAGAAATGCGCGCAGAATGAAGATATTTTTCGTTAAGTTGACCTAATTACTGCTGTATAAATATTTTCTTAATTAGCGATATATTTTTATTCGATATTGTAGCTTGATGAAACCTGTAACAAAGGGTTTTTAATTGCTTTTATCTTAGTTTTTACATTCAAGCAATTATCAAAATATTATACCTATTGTAAAGTCAGTAGGTACTTTACAATACAATATTTTACGTCAGTTACGACGTTGACGTGAAAATCATTAAACCATTTTAAGCATTCCGTGAGAACTGAACTCGGTGGTGTGTTGACCCATGTCAAAGGCCTACGGATGGTTTAAACTCTAGTTTGTCTAATCTAACATAGATAAGAACAATTTACACATCGCAACATGAGGAAATGTAAGACTATGCATTATTGCACCTGTAATATTAGTTTTATAAGGAGTGACTGCCAATCTCACCCTAACCCAAAGGCATACAATATTCTGAAGTTAGATTAGTTGCCAAGATTTTCCGAGGTTACTGACTCCCTTTAACGACCGTCAAGGTCTTTATGACAACCGGGGCTTAACGTGTTTTCCGAGGTACGGAAAACAGTTCTAATTCTTCAAAAAATACCGTATCTTTACAACTGGGTATGTTAATAGTCAATAGTCATTTATTGGTAATTTTACTTACAGGTCATATAAATCATACTTAAAGTATTCCATAGGTACTGTAATATATACCAACAGAATGCATTATCTATCTATTAATAAATTGTTTAATTGCAATACAAGATGTCAAATAATAATAAATAAGTCAGAATAAGTGAAGTCCCAGAGAAATATCTACAATTTGTAGTCAATTATACTTTTAATTGAATTAATTCGTCATAAAAAAGGTATAATATTATCTATCAATGAAAACAAACTGAAATGTTATTGAAATGTGAATGCTGAAATTTTATAGTTACCTCAAGTACACCCGGAATGGCCTTAGCAATTCGTCATTAAATCTCCCGCTAATCTTCCGTGTATTTGTCTACATAAATGGTCGTGGACCAGTGCCTTGACTGTTTGCATTAATGATATAACCAACCTATCGATTGTACACCCACAACTTTATTACCTATTAGATATTATGTATCATGTTGCTATTTTTTTTCCTTTCACTTACGAGGACAATAAAATGACAAATTAGTTTTATTATGGTAGCTTATCAAATAATATTTAAGCCGGACAACATTGCTCTCGTAATAGTTACAAATGTTACAATATATCAAACCACAAAGCCTTAAATCAGAGCCAAATAGCGGATTAACTTAAAAATTCATTATGTCTGAAGTTTAAAAAAGGTTTATCGGATCTCGAATCTGTGTGCCAAATCCTTTCTGTGGTTCGGGATTAAATAATAAACATAGATTATTATTAAAAAATTCGTATTCATAATAATTATGTACAAGAAATATTTAATATTAAGTAATGTCATATTATTTAATTAGAAGGATTTTACATTTTAAATTTAGTCTTCATCTACGTACCGGACGGCGAAAAAAACAGTCTCTAATATAGAAAAAAAAACAGTCCTTAATAAATTGGACTTTCTCTAGTGCGTCCATTGACATTAGGGTCATACGACACCATCGTAAAGAGTAGTCATAACTATCGGTCACGATCGTTTGAAACATGCGCGATGCATAACCCTGCATGCGTTGTAACATGCAAAACGTGCTTCGCACATTGCATTTTGATAGGGTGACAACACATTGATAAAGCTGCAAGCTAGAACCTTAGCCTCTCTAGGCTACTTACTACATTACTTAGCCATATTTTTTATGATGACCACATTGATCATCACGTCCATAATGACTGACTATTTTAAATAATTCAGGTAAGCCACAGAAATCTTAATAATAAGGCAACATTATTAAGATTTCTGTGAGCTAAGCTCTGCCGATATATCTCGCTGTCAAAGAATCCCGACAAACACTCGTAGTTGAAATAATTAAAAGTCATTCAAATAAATAAGTACTTCATCTATTTAATTGTTTTAGAAAATACGGTTTTATCAAATTAAATTAAGTTTCATCAAAATCTATTTTATTTTAACACATTTCAATGTTAATTTTCTTTTAACAAACTACCTTACCTTACTTTACCTTGATTGGTTAACTTAAGGCAACTTTGCCATTTATCCTTGGCATGTAATAAAACTTTTAACATGATTAAGTGGATGGCAAATTATACTGTCAATATCTGTCGTGGTCGATGCGTCACGCGTGCGTGTGATGCGTGCACCAATGTGTACGTACCCTTATGTAATGTAATCGATGCAAGTGTGTCGACTGCTAATCACGACCTAAAACCTGTTCCTACGCAGATTTGTTAATTCCAGCTAAACGTGAATAATCGGGCATTCTTGTACAATCGGCAACAAAATTACAGAACATAAAAATTTATAATATAGCTCGGCAAAAAAGAGTCTGAGGCGGTGACAGATGGAACTAGAAATAATAGAGGTAAATAAAAAATTAATAAAAATAGAAATCTTGAAAACTAAATTTGTAAGTACTGAAATAACTTAAAAGTAATTAATTTGATATAGTTCATAATTATCATAGAAATATTTAAGTACCAAATATGTAACTAATAACTTGTAGGTAATTTAGAGTTGTAGTTTGTGAAGTGCGCTAGAGGCGCCCTCAATTATTGCAGATTATTTTTTGCCAAACTGTACACTGTGAAATTAAATTATTTATTAAGAAACTCGCAAAAACAACTGACTCGCGCGGGACTTGAACCTAAAATAAAATACACTGTGACTTATATGTAGGTAGCTAAAAAAGTAGAATAAATAAGAAAAATCTTCATTTTTAGAAATTGTTTTAATTCTTACTGTAGCAAAAGACAGTCAAGTATTTGTAGGTTCAAAATAGTTTTTCAAAACTGTGTTTAAAACTTTTGTTGTTGCCTGTACTGTTTCTTCAAGAACATAAAGTGCCTACTGTTTAAGAACAAAAGGTAACTTCTAGAGTCATTACACGATAATTAACCATCTCATTAAGAGTTTAATTAGTGTTAGAACATTACAGAACTGTGTATTTTCAAGTGAAATAACAAGAAACTTCATCGTTTTAATTAAAGTCTATAATTACAAAAGGTTTTAAATGACGCCTTAAGAGATATTCCTTACGGATAAATGGACACAATAACTATGATTAAACAAAATAACTGCAAAAATAGGTAGGTACTATTATAAAAAGACAAAAGAACACGAACTATAAAATTATTATTATTTAATAAATATATTAAAAAGGTAGTATTATAAATCTATTTAATACGTGAAGCGAAAACTGTGGATCCTTTTTTAAGAATATTGCGCGCACGGAGGAGTGTGAAACTTGAGTAAAAGTTTATATTGCAAAAAGCTGAAATTTATTTTAAAAAATACGATAGAATTTCAACCACTGACTGGACCACTAGTATTTATAAATTCTGGTAAACATCTGCCGGATAGTCCAACAATACGGAACTGTCTACCAAAAAATAAACTTATCACTAACTACATAGTATAAAACAAAGTCGCTTTCTCTGTCCCTATGTATGCTTAAATCTTTAAAACTACGCAACGGATTTTAATGCAGTTTTTGTAATAGATAGAGTGATTGAAGAGGAAGGTTTATGTCGCACCCGTGCGAAGCCGGGGCGGGTTGCTAGTCAATAATAATTACTAAAATTAGGCAATTAGTGTAATTGCGCCCGTACACGATATGTTATTGATTCCACAAAGTTGTAACGCCCGATGGGTATATTAAGTTGTTAGCATCTATGACGTTATCGGTTGTTACGTTAAACATTAAAATAATTACAACCCAAATAAAATGGTTTTCTACATGTCAACGGAAACAATATCATTTTTTCATCATACTTACTCGTAAACTCCGCTATTTCATGTAAGAAAAGCGGGCGGTAATATCGCGGTACAAACCCGCCATTTTGTATTTTATTTAACGTACATTATTGTACGTCATTTTGTTTATTTCCTTGCAAATATGGCTAGAAGAACCTGAGACCTTTGACTTGCCAGTCAACAGGCTATATACATACCACTAGGCTATCGCAGCTGAAATTTAATATTTGTAGGATTAAATCATTCTCTTTGTCTTAAAGAAACAGTGACAAAGTGTCTTAGCAGACATGTCAACAAATGTTACTTTGTTCATTTATTTACGTCAAAGAACTCCAAGTCAAACAAAAACTCCTTAACGAGCTATCCTGACTCAGAACAGATTTACTAATTGTTGTGTATAAACAGATAATACATATTTGATTGATTAAATGTTTCATACTTTTGTAGAAACACAAGGATGATTGTACATTTCACTCATTATGTTTAATAGGGTACTATAGAGTCGTGAAGGTGGCGCATTAGTTACAGACCCGCTTTGCAAGTGCGTGGGTGTGGTTCGAACCTGACATGTACCAATGTGACTTTTTCAATGTCATGTGTACTTTCTTAGTTAATCTAAGACACCATTGACTAACGGTGATGGAAAACATCGTAAGGAAACCTGGACTTAATAGTCTGAAATCGCCAACATGCAGTGAGCTAGCGTGGTAATCCCTTCTCTGTATGAGAAGAGGCCTTTGCCCTGAAGTGGGACAGTTACAAGCTGATTTTTTATTATTATTATATTGAGTTGTCAATTTGCAGAAGTAATTTCAAGGCCAGGCTTTATGCGAATTATCTTTATAAAATAACAATAAAATATAAATACTAATATTTTCAGTATGTAAGACCAAAATTACGGTCTTGAAGTCATTGTCGTTTGTACAAACTTCCGTAATCCGATCTTCTTGAGACGGGCTTCGTAGGTTTCAAGGAAGCGTAAAACAATAATGTGTAGTCGATCGAATCGATTGACAGGTTGTCTCCGTGCAGTGAGGCGTAGGCGCCGACCTCACGCCTCCACTAGACGTCGCGACATTGTGAGAAACTATAACAAATACGATCGATGAGTAAGCCAATCGGGCGCCATCGGGTTATAAAACAAAAGAAAATGAATGTTTTTTGAAACTTACGAAATCAATATGTAAGAATTTGCTCCAATACCTTAAGTTTGCAAAAGTTTGCATTAAAACTGTTAAGCTATTTAGAAAATAAATTTATGAATACCTATTTATAAACAAACGCCATTCCGTCATGTTAAAAAAAAGAGACTTAATATGGTCAAGGCACCATTGCTAGACAAATTTAAAAACAATCAATAGATTTATTATTAGCCATAAATAATTTTAAAATATTATTATGATCCCTAGCTATAAACTCAAATCACCATGTAAATTATAACTACTTAAATGAAAAAATAAACAATATTAGATTTGATTTCAAAAGTAAAATTTTAAAACTTCAATAAATTTCCGACAGCTAACACTATTTTCCTTATCCTCCTCCTATAGGCCCGATTCCAGCAGAAGCAGATGCAAGAGCGTGAGATGAAGATAGCTTCTCTTTACGAAGCGCAACAAGCGAGAGCTCTCGACAGAGTGCGCCACTCGCCCAGCAACGTGGGCCATGCGTCACCTCCACAAGCACCGCCGACGCAACCTGGCAGGGTATGGGATCCTTCCTATATTGAAATAGTTGCTAGAAGATAGCTCGCGATCTCTATGAAAGGCAACAACGAAAGCTCTCGACAGAGTGTCACTCGCAACAGAAATATGGGAAGAGATCCTTCCTATGTTGTTTAGAAGTTACTTAGAACTTATCAATAATATATTCAAAATTAATAAACATAAAAAGAAAAAATATATTTAAAAAAAAAAAAAAAACCATAACAAGACACTATCATCAATGCCACATCTAGTTGCATGTGATCCGTGTTTTATTTGGTTGGTGATAGTTGGAACTTGAGTCTTCAAGTGATTGTTTTTGTGAAATACCCACTTTTTGTTTTGTTTTATATAACGTAATTATCGTGTTTATTTTAACTTTTTACGCTCATTTTTTAAGATTATAATATAAACATAGTTTCTCAGTAAGTGAATTAATGTAAATTCTTATGAGAAAATAAAGTTTCTTAAACCTCAGAAGTAACAAATATAAGTTAGTTTGTATGAAACACAACAAGCGAAAGCTCTTGACGGAGTGCGTAAGCGTCACGTGCCCAGAAATGTAAGCCAGGCGTCACCGCCTCCATCGTAGACGAGACCTGACAGAGTATGGGATCCTTCCTATTTTATATCTAAGAAACAAAGGTAGAACTATGAAGCACAACAGTAAGAGCTCTCGGCAGTCTTGACAGACTGTGGCACTCGCTCAGCAACATGAGACGTGCGTCACGGCATAACCACCGTCTACCTACGCAAACTGGCAGGGTTTGAGATACTTCCTAAGTTGAAATAGTGGCTAGTAGATAGACAATAAGTGGGAGCTCTCGACAGAGTGCGTCACTCACCAAGCTAACACATTACCGTTCCCACGAATAATAATTATTCATTATTAGTTTCATATTTAACGTAGATAATAACATAATTACCAAGAAATGTCAAGGAATAAAGTTGTATGGATGGAATGGAATGACAAAAAGCATCTTCGACATCATTAGATTCATGTTTTATCAGTGCCCTCTTACCACTTTTTGCTCTTCTTTTGCATGATGCAATAGATTTTCGTCTATTCATATTCCTGACCTGTCCACTCTCATTGTTTGCTTATTGTCCAATCAAATTTTTTCGCCTTTTCTGTGGAATCTTATCTAAAAACGTTTACTAGGTACGACAAATGTTCGAAGAGCGTCGAACGAAAGCCGGCATCGACAAAAGCTACCCACTACAACCGATTCACAACACAGACAGAGCGGCGACGCGAAAGCCGCTGCCAAATGGCTACAATAAGGTCACCACGTCCAAAGTCAACGAGAAGAAGGTTACCAAGACGCACACCTCCAACAGCATAACGCATAGCGTGAAGAAACAGCAGCATCATGTAAGTTTGTAGCTAGTTGAGGTTCCTGGACTAATCTGACAAGTTTAGAAGCCCCATTCGCTATCGACCTACCCTTTTCTTTTAATATATAAAAAAACCAAGTCCAATGTGAGTTCGAGCTATATGACGTAATAATAAATAAGGCCTCTTGCAGTTATTTATTAATTAGGTTGGCTGGTAGATAATGCCTTAAGGCATTAAGTCCGCCTTATGTACCATCTACGTACGTGAAGAAGTAATAAATAAATAAGTTATGCATTTCATGCAATCAATACTTTCTATTGTATTACAGAGAATAGAGAACATTGTAAATGGTTCCGGAGATCTCAATCACAACCACGAACCGGATCTTAACTCTATCAAACCAACAGTAAGTATCCTTAAATCCATTTATCGTCATCTCTTTAACCAACACACGATAACTTTGACCTTTATAATCATATTATCAGTCTTGCATTACTCTATGCTGAATATTCTGCTACTAGCTTCCAAAAAGCAATGGAGAGCTGATTTTACCGAGTACAGACGAGCTGGATAGAGTGGAGAACAACTACCTATTAGAGAACGAGACATTCCCTGAAGCGTTAGCTCCGACGCCCACGCCAAGGTCACCCGACCCTCCCGTAGAAGCCAAGAAACCTCCGCCTAGAAGGTAAGTTCTGGCACATACATTGTCAGATATAGGGACGTTTGTTGCTATTAGAAATCTTGGGTCTGATAAAAAATCAGCTGTTCCATACATTTTGTTGAGTCATGTGAACATAAATGTATGGAACAGCTGATTTTTTTTTTCGATTTCAGGGTTGGTCCTATAGTAAAAGTTGTTCATAATGATGAGTTTAATAACCCCTTTTAAGGATGCTGGTGTTTTACAAATAACCCTGTAGGTATATGCATAATGGTGTGATGTGGTAGTAAGTTCAAAAAGGGTGGTCTTTTCGGTATATTGGGAAATGGGACCATCTCTAAGGAATCTCATTTTAACGACCTCAAAATTCTCCTTATTTTATTATCCAGAAGTCCACCACAAAGGAGCAGTCCAGCCAAAACGAAACCGAAACCACAGCTGTCACCAGCCGCTCCACCGCGAAGAGTGACCAGTGATAGTGGTGTAAGTATCTACACATAAATAATAATTACCATTAAAAACTTTTTACTTTAGACTTCATGTGCCGCTCGAGGTAGATTTCTGCCATTCACATCCACACAGAAAATAAATGCCTGGGCATCCAAACAGAATAGAAATCCTGGATTTAACATTCAGAACCTTTGTCTTATTGCACACCGAGGCACTGACCCACACTGACCAAACTGACTACAAAGGTTCTAAACATAAAGGAAGTATCCAATATAATCCAGCATAGATACTCAGTCAACGGTTCTAAACAACAAAAAATTGACATTCTTGACTTAAGCACTGGCCGCTGATAATTCATTTAATTATGACATTAGAATACAATCTGACAAATCATTCCAAATTTAAATATTCATAAAATTGTTAGAGAAATTTTGATCTTCAACATGACCGATTAATGAAATTCTCGTATAAGTACTACTTAATTTAAATTAATTGTTTGTGTTGTATAAGGGGTGGTGGCCAGAAAGTAGTCTTTACATGTGATGTGTTTAGGTGTCGGAGAACAAACGGTGTTAACTTGGTAAGGATAAACATTTTCTTAAATAATTTTACTTAAAATGTAATGTAATGTAATGTCCTACTAACTGGATTTCGGCCACAGCGGCTAATCTCCCGCTATGCTATGCAGGAGGTACTAAAGTGCACAAGTATGTGCGCAAAACATAATCCACTCATCTCAAAATCAAAGTCAAAATATTTTTATTCATGTAGACCATTAGGCACTTATGAATAGTCTTAATTCTAATATTGTATTTTGTAAGAGTCTCTTAAAGTCCGGTGGAACGGTAATCCGACACTACCAAAGAGAGATCAGGGCGTAGGACCCACTGCTTTAAATATTCTCCGAGGTACGGGGCCAGTGATAATTTGTTTCACATACATATAATCTACACAGAACGGTTATTACACCTCTCTAAAACATAGGTATCTTAATTAGGATTTGGGACAGTGAATAACAATGCTTGATTTGATTCCTAAAGACCTGCGTTCACTAGATCGACAAATCCGCGCCCTGCATTGTGAACCTGAAAACGCGCTGCAAATAAAAACGTGTTATCATAAAGACCGTTTTGTTTTTTTCAAGTTTTGCAGCGCAGGTACACGGCGTCGCATCATCTTGGATCCTAATTAGCCTGTCGAATGTAGGGTTACTACTAACGAACCATCCGGATTTGTCTGAATTTTTCGATTAAGGAGAAAATTTATAAGGTCAGAAATCATCCGAATTTTAACTTTCATTTAACAAAAATATGTTTAAAACGAAAAATATGACGTCCCCGAGGAAAATTTCGTAGGGCGCATGGCATTTAGGATTTTTTTTTAGTTACCTGCCAAATGTGTGGACTTTTATACAAATCTCCGGCTTTTTGAACTTTCCAAATTTCTAAATTGTAACCCTTGACGAATGGCTCCATCCTTCTTGACTTACCTGTACAACTTTATTGTTTAAGTCCAAACAACATTTCAGGAGGTAATCAGGTTCATTATCTGAACAACTGTCCCCAAGGAACATAGGTCGAAATCTGAAAATTGACTTTTCATACAAAGTGACTCACACACACGACACACGTTTGTACGATAAGTTGAATTTTTGTTTTCAGTTTTTATTTGAGGAAAGCTATACAATTCTTGAACCCAATTACCTTCTAAAATTTGGCTTGACTTTAAACAGTCGGGTTGTATAGCCTCGTAATTCCTATTTATTTATTTTTTTTAGGCAAGGGGGCGGGCAACCGAACCGGCAGCGGGTCGCCTGTCGGTAAGTGATCACCACCATCCGTAGGCACCGACAACACCAGGGGGACTAAAGACTCGTTGCCGGCCTTTGAGTAAGCCTACCGGGAGAGTGTACAACATCCTAAATGCGCAGAGTTAGTGTATTGACAGTCTAACTATTATACAATCGATCAACGCATTAGATGTTTTCGTAAATACCGACATCGTCTAGGCATTTATCATGACGTATAATAATGTTAGGGTTGATACAGAAATGTAATAAAAAGTTTTTGTTTCTTCCCGATGGACCACTTGGATCAATACTTAGTATAGCATTTTCCTTCTACTTCATGCTTTTTTCCAAGGTTCCATCAGGTTCCACGGTTACTCATGAAAAAAGTATTCAAGTATAAATCCAAGAGTTAAAAAAAAATATTTAATTTTGTCTACGTGCACTTGATGGAGACACACTTTATACTCTGATATTATGATAGGTATACATCCGTTAGAGATTGTGACTCCATGCAAATATTAGGCCCGTCATTCAAAAAACAACTAATATTCAATTTGGTAAATGTTTATTACTATCAGTGCCGGCGTAAAGGGGGGGCGCGATGGACGATGGGGCCCAGGGCGCCAAATTTGCTGGGACGCCGAGGTCTTGAGTCTCTGCTAAAATATTTTTACCCAGGGCGTCAGTGGCCTTAATGGCCTAACGCCGCCCGGCGCTGATCACCTACTATTATTGTTTACTATGTTTACTTAGCAAATATCCATGCAAATTCTTAGGTTGGCTTTAATTTCTTTGTTTTTGTAAAGACAAACCTTTTTGCTTTTTTATTAATCCGTTTTATTTTTCAATTGCAGGGAGTACTAAGAAAACCACCGCTGGTAGGTTTTTTTTTTATTACTTTGCATTTTTTTTTTGTTTTTTTGTTTGCGAGATATTAGGTAAATGAAATTGCAGTTTAAATTCGGAAAAGGCAGTTTTACCAAAGACCACTATGGTTCTCTTGTTTCGTGGGGTTAAAACATATTTGCAAAACATGGCAAATTGCGTAATCGCTTTACCATAGTACGTACGAACTTCTACTATAACTTTTTAAAATATTAGGACAATGCTACATGAAAATATAAAAACAAAACATTTTAGTTTATTCTGATTATTCTGTTATAGTCCGCGCGCAAATGCTAGTCAGACTACTTAAATATGAACGTCCGTCGTTGTCAATGACGCCCTCCCCAGTCTCACCGCTCACACACCTCAGGCGGTGACTAGCACTTGCGCGCGGACTATATTTGCAATACGATAGGATAGGTCATCTTATAGGCGTAAAAATGTACTTAGAATGTGACAAATTTCACTTTGTGGTGTACCACCACGTGAGGGCATACAAATGTAACAAAATAAGCACTTTGAAGTTGAGTTTAGCATTAAGAAATAAGAATCCATTTATTAGACATACCACACTACTTATAGAAAATAAAAAATAAAAAAAATTCAATTTTGTACTGGTCGTAAAGCAACGACTATGGCGATGCGATGCAGGCACTTAAAACACAGCACCAAAGTAAAAGAAGAACTCTTTTTCGCTATGTACTGTACTCTGATAGCAGTATGTGGGGGCGTAGTATTGCTCGTGTTGCACTGCTTACCTCCGTAGCATTGCTCGCGTAGCACTGCATGCATTCGTAGCATTGTTCGCGTAGCACTAGATGCTCGCGTAGCACTGCGTGCCTGCGTAGTATTGGTCGCGTAGCACTAGGTGACCTGCCTGCCATATTTATCATGTTTGCCGCTGTAACACGTTCCCGCACTGTGTGCAGAGTTCGGGCAGCGCGGGCGGGTCCGCGGCGCCGCTTCGCGTGCCGTCAGGCTCAGGGGCGGGCGCGGGCGCCGTCTGCACGGTCTGTGGCCGACGCTTCGCCATCGACCGCATCGAGAAGCACCAGGAGATCTGTCGCAAGGCTCACGCTAAGAAACGGAAGCCTTTCGATGCACTTAAACATCGGCTAGCTGTGAGTCTCATCAAATAGAAATCTATTTGATTTGTAGCGTCTGACTCTTTTGAAGATTCTTTAAAATATGATTTGCCTCCTCTCTCATAAATCACAACATGCAAAATTGTGCTCCAAGAAAAGGTCTGAAGTCAAGTTTTCTTGACTTACTAAGTTTTCGTCTACCAAAATCGAAATCCATACACTGTTTTAAATATTTTACGAACACTTATTATGTAGTACAAATTATCTTATGTTGCTTTAATGCTGCATAGGGGACCGAAGCTGAAGGTTATAAGGCAAGCAACACTGTTCTAACGTACCTATTCAATGTTCATTGTAATGTCCTATACCTTTTCATACTCATAATATTCACTCAATGATAAAAAAAACTCGACACAACATATTGTACATCAATTTTTCACACATAATCATACGTAGGCGTACAGATACTTTAATAAAAAGTAGGCAAAAGCATGAAATCGTAATTGTGTTCAAATCAAAAACAAGACCAGAAATGATATTATTTAAAAAGAAACTCGCAAAAACAACTGACTAGGGCGGTATTTGAACCCGCGATCCCTGGCGCTAATATCATTTAATATCATTGGCGATAATATCATTTAATAAGCAAAACATGTGCATACCTACATAGAATTTTTGCCGTATGTGTCGGTCGCCAAACAAGACGACCAGACCCTTAACCGAACATTCCACCGACCGACCGAATATTCCAAATTTTTGATACCCATTTCACCAATTTTGTGCAGGGCACCGAGGCAGAGCCATTCATTACCAAGCTCCGCAAAAGTTCTAACGCGCAGTCTTCGACGAAAGTGGGAGCCAGCATTAATAACAACAACTGGCGACAAAAGCACGAGGAATTTATCCAGGCAATCCGTGCCGCCAAACAGGTGCAGGCGCATCTCAACGCGGGTGGTATGTTCAGAGACAGCTATCGTCCCGAGTGTATACTGTCCACTATCTTTCAGGTGTGGTGGTTTCCTCACGATATTGTCCTCACCGTTTTAAGAGAACACTGTTCGATAGAACTTGGCTTCGACAGAAACACCGCTTCGAAAGAATTCTGCTTCAAAAGAACTCTGCTTCGAAAGAATTCTATTTCGAAAGAACTTTGCTTCCAAAGAACTCTGCTTCGACTAAACACTGTTTCGACTGTAGGTTCAGCAGAACTTGGCTTCTACAGAACTCTGCTTCGAAAGATCTCTGGTTCGACGGAATACAGCTTCGACTGTGGGTTCGGTAGAGCACTGCTTCAAGAGATTCTAATGCGCGCCTCAGGGCTTGTGAACAAAATAATGTTAACTTGAAGGGTATAACGAAAGCTTAGTTCGCTCGATTTGAACTTTGAACCTAACCGAGTATGGGTGCCCGAAACCAAGATTCCGTGGAAGTAACGTCGAGACGATGCTGTTTTACGCAAGTAATTCCAATCAAGGTTTCCCTGGCTATCACTACTAACGAGGCTTTTGTGTACAGGTAAGCTAAGCGACCTCCCGCCGCCCGCTCCGTCCGAGAACCCGGACTACGTGCAGTGTCCGCACTGCGGGCGACGCTTCAACCAGCAGGCGGCCGAGCGACACATCCCCAAGTGTGCCTCGTACCAGTTCAACAAATCCAAACCTGCGGCCAAGCGACGGTAACCAGGGCGATGTGACAGCCTTGAGCGGTGATTGGTGATACACTGACCGGTGATTATTGGCTAGTTAACATCATTTATTATTTTTTCATATTTAACTTTTTTTTTCTCTATGGCGTATTTTAGAAAAGGAATCGATTATTCCAATTTAAGAACTTATCTTTATTCTGTAAACTCCAACGACTATTACTAAGTTGGGTACTCAAGTTGCCAATTTTCACTGATCGGTAACCGGAAATCGCTCATTATAGAAACAGCCGCTGTCTACACAAGGTGATTTCTGGCTGTACTATTTATAGGAATAACAAATTACTCGTTAAGTAGCCGCCTTTACTTTTGTTATTATGCCTGAAATTAAGAATATCGACTGTAAAAGCATCACGTTCCACTGGGTGCTAGACACATTTATGCAAGTTGTGTTTACTTATACCTTATTTTACTTAGTCAAGACTTTTTATGACGTAGTAAGTCCTAATTCTCATAATTACTAAGATAATGGATAAGGACAACTCTTACGAGTCTCAGTTGGCCAACTTGAAACACACGCATCCACGTTCGTTTTCTTTTACAGAGTTTTTACTGCGATTATGCTTGGCCTCTATAGTGTACTACATTCTATGGGTTATTACTTGCCATATCCATGACATGCTTTGCAATAGACATGATGAGGATGAGGATCTCTCAAGTTTAATAAACGTGATGAATAGGCATAGATTGTTTGAAGACCTTTTCTGAGACTTGAATACTATTCTCTAGAAAGACCTTTTATAATTTTTACTACTTAACTTTTATACTTAAGTTTTCGATAAAAGACATAACTAATAACTTTTAGATTTCTCAGAAACTGAAAAATCCGGTGCAATTAACATTTTATTAAATATCTGAATTGCCAAAATACTAACTTATTATTTTTGAATAACGTCACATTAAAGACTTGACCAAGTAGGTAAATGTAGACGAAAATAAATGGAACTAGTTTATTTTCAACGAGGGCAAAGTTGTACTTTATGTATGGCAAATGGCATTGCCATAAATTGGCAAACTCTTCTTGAAATTTGAACTTAAAAAAGTTTCGTCTGTCGTAGATTTTGTACTTAAACTAGTACTTTATACATGCCATACCGATGTCGGGACTTACGTTGTATTTATAACAAAATGATTACATTTAAGTAAATCGGTGATTTTACAAAATAATTATGCTTTTTAAACGTTATTGACAATGCAAATGTTATTGGAATATTAAAATGTACTTTAATATTTTGTAATATGTTTTTTATTTTGTACAAAAACCTACCCTCTCCTGTAAAGTTCACCTGCTCTTGGTTAGGTCCGACGTGCATGGACTAAAAACCACACACTCGATTAAACTCTAATCAGAAGCATGGGGTTCACTGGCGTATTCGCTTCCCTCTCGCCAGAAGTTGCATTACCACCACCAAAAAGCATTAAATCATTTTTGAAGCATGTGTTTATGCCGACGGATGTGATCGGTGGCCAACGCATCCGCTCCCAAAATAATAAAAATAAAGTCTAAGTGTTGACCGATGGAGGAGCAGATGGAAACCAAAGAAAAGATGGATGGAGTTGCTACAGCTGATAGAGGAAGGAATGAGAAGATGTTTTGCGCCGACCCTAACGGGACTAGGGCGAAATAAGAAAGATTCAAACTGGTTGTTAGAGCAATTTTTTTAGTAAAGTACGTTCCATACCTTCCTATCCCATCCGATCCTAATTATCGGATAAAATCGGACAATGTATTACAGATCCTAATTTATTAAAAATCGGATGTCCCGACCATAAGTCTGTCATTTTTGGCGTGGAGTCCAGGCGGGAGATGTCTACCATAGTCATTCAAATCCGGTACACACATTCACATAAAGCAAAACGGTTCTCGTATCGCAGATACAAAGACTTATTGCGAAGTATAAGTACCTATGTCAATCGATTAATGTTTGTTTGAGGTAATTTCGCTTGTAGGAAATAATATTACTATTATGGCCCTCATTAATAGAACCTCGTTTTAATTTTATGAGATTTTTTGACCGATTCTTTTGGCGGTAGTTCATTTTTTTGTGCCACTACCTTACTTTGTGTTTTAGCTAAGTGTCTCTTTACGGAGCGGAAACGTCTATAGGCTTATGTTTACCTGGTACGTCCTACTTTAAAAAACCATGTTATTTATGCTTTTCTAGAAGTTTATTTGCTAATTAAAACTAGGACAACAGAATTATGAAGGATGAATTTGTTGGTACAGTAACAACCATTCTGCAATCTTCTTCATTATTCTGTTCTCCTAGTAGTACTAGCAACCTATATTTACAAACTATGAGTACAATATTTTTTAGTGATTTGTTTCAAAGATTTCATTTATTTGATAATTAAACTAGGAGAAAAGGATAATGAAGAGATGCAAATTCTGCATTCGACTTATTTATCTTCATGATTATGTTCTCCTAGTACTTTTAAGAGCGTAATTTTAAAAATCAACCTTGCCAAAGCCTTTTCTTTTATTTTTATCTCAGAACACTTGATCGAGTCACCTCTAAAAAAAACTCAAATTAAACTAGGAGAAAAGGATTATGGAGAGATGCAAATTCTGCATTCGACTTATTTATCTTCATGATTATGTTCTCCTAGTACTTTGAAGAGCGTAATTTTAAAAATCAATCTTGCCTTATCTCAGAACACTTGATCGAGTCACCTCTAAAAAAAACTAAATCAAATAAAACACCCATTTCTTTAGGTCGTGGTCAAAAATTGAAATACATATTTTTTTACATTTGTGACTCTTTAAACTAAGCAAGTGTGGACGAGCGGCAATTTTTATTCCCGATCGTCAATACTGTTGACTGGGAAAAAAAATCCCGTTCGTCAACAGTGTGAACGACGCGGGGTGTTACCCAACGGGAATGACACGGTGAGCGCAGTAAGATACCCGGTGTGAGCAGTAAGATACCCGGACTGCAGCACCAACTGTCTAAATTGAAAGCGTCCTAAATCATGTTGAGTGAAACCACAAATGGGAAAAATTAAACTACAAAAATGTGCTTCAATTCTATATTGTCTGTCTTTAAAAAAAATTTAAATGCAAAATAATGTCCCCTCGTACACCGGGGCAGCATGTTGGTTTGGTTACATTACTTGATACATATAAACATTATTCAGACATTGTCTGGTACAAACATTTATTTTTCTGACAAAGTCTTGGGTACATAGGATAGTACTACGGTAGACTTTGGCGGGACTAACACATTGTCCGCCAACTCGGAGAAGTTGTTTGTGTAACTGAAACAAAACAAAATCGTCAAATTAGTGATCTCAGAAGTCGTAGACTATAGATAACTTAGACTATAATAGATTAGCCTTGCAAGGAATTTTAGGTAAAGGTCTCTTAGGAAAAGATCAGGTTTACCCCGACTTATTGACGCCAAACCACGGAACCTGCGCAAGCGCCGACAACATTCCTCTTTTTTGTTTGGATGCGTGCCCCTATATCGCCCGGTATTAAATTTTATGTATCGAATTTTTTGTAATACAAAAACGCATTCAGTAAGGTTTTATTTTAAATAGCAGCCATAGACACTCACTTGGTATACGTCTTGACGGCGTGAGACATGTGATGGAGGCTGAGCGAGGCCGGCACCGACGTCAGCGAGGTGAGGTTGGCGCGGAGCTCCAGCGCGGACGGGTTGAACACCGCTAAGTACCCCGTGTGACCTGACTTCCATCTGTAGAGATAATTTTTTATGTTAGTTTCATAGTAAAAGTTGTTCATAATGATGAATGCAAAGACTTCCTGCAGAGTTTCCTGAGAAGGAATGAGAATGACTTATTAATTCCGTTGCGAGTAAAAATGGCGTCCCATGATCGCTACTGTATTCCTTAGAATCTATCTCATCGCAGGTAATCTGCGGTTACAAAAAAATATTATTGTTGTAAAATAATAGTAGTTTATGAAACTTACATGATAGAGGTTATTATAACTCGAGTGTTTTAATGAGTAATTTCATTACTTAGAGTTACTTTACTCATGGAAACAGATAATTTACCTAACTTTGTGTAATATGGGTCATTAACCTTAGTAATATTTTCTTGATATAACTAGTAAAAGATGTTTGACATTTTCGTTGCTGCTTCCAATCACTAATGTGAAAAAAAATGCAGTGAAGTACATACCTGGCTACAGCGAGCAGCGCGTTGCGCGAGGAGTTCCGCGCGGGCACGGCCGCCACCTCGTACAGCCCGTGCTGCACGCTGGCGTCCTCCCGCAGCGACACCAAGTGAGATACTGATTCACTCTGAAATTATTGCAATATTTTGTAAATACAATATCTTATAGAGATAGACCATATAGTTTAAGATTAAAAAAAAAATCTTGTAAAATGTCAGGTTTGATGTCTTTTTTCATTGACTAGACTTTTATATAGACAGACGGACAGACGGATAGCGGATGCTTAGCATTAAGGTCATGTTGGCGCCCTTTGATTGTATGAGAATATTAAAGACTACAAATTATTTAATGTCATTTTTTCATGAGTAATAATAAAAGAATCAGTAATAAAAAGAATTTGAGAAAATTGCGGGTTACAGCTTTTCCGCTTTTTCGGGTCGAAAGACAAACTACTGATTAAAATTATTTTACATATCTCTTGCTCTGTAAGTACACCCTTACACCCCTGAATGCCGGGGTGTATGACTATCATTACAGCATAGGTTTTGGAATTTGAAAAAAAAACTGTCATACTCATACTGCACGAAGAATATTTTTAAAAAGTTAATATTTTTTTTATTTTTTTTATTAATTACTCGAATCGGAATCTAGACAATTTATTTTATAAAGATTTTATTTTAAATATGGAACTATTTGTTTCCACATCGTATGTTAGATGGAATCGAAAAATCAAACTGGCCAGCAAGATTTGACGCGCTTGCGTGCGTGAAAAAAAAAAGGCAGTCTACTAGATTCCTAAAAAGAACGTGACCATATCTCTTACAAATTGTAATAATTTTACTATTAATTTTAATTAAATACACATTTTTTTCTTCTTAATAAATGTTCATTGAAACCTGCTGTCTTGTTGTTTACTTACCTCACAATCGATATGTAAAGCAGAGTATTTATCTCGGGCGTAAGCATCAATTGCATACTCGGGTTAATTAGCGCCTTCGCTTCGCTCAGGCGCCAAAAACCTCGTATGCAATTGATGTCATACAGCCCTTGGTTAATAATCTACTATTATAAGAAACTTCCAAAAACAACTGACTCGGGCGGGACCGACGGGTTTCTTATTAAATAATTTCATTTAATAAGCAAAAACATGTTCATAAACATGTAAAAATCATACATAAAATACTGTATACTTACATTAGTACCATTATCCTCCTCAATCTGGTGGAAGTCTAAGACAGGCGCGGCTGGCAGCAACAACGCCAATGAGGCCAACTCAATTTCAGCGTCCGGAGAAGTCTTCAACTGCAAACGGAATACTTATAATTAGAAACTAAGTTATACTGCAAGTTTGGGTAGCAGCAGCTGCAGTGAGCCTCATGGCTAAAGTTGGATGCCACCGAGATAAAGGTTACAGGTGCCATTTCAAGGCAATACTATTGATCACTAATAAATATGAGTTTTTAGTTAAAAGTAACGTTTTTATCAGGATTTTATATTGAAATACCAAAACTTTTTGCTTTTGAGCGTTTGGCTGAAGAATTCCTTTATCTGGAACTAATCCTGGATCGATTCATGTTTGCTATAAGAATGCATTGTCATCGGAACTAAACCAACAGTAAAAATTTACCAAGTAGGATAAGAGGAAGTGGTACTAATTCAGCTTGCAAGAATTGATCCGAAAAAATACCTACCATTCACGCAAACCCTTATAACTTTAGCACCATAAATGTTCCCAATGGCGTGTAAATCCGTATCAGAATTGAACGCACCTGCATAGCCGGCCACCCGCCGAGCCTGGTGGTGATACTGGTGGCCGCACTGGACACGTCCTCACTGATGGTCAGCGGTGCCGTCGACACTGGTCGTATGGACGTCAAGTTGCGGCGTAGGAACAGCTCAGCTTGATCGCCTTCCTCTGCTAGCGTGAATACTGTGGAACCTAGTAAAGGATTTACGAAAGTAAGTAAACGAAACAATTCCCACTGGGCCCTGTATTTTTACGGACCACTGTTTGGCCCTGTATTCTTACGGACCATTGTCCATTGTTACAATTGCTCTACTGAGTATTTATATCGCGAAAACAAGTGAACAAAACCAGACTTGCATCGCACTAGTTAACAAACTTTATTTCTTAACTAATAACTTATCCTCTTCTTATATTTAAGAGCTAGGCTCTTGTTGGCGCAGCAATCGACACCTTACTCTATCCTCCGCTTGCCTTTTGACGTCCTGATACGTCACGACTCCTATTTTCTCCTTCACTTGATGAAAAAAAGTCTTTCCTAACTCTTACTTAGAAAATATTCGTAAAGACCCGGGAAATACTAAAAACTAAACGAAATCTAATTTAATCACGCTCGGTCTTGAAAATGTTATTGTTTGAGTTAAAATTATGAAGCGATTCCGGTAGAATGGTATTGTTGTGCAAAGCCGAAGTGAGTGAAGCCGAAATCGAAATAATATACGAAAGTTATAATTTCAAAATAACTTCTTCTTCTTACCGTATGGTTGATGAACGACCCGGTGTCAAAGTTTAAACCACCCGTGGGCCTCTGATATGGCTGTACACATCATCGAAAAACATCTCATGTGTGCTGGTTTCATCACGATGTTTTCTCTCACCGTTTTAGCTACTGATAATTATTATTATAAATTATATTTACTTAATTATATTTATATAATTACTACTACTACTACTTAATACGCGCATAACTTACGAAAAGTCTTGGCGCGCGCCTTGGGATTAAACTCGATACCTCCGACTTGTCAGTCGGCAGTCATACCTCTAGGCTATCAGTGCTATATGAAATTAATTGCTAGCAGTGCAATTTAAAATAATTAAATGAGGTTATAGTAAAAAGTAATGTAATAGTTACTGGTGGGGTCGGCGGCCTGCTGCACGGCCTGCGCCCAGCGCGCCAGCAGCGGCGGCAGGCGCGGCAGGTCGCTGCTGGCGCGGTGCTGCCAGTACGCGTAGTGCGTGTGGTCCGCCGCCAGCGCCGCCCCGCGGACCGCGGCCGGCAGCTCGTCCGCTAGGCTGGCGTTCACCAGCAGCTGCCGGACCTTGTGCAACCTGGGGGAGGTGACGAATAGGCTTGATTATAATAACAACACAGCTTTTTTTTCCTAGAAAACTTAGGCAAAGGTTTGTTGCTTAAGTAACAGGGGACAGTTACTATAACTATATATCTTACCTACACAGTCGAAGGCTAATACAATTAAAAATTAGATGGAAAACCCAATCTGCCTTCTTTCACGCTGACAGCACCTTATCGAACACCCATAAATAAAAAATTAAGATCAATAATAAGTTAATAAAATTTTCAAAAGTCTTCAATGAGAACTCTGTGTGTTTCACCTGAGTCCCCAAGCCCTTCTCCCAAGCCACTCTTCGTCCCCAAGTCTTCAAAATTATATATATATATAAGTCAAAATGACAGAACATACCTGACTCCAGCAGCTCCAGCCTTCATCCACGCTTGCAGAACTTTCTCGAACTCATTGACGACAGCCTCGTTGTTGAAGTTGAGGTCGGGTTGGTTCTCTGCGAACTGGTGTAGGTAATATTCACCGCGTTTGTCGCTCCATGTCCAAGCTGATGTGTTTAGAGTTGAAACCTGGCAATGATAACAGATTTAAATATAGCCTTATATTAGGTTTTTCTCAGCAATAGAATACAGCAATGGAAGCGCGCGGTGACTGCACTTTTAATAACCAATTGCTAGCAGTATTTTATAGCTAGGAGTCGTGCCAGGTGGTGACCGTTGACTGGCAAGTCAGAGGTCTCGGATTCGAACCCAAGGCGCGCACCTCTGACTTTTCGTAAGTTATGTGCGTTTTATAAATTAATTATCACTCTCCGTGCCTCGGATATCACGTTAAGCTGTTGGCCCCGGCTGTCAATTGTAGAACTTTGACAGTCGTTACGGGTAGTCAGAAGCCCGAAATCTGACAACCAGTCTTACCAAGGGGTATCGTGTAACCCAGTATCCGGGTTGTGGAGGTCTGAATAGGCAGT
The DNA here is from genome assembly GCA_936450705.2 of Protodeltote pygarga. Taxonomy (NCBI): domain Eukaryota; kingdom Metazoa; phylum Arthropoda; class Insecta; order Lepidoptera; family Noctuidae; genus Protodeltote; species Protodeltote pygarga. Next base: position 10,692,945 of record OW388266.2, read on the forward strand.
CGCTCTATGTAAAACACTGGTATTCAGCTGCATCCGGTAAGACTGGAAGCCGACCCCAATATAGTTGGGAAAAGGCAAGGAGATGATGCTAGCAGTATTTTAGGTCGGTAGTCGGTGTTGGTGGCAGCCACATGACGCGAGATGTCTTTCTTTCTCGTGAGTATCGTAGCGTGTAGCGACCACTGGGGTCATTATAACATATGTATACGAAAACTGTAGCCCGCAGTTTGACAGCATATAGTGTCCAAAGCTTGTGTAGATGTGAACCGTATGCAAGGCTTGTACAGACAAGTATTTCTTAGAAATATGAAGGTCAATAACCTCTACCTGTCAGCTGTCACTTGATAACTATGCTTTGCAACAATTAAAAGTATGTTTTGCATGTAATTATAAGACTTTTCATACATTATTTATCTAGTAGTGCAAAATCTATTGAAGTTTTATTTTAATATTTATGTAAGCTTATGTAAAAGCACTGATAGCCTAGTGGTATGACCTTTGACTGACAAGTCAGTGTTCTCGAGTTCGATCCCAAGGCGCGCACCTCTGACTTTTCGTAAGTTATGTGCGTATTATTAATTAATTATCAGTTGCTAATACGGTGAAGGAAAACATCGTGATGAAACCAGCACACCTGAAAGATTTTTCAATAGTGTGTAAAGCCATGTCAGAGGCCTACGGGCGGTTTAAACTCTGACAACAGGTTGTTTATTAACCATACGATAAGAAAGAAGTAAGACCAAAACTTACCCAGTTATTAGGCGGTGTCCTCTTGTTAGCATCGTCGAAGTCCTTCCCTTGCGCCCACACGAAGTAGTCTTTGTATTTTTCAGTGCTGTTCTCACTCTCTAGGAACCATGGATGATCCAAAGACACGTAGTTAGGAATTAGATCCACTATCACCCTGTGTGGCAATAAGTTACGAATGTTACTCTCTTGTTTGTTTATTTATTCAAATATAAACATTAAAATTATTAAAATAAAACTAAAACTATCGCTAAAACTAAAAATAAAATAAAAAGAGAAAAACTTAATCTAAAAGACCGCTTCCAGTGGGCAATGTCCCCAAAACGCTGGCTGCATTGCCAAGTTGAATGGCAATGTTAAAATAGCTACCTTTCTTTCTTAAGGCACACACTTCTAACTTTTCGGAAGTTATGTGTGTATTATAAAAATTAACACATCTTATAAGATACTGATATGAGATAGTGTCGTGGTGGTGCATTGGTTACGGACCCGCTTTGCAAGCGCGTGGGTGTGGGTTCGAACCTGGCATATACCAATGTGACTTTTTCAATGTCACATGTAGGCTTTCTTAGTTAATCTAAGACACCACTGACTAACGGTGAAGGAAAACATCGTAAGGAAACCTGGTTTTAATAGTCTGAAATCGCCAACACGCAGTGAGCTAGCGTGGTGATTAATGCTCAATCCATCTCTGTATAAGAAGAGGCCTTTGCAGTTACAGGCTGATTTATTTATTTATATATAAGATACTAGCTGATGCTCGCGGCTTCACCCGCGTCGTCGGTTATCGCGACTAAAGTAACCATAAAATTTTGATCCCGTTCCCGCAACCCAGCTCATTTCTTTCCGACACCTCCAACAAAAAACCTTCCTCAAGAATCACTCTATGCATTGGTGAAAACAGCATGAAGATCGATGCAGTAGTTTTTGAATTAATCGTGAATGGACAGACAGACAGACTCGGCGGATGGAGTAGGACTTTGTTTTATAATATGTAGTAATTGTATTGTAAAAAGGCTAGCTTTCTTTTACTCACTTGATTCCATACTCCTTAGCCTTCTTAACGAATGCCTGGAAACTTTCCTTGGCGGTCGGCGGTTCTTCAATATCATAAGTGGGCACGTCCACGAAGATGCCTTGTACTTTAGCAGTTTGGAGTAATGGCAGGTCTGATTCGATGTCCGCGTAGCTCTTCTCTTCCATGTCCACTAGTGGGCCTTTCTCGAACCTAAAGAAATGTTATTTATTAGGTATACGTTTGTATTAGAATAATGTTTTTCGATGTAAATTAATATGGGACTGGAACAGACCAAAACAGCAATTGCTCACCATAAAAAATGTTTAAAAATAACACTACATGTAAAAAAAGTCAGTAACTAGCATATCCCGAAGTTTTATGCTTTAAATTATGAAGCGGGCTATTTCTATCTTCTTCCAGTAAAATAGGATATGAATGGAGTGACAGTTCTTTGATTTTGACATTTGAACATTTATGACGTCATCTGTTTAAGGTGATTATTTATAATATAGTCTCAAATGTGATTTTTTTTTGTTATTTATGTGTATTGTATTACTTAATATTTTTTTTGAAGATTGAAAATACAGTGTTGCCATTTGCGACTACCATTTACCATATCAAGCCAGATTTTTTAATGATTAGATTTTTTATAATTACCAAGTCTTGGGCTCCGGCGGGGCACAACTGGGCGCCGTAACGATGATGGTGATAGCTCCAGCCAGCATGCACAGCCACATGGCCCAGAACAAGATAAGCATGGCCCAACGAAGTTTCACCCAGAATGGATCTTCAGCGTACTTGAGTACCTCCTCTCTCGTCAACCCAGAGAATTGCTGCAAGTAAGTCGAAAGTTTTAATACTTTTCGGCACAATTGGACATTTTTCGAAGCATTGATAGCCTAGTGGTATGACCGTTGACTGCCAAGCAGAGACTGCCAAGGTTCGTGAACCCGAAACAGGTTCACGAACCTGTTTCAGGTTCACGAATCTCTCCTGCATAGTGGCTAGTCTCCGTTGAGCTTGGCCGCTGCCTGTGACCGATATTTGGTCAGGAGAACAGTACTATTATTACGGAACCACTGTATGGTGTAGCTATAAATCAATAGGTGCACTTATTGGATTGAACATTAGCTATTTAATACGATTTAATGTTGGCCAAGCTTGGAACCATAGTTTGATCCAATTTGTAGCCGCAATACCTATTAGGTAAAGTCAATGTTCGATAAACTAGTATATCTACCTAGAAGTTTATAAGATAGGAATATGTAATTAATATATCAAAACATATTCAATCTTGAAACATGCCTGAGTGTACTTTGACCTTTTGGTTATACTTATGTATAATTATTATGTCTTGTCGATAATAAGTCGAGATACTAACGTATTCATCATGACTTTCAGAATATGCATGTTTTAACGTTATTTGAGAACTCGTCCTATTATCACTACATAGTATAAAACAAAGTCGCTTTCTCTGTCCCTCTATCCCTATGTATGCTTAAATCTTTAAAAGTACGCAACAGATTTTGATGCGGTTTTTTTTAATAGATAGAGTGATTGAAGAGGAAGGTTTATATGTATATTGCACCCGTGCGAAGCCGGGGCGGGCCACTAGTAGAAAATAATACAAAGGCCCTTCTCGCGTCGTATTCCTCTTGACTGAGGATCGAGATTCCCACTTCAAATCACTAACTGTCAGTTTTTGGCTTTGTGAAGTTTAGTGTCCAGAGATTTGCGAATCTAATCTGACCATACTCAGAATTAGATAAGGTTCCGAACTCTGGAACTTGTACCTGCAGCCCATTAGCTGCTCGACATTGTGGCCATATTTCGTGGCAATGTGATCGAAGAACTAAAGCATCCTACGGAGAGAGCAAATAGTCTGGTGTTTACATTTGGCCCCTGTAGGATGGACACATCAGATTCCTTAGACTTCCTTCTGTACTAAGTTATTCTAAGGAATCTCTAGCATTTTCCTCTAACACCTCATCTTGAATGCGTCTATTCAGTCATGAACGGCTTTCTTCAGGGTCCACTTTTTGTGGTGTATATATGTATAACTGAACCCCGTACCGTTCAGAGGTCTGTCTACACCCATCACGTGTGGTTTTTAGCCCGAGCGAGTCAGATATAACCCCATCACTGACCCTTCGTAATAAAGTAGTGGTTTTATCGACATGGATTTTACACACGACAAGTAAAAAACGCATCTACTTTCTTCCACACCGAAATTTAATATGGGGAACACAGTACCTAAATAGAATAGATAAGTACCAACCCGATAGTTCATATTCTATACGTATTTGCAGATGTAGGTACTATTCACAATGCGATACCGTTTCATATACAGTGCGTATATATACCGTTTCACAGTCGGTGCAGCGTACTAATTAGCTAGCGGTAATAACGTTGGTCTTACGATCATAAAGTTCAAATCAATTAAAAAACACAGCTACAGATCCGAGAAACGCTCGTAAGGCTCTTTTACCATGGTGATCCTCGCTTGTTGCCAATCTTTATGCTCTAAAAGGCCCGGTATACAATGGACCACGACTTCTCAAGCACTCAAGCAGTTAGATTAATTCGTAATAGCGTAAGGCCACAAAACCGCCTTACTTACTGAATCAGCATGGTGGAGTATGACTGTACGTCAATCTCTATATGTCAATTGAAGGAAAGCCCTTACTATTATTTTCATACATAGAAATATAAAATACAGAGACTAGACATATAAATAAGGTTAGAGTTCAGAACAGGTCACTTTATTCTTGGATCGATTATGGTGTAAGGTGTTGTCGTTGTCGAGCTTTTATAACAGAGATTAAAGAGGATTACATTTGAATGTCTTTGTTTCTTAAACAAGAAATTCATAATAACGACTGGATTTTGCTTAAATAGTTAGGACAAACATCGTGATGAAACCAGCACACCTGACAGATTTTTCAACGGTGTGTAAAATCATGTCAGAGGCCTACGGGCCTACGAGCCTAATATTGGCATAATGAATATCTCAAACTAACCTCACTACCAATTCCAGATTCACCACCATCGTCAATCAATGAGCTCTTATAAAAAAACCGATTATAGTAAAAGAAATAGGAAGAAAACTCTGAATTAATTCGCTTACACATTGCGTAGGAATAATACTTTTTTCTACGAGTGTGAGACACAAAATTTCGCGTCGTGGCATGAGGTGACATGTGTAGATTATAGAATTGACACATGACACATTGACACTCCAGGCTACTGACAGTCTGATAAAAAAGTATAGTATTCAATAAAAGCCGAAAAGGTTTCCTGTTTTTTACCCGACTGCCAACGAAGGGTTATTAATGTATGAGGAGGATAAAGGACTCCATACACTAAGGTAAATCCCGGTTTGCGGTTAAGTTGGTTTCAAAAATAAATCTTTAGTCAACATTTTCATTTTTTATTTTCACACTAGAATACCTATTCATCACATTTATTTGCCTTTATTATTTTTATAATCGTTATTCTAGCCCTATGTCACCATGCAGTGCCAAAGGCAATTGCTGTATATTTAATGAAATGATGTTTATAAATCAATATCACCAAAATGGCAACAAATCATCGATCCGTACTACTTTTTCAGCCGACTTTAAAAAAGGAGTTGGTTCTCAATACGGTGCGTATTTTTTTGTAAAGACACAAGTACAGCACTGATAAATTATTCTGATAACCGGTCCGATTGCAGAAATTTGTTAAAACTCAGTCTCTGTACTCACCGTGAGTATAATAGCAGTCTAGTTGGCATACGTAAAAAAATGAAGTCCAATTACGCGGACGCCCGGACGCATCAAATAAAACTGGGTGTGACATAGCTTGAATGTAAGCGTTAACCTTAAAAACAAACATGCTCTACCACTAAACATTGTTCACGGGCTACCGGTACCAATTTATTTATTTATTGCTCGATCTTTTTCTGTATGAGGCCTTTGCCCTGCAGTCAGGGGCGTGCAGTTCAGGTAAAAAGGCACTGCCCTGACAGATACGACGCAGACGACGAACTAATGAAACTAGGTAGAATTTGTATGTAGGTATACTGCCTACCCTGTCCAGAATGTCTGAGCAGTAGGTCAATTACAGGTTAATTTATTATTATGAATGGACATGGACTAGCTTTTCGCCGTGACGTATTCCGCATTAAATTAAAAAGTAGCTAAATTTAAATAGTGGACATAAACTTGACACAGTATCAATATCATCGACCATTCTGGCTATATGGTCCATGGCCAACACATAAACATTTTTTTCTAAAATATTTATACAAACTATGCGAACACAGTGAGACATGATTGTTATCAGTATGATAGGTTTTTGTGAAAGATATAATGGCTAAAAAAGAGAACTATGAGATATTTCTAAGAAGATTTCAAATACTTAAATTGAAAAAGTATGAAGATAATTAACGCACTTACCCGCTTGTTAGCATCGAGCTCGATCTTGGCGTCGCCATTCCTGTGGTCCTCGACAACGTACTTAGCGTCCGCCATGTCGACTCTGGTCACGATCTTAGCTTCTTCCTCCTTAGGCAGCAGCTTTTCTTCCGCGCCGTCCGGAGATATCTTCTCCTTAGACTTGGAGAGATTTGACTTGGATGAGCGGAATTCTAGTAAGAAAAATAGGTTTTTAAAATTGAGTGTAGGTATTTAAGGGTAATTATTATCTATAGAGTGTTCTACTTATATTTTTTCTTACTTATTCTAAGGTGTAAACCATCTTAGGAGCGGCACATCTAGGTTTAAGCAATTTTAAGCTTAAACTCTATTTGGTTAAAATTGCTTTTTATGCCTATAATTTTACAGTGTTTTTGCACTTATCACGTAAATGATTGTGTACACATTAAGTAAGACAACAGTTTTACTAGTATGATGAAAAATGATATGCATGGTCTTTCCTTGAGTCATGCTAAATTTTGTTAAAATCAGGTCAGTATTAGGTTAAAATCTGGTAATAATCAGACTGATATTTTTTTGACATATCACTACTGAGTGATATGTCAAGAAGTAACAAACAAGACACGCAAATAATTAGGTATACTTATTAATACTTATAGAGAAAAAAATTGAGGCAGTTTGTAAGTACCAAGTACGCTAGGTTCCAAAATACCGCAATACGACATGACTTTAGTAAATAGTAAATACCAAAGGTGTCGTATTAAACCTACATTTCTTATTTAGTAATATTACAATACTGAAGTAAATAAATAGTTGAAATATAGCCGGTTACACGAAGCTTATAGGAAAATCTTTTTAGAAATAGTTTTCCGACGGCCCTTTACAATTTCTATAGGTAATTAATTCAGTAATTAATTCACAGTAAATGCACGACTGTAATCTCTCTTCTTACACTTACCTACAGGATAAAAACTAAACTCTTTCAATTAGTTTTTAGTAACTAGTTATTTAAGTCTCAAACTATCGTTTTACGCAATAGGTATTCCACAGCTCAAAAGTTTCACTTTTATCCGCACTAAAAAACAGTCAAAACCACCAATTCCATTTAACAAGTCCATGAAAATCACTCGAAATTTAAATCACACAGCTACAGTTACGTCACAGACGCTCATGCTCCAAGCAGCCACGTTTTCGTACTAACGATCCAGCTCACCGTACCGTATAACGGTGCCTATTAAATTCTGGAATACATACTGTCTATTCTTGGATCCCCTGTCCTTGTCGCGCTATTACTGTCAAGCTGTCAATATACTAAAGCGTATTAATCCCCACGTGGTTGGAAACAATACACTCAAGACTATTATGCGAACCCTTTTTGATATAAAGGTCAAGTAACCGGCCGACCCCTCGAGAAGGGTGTGTCGACAAAGATTGTTATAGAAATTGGTACCTGGTAATGGGCAACGGTGTTTGAGGGCTTGGTAACAAAATAAACAACCAGTAGAGAAGTGAACGGAACTTTTTGCTTGCACACGCACTCTACTAAAAAGTTATTATAGAATACGCACTTGAGACTATCAAATTATTTCGAACGCTTAAATTTCTCAAAGGATTATATGAAGCAAACATTGGTTTCGATGAGATTATTTTGTAAAAAACACTTCAGAGAAAAATGCTCAATCAGTTCAAAACTCTTACAAAGAAAGTATTAGGTATATTAGCACTCACTTTCTCAAAAGCTCCGCACGATGTTTGTAACTCCAATGTCAAGAATCGACTGCGATCACGAAAGCGGGACTTAATATATCAATGGAATGCGTAAAAACAAAAAGAGTTTTCTTTTTAAATGAAATAACAACGCAATACACGTTCCAAGATAATTCGACGATTCCCGAAAGTCAGCGGGCGCTGCAAGATATTTTTTGTGCGAGAACCTGATTTATAAGAATCGCAGAAGTCATTGCATACATCATACGTACACAATGTGGCACAACCACATCTGCAAGCGCAGCCTTGTGCAGTTGAAAAACAATACTTACGAACTACTTGCAGCAAAAATGTGCATTTAATTTATTTGGGAATACGAATCAGTGGACGAAGACCTTTTCATTCCCATTAGTTTATTTCATTGTTTTAATAACTTAGTTTCATTCGTCGTTTAACGAATTTCCGGATTTATTTATTAGACCTAAGCTAGGCTGGCGTAAGACCAAACTCAAGAGTGAGTTAGTAACATAGTATTATCAAAGGTAATATTAAAACCAGATTGCTAACCATAACCTTGGTCGACCCTAGTACAGATTTGCAAACCACGCGTTAAACTGACAGTTTCTAATGAGACGTTAACACTACTCTTAGCCCTTCCTAAGAAGTAAAAGCGAGCAGGTGCATTAAAAAAGGAACGCTTTTATGAAAAAAAAACTCACGTCAAGTCAGGCACTTCGGTAATCCGTTGGGAAGACCACTACAGCACTGGCAAGCAAACTAGGTCAGCGAAGAGCCGTCTTACTCAGCTAATGAAATAATAGTTTTGACGTAAGTCGACGACCTTATCAGTGGCTAACGAGCCTACTACATCATTAAACTAATTACTAGAGTTCGAAAAGTGTCAAAATTGGAACGTAATATTCGACCATAAATATTTAAAAAAAAAACTGTCTCCAATTACTTTTTAATGTAAAAAAATCTGTGCCGTGTGGTTTCTGGCCTAAGAGTGCCGTGTGGTTTCTGGCCTAAGAATAGAACCACCCCTACTCGTCCCGCGGGTGTCGTAAGAAGCGAGGAAAGATCCGGAGGATGGGCAGCAGCATCCTTCTGTGTAACAGTAATCATCTGCTACTGCGATCACCAACCCGCTTGCCCAGCGTGGCGATTATGGGCAAATACCTCCAATGAGTGCACATTAGTGGCGCGCATTGGGAGAGGCCTATGTTCAGCAGTGGACTAATACAGGCTGACAATGATGATGATGATGAATTACATGTCAAAGAAATGAAGTTTTAAAACTTGCTTACCGTGTAGATGCTTTTGCTCGCGATATTTGATTGATCTAGGTTGAAATTATAACATTGACGCAAAAACGAATTATTCATTACGTACTAGACACAACACAAAATGGTTTCAGTAGTTCAAATGTTTAGCATAATCGTAACTAATAGAAAACTACGATTTCATTATGTTTGTTTAGATTATGTTTGTATCTTAAAAGCACTTGTTATTTCGAAAACTCGAAGAACAAAATATTAAATTTAGTTTCATGGACTGAGATACCTCACGAGAGTCGAGGGGTCTTGCGTTTAATGGTACAGGATGTAGATAATTTTGGCCTTAATAGCTTGCAACTCGAAAACAAACAGACAGTTTGATGCAGGCTGAATTAAAAGCATGGTAAAATGCTCAAATGGGAAGGCTAAGAAAAAAACAATACTTATTTTTCAATATTTGTAACGGTCCGTAGGTTGATGATCCGGTTTCATTAATAATAATTATATAGTCGTACCACAGAACCCAAGTACCTATTAAACTAGTTTAGTTAATTTATTTCAAGTTATGCTTGAGTACCGAGTACTCGAGTAAGAGTCTGTAACACGGGTCGTATTACAGAATCTAGAGGACCTGTCAACCATATTGTAATAGGTACATCACCTAAGCTAGCGCTCAATAAATTCCTATCAGGCTTCATCTAATGAATTGATCACAGAGTAATTTCCTCTCGAAATAATTAGTCCCTATTGTCAACAGAGGACTGGAGATCTTATCTCGTGAACTGCTGGGCAGCCTAGTTTTAGATTTATCCTGGCTGGCGCCCAACTATGCTGAGGCCAATCTCTAATCTAAAAGTAAATTTTATAATCAACAATTTAAAGATAAAGATAAGAAATTTGGTGTTTATTTACCTAAACCTAAAACTGTGGTTTATCTATGTTTTTGATATACCCGACTTTAAAAAAAGTTTTATCAACTACAGTACTATCGCGGTCACGAACGGTGCACCACTTTGCGATCAAAATGCTTTGAACGATGCTACGTGCGTAGGGGCGGGGCTGGCGCTACGTTTGGACGCCGGGTGCAAGCGATTTCTTAAACCTTAAGAGTGGTGCACTGGATTTGTCCACGATAGTACGTGTAAATGCAAACATACTCGGCCGGGCTGAAGGACGGAAGAAAGGCGGAAAGACTTGAGAGGTCCTATTATGCAAACTTGTGCTAAAAACGCGGAAGGCACGACAAAGGCAGTTTTCGTGCTAACCAACTTAGCGATTTACTTAGTTAATTAGCTTACTTAAAACTTAGATTTCTACGCTAAACATAAACACTTATGATATAATACGAATTAGCGTTAATTTTGGGAAATAAATCTATTTATCGTAAACAAAACTCATGCTCTAGCTTCTACCCGCGACTTTGCCTGCGTGGTATGTTAATAAATTGTACCAGCCTATGTGTTATTCTGATGTAAGTACCTAATTACCTATAAGCTATATTACTTTAAAGTTTCATCAAAATCCGTTCAGTAGTTTTTACGTGAAAGAGTAACAAACATCCATCTATCCTCACAAACTTTCACATTATAATACTAGTAGGATAAAACTACTATAATCTAAGTTTTTTTTTAGGTTTAGTACACACGGCTACAAATCAAGCTATATAAAACCAGTAGGTACTGACCTCGCATTGTATGGGCTCTTCGTACAACAAGATGTCAGCATATACTGGAAATGTATAGCTTGTTGTGCAGCCGTGTGTACCTTATTTCAGCACTACTGAGTCTGGACCTTCTCTAGAAGTTTTTTAATGGTCAATAATCCATTTGTTATTGAACATCAATCGTGTAACAGAGAACAATACTCCATTTAACAGTAATTTGCACTAGAAATTAAATCGCTAATATTATGCTTTCAGTCTAGGACGGGCTGTGGTGGGAGACAGCAGAGATGGCCGTAAACTTAAAAAATAGGTAGGTATAATCTGCACGTAGTGACAATGTTTTAAATCATATTAAATTTCATTAATTGACACTTAGCAGACCATTTTCTTAAGGTATCTCTTTACTGCCAAGTTTATTTTATCTTAACATAAAATATGAATATGACAAGTCAACAGTGTTCATTTTGGAACACCAATGTTTCTTGGAATGTGATGTTTCAAGAAATGTGCTCGTGTACACTCACCTTTAAGTTAATTATTCACAACTAAATATCAAAACACTGAAATTAAAAATAAATTTAAAACTTATCTAAAAGACCAATGGGCCACATTGTATGGCAATGCTAAGATGTTGAGCTAGGTAGTGTGCGTTAGGACCACGGGTGTACATCACAGAATTGAGCTGCTTTCCTACAGGAAGGTGGTACCTGCAGTGTAGTGTGTAGGAAAGCAGCTTAATTCTGTGATGTACACTATTGTACACCCGTGGTCCTAACGCACACAGCTCGTTTCGTAATCGTACTGGTGAAGGATGAATACATCTGATGCCCGAACTAGGTAGGTATAACTCAGCCTTCTATGTTTTTCATAAAGGTGTCATGACGTATCAAGTGTCTTATCATCTTTTAGGCAAAATTGAGGGAAGGAGAGGAAGAGGTAGACCAAAGAGAACATATTTGGAACAAATTAAGAAAAAAGTGAATGTCATATCGTATCACGAAATCAAAGAATTGGCTAAGGATAGAGAAACGTGGAGGAAGCTCCACAGACAAGAGCAAAGCTCTTAAATAAATAAAAAAATAAGCCAGCATTTTTTAAAATTATTATAAGTACCTATTATTGAATCAGTTTCATTCAATACTGGCAATCCGGTTTATCCTCCTAGAATTTGTACAGGAAAAAGCAATAATACTACTTTCCTGTTTCACTTAGTAATAAAATTAAACCAGGAAAACAGTTAATAAATATTTATTATAAAATTATTTAAGTTCACAATAAGTTACTATTAGAAAAATATTAATTGAATCATGTTTTATTGAATCATAGTCATTCTTATAAAAGCGTACTCTTCCCTAGAGTCCTTGACCCCTAGAATGAGATTGCAAAGTATGTGATACTCACAATTTTAGTGAGACATAAAATACTTGCTTCAATTTTACTGCCCCGAAAGGATAGAGACAGATACAGTGAGCGCAAACTTACTCGGCTGAAGTTAAGTTCTCGGATTGTTCACGCAATATGCGTATTTGATCTCTTTTGTCCTCACTAGCAACATTACAAAGAGAAATAATTATCAACTACAGTAGACGCAGGTCTCCTATTGGTTTTCGCAATATGCGTATTCATCTCTAGCTCAGGTACAACCATCCTGCTTCTTGTCACCATTTAGTCCCTAAAATGTGTTCTCCAATGCTGTTTGTGACTAATTTCAGTCCGGCCAAGTAAATTTGCACTTACTATAAATTACATCACTAATATTGACAGGTTTCGCATAGTTTGCAAACTCATTTAGGGGTACTGACCAGTATAACTGTAATAAATTGAGAAAGAAAATTAAATACAATGTTCACGTTTCTTTCAAGCTATCCAAAAATTGTTGAAACAATTGGTTCCTTTCTCTTTGAATGCTGTTTGATTCTTGTACTATATTTATTAGTCTATCTAATTTGTCTTCTACTGTTTTCTGTCTATTTCGCATTTCCAAAGTAATTTTTCTGAAGTCCGTGTAGCGTCTTTTGTTTAATTTTCTTTTAGACTCTTCACTTTGCCCGTTTGACGTTTCCCCATTTTCATGTACATCTGGTTCATAGGTCGAAGGCTCAGCAATGGACAATAAAGCTTTGGTTACACTTTCTGAACCTACATCTTGTATTCTCTGCTGTATCTCAGGCTGATATTCTCCATTGACATTATAAATCTGTTCAAAAACTCCAAAATAAGGCCATTTTACTACAACAATTTCATTCCTATTCCTTTTTTTAAGTAATCTGATGTAAGTTTGTTTCAAATTGCGAAATTTCTTATCACAGCAATCTGGACCTTTGCCGACAGCATTAGCAATGTCAATCCAAACATTCTTTTTCTTAACTTTTGGACTTCGAAACTTATCAACATTCTGTAGATACAGATTTAGTAATGTTTTGATACTAGCATGCTCCCAATGGTCATCTGCTTCATCCCCTGGATCAGTTTCCATTATTTCATTTTGGTTTAATTGCATAAAAACTTCTTCAGTCTCCAAATACTCAACAGGTTCAGCTGAAATCAAGAAATGTGGTCATAGCCATCTCTTCAACTAACAAGTACTGATTAATAGCTGTTCAATCTTAGAGATCAATTGATACCAATTTATAACAAGCAGGGTTCATACAGTATCCTGAGCAATTGAATTGAATTTGCAGGAAGTTTCTTATCAATAAAAGATGGCTTTAGTATCCTGCTGTTAGAGATCAATGATAAAGTAAAAATAAAATTGTTTACCACTCATTTGCTGGATTTCTTCTTCAGACGTTTTGATAGGACGATAATATTGTAATTTATTTAAACTTTGGTAAAACGCAAACAAACTTTATCCTCAATTCCTCACTATCTCGTATTATTCAGCGCACAAGAACAAAATGGCGCTGACTGCCGCGGTGAAGCGCTTTATAACCCGACCAAATGAAAATGTCACCTCCGTTCCTCCGTTCGTCGTAAGTAGGTCATTCAGTATTGATTAATTAATTATGGACATCAAGTAGACGAATTCAAATCAAGATAATGAACTTCGATCAACAATAGTGGTATTATTGAAAAAACAAAACACCTGTGAAATAAATTTTATCAAAAAATACTTATTTAAAATTTTATAAAACGTGAAAGATTAGCAATAAGGTCATTTAACATTATATTAATTATAAATAATACTTAGAAAAAAATTGGCGATTACTAAATCTACATTATTCATTTCCTACACCTAGCCACACATAGTGGTTCAAGTTATAATTTTCATGTTTTTTTTAGCGCTTAATATCGAAAATATTTATTAAACGCTGAATAGTATATTTAATGATAATGATAAAAAAATAATAATAATGTACCTAAATAAAATACAACATAGTTCTCATTTAGGAAAAAAAATCACTAAAATGAAAAAAAATTGAAACATTCGAAAGTGATTTCATCTTTTGTCGGATTGCATCAGTGCTTTTGACGTTTGCTGTCGTGCGTCGACCTCGTTCGGTTTGCTTTTCATTGATAACGTCATGGATTCGTAAAATTTATAACCGCCCTATCAGAGACTTTAAATTCAAGGCTTCTCATTTGCATACAAATACAAACGGCTTGCAAGATCTTGACTAACGTGACGACACAATGAGACGATATTACGATACTTTGTTGTGAATGGTACGTAATACAAAGCAACGTAAAATAATTTGAGTACAGTCAATGATTAAGAAATAACATTTTAGTACAAATAAATTACCTGTATCCGTCTCAGGGATAGGTTTATATGAAGAGACGTGATCGTCTTCTTTCACTTGCCCTCCATCTATGGAGAGATGATTTTTCCGTGGCTCCGACATGATGAATTAGGGACTGGCTCAACCGGTTCTCAAATCGAGAGAGAAAGTAGGCCCTTTCCCTTCAAATTATTAAATCTTTCAATTATCTCTCACAATCAATACACTCAAGCAGACTTGAGCCAGCTGTCGACAAAAGTGGTCAAGTGCGAATGCGAATGTGTCAATGTGCTGTCAAACAACTGTCACGTGATCCAATCACTCACTGACAGTGACAGTCGACAGAAAACTAGAAAGATACAAAATGGACACAAATTACCGAGACTCTGTTGCCTTAAATAAAAATTGAATTGGATGAAAGAATAAATCCATCTCTCAACGCAACAATCACTAAATATTCTAAAACGTAATCGAAGTTTGAATTAGGATTAGAGTTGCCAAACTTCCGATTAAATCTCTTGACACTATCGTGAAAACTAGAAAATAGTAAGAATATCGATAGACTTATCATTAGAATAAAGCACTTTTCATCCCATATTACTCACTAACATAATGCTATTGAATTTTCGTTAATTAACGAAACTACTAGAATGAATGATTGTAATGAAAGTTTAATCTCGTCGTTAGTAACTTGAAAATCCAATTTCAGTTTATCACTGCAGAATTGAGTTGGCAACCCTAGATTCTAAAATCGTAAAGCAAAAATTTTGCCTGAAGTTATAAAAAAGGTTAATAATGAAAATTACAATTAGGATCTCCTGCTGGCATAATATTATGCATAATGTTCCGGAAAAACAATTTTCTGAGAATTTAAATAAATCTCACAGACCACAGACTACGCATGGTCATTTGGTTACACTGAAAGAAAAGTAGTCTGTCTCTGTCAATATGTCATGTTGTTGTGTCAAGACAAATGTCTTCTCAAATATAACATTTTTAGCGATGCAAATAATAAGAAAAACTAAACAAAATTGGTACTAAATCAACAGTAAAATGATTAGAATTCGCAAAATCCTAATCATTATGGACAAGTTTTACTTGTGACATGAAGTACGATTTAGTTCAATACCTTTTTTATTAATGAATTGAGTTGTTGTTATATAAGTTAAAATATTTAAGATTAGATTAATGAGGAGGTTATTATTTGTGTCATAATGTGCACAATACCACCTCCTCCGCCGCCACCTATGCTGCCTGTTATCAATTCTTCTTCAAAGATGGTGAAAAACGACGATAACAACAAGCTAAGCTTCAGTCCGGATATTTGTACGTGGGCAATTGAACACCACCCTGAATTAAGAGAGGCCTGCTTTAAGTACAGAATCTGTTGTGATAAAGGACCTTATAAGTACACATATAAATATTTTCCATCCATAATGCAAGTCGGTCCAACTTGTGGTTTGGTTGCATTGTCCATGTTAGTTAATGGAGAAGCATCACCTGATGAATTGCTTTATATTGCGAAATTAGAAGGATTTACAAACAATGGAGAGATGTTCAGTTGTAAACAAATGGTCAAACTGGCTGAAGACGCTCACTGTATTGCCAAGAGAAAGAATTTAAGCTGTAGCTTGCAACAAGGAGGCCTATTTAGCTCTGAGACTATTGAAAGACTTTTAAATGGTGCTGTATTATTAGTTCCGTATCCTTTTTAAGTATTTAAAGATTTAATTAATCATTTAACTTATCCAACAATAACAACAAAACACAATTAAAACTAAATTGTTATTGGATGCCAGTGTCCTTTCACACATTTCTAAATTAAATAACTCAATTAATACATTACCTAAATATCTATCACTTTCTGAAGATGGAGCTTCAAAATAATAAATAGCCACTTTATTATTGTTTCAGAAAAGTTTTAACAAGAATTACCGTAACACAGCAATACATTGTATCTAAAAAGCTAACAGTTTTCAGGACGTTGGTCTGGTCATTGTCATTGGACATTGGTCAGGAAATCTTAAATATCTCTTCAAATTTATTACAATATTTTTTATTAGCATTCATGCATGGAATGCAAAAATTTTGTAGAATGATATGGTCTTTTGTGAGCATGATTTGAACTTGCGTTCCACTAGTTAAAGTCAGCAGTCTCTGCCACTAAGCTATTATTAAAACTGCCCCTGCTATCGACACACTCTTCTACATTCAATAATCTCTGAGGGTAGTTTCATCCACCCCTTGTACGAAAATATGTTACTGAGCCAAAAGATATTGTCATAAAAAAATGCAGCAACTAAACCATAAGCTGTGTTTTGGCTAAACACTATTCTTGATGATGCAATTTTTTAAACAAATCTGAGCTTTATTTCATTATGGATACAGTGTGTATCATCGTCTAAATCTGGCAGTTATTTAATATTTAATTAAAAATTTAATATGCTATCCTTCAACACCATATGCAAAAAACTAATTTATTTATTGCACAGAATCACCATAAAATAATGTAGGTATCTAAAGATACCGTGTATTATCAAGGCACAGCAGAGTAACAACAATTCTTCATATCTTTTTAGCTTTATAAATCTTTTCAGCCACAATTATTCACCTTAACCCTCTCATCAGTTATGACGCCGACTGCAACCACTCGCCTTGCTTAAGGAACGGTCATACTGCTCATTGGGCCTTAGTCTGCGGGGTAATTGTAGTTAAGAACCCCGGTAAACATTATGATAGTGATTTTAAAAATATCTATGTGCTCTGCAAACATGGTAAGTCCAAATATCTAGCCATCTGGAGCCTCTTTGAGCTTGCACAGAGTAACGATAATCTACAGGAGTTCTCCCCAAAGAAAGGAGCAGATGGGCTAACTTATGTTCTTCCTGAAGGGGGTATAGGGGGGAAAAATGGGTTAAGGAATCAGTATCTTATATTTGAAGGATTTTAATCTGTTGTAATGTTAAGCACAAATGTTGATCCATATCATAATAGAAATTGTACTGAGAACTGTTGATACTCTTATAATAAGTATTTATAGTGATATAAGATGTTTTAAAATTAGAATTGGAACTTATTACAAATAATGGTCTTCACTTTTAGAGGTCAATTCTTCTTACAAAATGTACGTACATTCTAATACTTTTTATTGTTAAGAAAGTACTGTTTATCAATCCAGTCCAATTTACATTTCATACTTTAATTTCCTATTGCTGGGCAAATGCCGTCTCTCACAAATTCACTGAGAGATAATAGGTAATATAAGTAGGATTTAGGTATGGCCTTGTCAACTAAACTAATTCATATGTATGTTTGAATATTATTAATTATGAGGAATGTTGTTTAACACTTGTTTTAAGTGTGTGTTCATCAAATTAACAATCAAAGTAATAATAATTATATATTAGTTATGTACCTAAGGTACAGTGTAATATTTTATTAATTTTTAACGTTGTTGGATGAAATAAATCAATTAAAATAAAAAACAAGTTTGTTTTAATGCAAAATGTTTATTTGTACAATAAATACAAATTATACTTGCAAATTATGATAAAATAATAAATCTCATCACATTACTTAAACATATCATAATGAAATTATATTTTTTATTGACAGTAAGTCAAAATAAATCAACATTAAATCCTCAAGAAACATTCACATTATTGCACAGTCTGTTTTGCATTTTTGCGAAGAATGCATTGAATTGAATTAAATAGTTAATTTTTTATGAAACATAAAATGTAAGATATTTTTGTACTAATTTATTCAACTTAAATGAACTTCCCATTACACTAATAAAAGTGTCTTGCCAAACAGTATGGACAGACAAATTTGTGATGATTAATGTACAAATAATACATACTATATTATATATTCTATGATGATTGTTTCTTAAGCTCATTTGGAAAATAAATAACTTTTAGTGTCATCATCGTAATAAAGAAAAGTGCCAAGTGAATCAATCAGTCAGCAGTAATGAGATCAAAATAATAGTTTTATGGCGAGGTCACATGCATGAGCACGATACATGTTTGAGCCAATATTGGGCACTCCACTGGTCTGTATTGGCTCATTAGCCTCGCCCTTATGATATATTATACATTACAAATTATTAAAAATCTTTAACGTGCTAACTCTGTCACTACTCTGTTAATATAGTTCAAATTCAATCATTCTTATTCACTGAGCGTGGTATTTTAGTCACCATAACAATTTTGTCACTACACCCATCAAACTATGTTGCGACACGTGAAACAGAAAAGTGACAAAATTGTCACAATGTCTACATCTCTAGTAGCCCTTACACAAGTGACAGATTGAGAGATTGGCGGAAGCTGTCGACTATTTAGCCGAAAACAATCAATCTGTAAAATCTGGCAATCTGATACTATAATCTTGTGTGAAGAGGCTGAATATTTGTGGAAAGATTGATGATATTCAATCGAGGATTTTTTATTAGGTGGAATATTTCAAATCAATTAATAATGTCTTTGTCTAATTCATGTTTAAACCAGCTGAGACACATTTTTTAAAATTCATATGGCGCGTATTATACAGATATTATTATATAGGTACTTTCTATCCTCTAATTTTAGCGCAATATCTTCCAATAGGTATCATTACAAACTTCAGAGTTGCACGTCAATTAAAATAACATAATGAATTAAAAACATAATAATGATTAATACTTAATATTAAATGTTAATGTCATTATATGGATTCGTTTGGCTAGGCCATTAACGAATGTTGGGAAACATAATGTTTTACCACATAGCATACATAGCTTGTTTTAATAAAGTTAAGCTTTGTACGGATCGCGCGTTCAGTGTACGCGTAACGCGATTTTAGTAGTACCTACAGTCATACACACAGGGCCGCCACTGCAGGTACAAACAGCGTCATCCAGTACGCGTACTCGACTTAGAGTGTATTTTTCTTACTTTTCTTAAGGTATAAACAATCTTGACACACAATTTTAAAAGTATGTTCAACAACGAAGCCGTGTAAAAAGCCGTGCTTTTTGACAGTTGGGTTTTTTCGAGTAAAATTATCTGTGTATCGAGATTGTGTACATCGATGAACAAGTAAAAAATGGATTGTTCAGTAAGCGCAAACTAACTCGACCGGGCTGAAGTTAGGCTTTTGGATTTGCGCAACATGCGTATTCGCATATCTTCCTCCGCATTAGCTTAGTTGCAAAAAACACACCCCGCCTCTTGTCACCATTTAGTCCCAAAAATGTGTACTACGACGATAAAGTTCGATACGTTCGCAACTAACTTCAGCCCGGTCGGTAAGTTTGCGCTTACTGTACAGAAAATCTGTGTAGGGATAACACGATAATATCATAAAAATCCGCAAACCTGTAACTTAGCGAATTAATTCAACAACGACGTTGTACATTACGTGACGAAAGATGAGGGTATACCGATATTTTATTACAAACAAAAAATAAGTGTTAAATTAGAAATAAAGAAATGAATTCATTTGTATGAAGACATGCACTATGTTCATAAAATAAGCTAAAATAATAATTGAATTATTAAATCAGATAATATTAGCCGTTACATCTTCTTGGTAAATAAAGCTACTGATATATTTTACCAGTAAGATTCTAACATTTATTATATTTGAATTATTTTATTACGGATAAATATGAAACTGTCTACTGCGTATAAGTTGTGTACCGCTTATTTGATGGAATATTAAACGTACGTCAGGAATATTAATGTCGAAATTGGAAACTATTAAAAAAACAATTAAAAATAGCTTCAATTTCGCTTTAGTTTTGGATCGTAAAAGATAACAAGATCCAATAAAAAATCGACAAGACTTTCTATTTATTTTACAATATTACAACATACAAGCGATATGAAATACACAGTAATATTATGATGCTATTTGTCAAAATTTAATTCTAAAATCCATTTATGCAAAGATTTAAAAGCATTATTTTATAATGTAGAAAAGAGGCTAGGATACCTATTGTATGATAAGTTATTACGACATACTACGATGTATAAAAAGCTTGCTATATAGGGTGAAATTCACAGTAAGTATATTAATAGTCTTAGATATTTTAAAAGCAAAATATTTTACGAGGTAGAGAGAGGTCGCAAAGATTTGTGCAATTTTTATTTATAATTTCTCAAAAATAATTCTGGCCACCAGGTCTCGTGCTCTCGTGACCACTGTTTGTGATCGCCCAGTGTCCGTTATACATAGAGAACTAAATATTTTATGCAAAGTAACACAAAAAAAATATTAGAATTAATTTAAAAAATATATATTGTTGATAACACTTGTTTGTTTTGTTATACAACAACCTATAGGTCAATCTCTTAAAATATTTTGCATTGTAAAACTTTATACCTATACTTTTTAATTAATCGTCCGGAATGAAATATTAAATTACGCATGAACGCATAATTAGTGAACTCATACAGTTAAATATTGGGTAAGTACTCGGTAGGTCTCGGTAGGTAGCAAGTTCGAATCCCGCCCGATTTTTTCCTTTACTACAAATGTTTAACTCTTTATATGTATATAGATTAAGTCCGAAAAGTTAAGTCAATTAAATTTTGACAAATAAAACAACGTTACCAAGTTTATTTAAAGTTAATGGCGTTATTTTACAAATTTTATCTTGTTCTGACATGTTCCATGTTTTACATAATTACAAATCTATTATTGGAGTTGATCAAGTTTTTACTGAATTCTTAGTATGATTTTCGACCATATTTTTCAAGCTAAACTAAACCTAATGATAGTTAATAGTTTAGTCTAAAACCCACATCAAATCTAATAATATAAAGCTGAAGAGTTTGTATGTTAGTACCCACAAATCTAAGGTATTAACTGATCCGATTTGAATAGCCCGTATTGATTATTACGGGCGCGGAAAATTAAATTCTGACAGTATTTTACAATTTTATGTAATTTATTTTTAATTAATATAAATGGGATTATTACAGCTTTAAAACATTGATTTATCCAATATATTCCATAACAACATTAAAATGTAACTGAACAAAACTGTATTTCTTCAATTTCATTGATACAACAACAACTACATAACTATTTCACATAGAACACCTCAGAACAAGATCTTAATTAGACACGGTTAGATTAAAAATGGTAAACAGTTCTAATTCTATAATAACACGTCTTACACTAGGAGCGTAAATTATAAACGTTTATTATTCAGGAAAGCGTATAAACATTTATTAATACGCCAGCTATTGTCCAATCGTGGTACACGAACTGCTTCGTAACATTGCTTTCCCAATAATATTGATCATAGATCATAATAATTAAAAAAAAGATTCTATAAACAAAAGATATATTATATTTGAAAACCACCACGCTTAAGACCGTGACGGGTGGAAAATGCTCTGTCGCGAGAAGGCCCGGGAGCATCACGATGCTCAGCATTGAGCTATTGACTGGTGGAGGAGGATATTTGAAAATAAATAAATATATATTTTATATTTCATTGTGTATGTTTATATAATTATGGAATAATGCTTTTTATATATTCAGCTCAAATGAGAATCTGATATTAAATCATTCATTTCATTTAAAAAACCACCACTTAACAGCCCGTAAGACAACGCATTAGCATGTTTATATGAGCATATGTTATAAGATATAGTTCATTTTTTAAGACTACTTTGTAATTCAAGACATTTCGATATGTTATACATAAGTTTTACGTAGTTTTATACAAATCTACGATCAAAATATTTGGAATAACTATGTCACTGCAATGGCCTCCGTCTCGTTATTCAGAAAGTCAACGATTAAAAATATCGATTAAGATACGCGATTATGCATGTTTTAGTCACTAACATCGATAAATATTATAGAATATCGAGACGAGAAGCCACACTTCACTTTTATTCGTATCCAAATCGATGAAAACTCGCAATGAAATATAGACCTTGAGTGCAAGGACTAAAGTAGATTATTCCACGCCAGATTTCATCTAAACATTTCGAATTCCTAGCATTCGCCCACAGCCACATATTATCTGAATTACACACATCTATAACTAACTATTACACATAGTATATATAAATTTTTGAGAATATAGTTTAATCCTATGATATCATGAGACAGTCCTTGGCCTGCAGGGTTACTAGCGCCCTCTACTGACTACAGCTACAAAATTAAACTAGCCGAAATAGAAATAACTTCCCAAATTGGCTCGGAATTCAATTTCAAAATTAAGGATTAAAATATCAAAAATTTTGGCTAGGTAGGTAGTACATGAAGTAAGGAAATTGAAGATTTTACAAATACGATGCAATGAAATATATTTGGAAGATTATAGTTTACTGTTATTAGTCTATTTAAAATAAAATAAAATATCGTTAGGTAAAAATCTACATTTCATTGAAAACATCTATAACGTACAAAATTATAAATGTAAACGCCGCTATTAGCTGCACTTATATAAAATTACACAAAATGACTGCAACAACGCGCTTCCATTGCTTACTTTAAAAAAACTGCATTCACGAATCACAGATCAAAAATAAAATCGCGCACACACGAACCAAACCTACGCTGATATGTGCCGACGATACTCGTTCGAAGTTACTACAACCATCCACTGACTCATTCATACCCTATAGCACTTCGCCGAACGTCGCTAACAGAAAAGTTTCACCGACTCTTTTCGGTTTATTCGGCGAGAATTTCGAAGTAAGCTTACATTCGGTAAAGTACTTCACACATTCGAATTCGCACGACTTCTGCAAAACTATTTACCGAAAAACTAACCTAAATTACATACATATATTGGAAATGTCACGAACCATTATTTCTCGATATATACTGAGTACATGGATAACAACTACATTATATATTAAATACGACAACTAATTAATGAATGACTATGACGATATAGTTAACGCGTTTGAGCCTTTATTATGTAGCTTGAACTGTAATAGCATGCGAGTATGGCGAACTACGCTAAATACGCTAAATGAATACATATACAACTTTATTTTATAAATCCAAGATACATAAAAAGGAGTTTACTACGCAATAATCATGGCAGCTCGACGGCTTAATAATAAATAACGTAAAATTTTACAATTTATTTGTCTAAGCAAGACAAGTTTAGAGCCTCGTTTCGTAGCAAAGCGTCGACCCGAGCGGTGACGGAGATAGCCGAGCGGTGTCGGAGATACACGAACTAGTTCAAGATGGCCGCCGTGGGGCGTTACGAAGAAGCCAAAGCGAGTAATACCGAAAGACGCGGGGTTTGTCCTAGGTCTCCGGCGGGGCCAGCGGCGCGCCGCACGTCGCCACGGGGAACGTCTTCACGTGCGTCTGCCACTGTGTGGACAGCTGGAAGAACTTGACGCCGTTCAGTTCTGTGCCGTCAATGTAAACTGTGAACAAGAGACTTTGTTATATATGCTCTAATCACCCTTTTTCCCCTACCTTGTACGAATCCTCTTCAAACTACGGAAACCATATCCATAACTACAAGCTCTGAACATTAAAATGTAGGTATTTAACATGCGTTGCCGAACACAAATTTCCATTTTTTTATAAAATGTGTATACGCGCAGCAAAACCAGTGCCCGCCGATGTTTGTTGGCCCTAACAGTCTTCACAACAATATACATAGCTTTTTAGCTTTGGAGAAAATAAACAACAAACGTTTTTGTATTTAAACGTGGATCAGAGTCCACTCATACATGTATCAGTACATTACCTTTGAGCGGCACGTTGTGCGAGCTCTTAGCGGAGCAGATGAGTCGTGCGACTCCGTCCACAGTCTGCGCGCGCCCCACCTCTGCCTCGCCTGTCTTTTCCTTCTTCTTGCCCAGACGCATTACTACAATTATAACACAGGATTAGAACAGGTTAAAGGACTTCTCCGTTGCACTAGAGATAGAAATGGGAGGAGGGAATGTGGGGGGAAATGGGAGGGGTGCGGCTCTAAAGACACATAATATGGTAGTAGTACATACCATATTATGGTAGTAGGGTAGTTGCGGACATAGAGGTTGAAAACTGAAAATTTAAAATTGACTTTTCATACAAACTGACTGGTCACGTGACTCGCTTTTGTATGAGAAGTTACATTTTCATTTTCAGATTTCGACCTATATTCCTTAGGGAAAGTTGTTCAGTTTCATGGACCTTATTACTTTTTAAGATTTAGCAGGTCTTTAGAGCGACAGGGTGTATAATTTTAATTACATTACATGTTACTCTCGTCTGGACCCGGCCTTACACAAAAATGCTTAAAAATAGTGTTTTATGAATGTTGCAGTATACTAACTCTTTTGCTTCTTCTCTTTAGTGAGGTAGGTGATGCAGAGATGTGCGTTTTGTCTTGTGACATGTAGCGCGCGGAACGACGCCTTCACTGTCACCTTGCTGTCTGTGCCGTCCGTTTGACGACTTGGCACCTGAGGGAAATTATATTTTAAGTGCTGGGTAAAGGATTTGAAGCTGTGTTAATTACCATATCTACGGTATACTGGAGGTTATAAAACAGGAAGGAAACCTGGACTTAATAGTCTCAAAATGGCCAACACGTGCTAGCGTGGTAAATTAATGATCGATCATTCTCTGTATGAGAAGAGGCCGTTAAAAGTTACAGGCAGATTTTTTTTAAGTTTATTTATTTAAACTGTGATGATGCAAGACAACATTCAAGAATCAGTTTGAACAACTTGAAAAACTTAGCTAATTTATTATCATTAAGTATAAATATTATTATCTATTTATATAATATATTATTAATTTCTAATTAAAAATGCTGTAGCTATTGATATGTTACCAGCCAGTAATCCAACTGCAGCTCCAAGGGTTCTGTGCGCGTCAACAGAGGCGGCACGGTGAGGTCCGCCAGGTGCGTCGACAGGTGCGCCGCGTGTGGCGCGTGCGACGCCGCGTGTGCGTGTGGCGCGGGAGTGGCGGGCGGGGACGCGCGCGCGGGCGGAGACCCGCCCTCTTCCAACTCCAGTGAGGAAACCCCTCCCTCACTGCAACCTACTCGCACCTCCTGGAATTGTATGATACGATTAGATTAGACATAGCGATTTCCCTCTACAGAATTTTTTATCCAGCAAATTTTTACCCAGCAAATTTTTATCCAGCAAATTTTTACCCAGCAAATTTTTACCCAGCAAATTTTTAAAAACTCAACCGATTTTAATGCGGTTTTTTTAAAATGTTTATTTCTGATACTGATGATATGATATGATACCTATTTCGAACACTCTTGAAGGCTTTATCTTTCTCTTCATATTAATACGTTACATTCCAAGTAGAAAGTATCTACCCTTTTCTCCCAATGCTCCATAACTTACCGCAATGAAGGGCACAAAGGTTTGACTGGAGTCTTCGTCGCCCGACTTCTCTCTGTACGCCACCATCGCCTCACCGATCGGTACGTTGTTTACGGGACCGATACTGTTCAGATATCTGGAAGAAATGTCGGATTTAATAATTTGTGCTAATTAATTTTAAAAACATTCTCTGTTATGTTCTGTTATATTATATGTTCTGCATCTTCCACATTATTTCTACTTTAATCTACCAACAAAAATATTTTACATTATTAAAGCGAGACCTTATAGAAGTTCCGGTAAAGATATCATTATTAACCCATACGTGTAAGGCGTCCCAACAAAAACAACCTGATATATGATAGCCATGGCGTCTCTTGCTAGTCTCAACCTTCAAAGATTCAGACCCATATGACCTAGGGCGGCTAGTTGAAGAGCCTAACTAAATGTTTATACAATGAAACTACAGCTACAAACCTTCCGATGCGTGACGTCATCTCTGCGACGTCGGGCACGCAGCCGTCGGCGGCGCGGTCGCAGATGTTGGCCCACGCGTCGCCCGTGAACAGCGACGCGTAGCCCCCGTCCGACGCCGACAGGTGGCGCGCCACCACACTCGGGCCTGGACCACAAACGAACTGTTAGCTAGCATATTTTGTAATGGACAGCACAAGGATACGTTTTCTATCTTCATTTAAACTCTATCTTACGTTGAGTAGATATGGGAATAAGTATAAATGTCGGAACGGAATTCCAATTCCTTCTCAATAAAAGCGCACTTAATTCACATACTATTTTCAGGTTAGTATTGTCGACGCGCCGCGGAGCTCAAAACCTCTATGGAGATTTTTATTCATTTATATCATAAGATATGACGTTTTTGTTTTGTTCTCTTGTTTATTTTTACAACAAAATTATATTTTCCTTTAAATATTTTAAAGCCTATTTTAATTTGTTCCCTATCGCGAACAAGTATCACATATTTTAGAATAATATCTTTCGTGAGTCATATTAATATATGAAATATTGATACGGCTTTACTCACGTATTGTTTTTGGGGAATGCCCGACTAGTTTCGAACTCTAACGGAGTACATTTTCAAGAGCAAGTGTATACGCGGCGTCGTCGCGGACCTCACCCAGTGAGGTGAGTAAAGCCGTATCAATATTTCAAGTATGACATACTAACCGATAGGTATAATATAGAAGCGCACGGAGGGCGCGTCGTGCGGGCGCCGCGCCGCCAGCTCGGCGTGCGCGCGCAGGGCCGCCCCCGCCGCCACGTCGCCGCCGCACACCGCCAGGCGGATACATGCGCGACGGGTGCTTCTGCAAGTGGAACAATGCCGATACATAATGTATTCTTCACGATCAAAGCCAAAGTGAAGTGATGTAGTATACTGACTGCTTGGGGCGCGAGTACAGCGCGTGCAGCAGCGGGCGCGGGTCGGGCGCGGCGGCGGCCAGCAGCGTGGGCACGCCGAGCGCCTGCAGCGCCTGCGCCGCCGCGCCCGCGCCGCCCGCGCACAGCGCCACGCACTCGGCGCCCGCCTCGTCGCCCAGCAGGCGCGCCACCTGCTCCGCCCACGTGCGCCGCGGCTGCGGGGGGACTCACTTTAATGTCAATACACATATAGCTTCCCGTGCAGTTACATAATCAAGACGTATACCTATAGTCATGTATATTATAATCAAGCAAGTATATTGTCAAGCTAAAAACAGGCTTAGTTACTCTTTGCAAGTGGAATATGGATTTTTTATATTGCACCAGACTTTACCTCTAAGGTCGTGGGACTCTGTGCGGGCAAGTCATGCGCGGAAAGCGGTCGTTCAGCCCCCATTACTAGGGAGTTCTTCTTCCGCGCCACGCTAGTCGCCGGCGTTAAGCTGCCACCGCTAGTCGCACTACGAAACAAACGGGACCGTTTCTCCTCCTACAAAAAATAATAAATAGAAAATAAATCTACAAAATCTAATAAATTATATCTACAAGGCAATTATACAGACAAACTCATGTTCAGAAAGCGAATATTCAGTCTGTAACTGACCGTCAACCTGAAAGCACGTTGTAGTTCAAATAATCTAATAACGCAGATACTGCAAATACTATGCGGTTACTAACCATCACCTTGACCTCATTGGGCGGAGAGCTCGACACTGACGCTCCGGAGACAGGCGCGTCGATGGTTGCGTCACCATCGCTGTTCCCGTCACTGGCTCGCTCGTCGCCCGCTGAGCTTCGTACTGCTTCTGATTCTGACGTCACATGAACTGTTAGAGTCTTGTTGGAATTTGACTTTAGGTATTACAATGTGATATAATCTACCAGTGTCATTTCGCCTCCACTCTTTCGCACCCTTACGGTTTCGCTTGCCATACCTCGATTTGGAGTTATTTTTCTATTATTTACAATTTTAAAAATCGTAGCGCTTACCGCCGCCCCCTTTTGTATGCCGCCCAGGGCAATGGCTCTGCCCCCAACCACATGCTACGCCACTGTAATCTACATCATGTCAACGATAGGAGTAATCAATGACTCAAAATGTATGGAGTTGAATAGGTTACTATAATAATCCCTCAACATTTTTGTTTAACTTCTTTGATGGTTGTAGACTGCATTTTGTTTGGGAATTAAGTTCAGTTTAAATGTGAAGTAATTGATTATTAGTAGTTCTGTACGGTCTATAAAAATCTTCATTAAGTAGATTGAATATTTTTTGGAATAAAATCAAATTTTTAAGTTCATTTATTTTCCTCATTTTTTGAAAGTGTAACTAAATTATTTTTTTATCACTTTCATTTTATTTTTAACTAGCGACCCGCCCCGGCTACGCACGGGTGCAATATACATATAAACCTTCCTGAAGAATCACTCTATCTATTAAAAAAAACCGCATCAAAATCCGTTGCGTAGTTTTAAAGATCTAAGCATACATAACTTTTTCATAGTTTAATAAAGAATATTCTTCTGAAAAGGAAACATTTGAAAATGTATTTTAAGTTAGAGAGTTACAATAAATTCATCAAACCATGCAACGTGCTACTTGAGTAGCGAAGTGAAGATGAAAGCAATGAAGTGATAAATAACAAAATAACAGACAGAAGCTTACTAAAACTAGATTTGAAAGAGATTGTGAAAAAAAAACTTAATTAAGAAGTTTAGAAAATAAAAAACAGTTTAGTAGTAATTTAGATTACAGATTTAGAATATTGTTTGGTCCTTCAATAGTAATTGAATTAATCATAGTCAGTAATGTTTAATAATACGATCAATGCTACAAGTAAGTTGATAAACCCCGTCCATTAAAGGAATATTTAAATATAAGCTTTTTACTAAGTACTTTCATGTAAATATATTCTCTAATATATTTAGAAACATTATTTCTGACAAAAATAATAGTATGATGTTAATCTACATATTTAGTTTAGATTTTTTCTTAATACATTTCCAACTGTAGAGCGGACTGCGCACGCATGCCGCTCCGCAGCAAGTAACACTTAAGGGTGACTTGCCGTCACGCAGCAATCGACACTAAGGGGAAATACTGTTCATATATTTTTTTTTGTTCCTGACGGTACAATATCTATTTGTAAGCTCGGAGGTATACATTTATTAGAAATTAGTATATCAAATACTCGAATTACGATATACAAGAAAGGGGTAGGAATTTTGAAAGTTTATTTTAAAAAAAATAGTTCTTTTTATTAAGTTATGTTCACTATCTCGATCAACTATGAATTAACCTAATTTACAATTTTCACCGAATCTGGACTAATAAATATTTGACGATGTAATTCATAACTTAAGTAACATTTAGGTACTTGATGGTAGAAAAATTTAATTTAAATTATTATGTGCAGTAAATTTTTGTACGGGTTTTCTGTTAAATTGTTGATTTCGTGGATTGATGTTGATCGTAAAAAAACACTACAAAAATACTGTGTCCCGCGAAATTTGTAAATTCATCTTTAAATAAGCCTACCAACAGAACGAATGGTTAGTTTATTGGTAAGTTAATTTTTAATCTTTAAAAGTAATAATAATGAGTGTATCGATATTAACCCTCAGCCTAGCAGTGCATACATGGTACATACCTGTGAGCGGCATGGTGCTGACGTATCGCTCGCGCACGGCGTTGAGATCGGCGGCCGTGGCGACGCTGGAGTGCCGCACCACTGCGCATGCACCGCCTTCATGTCACACACCGTGCAACGTGGAATACCGCCACCAATTTAGTTTTAGAAACTTGGTAGTTTTTGGTAGAAAATGGGAGTTTATGGTAATTTTTGGTAAGTTCTGACTACAGCTTGTACTTGATACAAGGTGACGATTTTTTGATGTCATGTGTATCGGTTTAATTCACTGTATGTTTTGACAAAGCAATGCCTATGGTATTGTTATTAACTCGATTGAAAAAACTTGTCAGTAATTTCTGAGACTAACTGTATTCAAAAAATGATTCGGACTTGACGTAAAAAAGTGAATATAGACCTCTCTTACCCAAATTTGTGGCACGGTCTATAGTATTCCACATCACACTTACTAATCTAATGCACACAGCGTTACAAAACAAAACATAAATATGTCTCAATGTATGTATGTTGTACTTCATTAAAATGTAAGCAAATCAAAAGTTAAGCGATCACACATTGCACATTCGATGAATGCTCAGGCAATTATTCAATTAATACTGTTACTGATTATTACCATACACTATTAAAATTCGTGTTATAATGTTTTACTAAAATGTGTAGGCAGCTCCTGGTCTAACCATTGAAGATTTATTGACAGTTACATCTCGTGAACATTCAAGAATTAATTTTGTATTCTATTCTCAAAATAAGGTAAAAGTTGGATATGAAATAAAAAACGATTTAAAAATTGTCTTTTATTGAAAAAGAAAATAAAACAAATTAAATTTACAAAATACATTATCACAAAAAACTTAATTTATCAAAGAAATAACAATCTTCCAAAATTAGACCAAGAGCTATGCAACATTAATTTAACAATATTGTTGACAATGCATTTTTGTTGAATACATACCGTTGGAATGCCTGTGGTGCTCCTGGTTGGCGAGACTCCTGGAACTGCTAAAGAATGGCCGTAGCGAAGGTTTGGGGGTGGAGCCGATGCTGATGGTATCCATCTGATCTGGACCCGAGTCTTCGCCCTCGCCGCATGATAAAGATTCTAGTTCCTGAAATAATTGGATTAACATTTAGAAATTCTGACACGTTGCTGCAACACAAAAGGTAACGTGTAACCTAACACACTGAACCTAACTTTACCTAACCACCAAAACGTTGTATTTACTACAATCACGAAATGAGCAAAATAAAGAATATTATATTTTCAATGGTGTGTAAAAGGCAGTATTTTTATGTTAACCATTAGGCACTTATGAATGGTCATAATTCTAATATAAGAGAGATTTTAGACTTTGAAACCGGTTTAATCACTACAAAAAATTGCCTGCAAGTCCATGTAACTCTCACCTGGAACAGTTCATCGATGTCATGTTGCGCGTGATGCGTGTCCCGTGTAGCACCGCGCTCCGATAGCTCCTCAGGCACTCGGAACCGCCGCAGCAACGCCGCGAACTTCTGCTTCAAGTTGCGTTGCTGTAACATGTTGCATGAGAATTTAGTGGACGAGGTATTTAAACTATTTTTATATTATTTACTCAACTTCACTAAATATTTTATGCGTGTTGACAACTTTAGGTGTGTGCATATACAAATCCTATACTTTAAAAAATAGTACCTACCTACAGTGACTGACTGACAGATAACACACAGCCTAAACTGTTCCTAGAGACTTGAAAATTGGGTGAAATATTCCTTGAGTACTCTAGACTGAGTCTAAAGGTGCACTAAAGGTAGGGTTTTCGGGAATTCCACTCCTAAACAAGTAAAAAATGGGATAAAAAATTCACGCGGGCAGTGTTGCAGTCAGTTTAGATAAACCAGCTAAATAAGTGATACAACAAGGGGACAAATATTACATTATTATTGGAATCCTGTTATTTAAAAAAAACCTACTTTTGGGACCTAACCTATTACGGAGCGTTCTTAGCTAAAAATAAAAAAAACATAGTTTTTTTTTGTATTGGGGGATTTAAAAACCTACCACTGTTTTGATGAGAATTTTTATCTCCCTTCCACCCAATAAAGATCCCAGTACACCTGCACGAACAACACAAGGCAACACAAATCTGACATCTATTAATGCATCACCAACCTCGAGTAGATAGTAACTGAGATAAGTAACTGCAAAAATCACATCCAAAAATAGAAACAAAATCCCTACATTTCTTATCAACACCTAAACTTATTTCCCGAAAACAAAAAATAAATAAAGACACACACAAAACAGAAAAAAACAGCACAATTTTCTTTACAAAACGTTTCGTAACACACAAACAAACACAGGAACACACCCCAGCACATAAACATATAGTTCTCACCTCCATGGACATTCCAAAACTAAACACTATATTTGTGTAAAAAAACTAATCTAATCTAAAGTGATAAGCTGCCAGTATGACAAGATGTTTACACAGTATAATAATCATCATACAGTATGGTAACAAAGAACAAACGCTCGAAAACGGCACACTCAGGCAAACGCGTAATATTGCGTAACGGCGAGACTCCTAAGCGGACGAGACGCGTGGTTGCGCATGTTTGTGTGAGTGTGCCGTTTTCGAGCGTTTGTACGTAGTTACCATACTGTATGATTATTATACTGTGATGTTTACATGGAACATGATAAATGATGATACGAGTACGTCGTCGATTGTAAAATGAGAAGATTAATTGTTAAGGAGATTGTTTTTCTTTATGGAGCTAGTTTTTTAAAACCTTTACTTTAAATAGGGGTTAAACTTGTAATGGAACAGTAATGAAATGATATTTCACTCAGTCTATCACAGGTTAAGATGCATTTTCACTGAAGCGGAGTCTTTTAAATCATAACCCCATAAGACTAGGATTTTCTCTGTATCGTGGGTGCAGTTACGTATTTTTTTATTTGCTTTATTATATGCTATTTTTGTTCGTTCCGCTTCAGTGCAAATTGCAGCCTTATTTTAGACAAAGATCTGAACCGTACAGTAGCAGGTGACACTTGTCTTAGCCAGAAATAGTGGACGACTCCTTGCATCTAAGATTGCAGATCATTTATGTACAGTCGGCAACGGAGTTAAGTTGGCACGCACGCTAGCTAAGGTCGTAATTTTTTTAAGATGTTATTAATATAATTTCATTTTATTTTATTTTCTGAAAAGGTATGACTGAAAACGAAACAATTTTGCACAAACACATGCAAACGTCTATAAATAACATCATCCCAAACTAGCGGCCCTGCCAACCTAACTCCTTTGCCGACTGTACTAATACTAATTAATATGTACATTGTCCCTACTAACAAATACAGTTTATTTTACAATGAATTTCTAAAGAAAACTAGGAGACAGAGTGCTTACTTTACACTAGTACTATAGTGAGTTAAAGTACATACAATAGCTAGAAAACATAACAATCACAAATAACAGGAACTACATATGGCATGCTATTCTCAACAGAAACTACATGATGTATGAGAATAGAAAGTTTTAAACCTTATTACGTAGTTTTTAAGATTCATTTTGAATAATATTTTTTCTTGGAAATTGTATTTGCAATAGCTATTATTGCTTGATCTTTATTGCCACCTTAAAGATCCAAATAATTAGAAACCATGGAATTCACAAAAGAAGAAAAACCAGTCTTATGAAATTTGATACTGGCTGTAAATAAATCCCTATCCGACCCGTGATGTAGGTACAGCTTGGCAAAAAAGAGTCTGAGGCGGTGTCAGCTTGAACTAAAAATAAAAATCTTAAATGTTCCGTTTGTGAGTACTAAAACAACGTAAAAGAGAATCATTTGATTATATTTGATGACAGAAAATTCGTCATAGAAATATTAACTTGTAACTTTGAGTTTTATTATGTGTACTCCGCTAGTGGCGCCCTCAATTTTTGCAGACTCTTTTTGCCAAACTGTAATGGGTTTTTTATTTGCATATAATTAATATTCAGTGAATTACGGTTGAATTTCGAATACTCTGGACGACAATTGTAAGTGAATACTGTATTTGGTTAAAACTTGTATTCTCATACACTTGTATACTAAGCGTGCGATCGCAGCGCTCACCGCGAGCTTCCCGCGGCTGCCCTTGCGTTTCGCTGCCGCGGTCTCTAGCTCACTGTCGCTGTCCCTGTCCCTGTCGTTGGCCTTAGAGTGCATATAGCTCTGTCTGTTTCGCTCGCGCTCCATGAAGTTCAAGTCGCGAGAACGGGACAACTGCGTGCAATGCAACGCCTATTACGCAAAGCTTATCAAAGCCGTAGTTCTGCTACTTAAGTATAATAAGCTATAATAAATAAAACATAAATTATTCCAGTCTTCTCTGTTGGTTGATAAATGATCTCCCTGAAGCAAAGCGTATTTTCAAACCATGCATTGTATAATTTTAAAGAAATATTTAAAAATAAAAAATACATTTTGCCCAAATTGTTCCATCAATGAGCAAATGTAGTTTGTATTTTATGACAAAAAACTAATACCTATTATAAAAAGTATAAATTTAATCAACAATTAATTTGTTGTCTATTTTGTAAAGAATTAAGATTGTACTTAAACTTTTACAAATTTATCCCAAATAATTATTATAAAGATACACTAGATTTTTTCCTAACATTTTAGTTTGTATAAAAAACCTGATTCTACTAATATTGTATATCTATGTATAATAATAATAATTTAAAAATATTATTACAGGGATGACAAACCTACAATAGGTAAATAAATATTTTAAAACTATAGCAAAATGAAGATTGTTTTCAAATTGCTTTATTGCAAATACGATAACAAGTTTTTTTTTAAAATTTTGCTTTGTTTCTAACACTTAGGACGCCAGACAGCAGACAGTATGCTAATTATATTGTTTTAGGGGCACTATTTGGGGGTCAAATGGCGTTTAAATTCTTATTAAACTTTTACGTCAACCCAAAAAATGCGATAGTGTCTTATGCTGTAAGGTTGACCATCCCTGTTTATATTTGAATATATTCTTAAAAAACAAATAAAATAAAATAGTCATAGAATAAAATAAAATATATCTATATTAAACAACAAAATAGGTATAATTGTTTACCTTAGTATATGAGAGATCAGTTTTGTTGAAGGCTAGCTGTCGATGCGCGCGCCGCCTGGCGGGCGCTCCGTACGTCATCTCTTCTGCTTCCTCTACCGAACTGAATTCGCCTTCTTCTTCTTCGTCTGAGTAACCACGTTCTGTGAAAAAAAGGTTTTGTTATAATAAATACAGTTTTAGACTAGGCAAGATTTTAATAATTCCTTACGTCACAGAAATTTCTGAATTAGGTAAGTATAATATATTTCAAATAATATTTCTACTATCTCAGCTAATTACAACGGTAGAGCAAGTTAGGTTTTCGTAATAGGTAAAAAGTAGCATATAACGCCCTTTTTTTTGTGGCCGGGGGAATAAAAAATGCCTTTCGCATACCGCACATCTGAGGACGTAAGGTTATGTGGGGCTCGCACCCACTAAAAACGTCTCCCTAAACTAAACTGTTCCTCGCACTGTATCGGACGGGGCCGGGTACCGCAAACGCGCCTCGGCGTAGATAGAGGTTTGAAATTTCAACTGATTCTGGTGGGATGTTGGTCAGAGCTCATTTCCGATTTGATGGGTAAGTATCGCTAATGAATTAGGTCTAAATGATCGTCATACTTCAACCATATTATACACTTACCAGTGATAAGCAAAGTATTGTTGTTCTTAGTGTCGTGGTCTACGGGCGTGGAGGCGAGCCCCGTGATGGTGAGCTTGGCCACAGCTTGGCCGGCTGCGGCGCCAACCTTGCCACCAACGCCTGTTAGCTCCAGTTCCATGTCCATTGAGCGTTGCAGTATCTGGATGAAATTGAGAAAAATTAGCCTTTACTTGTTACAGATCAACGAGAAATCATTTATTTGCCCTTAAACTTTAACTATCATAAAGACCCCCGCGTCGCAGAACAATTGATTTCCTTTTGTGTCTCATTTTTTAATGTTTGACGGATAGATGCCTGTATGTTGGTAGCACAATAAGAATACAACACTGCTAATAGCTAGTTGTTCCAAATTCTTAACTATAAGGAGGCTATATTTATAAATATGTTTGTAATCGCGACCTTGAAAACGACTATCAATTTTGATGAAATTTACAATACAGGGAGCGATAAATTGATCTATCTAGGCTAGGCTCTTTCATTTCGAGGAAAATTCCGTTTTCTCTGTGTTTTTTCTGACCTATCCTGAACTCCGAGCACAGCTATTTAATTACAAATCGGTATCGGAAGCGCTTGGCCAGTAATTTACACAAATTACCAATAAAATCGGTGGACGGAAAATTGTACATCGATTACCGGGCACCAAACTGTACCAGCGAACAGAATAATTAAGCTCTAAATGTAGGACAAATTGACAGCAATAAATACCTTTACCATTACTATTTCCTAACCTTCTATGGTTAAGAACCCGCTTTGCAAGCACTTGGTTGTGGGTTCGAACCTGGCATGTACCAATGTTATTTTTTCAATGTTATATGTACTTTCTTAGTTAATCTAAGACACCACTGACTAACGGTGAAGTTTCAATGGATATCAAAAAGAAGTGATAGCCTAGTGCAGGTATGATCGTTGGACTGCTATGTCAAATCTCGTAGGTTCAAAACCCAAGCACGCACCTCTGACTCTGACTTTTCGAATTAATGTGGTTGCTTGCTACTTGCTAAAACGGTGAGGGAAAACATCGTGGGGAAACCAGCACAACGAGAATACCTATGCATGACCATTTGTTTCACAAAAGAGATATCACTTTTTTTTTTTATGATACCTATTGTATTTCTATATAATTGTATATAATTTTTTTAAGCAAGACTGATGGGTTGTGTGAAAAGCAACAGGGATTGAAAAAGAGTAAGCAATGCCATGACGGCACGAAGAAAACTTTAGAAAACTTATTGTGCCGACCGTAAACCAAATTAGGACAAGGTAACGAAGATGATAGTTTAATTTTTTATTGTGAAAATTGAATAAATAAACAAATCTGCACCGTCACTGCAAATGCCAAGCATTAAAGCATTTTAATTAAGAGACGCTAGTTATGAAACTACAGTTCCAATGAAATTACGGAGAACACAAACATACTCGTAGCTCACAAAGTGCTCTAAGAGGAAACCGTTTTAATCTCGCTGGACGGCACGTTTAATTGCACGACTCACTAATTACAGCGAAATGTGCAAATGTCCTGTGAGCCTTGATAATGAGAGCTATTAAGCAGCTAATTTTAATTATCTATGCACACATAATACAGAGTTTATAGGCAGTGAAATTTTAGAGGACGCCTCCGCTACTTGATTAATAAGAATTTATTGCGCCCTGTGGTATAAATTACAGCATAGACTTTAAGTGCTTTTCGAGGAAAAGCATTACATAGACAACTCAATCAGCAGCCTCCAAAGAGGCTACGTAATTCGTATTAAAATTGACTTAATAGAAAATGAGAGCGTTTGAAGTGAACTAACCTGATCCATCCTAATTACGCCCTCAGCTAATGTTTTGTATCCAAGAATGGTGCGGTTCTTGTATTTCTTCCGACGTTGCAGCATTATCTGTAATCTGGAATTTTAAATTGTATTTTATTAACACACACGAGACAAAAGAAAAAAGTTATAAATAGGCGTGACGAAAGATTTTCAAATCTTCTTCCGTAATGTAGAAATATAAAGCCATTTTTCTAATATTTTTTCAATAGTGCGTCAAAAAAGCTCTCAGGTATCATGGCGTCGACTTTGATGTCACGCTTAGGTAATCATGTCAAATATTCAATACCACAAAACAGTGTTGACAGCGGATTTTACCTTAGCGTGACGTCATACGCTGTGATTGCTGTTTCAGTCAAAATGGCGGATTGCAATATTTTAGGGTTTTATTTTAGTGAAAATCTTAATAATCTAATATTTTTAAATAAAACTGAAGCAGTGCTTTGATTTTTTTTTATTATAATGTTTCCCCTAACATCAATTTATCGTCAATTTTTTGATAGTGTCATGCCTATTGCCCCTTTTTTGAGTCGCGGATTAAAAAAATCACATTGATGGAACTTGTCGCACACGATAAACAAATCGAGATTTCAAAAGAAGTATAAAACGTTTTGCTTGTCGAATGAACCACGTCTTAGTTTTATAGCTCCTTTTATCACTCGGCATGTTTATTCCGTTCAGCCCGAGTGCACGATATATGGTAAAGTTTTAAA
This sequence comes from Protodeltote pygarga, assembly GCA_936450705.2. Taxonomy (NCBI): domain Eukaryota; kingdom Metazoa; phylum Arthropoda; class Insecta; order Lepidoptera; family Noctuidae; genus Protodeltote; species Protodeltote pygarga. Next base: position 10,731,192 of record OW388266.2, read on the forward strand.
ATAAAGGCTTGTTTAGCCATGTGGGATTTAAAAAACAAATAGATACAGTTTTTTTTTACCAGGGATGGGTTTTAATAGCCAGACATGACATCAGACGCGATGCGATGATACATTAATAACTATGTAGACAGAAATAATAAAAAAAAATGCAAACGAATAATTTTGCATAAAAATATAGTCTTGCAGATAAGAGTTGTTGAAATTTTTTTTTTTATACCACTGACAGTGTTAGTGGTGTATACCAACTATAGGTACCTATACATATAATACCAACAAGGTAAGATGGACCAAAAAGGTTTAATTTTATAATATCCACCTATGTTCCTTGGGGAAAGTTGTTCAGTTTCATAAACCTGATAACCTCCTAAAATTTGGCTGATCTCAAAAAAATCAGGTTGTATAATTAGCCTAGTTATACACTAGATGCCATTGGATAGAGGGATTCAATAGCTCGGGAATATTTTTAAATTACGATATCGTAATCAAAAAATATACACTAATTAGACTAAATACTCAATCGTAAAGAAGATTCACAACGACCCTGACGATCTAAATACTTTCGAAAATACTACTTTTAATGACTTCGAATACTTCTACACAGTGACTAGATAGATAGAGAGACTAAAACTTAAACTTATAAAAAAGTGCTGCTACTCAATACTCGAGTTCATAGAATAAGTTATTTTATAGATTAATAAAATTATAGAAGGATTATAAAGGTAATACATTTATAAAATTAGGTTAACTAGATAATAGTTTTTAAATAAGTAAAATTTGTATGCCCATAAGCACAATGTAGCGAACTACCTAATAATTATACCATCTATTGTAATGCATACCTACATTGACGAATAAATATATTTGTATTTGTATTTGTATATGAAAAACTAGATTAATGACATAATACAGAGTAAAGGCAAAAGACATAGGTATACTTTTTTCTATGTTTATTTGAGTTATCTCGTAAATTCTTAGAGTATTTCTTTTATGTGCATGGAAACCATAACATACTTTGAGAATGTTATTCTAATGATTCAGACGTTATTAACAATTGTGGGAAAAAGGACCAGAAGAGATAGCGCCTTTAAGCATTGAAATCTATTCATAATAATTAATAATACGATGCTGTAATAGTAGAAAACATTACATATATCATAAGTCAAAATACTTACCTAAAGCTTTTTTTTTTATTTGAAAACATGTTTCGATCAAGCTGAAATTTTTGCTGAAACTTTGTAATGTTGTTCTCCTTCAATTGATTCATTTCGATTTTCCATAACTACATATTATATTCATTGATAGGAACTAAAAGTTTTTGTTGAATCGAATCAGCAATAGGGTCTCTGGTCCACTAGCCCGGTCTCTGATTCGGTTTTCTCTGGTCTCTCCTAAGACTGTATGAAGATCTCAAGCTGTTATAATTATAATAATACTGACCTGTTGCCATCCCGTTTTACAAAGTGCGGGTACTGCAACGAGAAGCATAGGTCGAGCTCGACATCTAACGGCGGCACCGCGATGTCGTTGGACCGCAGGGTACGCTTCGAGCTGTGCATGCGCGCGGCCAGGATGACTGCGCCGGCGCCTGCGCCGCCCGCCGCGCCTCCGCCCGCTTCGCCAAGCGCTCCGCATACGCGGAGACGTGTTATCCGAAGAGTGCATAACCTGGAGACAAAGAAAAGGATTTTGTTAATGTTTGATAGAGTCAACTTAGTCTTATTATACGCTGAGGGTTGTAAGAAGCTGAAGAAGAGACCCTGAAAAGGAATGATCATTTAGGAAAGTAAATAAGAGTGTATGCATACAGTTGCAGTAACAGAAGTAACAGTGGTAAAAGTATCTTCTGCAGATAGAGGGGGTAGGCCTTTTTAATTAAAAGAAGTAGGTACCTAATGTGCGTGGTAAGGCATCAAAGGCTACATACATCTTTGTTAAAGCTAATTTAAAAAAGCATAAAGTTACAATACAACCGATTTCTATCTGATCTTCTTCATAGTATTGTTGATGAACAACCTGGTGTCAGAGTTTAAGCCGCCCCACTGACATAGCTCTACACAGCGTTGAAAAATCTCTCAGGTGTGCTGGTTTTCCGTTACCCTTTTAGCAAGTGATATCTAATTTCTAATTCGCACATGAATTCGAACATCTGTTTCATTCATACCACTAGGCTATCACTGTTGCTATATTCTGTCTGATAAAAATATATTTCCTATTACCAAAAACCACTTTATCACATCAGGTGGCACATGTATTACATAAAATGAACATGTCGACTCGAGTCACTCGGCTCGCTGCTCTGCCAGATTACATCGTAGAGAATAAGATACGAGTCGCGAATATACATCAACTTTTCAAAGGTTGACAAATAATATATGGTCCTTTCTATTTTAAAGTAATGTTTATTTATTTGGAAATAAACAACGGTATATTATTATAGTACCTACTCACCACGTGTATGACACCATAGTGTATTGATAGCCTTGCAACTAAAGTCACTCTTTTATTAAAAATATTAGAATTACGACTATTCATAAGTGCCTAATGGTCTACATGAATAAAAATATTTTGATTTTGATTTTGATTTTGTGGTATGACCGTTGACGGGCCAGTCAAAGTACCCAGGTTCGAACCCAAAGCATTACCTCTGACTTTTAAGTTATGTGCTTATTTATTATATCATTATAGCAAGTGAAGCCGTCGGTCCTGCGCCGTACTTAAAGTACTTAAATGTTTAAATAAACGAGTAAATAACATAATTTGAGGTAGGTACAGAAAAACAAAGATTGGAAATCAAATATCCCGAGCGCCCATCAGTAATATACCCCCGGGTAAGGGGAAACCGACGCAACAATATGAAATTATTTACAAAGGATCAAATATATTTATACAATAAACACCAACCTAAACAGCCTTAGCCATTAGAGTTCGACCAATACATAAACAATAAGGAAGAGGTCTTTTACATCTACAGATAACCATGTTTCAAAAGACCTGAGTTGATATTTTTAAACGGTTTTATTTAGCATGACCTGTTTATTAGGTATTTGGTTCAAATTTAGTAATCGATATTTTACCCCCTTCCTGACAGATTGATCTGAAATTTGGTACAAAGCTTTAGATTTGATGACAAAACCGTTTTATGTAAAAAAAAATGTTTACTTATATTAACTATAATAATCATATGAATTAGAAGGCAATAAAAAAACTAGTAATAAGTATACATAATATAGTAATATCAATATGCAAAGGATCGTGAACTGATTTTTTTTTAACTTTTAATTCTGCTGACAAAACCGTTTTATGTAAAAAAAAATTACTTATATTATTTTTGTAATAAAAATATCGGCCTTCTTGGCTCTTCGGGTGAATACTTCTTGCCAAAGAGAACGAACAATGTTTATTTAAACAATAATGTTTATTATAACGTTAACTAAAGAGTTTTTACACTCACACATTTATTTTAATAATATTAACAGTACTGTAAGATAATTTAAAAAACAATATGAGATAGAATTTTACCCTTTTACCTAAGTAAATATGAAAATTAATAATTTAATTAATTATGTAATCGGTGTAATATATTATGTGGGGATACTTTAACACATTAATAGATTTGGCATATTAGTAAATTACAATGCCCAAGCCCCGCTCGATAGTGGGTCGATATACGGTGGGATCTAGACTTCACATTGATTCTATTTCCAGGTTTAGTACAGATCACTGTGAAGGTATAGACAAGGTAAAATGTATTTTTTGTAATAGTTTTGGGCTGTTGTCTTGTCTACAGACAATTAATTACCTTCTTAGACAAATGGACAGTCTAAGATCACCCGTGACAATGACCGAAATCTTCGAACAGGATTGTTTCATTTTCCTAGCCTTGAACGTCGTAGGCCGTAGCGCTCTATTTTTCGCTCATCGCTTAGCTTAATTCTACACTTATACTCTATATATTTTACACACGCTCTGGTAGAAAGCCAGCTTAAAGTTCTTTTAATCAAACAAGTCTACTAAAAGTTTATTTTCTGCGTGTTTAATCTTCTACTCTTATCAACTGCAACGGAAGGTTACCCACGGAACATTAGAGTTTAGATATACAAGTATCGTAATGTTGACTTTATTGCATTGAGCGCAATCTCTGCCAACGGGTTCAGACGTCCAAGCAAGCTTCCGTTTCCTGAACGTCGTGACAAGTCGCACGGCTAGTTCACAATCGTACAAGTCTACCTAACCTACTAAATTAATAGGGTTCCGTATATCGGTGTATCCAATGAACCGAGCTTGTAGATACCACAAATGGAATCATGACCTACATACTAAATTTCGTTTGAAAATGTCGAAATAGATTTTTGGTTTAATGAATGTCATGTTTGCCACATATGTTTTGAAACTCACGAATTGGAATCATGTTTAGGGATTTTGAAACTATTCGCGCACAGATAATTGAAATAACTGTTTTTGCATTAACATCGACGTTTCGTTCATGTTGCATAGACTGTGGCCACGAGATATTTGAAGAAAAAAATCTTTAATTTGGCTAATAGCGAGACGGTACAGCATTAACGAGGGAAAACCGCAAAAAATAAATAAAAAGAAAAACTAAAAGATGTGAAATTAAAAAAAGTGGGAGCTTCGTATTTCAATGAAATTGTGTGCATGCAAACTTACTGCAAATACTGCGTCAGAAGCTTAGCTCATACTGTAGCTAATAGAAATGAGTATTCGTAAAAACATTCACATTTTTCTCTGAACGCACTTTCAGAGAAATGTGAATGTTATATCCACGAGAAATACAGACACAATTTTTTTTTTCACAATTTGCGTAATTCTTGTTTTGCTTGAAACTGTTGCATTATACCGAAGAAGTATTATTTATCTACATGTTTTTAATGTACAGAGGAATGATGATTTTAAGTAAAAATTTATTTTTACGTAACACGGTTTTGTCATCAAAACTAAAGCTGTGTACCAAATATAAGATCAATTTGTCAACAGGGAGGGGGTGAAATATCGATTACTAAATTTGAACCAAATAATAAACAGGTCAAGCTAAGTAAAACCGTTTAAAAAGCTTAACATTTACCGATCGACTCAAAGAACGACTCGAATGTAAACTCTACAAATATAATTACGATGTAAATAGTCCTTTTTGATAAGTACTTTCAATATAGTAAAAGATAACAACAACAATTCCTTTAATAGGTTAGCGTCCCTTACAGCGAAAACCACTTTGTAACATGTCGTTGACACCAGGTCACAAAAAACTTCGTTCTTATTTTCCCAACTAATGAAATTTAATTTCCTAACATAATTTATTATGTTGGACAATTAAACCTACAGTCACGATGAGTGTTAAAAAAGGTTTAAAAATAAATAAAAGCGCCATACAAAATACTTAATCATAAAACTAGTGCCAAGTACTTACCTATATTAATAGCTTAAGACCTAAAGCATACTTAGCTACTTCTAGCGTTGCGATGATGCGATGAGAAAGCCGCTTACTAAATTGACTGAATTGCCGATGCATCGGCGATTTAGTCGCTTTTGTCAGAAGCTCGGCATCAGCGGATGCCGGGTCCGAACGCTACTATCCGCATACATTATCTTTCACGTTTAACTTTAATATCACGTTTCAATACATAAAGAAAAATATTTAATAAAGTCTCATTATTGAAATCTTTAGTAAAGTTCTTCTAATGTTTAACTTATCCCTTTAACTGTAACCATTTAAAAATGCCTGTCGCAGCGATTCAGTAGCTTAACTTCACCTTTTTACGAGACAAAACGTCGAAGCAATTACTGAATCGCGCGATTTCAAAACAGCAATCAAAAGCAGAACGTCGCCAAAACGACGCGCCATTGCCTTATTATTTAGATTACTGTGGTACAATCGCAAAACCACCGAACGCCGCGCGCCGATGCTTAAAGTCTGCTTTTGCCCTAATGTGAATAGCCTTAATGTTAAAGACCTTTAGGTAGAAAGAAACTTCTGTTATTAATGGCATCTACAGTGATTTTGAGGGTAATTGAGCAGTCATTCACACTTTGTCAAGTATCGATTAAGGTTTCTTTACATCGGTGAAAGAGAAAAGTTTAACGAATCACAAAAGCACTAAGAGGTACTTAGGGATACGACCGTGGCCAATCTGGAGATCCCTTAATAGACGGATTCAAGTTGGTCGATGAAGGCAAAATCTTTGCAAATGGGGAATGCGAGACCCTTCTTGTACAGAATATGATTGCGGAGAATCGGTTCAGTCCAATGACATCTGCTGGCCTGCCCCTTGTTCCGCCAGTACAAGGGAGGATTTAGTAGAGGCTACAGATGACGTCATTATACAGAAGAGTCGTGATAGCCTAATGGTATGACCGTTTGAAAAGTCGTAATAGCCATATAAGACCGTTTGACTAGCAAGTCAGAGGTCTCGGGATCGATGACAGATGACGTCATTAGAGTGGCCGAATATTATAGGAACGTAGAAGTAAACCCTTGACACGCAAGAAGAAGGGGTACGACATACCAGATAGCCGCTATCTTTTAAGCCGTCGGACCTCTACCTAAACTTCATCTGATGGTGTCAGATGCCATCTCATCGAGCTATGAAAGCGAGGGAATAGAGCACATTGGTTTACATAAGCATAATTTGCTGTAAAGCACAGAATTATTCTCCTAACTGAATTTTTGTTTTCACGATCAACGAAATATATTTACGTTATTGGAAGTAAGGTTAAAATCAGACAAGACACTGGCACAACTATCCCCAAGTATTATAGAATCAGTATTGTAATTATGTGGTAAATTCAATCTTTAGTATTCATCTTTGCTAGCCCTGCATTCAACAGTCGTTTGGGGAGAGAAAGTTGCCGCCACCGAACGTATATCCGTCGTTTATGGCACAGCCGCTCTGAGCACACCTAGACCACTTAGCACTATAAATGTTCGAAACTTCTAATATTTTAATGCCAATCGATCTTCGGTCGGTCTCTTCTAATAATAAACAAGTTGCGGGCAAAATCACAAATTTATCTTTTTTTAGTGCGTTTATTTACAAACATTCATACATTAAAAATAAACTTATTCCTTGATCTTAATGTGCTCTATTATGAGGACTTCATAAGAAGAATCATATCTTTTTATTATTATTCTCCAATGAAGACATTGGAGAATAATGATAAAAAGATAATATGATTTCTAAACATAACTGATGTTTGCGTGGCTCTTATGCAAAGAATGTATAAAAATTCCTGGACTAACTATTACGACATTCAGGTCAACTAATTTAATCGTAACTAAAAGTTTCTTAACTACCCGTAAAACAGCAGTATTAATTAGACTTAATTAACAAACTGACGCGACGACCGCCAATCAACCACAGGCTAATAGTTCTACACTAATTTTCTTGAACGAAACCAAGTCAATTTCACGGCGAGCGACCCAGTTCCATTAACTTGAGACTCAAAGGAAATATAATTAACAACTACCCTATAAGATATAACCACTAAACTAAATTATAAATGTATCACAAGGGGTTATCTTGAACAATAAATCAAGTTAAACCACGATTAAGCTTCAGTTAATTGCTGTTGAGGATATAGTGCTTATCAAGTGCTTTCGTAATTAAAAAGGGATAAAGTGGGAAGACGTGGAATATTTCGGGAAGCAATATTTTTTTATTGGGAAATATGGGTCAACACGTGATTAGGGATAGAATAGCAGTAAAAGTTTATCTAAAAGAAAGTGCTTCTTTGGGCAAGTTGTCTAATGACGGGGAATAGGCCAGCAATTAGCAGTGATAACCACCTATAAAGCTACGTCCCTTACATACCTAACCACGCACAGAATAAAGCCGACAAGACAAGCGATTATGTCGTGTTCTAGCATGACGTTAGGTGAAACCTATTCTAGAGGACGAATCTGGACGACACCGGCCAACTTTCGTCCTTCTGCTTTAAAGGCAGGTGCTCCACCGAAGACCACAACAGCATTTACCATCATGTGGGTTCGTTGACAAACACTACCTTTTCATAATAAAAAACACTAAGAAAAAGTCGTTTTTTAAACAATAAACGGTCAAAGCGTGATCTAAAACGATATTCATACAATATCTCAAATGATCGTACCGAAAGCTAATTCTCCGGATATTTAATTTGTTGAATATCTAAAAAATATATTCTTAGAGTTTTAGAATAAAAAGCTACCCATTGTCAAAAGTGTTCTCAAATAACCGCTTAATGGTTTTGCTCGTTAGATTTATAGCTTCATATTTGTGACTCAAAATTTGGTAACATGAGAAACTCGGAGTGCGTACATATGTAAGATGTAGCTATGTATTGTGGAACGTAAGGTAAGTAAAATTACTTTCATATTTCATTGTCAAACTGTAGAATAAAGGACCTGTGTCGGCAGAGTTTACCCTAGTTTACCTGGGCTCATTTTTTCTTAAACATTCATAAGGCTGTTTACACTAGGCATCAGTTATAATATCCTTCTAACAAACTGGCTTGATACACTAAGAAAAATCTCTCGTATGCTTGTTTTCGTGCGATGTTTTCCTTCAATTTCTAGTAGGGATATGGCTTCGAAAAGTCCAAAGGTACCTGATACTTTTGATTTGCCAGTCCAACAGTCATACCAGTAGGCTATCAATAAACGTACATACGTACTATATGAAGCACAGTATATGAAACAGTAACCATAATATTCTGTATTACGAAATAGGAAAACGTAAAGAAACTTTGATATGTAAAATATTTCCGTCCGGAAACTGAATATTTTCAAGGACCAGAACAATGAAAGTAAAATAATGTCAAGATATAAATCAAACTGCCACAAGAAGTTTTTTACTGCCTAAACTCGGCAAGAACTATAGCAATGAACCCATAAAATGGTCCGGCAATATATCTGAAAGAGAAGTGGCTTTAAAAAGGATTCAACATAGAAAGGAAGGGCTGAACACAATGGAAACTTTTAATAATATTACTTTTTTCCGAAAAAGAAAGTCATAAGCCTGGACCGGAATTTCGTGTAGCGAGTTCGCGGGATTTCGTGCGATGAGCAGCTGGCTGGGAGATAAAAGAACATTTTATATATTAAGTTCCCACGATCCTGGCTCAAGGGCCGAAGATTTTAAATGGTCAATGTACAACTAGCTTATGAATGGAAACTTGCACTCGTTTAATGATGAATTGATGAGCAAATTGGTAGAATGAGAATATTTTATGACTTGATAAAAAAAATATGATTATGATTTACATTAACTTGTAATATACCCCATTGTGGCGCTTGAAACACATGTCACCACCTGATCACAACTAAAATTAGGTATCTACAGTTCTATTTTATATCACTTCACTTCACTTCTTTTGAATGGCGAGGGCCCACAACACAGACTTACTAGGGATGACACAACCACAATTACGCCAATGACAGGTGTTATGATCGGAACGAAAAACTATGTGACAGAAATTCAAGAAGGATAAATACAGATACCAAAAATAAATTAAATATTTCCGACCGGAACCACATCGAAACCTTAAAACTGACACATTTTGTCATGTATAATATGAAAATATGAACGTTTCCCGGACGCGTTCTGAATTACAAATTACAATAGCATGTCCTGAGAAGTTTTATAACGAAAAAACAAAACGTGTCGGAATTCGCGTCCGCTTCCATATTGACGACATTTTATGAACAAATAATTAGAAATGCAAAGAATAATGTAATAAGAAAAGTTTTTTATTCAGCGCTGGAGTGAGTTTGGAATTTTGCGAGTCTTGTAATATTGATCCGGCTAAATCTGTCGAATGTATTTTGTTATTATCACCAAAGAATATATAATATTACCCTCGTACTCTCACCAAGATAATGCGGCTATGTACACGATCAATCCGGGAATGGGTGATATTATTTTGAGTGTTTCCATGCTGTTAAGGGCATTGAAAGCAGTGGACCCCGTGTGGATCCTTCATGCGGTAGTTCATAAGCCGAGTTGATGGCCTTTCTTTCTCATACTAAATATATAATCATTTAATTCCCATTTCTCGAGATTCCACAATTTGCACATTCCAATCCGCCAGCTAAGTGTACGCCATTAGTTCGACGCACATGCCTTGCCCCAGTTCCCGTCGCGTCATAGGAAAGCCCCGCGATACACTGTGGTAATTGCACACTGCAATCTATGTAGACCACGCTTTAGGTCGACGACATCGCATACCTATCGTGTTAATGTGCACTCCAAATATAGGAACTAATTGTATCGTGGGGTTACTATGTCATTAAGATTTTAGATTTGGGGCAAAACCCTTTAGCTTCTGAAGTAGTTAAGTTTGAAAGTAAAGAGCACGGTATTTTATTTTAAATTACCTACTATCTTTTGCATCGCCTGTGTGGAGGTCGGACGAGGATAAAAAGTATCTCCTAAATCCCTAAGCGGTTAAAAGAAGGGATGAAATATCCAAAATCTACCCGGATAAAGTCGTAGGCTAAGCGCTATTACCACGCCTTAACACCTGAACGGATTTGGTTAAAATTAGCATACAGGTAGATCGTGTCCTGGTTTATGGTATAGACCATAGGGTCTATATCGAAAATCCTTTCAGTGCACCACTAAGGTACCTGAGGAAAATTTCCTCTAAATTCCAAGTCCAGGTCCCCTGGTTTAGGCTTGGCTGTGTATCTGTTACTTAGTGAGTCAGTAACGTACAATTTTTTATTAGGATGTGATTTCTCCTATCAGGTTAAATCTCGACCGAAAATCCAAAAATTAATTTCTTCTTTTGATCTAAAAACAATTAAAAATATAAATGAGTTCCGCTTACCACAATCGAAACCTATATACAAACTTTTCAGTCTGAATGTTTCGAATTCCAAATGAACGGCGGTCTACCTGTCAATATGTTACGCGTCAACTTGTCAAATACACAGCCACGGGGCCGACCGAACAGGCAAAATATTTTTTGACAAAAATAACTTTGGAAATATCGAAGTAATGTTTCGTGTTAGAGGACCCATTTTCAGAGATGTTTTATGGAGGTAATTATTAAAGGTTTTGAGCAATTTAAAAATCAGGTTTCCGACGGCTTTTTGTTTCTTTTTAAGGTACAGTCTGCGAACAGATAATTATCCACCCACACCAAACTTTACTTGCAAACCACGCGAATACTATAAATTTTAGTTGAGATGCAATATATCCATCATTGTACTTTTCAGAAAGTAGAAAAGAGACAGAAATAATAAATCTCGCTAAAATTGTTAGCATTCGAGTGCTAGGCAACCAAATTTTAGTGGGTAGATTCTTATCTGTGTCCACCGTCTGTACCTATAATTCCGACAGCGACAGAGCAGGGCTCCCAACTAGAAAAAGTAGTATCGCTTGCAGTCGGCAAGCAGTGGTTCTTACATAATTTTCTAGATACTGAAGTACTGAGCTACGGAAGTAACTATAATTTAGTAATCTGTGGCTACGGTTTATCGTTGTCGCCAGTGTCGGAATTGCACAAATTTGATATTCAAGTACTAATTGGTAATACTAAAATTCATGAATGCGACACACAGCGCCTCTAGTCACGTTTACGAAGTAATGAGGCACACCGAGCCAAGGATTCACCATAATTCACACTACAATCATTATCTTGACAATGGTGTAACACAGTGCAGTTCCGAGAGCAGAATTCGAAACTTATTCACTAGCAGCTGCGATGTCAACGAGACAATAGTTGATCTAATGTGATTGCAACGTTAGAAAAGTGGAATTTTGACCACTTAACATTGATGAGCTGCAGGATTTCTTTATTGAACTCTATTTTTAAAATCTCTTTATTGAACGAAATTTTACTACATTTTTGCCTGTTTTTCCACTACGATAAGTTTTTGAAATTTTGTCATTCTCTGATGTCGTTTCACTTGAAATGTCGAGGTGCTTTCTATAATTATGTAACATTGTACTTAAGTGTTTGATTATGAGGATCGATGATAACATCTCGAAAATTTTGAAGCCGAGCTCTCCACTTGAAGAGTTCGTGACAAAGGACTTTAATAAGCCGTTTTTCCTTTATTTCTGAATATTTAAACTTAAATATTTCCTTTATTCTTGGTCGACATCGACACCTACAATTAACTTAACTTTTAATTCATTAAATTCACAACAGTCACATAAATTGCGCACATTTTCACACGTGTTGGCATGTGTCAATTAAGCAAGTTGCTGATATCTCTAAAGGCAATTGTAACTAATTGCCCTTGTTCATACTTGGAGCAAAAGCTTTCATGTTCAATTACGGAATCTAATATTACCCACTGATATATGAGACGAAGACAGAAACTTATAATTTCTCTTCTTAATAAACATGTGTCTAAAACCAATACGTTGCTACTATCAAGGCTCGGAACCGGTTTGAAAAATACCGGTTAACACCGGTTTATTTCGGTTTTCCTCCGAACTTTTCTTAAGAACGTGAACGTTTTAAGAACTATATCTTTACCTATATTAACCGGTTTATTCGACGTAAGGCATGTCGGTAAACGCGTTGCAACTTGTCGCACAGCGGCACGGTATGAAGTAACTCATTTTTTTATGTTTTTGCAGCGGAGCTTATTGATGCAATGGCATAAACGTCAGTCCCGTAACAAAAAAATCTTACTACTGAATAAAATCTGAGAACAGCGCGCGGCGCTTCTTTAAAGTGTGTCCGTATTAACCGGTTTTTATTGCTCTAAACCGTTTAATCCGAAAAAACCTTTTATAAATACTCTTCTAAATACCGGTTTAAAAAAACGGTTTATGCGAACGAAATCGAAATGTAAAGGTTTTGCGTCAAGTACATAATAACGGTTTGAAAATTTAACCGGTATCCGAGCCTTGGCTACTATGACATAATTAACAAATTACTTTTTGATACTTTAATCAAATTATTAAAATATTAACACAGTTGATATTGTAAGCGAGAAACATTCTTCTGAATATTATTATTAAACAGTAAGAACTTCGTTTTAAATAAATCATCCATCCTAAAACAACAATAACTAGCTGAAACACCTATAATTGTTTTCTAAGATTGTCTAATTTTCCTAGAAATGAGGAGAGTTTCAAGAACCTCGCCGTTTCAGCCAGAGATTATGCAGCATGGAGACATGACATTGCCCGCAACGTTCATTGCAACGCTGTCGCCTTACAAGATGCAAAGGATCTCTGCAAAGACGAACAGTCGGATAAAAAAACGGGCAAAGATCAACAATCAGGCAAAAGCAAAGCTAGGAAGATACCACCATTGTTTCCCCATGGAAACAAAGCGTATAAGGTTTCTGATGTCAGAAGATATTCGCCGTTCCACTATCCCGGACAGGTAAACGAATTCGATATTTTTGGAGTTATTTTAATAAAGCAAATTATGTTCTGATGGGTTATATTATTGTTTTAATGTTGATGACGTAACTTAGCTTTAAGTACATCACGACGATGAGACCCAAGGCAACGTCTGAATTTTAGTAAGTTATGTGCGTATTATAAATAAATTATAACTTAATCTTTGCCTCGGAAAGCACGTTAAGCTGTTGGCCACGTTAAGATCTGCGCCTGATCTCTCTCCGGTCGTGATTGCCGAATGCCGACCCATCGGACTATGAGTGAAGGAATAGGGAGTGTACCTGTATTTGCACAAACTCTTGTGCCCAATAATATATCCTGCGTAGTTGGCTAATCTCTGTTGAGATTGGCCTCAGTGACCGAAATACGGTCAGGAGGGACGTTATAAATCCGTTGTGAACTACTTTTAATTACAATTGACACAAGAATTCATAATTAACAAACATTTTAACATTCATAAAACGTAGAAAAGCTGCAGCAGCCTAGATATACAATTTATTATAACCACGTTCGATTCCATTAAGCAAATCAATTTCCTTTTATGCAGTTCAGAAATCTGTTCAAGTAAATCTGCGAGTCTCACAAACTCCGCGTTCAATATTATTTTCCTACCGAACTGGGACGAGAACTGGGAAACTTTACATTCAGAATTGAAAATAGGTATAAAAGGAAAATGTTATAATGTGCATGTCTATTATTTTAGGAAAGAGTGCATTTTTATTTTTAACAAAAAGAGGGGTGTTATAAGTTTGACGTGTCTGTGTGTGTGTCTATCTGTGGCAACGTAGCTCCCAAACGAATGAACCGATTTTTAACCCCCGACGCAAAAAGAGGGATGTTATAAGTTTGACGTGTGGATATAACGGTACATAGGATATAAGAATAAATAAAAAATAAAAAGGTACCTACTTACTTTTTATCCTGGGAATATTAGAACGTTAGAAGCAAAGATGAGAAAATGCTAAGTAGATAAATATCTGACAGTGCCGAACTTGAAAAATTATACATTATTTGGTTTTTTTTTTATAATGAAAAAGGGCAGGGTCAAACGACCACGCACCCACTGTGGTTATGAAGTTCTATTTCTGGACGCTTGTCGCTCGTTTTAAAACAATTAAGCTATTACAGGAGTGATTTATAAGTTTATAACAGTTATTCTGCGATGTATAACCAAAGTGTGTAGTAATAATTCACAGAGTTTACATTCATGAATTACAGCGACATGGGTGATATATGAGGTACGGGCGAAGGATGATGATATTAATAGAAGTAGAAAGGACGAAAATAGATTAATGATTTTACAGGGAAATTTTATGGTAACAAGAACGACACGTACTACCATCCTCTCACAGAATCATCATCATCATTTTAGCCGCAAGACAGCGCATAGGCCTCCCCTAAGGTATTCTATACATGCCTGTCCTGCGCAACTGTTCTCTTCCGTATCGGTAGTAGTTTAAAACATAAATAAAAAAAAGAATTTAAAAAGTTTGTGTAACAAATTTTTGACGTTGAGAAGTCTTAATTTACAGAAAGTAATTTTCAAAAACAATAAAGGTTTTTTTAATTTGTGAATAGGCTGTGAGCTTCTCTAGAAATCGGATGGGACTTATGACATTTACATGTTTAGCACAAGATTCCTAGCCGAGATTATGTTAAATTTATATTTGTGTGATAAATGACCTGTGCCAATAATGTGTCATGTATAGAGAGAGAGTATTATTATAATTTCAAATCCCTATAATAAGTACTCTGTAGCTTTCGAAGAAAACAAGATGACGTGTATGATTCACTATGCAGATTATAGAAGATGTAATGTACTTATAGCAGAACAAAGGGATTTCTGGAAACAATCTGGGATACAAGATGAAACGGAATCCATAAATAGTATATTACAAACCGTTGAAACTAAACATATTTCATATTACTGTGTGTGTGCCCGCAGTTTCGCTTGCGCTGTATGTCGATAAAAGTATATTATATCCTACTCCCAAAGGATAATGTTCATATTTTTGTGAAATTTTTACATGTTTTAGCACATGTTAGCTTATTTTTCAAATTTCTTATTAGATAATGTTCATTTTTGTCTTGCCATGATATTTTTTCATAAATTGCATCAGACGGCAATTTACCTTCGGTTAAATTTTTTACCTTTTCAGAAAACACTTAAAGAAATTGCATTTAAATTGATTAACTGAATAGAAAGATTTTTTTAGTTAGGTAAGCATCTACATAAATAATAATTATGCAATTTGCAAAGCACGCCATACTTTTTTTTTTAAAAGTTTGTATAAGTGTGTTATTTTACCCTCTTTAGTGTCTACACAAAATAAATTTATCCATAAATATAATATTCGTTACTTCTGTTGAACGTAGGCCTTCCCAAAAAGAGCGTCAACTATTCCAACGATAGGCTGATATGATTTGATAATGTTGTGATGTTGTTACTATTATGTATGGGATGTGACCATTGTCCTTTCATTAGAATCCGTTCAATAGTAGCCTGATCGAGTAACAAACAACCGTCTACACAAACTTACATACAACCACACAAACTTGCGAACGGCACTCGTACGCCAAAACTATTGATTGTAGAAAAATATTGTTTAGGCATAAATTGTAGGAAATTTTCTCAGCTTTAATGTTGTCTAAAGTATTTTTATCGTAAAATGAGATATTGTCGAAAAACTGCAATTTGCCGCCATTTTTCAAGATGGCGGCGTATGCGCAAAAGTTACGAGGTGGCAAAGTCGAAATTCGGAAAGAGCACATCAAAATCTATAAAGATACCAATTTTGAAGACTTCCTAAAAACTTTCTAGGTAAACCCCTTTTTTCGTACCAAATGACTGGGGTAAATACAATCCTGACGTTTCGAGTACTTTGCAGCACTCGTGGTCGCAGGCAGACTGCGACCACGAGTGCTTGAACTCCTTTTCGGGATATGCACATTTTAAACACACATTACAAAAAAAAAACTATTTCCGATTCCCTGTTACTTATCTATTATCAAGTCGATAATTTTATAACAAAGAAGGCTGGTATGTCGTAGCGGATATCCTTTATTAAAGCTCTATATTGTGACTTAATCCCTAAGTTCCACAGAATCATTATCTATCGACGTACTCAACAAAATACGAACTAAAATAAAACACACTTAGCGGTGAAGAGCAGGATCTACAACACGGCAATAATCCGGGATTAACAGTGCCGGACTTTAAAAGAAATTAAACGAAAAGTCCGGATCCGGTCCGTAATACGTTTCTGGATAACATACCCGATAGTCGTGTTACAGTGTTTGGTGTAGGTATTTGAAACTTTAGGGTTGCTACGTTTCTAAATTGTGAGAGTAATCTGAGGTGAGAATTATGAAAGATGTAACCAACTAAGTAAGACATTTTTTTTTAAAAGCAACAGAGTTTTATGCTGGCAACTAAATCTTTATTTATTAATTTGATTATTAAGCCCCTGTCTGATAAACATGAGTTAAAAATACTACGGACACAATTATATTATTTTAACTTTCATACAGAGGCACAAAAAAGTCAAAGCAAAGCTTTGGTTGAACCAACACATGCAATAAAAGCTGTGTTGAAATCAAAGCATCCAAATATTCCGTTTTTATTTATTTTGTGTTCAGTTATATTGCCGAGTTCGGTTAACAACAAACGAAAATTGGACATATATGTATAGTCAGACTCGCGCACAAAGGGTTCTTTGCAAAAACGCCTAAAAAATCACGTTTAGTGTATAGGGTAAGGAAAATGTATGTTTATTACATTTTAATCTTTCTACATTGACCAAATAGAAATGTCAGCTTCCGTATTTCTCCTTCCTTTACGGACACTGTAGATAAATAAATTCGAAATAAAATTATATTTTCAAACAAAATAAACCCGAAAACATATTATCAAGTACCAACCCTATTCGAATTCCAATTACAGCACAGGATTGAGCGTTATCCGGACCGGAGTAGGTAATGCGAGGTCCCAAAGTCTCTTATCAGGTTCCCAGATTGCAACACAGGAATATTCTCAGTATTTGATCAAAATAACTACCTTTTACAAGTGTATTCCTAGATTTTCTGCGACCCCTTTTAAATAATTGCTGGCTATAATTGGATCTATCTAGCTTAGTGATCTATAAATAAAATGGATAGCTTCAATTTATTATTGTCGAGTTAGCAATCTATTAATTCAATATTTATTATTAGCCTGTGTCGTCCCTTTGCAAGACAAAGACTCTACTCTCTTTCCACTTTTTTAATTCTTTTACCAATCTATAGATAGATCATAAAAAAGGTACATACTATGCGTACATAAAGGTAGGTACATACTATACATACTATGCGAACACCAAAGTTCATTTTAGATCAGTGTTTTTAGAAGCAAATTTTATAGCTAATGTTATAATTTGCATAAATTAAGTTTATGTGCCGGAGACGGGAGAGTGACACAGGGTTTTTATTACTGAAAAAAACCCTCGGTAAAAGAAATAATTAAGAAGGATTTCAAATAAATTTATTATGACATAAAATACACTCGCGAGATAAAATACTTCAAATTAAAAATTGAAATTTACTTCAGTTGGATTCCGGAATCTAATTTACAACTTATTCAACATCGGACTTTCTTAGCAACGTAAGAATGTAGGTAATTTAGCTCTAAAGTTTGTCTTTACTTGTTTATGGACTTACAAACTTGAAAACAATTTAGTCATTCTGCAGATGCCTAGTTACAAATCACACAGGAATCCTGTACGTCACTGGACGTTTACTCATAGTACATTACGTTACGCATCGCTTTCTGGACGTTAATCAATCATTGGCCCAATGTTGGCATACCAATGCCATTGGTCAATTTGGACCAACTATCGAACGCGACCAGAATGTCCAGTGATCCATGTTTTATAAATGCTTAAGCCCAATTCTCGGAATACTTATTCGATGAGTAGAAGATTCATTTCAGACAATTTTTTTTATCTTCATTACTGAATGTCAATGTCAAATGACAGTTCGGAGAAAATAGTAATAAACGTGTAATGTGTTGGCGCTTCTACGAATTCTCATGTTATATGTAAAGCTAGGAATTGGCATCAGCACGATGCAACGTCATGATTATTCTAATTGCAGTAACATTCCTATTTCTCATTAATGAAAAGACTGAAATCTTAGAAAATTACTACGCAATTAAAATAAATTCCTGAAACGAATGTAGGAATTTTAATACTCCCTTCCAATATCTTTGATTTTAATATCTTTGGTTCTAATATCTTTCGTGAAAATTAGCTGAACTACGAGTATGATGATGTCAGTCTTTGTTGATCGAGTCGAAAAAAAAAGCAGCGCAAGGCAAGAACGCTGTCTGTTTAAATGGAAGGAATAAGTCCGCGACACAATTTGTCTATGTATTAAGACAATCTGGCAATAACAAATTAAAAAATTGAGAGATACACGATAAATAAAAAGTTTTGGATCCTTTTCAGTTTGTACTACCCGTACAAAGCCGGGGTGTAATCGAAAAAATACTCGAAACCCCTTAGCACTAACCTTTTACTATGATCCTGAACTAATATATAAGATTGTTCAGACTTTTCAAAACAATAAACTTTTTTCTAAGTAACTTCTTTTTAAAGAAACAAGAAATTCTAGTGCTACTGTAAACGGGGCGGTTTTGCTCATACTTCTGAATTAATTACGAGCAAATGAGCATATTACTATCCCAGCCTAAAAAGTAAGAATTAGCTAGGTCAAAATGAAATAAAATTTCCTGTTCTTGTCCCAATACAAACAAACTTCTATACTGACATTGTTTTTATATTGTTTACAATTACAGAGCACAGTGGAGTGGTGTGTTGCCCGTGCTGACGACATCCTGAACTGGGGTCGGAGAAACTCCTTATGGCCTCTAACCTTCGGCCTCGCGTGCTGCGCTCTCGAAATGATGCATTATGCTGGATCCAGGTATTTTGGATCCTTTTTAGTTTACTAGAAGCAAATTTAATCAAAACCGAATCTTTATCAGAAAACAAGTAATATATACTGAATAATTATAATATATTATGTAGAAGTTTGATTATTTTTAAAACGGCTCTAGGGCAGTAGAGGTGTAATTAAATGAGACCACCATGTCTCGGGATACATATCTGATCGAACACTAACCGCGTAACAGATAGCTACGAGAACGATATTAAGTTAGCGGAGTTGAGGCACGCTATCGATACTAGAGGCGCGACCATCGCTCCTCGTTATTACTTGTTGCATAACTGACACACTGCTTCACAACCCCCGACAAGGCATTTCAAAAATGTTCCAAAATCTCCAACAATGGAATATGTTCAACAAATTAGAAGTCATTTATCAAAATACCTGCCTCCGGCTTGAATGAAACCAAAACATTTTTCCCAATTATTTTCCCAACAAAAAATGTTTATACAAAGGAACCTCAAACAGAACGACGAATAAAAGGAAGCACGTCATTTATTTTCAAACTCCCCCTTTCATTTTAAATTAAAGGAAACGTTTAATAATTCAAATGCTCTGTGAACTTTTAGAGGATTGCGAAGGATCATCACGAATTTGCGCCAACAATGCCATTGTTCTAAAATCAAAGGAACCAAGATTTTCGATATCCACGATTCGACCTCTAAATGTTGAGACTTGACATTTCTCGTCAAATGTCATTGCGTCACCGTCAATTTGTTGAACACGAATCAGGAACTCGGTTGGTTTGATCGAATTTGTACGAAGTTGCGAAAACATGTGGTACCTAACCCGCCAGTTCTTTTTTACAAGTTATTGATCAGTATAACCTTTCCGATTGCCGAAGTTTTCCGTCTAAAACTTTTACCATTACTGGTTATTTCCATGTTTCAGATACGACATGGATCGTTTCGGTATGGTGTTCCGTGGCACACCACGGCAGACTGACGTGATCATTGTGGCCGGTACTGTCACCAACAAGATGGCGCCGATCGTTCGCAAGACCTACGATATGATGCCTGACCCGAAGTGGGTGGTGTCTATGGGGAGCTGTGCTAATGGTGGAGGGTACTATCATTACACGTACTCTACGTGTCGCGGCGTTGATAGGATTATACCGGTAACATTGTTTTTGTAGTTTTTAAGTTCTTGAAGCATGTATTTTGAACTACTTAAGTTCTTCTCAAGGTCAAAGCATGTTTAGTAAATGGTTGACAGATTACTTACTACATCTTTGAGTTAAGCTTCTGCGTAATTATCGTAGTAATAATTACATTTGTTTATGCCCAGCAGTGGGATGCTATAATGCTGTATATATTTTTCCAGGTGGATATCTATGTGCCGGGGTGTCCACCGACAGCGGAGGCACTCCTTTATTCTATGTTACTGCTATCGAAGAAGGTCAAGCGAATGAGGGTCTGCATGGTTTGGTATCGCCATTAATAGTATACATTAATTTGTCACTTGTTAAAGGTATCTTAATATATTAAATTATTTATTTTTTATTATAATGTTTCTATTAAATCACAAATTATTTTATTAATAAACTTCAAGTAGGTAAGAACCCACTTCATTATATTTGAAGTTTCTTAATTATTCTAAAATTGGGCTCATTGTAAATAAATTAAATATTTTAGGACAGATTTTAAAATATTAATTTATTCAGTGCAAAAACATCACATAGTTTTAAGCAATTTAAACATATATACATAGTTATACATAGTTTTAAAAATTTTAAGCAATCCTATGGTTTTAAGCCTCTCGTCAAAATAGACGTGCAAATAGTAACAAATACCTTCAAGTATTTCCTGACACTCTATAGCGCATGTCAGTGAAAGAGCAATGGTTTTTTTATGTGTTCACGTATGAGGTGTCTGCTTTTTACTCCCGGTCACGTTCGGACTCGTGCCGGGAACAAGGTATACAGCTTTTGTGGATAAAGAGGTACATTTATGTTCCGTCACGCCACGTTTCTGAGGGTAGAGAAAAGTAATGCGTAGAAGCGGTAATGTAATTTGGGTGTGTTTAAAAGTTTCTGTAGCTCTAAAACAATTGATTTGTTAATAAATGTTTTTGAAACTTGGTTTCTAATACCACTAGTGCAAAGGCAAAGGGCCGCCTGGTGGTAAGAGTTACCATAATCTGTAGTCGCTTGCGATCACCAGGGGTAACACTTGCGCGTATCAAACTCCGCGGGATTATGGAAGGGGAAGATTGGGCTACCAATCTGGGCAAAAGCTTCCTCTCATGATTTCTATACCTTTCTGATCAATAATATAGTCTTTGTCATAACGACATGCTTAGTCAAACTGTTTAGTATAGACTTTCCAACAGCCACACCATACAAAGTATTTCCTATAGCTTTAAGATATTAAATATTAAGTTTTACTGACATAAACTTTGTCCGATCGCAGCTGTCACTAAGTCGGGACGCGTAGGCATTTTCACGCGCGATGCTTCATGAATACCGAGCCGTGTGAAACGTATTTATGGTGATAAACACACTCGCCTAATGGAATTTAAAGCTTAACGTTCTGGAAGAAAGAGCTATGTGGCTCTAAATGTCGCTAGGAATGGAGCCGAAGGCGCATGACTGAAGTAATGAGATTTTGTACCGAACATAGATACCATAGTACGCTGAATAGTGTAAATTCCGTGATGTTCCAGGATTTTTTTTCGTGTATTTTTGTAGTGCAACTGGCGCGTAAATTATGAACGAGAAAAGCGGCTTATGTAAGGATTTTAACGTAGCTTTTTTTTGGTAATTAATATTTGTAAGTTTCTGTGAATAGTTGCTGTTGAAATAATGGTAACAAAACCGTAGATATATCTCTAATTAATTGGTACGCATTTGGTAGGAATAATTATAGATGGGTGAAGAAAGGATTTAAGTACTATTTTATTATTTTAATGGATATTAGAGACCCACGAGGATTTTCAAAAATCAAAAAGCAATCACACTTTAAATACCGCATTTCCCAATTTCCCGCTATATTTCCAATTTTTCTTGCCCCTATAACCTTTTTCAGACAAAAACAAAACATTTAAAAAATTAAATCGTCTAGCCATTCTTAAGTGATGCTCATATAGATAAATTTCCCACTACGCACACAAATACACCTTTAATGGCCAATGATAAAATCCAGGTTTTCCTTAAGCTATAGGTACAGTTATTTGAAAAGCCTTTCTTACGGTATCGATAAAGTACAATAAAGATTAAGCTGCTACAAAAATGCGGCCTCAAGCCTTGGTATCGTTGTTCTCTTTATAGAATACATTGCGGTAAGGCAATAACTTTTTATTGTATTGGATTCTAGGTAGGGTTACCATTTCAAAATTAGAAAAACCCTGACAAAAGCCGAACATTTGCAAAAAAATCCGAATAAAATAAATTTAATAGGTTTCTGTTCGTACATTTTAGTACCTAGGTTTCTGAATAAAGTCCCATGCGCTACGGGAATTTTAACACGATTAGGTAATTTTAAAGCGTTTCGGGACGTTTTATTTTTCAAAATTAAAGTTATGATTCTTATGATTGTTTACCTTATAAAATTTCGTCTTAAGTAAAAATCTGGGCTGCATTTGCCCAGATTTTTAGTTAAGACGAAATTTTTTCTAAGTTTTTTTTAAGTCTAGACAAAATCCGCACATGTGCAGAAACATCCGGACTATTGGTAACCCTAGTTCTAGCGGAAAGCATTTATTCTTATACGATTTTCCACATTTGTGGTGTACTTAGACACTTAGGAGCCTTATTTTTAAAGGAAATGTATTAAATATGTACCTATAGCCACGCAGCAATAAGCTGAGCTGATGTCCCGCTTGTTTGCTGTTAGAATCACCGACATGACTAGGTACTACAATATTAGCAAATAGGTAAATATTATCAAAGATAAACATCATTATATTTTAATTATTATGTCAAATTAATGTCTGGTAATAAATGAGGTTCTCAAATGCTCGGCCATAACTCCGATATTAAACCGATTTGTCTTGGATTAACGCAATCCAGAGGTATCATTTATCCCCTGGATTGCATCAATCCAGCCGACTTAGAAGATTTAATATTTGTTACTGCATTATTTTACACTCAATGTTACTACGGCATATATTAATTAAACTAAGTTCGTTTATAATTATTTTCAAAGGTACTTAAACCCCTACGCCCAAAGTGAGGACATTTTACTCAAACATTCTTAATTTCGTAATAAAACACGATGTGTCGCGATTCAGGCAATTTATCATTGAAATGGGTATCATTTATAATCCTGATATTATCCCTGAACATATGGAGGCCCGTGTCGTAAGCACGCTACAAGAATGATTGAGAATAAGGATAAATCGGCGTAGTCGTTGTAATTTAAAAAATAAACTTGGTTGATATAAAAATGTTTAAAAAATAAAATTTGGTCACAGCAACCAGTCGGGTCAGCCTCCTCGTAAATAAATCACCTACGCAGGAGATGTGGTACCTATTTAATACACAATAGTGTAGTAAATAGTACACGTAATAAATTATGTGTGCGCTAACACTCTCTATTCCCTTACTCATAGTCCGATGGGACGGCAATCCGATACGAAGAGAGATCAGGCGCAGGACCGACGGCTTTACGTGCTCTCCAAGTCACGGAGCAGATGATAATACGCACATAACTTACAAAAGCCAGAAGTGCATGCTATGGGGTTGAACCTGAGACATCTGTCTTGCCAGTCAACAGACGTATAACTTAGTATATTTTCTGCTGAATAATATTTTGACATACTCCTTCAAGATGATTATAATAACATGAAAAGAAGCCCGTATTTAAAATGGTGGCATCTTCTCCAGCCTGGGGGAATTTCTGCCCCTCACACCCTGGTGAAGCATGAGCTGAGTACCCTCTATTCGCCACTAGAAGAAGCGATCTCTAAAGATACACGCTCCCTCAGGATCACCAAAAAAGACAGACGAAACCCTTTTTAACATGTGGTACACCAATGTGGTTCACCTACGTGTTCCACGGTTAACTTTCTGTACCCCTGGTTCACTTAATGAATAAACTATAGCTTCAAAAGAACCATAGAGAACAAAGCTCTACCATCAAATCGTTAAAATATAACAATACTAAAAATCTTTTATTCATTCTTTCAAGAAGGTACTGAAGCACATTATTCTCATATGTAACGCATTTGCGGAATACTAGACAAGAGCTGTTTTATATTCCATCTAAAATCAATAGCTAGCAGCCTCCCGAGAAGGGCTGGGAACATACATTATGTAGATGATGTTGTGGGTAGTACACATCGAACTAGTTGGATTTGAAACATGTTTCCTATATAATAATCTATTTATACAAATAACAAGTATAAATTAGAAATCTATAAAACCCCCGATACAAATTCCTGTAATTTTTTTAGTTAAGAACACAGAAAGTCACCTTTGAAATAAAAAAAACTACATCAAAAACGGTCCATTCCTTAGGAACTACGATGCCACAGACAGACAGAAACCCACGTTAAATCACCCCTCTTTTTTCGTTGAGGGTAAAAATAAAATGCTGTAACAATGTTCGTCGGTAAGCACATCGCTTGAGATTTGAGAACGGCTGGACCTGAATTTTTTTAATGTTCATAATCGTCCAAATAACGTTTTTCGGAAAAGAAAAATTGGAAAACTTGCCCGAAAGTTGGAAAATTTGGGAAAAACGGAAAGTGTTTCAACTTACCTGTTGTTATTTTCTACTGAAATGTATATGAAATGAATATTTATCCCGTTTTTATAAACGTACTTAAGTACCCACACATCTCCATAACTCCACGAAACGTGTCAAGCGACCGAAAAAACTATTTCTTTTCGTCGTTTGAACATCCATGAATAAAATAGTCACAATATGATAAAGAAAAATGGATATGAAAATAAATTGATATTTAAATTGTATTTTTACAAACAGCTGAAATGTTTTTTTTCTATTCATAAATAAGGTAAACCCATTTTTTTTCTATCCTGTTGTAAGGTGCTAAGATAGTAGAAATATTATTTGAAATAAATTTTAAACCTAAAATCTCTGTGACGGTAAAAAGAAAATCAAGAAAATATTAACGGTTTTCAAAGAATGTCTTCATGAAACTATAAAAAAAAATCTACACAATAATATGTCAAGTTTAAAAATAGAAACCATTCATCAGTACAAACTAGTTCATCCTACATACTACAATGTCTACAATACCATACAATGCACTCAATGATCTGCTCCAAGCTATATATAGATCATAGTAGCTTGATTACTGCTGTTTAATTGCCGCACGCAATCGATAGTAGTCGGGTAAGCGCGGGCTAACGCACTCGGACTTGACTAATTGAGTAACAATAACTAGATAGGTAATGGCAGTAAATCCAGTGACTGTTTAAAGTATCACGTATATTTTTTTATATTTGGATAAAAGCCTCTAAATATAAATAAAGAATTTTTAAAAATAATGTCTTAAAATGTATGTATAATAAAACATTTCATGCGCGAAAGATTGGTCAGAGACAGCATTAGAAGGAAAGAAATGGACTGATTGTACAATTGTACATTCTTCCGCAAAAAGGTGGTGAATAATCAACAAGCAATAACTTTACCAATACAAATAAAATAAAATACCGACTACTACCTTATGAATCTCATTGATATCACATTTTTACAATAAATAAAAAGGTACCATTTACCGGTATTAATTTTATATTTGGGGTTATCCAAAGAGCTATTTGATTCAGATGTAATCTTCGGTAAAGTTTACATGGATAGGTTATAACTACAGGTAGTAAGTACTGCAGTTGACCGGTACTGAGACGATACCGCGTATTAATTTGTAACGCTATGTTTTAAAAATTGTTTGAGCTGTACCTTCTGTACTCGACGTTCATATCTCGATTGATCGGGACGCTACAGTATCGATTATCTCGAACAATGGCGGTTGCCATGCGGACCGTCTTCGTTCACGTAATTCACGTAACAAACACTCGATTCGCACGGTGTCATTGTTTTCCTTTTCTAATCGATTCCATTGGATAATTTGCCGATGCTGTCACGAAGTGGAATACAGATTACATGTTGCGTTTTAGTATCGTTTACTTAGAATTTATGTTCTAAATGCTTATTGGAACTGATGTATCACTTTCTACGAGTGTTTTTTGAAGAGTAATATAACTTACATTACTTATACTATACTTACTTACTATTACTTATGCGTAACATGTATAAATAAAAAACTGGCCAATTGTAAGTCGGACTCGCGCAGAAAAGGCTTCCGTAAGTATAAGTTGGGTTTAAGTAGTATTATGAAAATTACAAATCTAGAACTTGTTTTTCCGGGAAGTAGCTAAGTAGGAAGAATCAATTATTGAGAATTGCTATTATATCTTTCATACGTGTTTTCACAGCCGTTTTAGATTAATAGGTACTGATAACGTAAGTCGTAGTCGACGTTATTAGCATAATTATAGCAAAACTGACACTTAGCGATACAAAATTATCAGAAACAATAACTTGTATCATTGTAAAAAAAAATATTTAAAATTCCCTTTAAAATGATAGTACCAGGTTCTCATAAATTAAAAGATCAAATACTACGTCGAATATCTTGAGTAATCTTGACGGAATTCCTGTGTCGCGGTCACGCCTGGTGCATTTAGTAAGGATGTCCCTAATTTTTAATTGTAAAGCATAATTCAGACTGTGGTAAAGAAAAACATGATTTTTATATATAAAATTGTTAAAATAGTAGCTGACCAGGGTTTCTTAAAGCATATATTTATATTCTGCTCTATATCATCCAGATTTTTATGCCTTTTTCATTTATTCCATTTTTCGTACTCACTGAAAATATATTTTCTCTAATTGCAAGTTGAAATTGTAAAATACATTTAGAACTGTGTGCATTGCATTTTATGCGCTATTCGTTTTGTTCGTGAATTAACACGAGCCAAGTGGCTTACTCCAGACAGTTTCATTTTCTCGGGAAAATCGCAAGCAATTCTCTTTATGGCTTTAAGTTGTAAATTTTCTTTCAAAAGCTATTGTTGTTAGAGTGAAATCTTTTGTTAAATTAAATAAGACCTACTTGCTACTTTTCCGTACTTTTCAAATGCAAATACTTTTGTTATGTAGACCCTGCGTAAATAAGACTCGGGACAGCCCTAACGGTAAGTCGCACAGACGCGCGGGCAGACAAGTGACACGGTGAGTCATAGCGTCAGGGCGCCGCCATGCTCTACCTGTTGTGGGAACTCCGCTACCATTGTGTCTACAAAATAATTACAGCCCTAGTTTTTATGGAAGACGGTCACTTGACATTCAAGTGTACGAAGGTAAAGAATAATATTGTTATTTACTTTAAAAACTTGCTTGAAGACGATGTCAGGCGTTCAAACAGTTGTCTAAATAAATACCAAGGTTTAGTAAAGTTGTGGGCGGAACAGATAGACAAACTCAAATCCTAGCTAAGGAAGCTAGTTTTTTTTTCTTCTTATCTAACCTATAATGTACGAGTACGGATCTTTTATCGACTTTTTATCGAAAATTTATCGATTTTAAACGTCATATTTGGCGAAAGGTCAATAAACTTTATATTCATTCAAATTCGACAAATAAAATTGATAAGTGTTCGTAAAAAAGTCGATCAAAAGAACCATGTTCGCAATAAAAAGACACTATTCTAAATAATAAAATATAACTAAATCACATTTTTACAGTGCGACACAACTTGACGTAAATGAATGAAGCAGCCGCCTCAAAAAAGGTGCATTCTGACGTTATAAAGCAAGTGATAATTAATTTATAATTATGCATATAACTAATAAAATGCCCGAGATGCCTTTGAGCTTTGGTTCAAACTTGAGATTTCTGACTGACATAACTAATAAAGTGAGTGTATTGTAAAACCTAATTAAACGAATGATATTATATTCTCTGCACGAATATACTCTCATTCTAATAACTACTATAAGATAATTTAGAATGAGAGTATATTCCTGCAGAGACGACAAACTGTCTGTCAAGCTTGACGCGGACGATGAGTCACGTCACGAAACGACGCAACGACTCTACCTGTTGTATGGATTATTATTAATAGTACTACTATTTTTAGACACCCTATTTATAGCCACGTAGGGGTTGCACGAATACGCGTCATTGAATGATTATACAGTAGGAATGTTATTTTATTAGTAGGTAGTGTTGGAAAAGAATATAGAAAGAAGGAAAAGACATTTTCAATAAATGTTTGTATGTAAGTACATGAACAATTAACAGAAAAAACTAGGGAATACCTGTACGAGGCCAAAAAAGAGCCCCATGTCAACTTAATGCTTTCATAAGATATTGCACTAAAATTATTAAAATAATGATAATAGTACCTACTAACTTTAATATCCAAGATAAATATAATAAATTACAGACACCTAAAGAAAAATTGCATGAAATTTATGGCAAATCAATAAAGGCTCCAATTAAATATCGATATAGAAGTTCTTAAACTTTCGCGAATTGGAATCATGTTTTAAATATTATTTTATCGACATATTTTTTTTACTAACCCAATCCTACACGTTGGAATTATCGAAATCAGGATGCAGTTACTGGAATCGTGTAACCCTACTTATGTTTAATATATTTGTTCTGAATAGAACAAATCGCAAAAACTTTAGCGAAAATATCGATCAGAAATGATGCGCTTTTAATTGCACTCAAAGTGGCCACCTACTGGGCGTAAACTGTTTAAGAATTAGTTAGATATAATTATTATGCAAGTCTCGACGTATCATTGAAACGAAAAGAATAAGAATCGCATTACGCACTCAAAAAGCAATTCACTTAATGTAAAGATTTTACGAACATTCTTGATATCACGAAGCACGAAATCAATATTATTTTAGGCGATAATTTATTAAAAGTCACGCACGTCTGCATCTGTCCTTATCAAAAGTCAGTGCTCTTCGATTAATCACTAGTTCATCGACGTTACTCAAAACGTTTGATAAATCGATTATCGATGCATTAAAACGATAATATGTCATTGTGATAGTGACAGTTCTAAAATTTGTACGATCGACGTTTTTGTTAGGCGTTTGAGTCGTGATAGCCTAGTGGTGGTGACCGTTGACTGGCAAGTCAATGGTCTCGAGTTCGAACCCAAGGCGCGCACCTCTGACTTTTCGTAAGTTATGTGCGTTTTATAAATTTATAAATTAATTATCACTTACTCCGAGCCTCGGAAAGCACGTAAAGCCGTTGGCCCTGCGCCTGATCTCTCTCCGGTCGTGTCGGATTTCCGTCCCATTGGACTTTGAGAGTGAGGGAAAAGAGAGTGCACCTGTGTTTGCGCACACACTTGTGCACTATAATATCTCCTGCGTAGTTGGCTAATCTCCGTTGAGATTGGCCGCTGTGACCGAAATTCGGTCAGGACGATATTATTATTAGGCGTTTGAAGAGGGAGATAGACACAAATAATGTTATGTAGAATAAGTTTCATTCCTGTAAACTAGCATTTTTATATTGTTTGTTTTAATAATATGCTAAAGTTTGAGATTTTCTAGAAAGAAAAAATCGTTACGAGCAACCGAACTCTACTAGACCAACGAGGCACTCCTTAATTAGTTTCTATAAAACATTTTTTGTAGGGTAGGTTTATTATTTTTTTACTCACAAAATTGTTAGTTATATTTTAGTTTAGGAAGGTCTCGCTGTCAAGCTCGACCCTTGTCTACTTAGCTGTTTGTATAGGACCTTCCAAATTAAAGTTGCCCTTTATTTCATGATACTAATAACTTTAATTAGGGATGTTCTGACAGATAACTAATTGCCTACTTATTAGTAATTTAATTACTAAATTAATAATTTAAAAAATTATCTAAACAAAATCTTTCTATAAAACAAATAATCCCTTAAAAATAATTCAGTTAATTGTGAAATGTAAAATAATTGCATTAAGTAGATAAGTGATATTTCATTACATTATGTTCTATAGTTTTCGTATATTTCACTTAATTAAATATAAAAAAAAAACATTAAAATGCGACATATTTGTCGTAAATTAACATACCCTATTCACAATTATCTCTATCTGCAAATACTGCTAAAAAACAAATGTTAGAAAATTGTAGCGACAAAGCCTCTGACGTAACTGATGTTCGTGAAACATGCAAATGACGGCACGACAAAAAAATCGATATCAACTATATTTATAAATACACAAAAAAATTTATAACACTACTAAGCATAAATTACTAAAATATAGTAAACACGCACGAAACCCTTATCAAAGAATCTACGCAACAATAGAACTTAGAAAACGTAAAAATAACTACATTTATAAATAGCAGGGTTAACGCAAATGTAACGAAACATAATGTATAGCACAAGTTTAACACATAACGTTATTTTTTTGAACATGTGAATTTTAATTAGCTGCGATTTTGTTAATGAGCTATGAAAGAAAATGTTAGAATATGTTGTTATGTTAGGTTTTATAAAAATATTTAAGTTGTGTGTTGAATGAGCTTTCATGCGTTTAGGGTTAAAAACTATTAATACTTTAGGTATTTTAATTTAAATATGCGCCGTGTGGTTTCCGGCTTAAGAATTGAACCACCCCTACTCGTCCCGCGGGTGTCGTCAGAAGCGACAAAGGGAAAGATCCGGAGGATGGGCAGCAACATCCTTCTGTGTAACAGCAATCATCTGTTACTGCGATCGCTAACCCGCTTGCCCAGCGTGGATTATGGGCAAAAAATAGATATCTAATTCCTATTTAATGTGGTAACAGGTGCTCGAGACTAGATACTTAAAAAGAATTCGGATGCATTGCGCAGGCGACGCGACGCGAACGAAGACGTTACATGCGATTGTACTATTTCTGTTATCACTGAGCAAACGGTAGACTACTGTTTGTTATTTACTAATGATTAATAACGGGGAAGTAGTATTGAACTTGATATCTTGTGTGTACGGAGGAATACTGTATTTCCAGAAGGTTATGTAGATGTGTGTGTACTCTTGAACACAGCTGTTCTATATTTTCACTAGCTCTTGACCAAAGCTTCGGCCGCGTGGCGGTCAGACTTACAGATCTCTTTGAAATACACACACACAGCTGAGTCTAAAATAAAACAGTAAATCAGAGTACAAGATAGCGTTTCCTTGTTAGAAACGTAATAAACAGCCATTAAAACTGCCAGCAGCACTACTCGCTAGTCGCTAGCTCGCAATTAATGAAGTTTGTGAATTGGCGACAGAGCCAAGTTCGCGACCTTCACCTCTTATATTATTACTGCAATGAAATTTCGCATACGAATTAATTAACAAATATAACACCGGTCAAATAAGGAGTAACGTTCAAACCATTTCTCATATTACAGTTAAAACCGCAGAAATTAATAAGGAAATGCTTAATGTGGAAATTTAATTTATTAGGTTTCACAAGCTAATTAGCGTTTTACAGCAGCAACATAAGCAAAAACTAAGCTGGTAAAAATTGTCTATGCATTGTTTCATTTGTGCATTTAGATTAGTTTTATCTCACCTCTCATATCACCTATATTGATTTGATTAAATTGATCGAATGTAAGCGGAAATAGATTGATTGATTGATTGGTCAGGAGTACTCTAAACCGACGAGCATGTACGAAGAACGTGATGAGAGTGAATGAGGCAAAAGAGGTATGCAAGGATATCGTAGCAAGTGGAAATCCGTTGTCTCTGCCTACCCCTCTGGGAAACAGGCGTGAGTCTATGTATGTATGTATGTATAGATTACAAATATCAAATTTAAGTTGATCAGCATGATATGGAACAAGCTACGCTCAGAGTCTCTTTGAAGGATAAAATCAGAAATTATACTGAAAAGAACTGGAATTACCGACAAAGCTCCCAGAAAAAATAAACTGAAGTATCAGTAGGCTGGCCATCGGTGTTGATAGACCAATAAGGGATAGCAGATGAGTCCTAGAGTAGAAAGAACCACCAAAGGTAAGACAGTAGGACACGCCCAGCCAGGTGGATGGATGTGAAAATGTGGACTGTCGACTGGCGCAATTTCAGAGGACTAAGTCCATGAGTGGACTGCAATAGGCTGGATTGATTGACTAATTAATAGTAAATATGAAAAAACCCCACCTAGATACAGATTTTAAACTATTACCCGCAAAATTGTTCTAAAGTACATCAAATTAAGTAGGTATACCGCAAGGTTAATACAATTAAGTCCACATCATATGCTCCGATGAGCTGACCGACCCCTGCGAGCTCCACTTATTTAAAAACAACCTAATACACTAACAAAATTAAACACTGTAATAGCAAAATCATTTTATAATATTTCATGTCGTTATGATAATTAATTTTCTTTTATGGACTTGGCTGTATTTTTACAAGTGCCTCTTAAAAAAGTTGGTAATTAATGTCACTTGAAGCAGTACCTTCGGGCTGAAGTCTTTGTATAAAATTAGTTTAAAATTTTCTCTTGTTTTTATTTTTATTTATAGACAAGTACTTACAGCACGTGCAAAATGAAAATAACCTATCTATCTAACTGTTAAACTAAACGTGATGTCTTATAGATTTTAAATCAAACAACAGAGGGAAACACAAATGAGACACAAAAGGAAATCAATTGTCCGGCGTCATCGGCGTCCTTACGATAATTAAGCTCTTCATTTTTAGTATCTATTCTTTCTTTCTTTATTGTATGGTTGATGAACAACCTGGCATCAAATAATAAGTAAATTAATACTTTTAATCAATCAATTAATATACGTCACCTATGCTCTACAAATAAAGATATATATTGATATATTTTGTAAATTTTTTACATGTTTTAGCACATGTTAGCTTATTCTCTATCTTATTAAATAATTATAAAGATATTTTGATTATCTTTTGAAGCATTTTACTCAATATACTTGTACAGTTTGTACGACCAATATCGTCTCGCCTCTCCGTCTGTTCGTCAAAACTATGATTCGGTCCGGGCAACGCCCGTTGGCGACACCTAGTCTATTAATAGCGACGCCATAGTTATCTCAAGATAAATTAGAGTACACGGTCTAGGTCAACTGGCACTGTTTATAGGTGCAAGGTTGGCTTATGGGGGACGCGATAAAACCGACCTTTATGAGGAGCAATAATTTTTCTTGAAGGTTTTCTTCGCATAAAATAAATGAGAAAGTAGTATTATGTGGATACGTAGTTTATTGTCATTAGCCTTAATGTGTAATTATGTAAATTTTTAATATAAAAAGCATATTTAAAAAGCTGTAAAACATGGACAGAAAGAAATTATGTATTTGGTCGTGTAACGTGTTTCTTGTGCCTTGGATTAAATACATATAAACTCAATGATATGCGATAGAGATTAGCAGATTGTATTCGTTTTTGTTTAACAGTGCACGCCTTCCGGCTGATGATGATGATTATAATGATGATGATTTTAAAGATCAAATCCTTTTTTTCATTTATGAACTTTGACATTGTTTGTTTTCCCATTTTTATGTTTACGATGTGCTTGTGCTTGCACTTGTAATTTTAAAATTTCAAGTGCAAGTTTTTCTTCTTTCAAGTCAAATTTTAAAAAACTAATTTATTATATTACAGCGCACTACCTTAAGTCATTAATTATAATCACTGGATGACGCTGAAGGCTGAAAGAACTAAAATAAAAATAATCTAATAATCCCGCCTGAAGATTTTTAGACAACCCTTAAAATAAAATTCAAGTCATGTCTAAGAGCGTTGGTAATAGAAAATGTCTCGGCTTAGAATTGGCTTGAGTTTTTCATTTTATTTTCTTCATTCAATAACCTGTATTCTCAAAATTGAAAATGTATTTATTTATGTTATAATATTTTTTTTTTGTTATATGCACATTATAATCACGCCTCGAAAAGCACGTCAATGGTCGCCTCTCTCCGTTAAACTCCGTTGACATTGGCAACAGTGACCGAAATTCGGTCAGGACATTAATAACATATTTACTATTCTGATTTAAGCAGCACACAGTAGAAAAGCTCTCAAATTTTTCCAACTTGTTCGACCACAATATGATAGTTAAAGCCAATTTTCACACATGAACTATTTTTTAATGAAAACTGTATCAGAATCCCTTCAGTAGTTTCTCACAGACAAAAAAGCGGCAAGGAACTTTTATAATACCTACGTAGTTAAGTAATACAATGGAGGCAAACATACTTCTAGAACTTATCAGTTTCATAAATCAATATTAACATGGCTCTTCTGACCCCTACAATGGAAATCTAAATTTCTGATAAATAGTCTCAACATTCGAGAAATCGAGACGCAAAAAGGATATTTTTTTAAATTGTTCTCAATTTGAGTAGGCAAGAGCCTATTCAAATTGATTCACCTTCCCACAAATTCATTGTTCTTTGTTACAAAATTGTGAAATAAACAAATAGAGGCCGGCTGGATAGAACCACCCTGTTACAGAATAAAGAATGAAAAACATTTATTTTGTAAACGCACAACAATAAACAAAACAATACACAGAATTGCGGTACATAAAGTAAATAAAAATCAGTAAAAATACCTAAAATAAACATAAAATACTCATTAGATAATTGTGTGAAACAAAAGCGGACCCTAACTCAGCATAATGCTACCCCAGTTACATGGAGAAGCGCTAGGTATTTATTTTGTTAGGACCGAGAAAGATATAATATTCCACCACTTCCAAATTCCTTAATCTTTATTTCCCTTCCATAATCCGGATAGGTAACGCGTAAGTGATACACGCATGCACACGTTTTCTCACACACTATTTGGCTAATCTCCGTTAATCGGTCAGGAAAACATTTAAAAATGTTTAATGTAAAAATTAACAGCCCCCGACTACAGCCCCGACACAGAAAGGCCTCATTTTTTTTTAACTAAGAACATTCAAGCAGGTTACCTTTCAAATAAAAAAAAAAAATCAAAATCGGTTCATTCGTTTGGGAGCTACGTTGTCACAGACTCACACACAGACACGTCAAACTTAGTCTAAAAATCTCAGGATGACTATCATACAAACATTTCTTTCCAATATCTTTGATGACTATCAAAGTCATCTCTCAAAGTTTGAACATTCCTTTTGAAATCATCCTATACTCTGTAGATACTGCAGATCCTTGAACTTTTGTCCTCAAAGTCAACACACTCAGATGTCGAAAAGATATTTTTACCATCGTAAATCTTCACTTTCTATTTTATTTTTTTCAACGTCATTTAAGGTTAACGAGGGTCCAAATAAAATAAATCAGCCGAGAGTTTTCTTTTACAAGTTCACATTTTATGCCCTTCTGAAACAATTAAGTTTATCAGATTGGGATTGGGTATTAAAAAAGTAATTCGTTTAGTTTTTTAAACTTTATCTCTCGAATAAATATTAAATGCAACTTGATTTGTGAAACAAGATTTTATTACCAACATTCAACAGACTACTTGTAGTTTGCGGGAACTCTTGCGTATAATTACAATAAAAAACCTTCAGCGGTTGATATTAGACTACCAAATGACAAAACCTTTACGCTTACAGCCACGAGCAATATTATGTGTAGGTATACCAGTTTCGCATCTTTAATTTTTTCCAGGCGGGGCAAAAACTGAAAAATGCCGCTCCTGTCCGCAAATAATTTTTACTTTCATCATCATCATCATTTCATCCACAAGTCGCCCACTGATAGGCATAAGCGTTTCATAAAGAACACCACAGCGACCGGTCTGGCGATGTATTATTTAAGTAGTGTGTTCGTTGGCCAAGCTTGAATTATCCGCCCTCTGAATATGTCGCCCGGGGCACAGAATCAAACTTGCGCCCTCTAGATACGGGGCTGATGTATTCGAATTAAATTGATTCTTTTCTTTAACACAAGTTGACTTTTAAAATAAATATACAACTCAAATGTTTTTCATTTCTATTGTTACCATAAATACAATAAAACGTACAATTTAAATAATGTTTTTCTTGTTTAGCTATGTATTCAAGCAAGTAAGCACTGAATGGAATTTTTCACTAATTGGCATGCAAAGCGTAGTTTTCTAAACCAATTACCGTCTACAAAATGGTTCCGAATACCTTAACAACGTTATTTTTAAAGCCCTCAACGCGTCCATGATTCCATGTGAATGTCAGACGCAGATTTATTCGAATGGTGATTTTACCGGGAGTTTTATCCCAAGGAATAAACTTGACCTATTTCTCTTTGAAGATTACACGGCTTATGGGTTTTTGAAAGCTAAAGCAGATCAATTGATTTTTTGGCTTTGCACCAAATGGATTTTTACTTTTATGCGCACAAATATTTATGGCTTCCTAACTTTTGCCCGTGGTTTCGCTCGCGAGGTCAAACCGGGATAAAAAAGACAAGACATGGTCAATTTGTGTGCCAAGTTTTACCCAAATCCGTTCAGCAGTTTGTAAGAACTATTTATTTTCGCATTTATATGATAGGACTATTAGAATATATTAGGATATATTTAAATATATCAATAAAGGTGTACTTTAATATAGTTATCCTTTTATTGTACCAATACATACCTCTATAGTATCAACTTTCGGCGGTTTTAGTTTTAAATCATGCTGTGTAATAGGTTTTCCTATATACACATCATCTACAATTAAAATCTTTTGTATACCTTGATCACTAAAAATGTTTTACCAAGTATGTACTCAAGAATGGCGGAGAAACAAGCAAAATAAAAGCAACTCAACTTCCTAAGTCGGAACCCCACTGGGTCCCTCCTACCCGTGAGTAAACCTTCTAGAAAATACCTATGTCTGATCGCTTTTATTCATATTTTTCATAAATAAAAACAATACTGATAGTGGCCGTGAACCCGTGCAATATGCGGTCACTTGGGTTCACGGCAAGGAGTCGCATTATGCTGAACGAGGACGAGGGTACCCGCCCAACCCAACCGAACTTCACCTCATTTGCCTTGGAGATACGCCTAACGGTTGCGTCTAGACATTTTTAGATCCCATTTCAAAGTATTATAGAACTGTAACATAGTTTTTATAAAAAAAAGAACGGTGCATTTTCCCTTATTGTTGGGAACGATTTACATACATTCATTTTACGTCAAAACGTCTCTTCGAGGCGGAGTTCCACGAGATATGAAGTGACACTGACAGTTGACAGTTACACTCTTGTCTTTGTTCAGTTCCTAAACGCGAGAACTAACGAGGCGAGGCGAAGTGAGCTGAGACGAGAGCCGAATCTAAATTCTCCTAGTCGCGCTTCCACGCCTATCCACGACGAGAGTAAAGATGCTATAAAAGGAAAATTTATAGCATAGGAAGTAACAGTTTAAAGAACATTAAAATCAAAGCGTTTTAAGCATAAAATGAGTCATCAAAGTAAACCAAACCACACTATTTCTTGTAAAACGGAGACACGACCTTAATCGATTGTTGAACATCATAATTCATGTTAACGACGAGGCCGTCATCATAATGTCACAGCTAGACATTACAGACAAACAGAACATCAATCGTAAACAAAGTACTAAATAAAATATTCAGTTGGAAAATAAAATAATGTTAAAACTATTAATGAACCAGTTCAAAGCTTCGTCTTAACGATTTCAGGATATTAATCATTCTTCTAAACATTAAGGCGCCTCTTTGCGCTAATCTGTCATCTCCTTCGCACATTAAGGATGATTGAAGATAATTATAAAATCAATGATATAATTATTATGAAAAATCTAAACAAACCAATTAGTGGAGTGCCGTAAGCTTTATACCTCGGAATCCAGGGCCAGTCAATGAATCTTTATAAAAACTTTGGGAATGTGTTTTTAATAGTCTACAGATTAAAGTTAAAAAAAAAAATTTCACCGATCTCAATTTTTTTTTTTTTCGGAATTTTCCTTTGGAATTTCCATTTATATTTAGTGGAGTGCCGTAAGACATAAAAATGGTAAAACCTCGGAATCCAGGGCCAGTCGATGAATCTTTATAAAACCTTTGGAAATGTGTTTTTAATAGTGTCCAAAAAAAAGTTAAAAAAAATAATTTTACCGATCTCGATTACAACAATTATTTTTAACCAATTTTAAAAAGGAGGAGGTTCTATGTTCAGCTCTATGTATTTTGTTTTGTATGTTCACCGATTTCTCAGTCAATTGTGAACCGATTTTGAAAATTATTTTTTTCTTTGAAAGAGTATATTCCCAAGTTGGTTCCATAAAAATATTGTCATGATCTGATCACGGACTTAGGAGATATGGAACGGAACTCCTCGTAGGATAATAGCAGAATGGTCGTAACAAGTAATATTGGTTAGTTAATAAGCGCAGTCGATGGCTGACAAGTAATGAGGAAGAGAGGGGAGACGTGGTAACCCCTCCCCCCCGCATTATATCACTATCGAAGATTAAAAATATCGCGTGAGGTATCGTTTGAAAAGGTAGAGATCCCTGTTCGCCACCACTGCGGATTCGCTGTAGACACGGCATAGCACACTCTCGAGCAGTGTCCGGCTTGGAAGGTGCAACGGCGTGCCCTTGGCGCGACAATCCACCAACAGAGCATCTCGCTGTCGGCCGTAATGCGAGCTGTAGCCGATAGTGAGGAGGTCGTCTCGTACCGTACGTGCGTTACGGTCGTACGTGTGTGGACTTCCGGTAAGGCATAGGCCACAAAAAAAGAAAAAAGATATGGTTTAAAGGCTTTTCATAAGGATTTCAAATATTAGCCTCACAAACGACATCAAAAGGAACTAAAAAGCTTGAAATAACTTTAAAAAGTTTTGGAGTCAGTTCCAAGTCAAGTTCTAACTTCTTTTACCTTTTCATTAAGAACTTGCCTTGGAACCAACTCCACGTCGGTTTATTTTTTGAAAGTAGGTAATAAATATATATATTTTTTTTCACGATATCACGATATTTAGTGTTTACCCCTCGTAATTTACCCCCCCCCCCCCCAGAGAGACTCATATTTGAAATCCTTATGAGCAGACTTTTCAAACGATACCTCACGCGATATTATTAATCTTTGGTGTGATATAGGTAAGGCGGGGGGGGGGATTACCACGTCTCCCCCCTCTTACTCATTACTTGTCAGCAGCCATCAACTGCACTTATTAACTAACCAATATTACTTGTTACGACCATTCTGCTATTATCCTACGAGGAGTTCCGTTCCATATCTCCTAAGTCCATGATCAGATCATGACAATATTTTTATGGAACTAATTTGGGAATATTCTCTTTCAAAGAAAAAAATAATTTTCAAAATCGGTTCACAATTGACTGAGAAATCGGTGAACATACAAAACAAAATACATAGAGCTGAACATAGAACCTCCTCCTTTTTAAAATTGGTTAAAAATAATTGTTGTAATCGAGATCGGTGAATTTTTTTTTTTTAACTTTTTTTTGGACACTATTAAAAACACATTTCCAAAGGTTTTATAAAGATTCATCGACTGGCCCTGGATTCCGAGGTTTTACCATTTTTATGTCTTACGGCACTCCACTAAATTGAAGGAGAACAACATTAAAAAGTTTCAAAAAACATTTCAGCTTGATCAAAACATGTTTTCAAAAATAGCTTTAAATGATTTTTTATTTTAAGCGTTATAGAAATTAATTACAACTTGCTATAACGGTGAGGAAACTAGCATACATGAGAAATTTTTCAAAGGTGTGTAAAGCCGTGCCAGAGGTTTACAAGGTTTATACTCTGACACTAGGTTGTTCATCAACCATACGAAGAAGAAATATAAAATCTGTACTAGCTGTAGTTCTGAAACATAATTCGTAGAAACCCTTCAGCTAAATGCTATCCTTGTTTACTTTTGTTTCCGAGTTAAATCAATTTCGTAACTCAATTTCGACATACTCTGTCCATGTTACTCGTAACCTAATTTAAAGTTATAGCAACTCGCCACATATTTGAGCTGTAGCAAAGGGAATACAATTTTGTTTATTTAAGTTGGATAGTTCGATTCATTAATGATAAATCCTTTAATTAAGGATAAAAACTATCACTTTTATAATTATTCCATAAAGTAAGTGTATAATTACGACTTATTTATTTAAATAAGTATCACTTCAGAGCGGTTGGGACCGATTTTGTTGATTTTTTTTGTGTGGATTTGAGTGGGTGAATGGTTTATATTCACAATTGGACCTGGCAGATGGCGTTGCGATAGGGTTTAAGTAAAACAACGAAGGCGAAGCCGCGTGGAGGTCAATTATTGGTATAACATAAATAAGGATCAAGAGGTTGACTTCTTTTAGACAAGTCCTGCCAGACCTAGCTCTAGCAAAGGCTCAAGAAATTCTATGCCTACTCTTGTTCAGGGCACCATAATATTATGTTTGTAGAGGGGGCTATATTACCTATAGGTTAGGAAAAAAAACACTCACGCACGCACGACGTTATAAATATGTAGAAATTCACAAAATCGCGTGTATATCGCTAAAACAAGATGGCAAGAAAGGGTGGCAAATAAGTTTGAGTTGCTACACTAAAATATTTATATGAAAGTTGCCAACAACTCTATTGTTATTAGTCAATAAGATTTATTATTACAACTACTAAACAACAAACAATTTATTAAGAGCGTAGCCGAAACAGTAACAGTCACGTTTATGATACACGAGAGCTACTCTGATGCAGGGGCTCTACTCCGAAAATCGAACGATGTTTCGGATCGGAACGTAATAATGAAGACCATCAAACACAATCCTTACCACCAAATTACCACTGTTTAATTGTACTTAGTGCTTTCATCTGTCGTTCCGTTACAAATCCATTAAAAAAACAATCTATTAGAAGGTCATTTAACGAACAAACATGCGATCCGACAGTCGAAGCTTCGTTGTTAATATTTCGGAGTAGGCCCCCAGATTCCACTCAAAAATGGAAGATGTCGCCTAGAGTTTGGATAATATCCAGCCATATTATTCCTAAGCTCGGACAGAAATCGTTTGGCACCGACCGCGTGTTTGCATGCCCTAGCCAACATATTTGAATACCA
The DNA here is from genome assembly GCA_936450705.2 of Protodeltote pygarga. NCBI lineage: Eukaryota > Metazoa > Arthropoda > Insecta > Lepidoptera > Noctuidae > Protodeltote > Protodeltote pygarga. The sequence goes on from OW388266.2 coordinate 10,772,544, forward strand.
CAACCTATCTTCCATTGCCAAAGTACAACATGACCTTTAACACCATCTCTTAAGGTTCAAATTCGCCGTAATGCGGAAGATGTATTGGCATTTTAAGTTCAAGAGCGTGCCAAGTTCGCTGAATAGAGTCCCCGCAGCTGTTGTCTTCCTATATAAAAATATATTTATATATTACGACAGTATTGAGTAAATTAGGTAATAGTATGTATTATGGTATTTTGTTGACCTATATTTTTTCATCAGCTGTTTTTATGTCAGAAAGTTTCGTAGTTTACATAAATTCGATTCGGCACATAACCATGGATTTCTATTGTGTCTCATTTGTCGACCTTTGATTAATTAAAGTGCTAAGGAAATGTCTTATCGTGAATATTATGTTCACAACACACATATTTATTGATAAGCCAATCAGAAGTTTTCCACTTAGCGGTTCACCAGACGGACTTTCGATAGCTTCGATTAGCAAAAGGTCAAGCATGTCTAAAGTAGACGTGAGATTGATGATTGGGTGATATAAAGCCAAAGGTTACGTCAAACTCCAGCAAGACAATGTGCTGTCGTATTTATGTTATAATATGTGGAATAGATAAACGCACTCTGCGTGACTGTACGTCACCTTATCTATTATGTGACAATACATATTGACGTACAGTCGCGGACAAAGATTAACGCACATTTTATTTTAAACACTTTTTACATGCCAAGTTTTATTACAATTTAAATATATATATTTAGTGTTTTCAAATGTAAAGCAGCAGTTAAATTGATTTTACTGAATTATATCTAATTGTTACGATTTTATTATAACTCGCTATTTAGTCCCAATATTATGTTTAAATTATTTATTTGCCTAAATTAAAAAAAACTGTCGCACTCTTATGCAAATTGCAATAATTATGTAAATTTTTGTATTTCATTAAACCACTGCAGTAAAATGTCTTTGTTTTTTAAAGTTGTAACTAATAGATTATATCTGACACGTGCCGCACTTAAAAAACTACTATTTATCTTTGCGGTATCTTTTACTGAACATATAATCTCACTAAAAGTCGCATAAAATTATCCTTTTATCGTTTAGTACGCGCAGTTTTAGTTTAATAAAGCTACGTTTTACGTAAAGCTGCATAGTACCTGACTAACGATGTTATCATGCCACCTGCCCCAGCTGAGTGTGAGCAGATGCGGTTAGCGCCAACTTTTGTGATTTATATGGGCTAAATAATATGTATTTCGTAGCTTTTTAGTCAAAATGTATGTATAAATAGACCGAATTGAAATAAAAAGTTTTATTTCGTAAAGTTAGAATGTTTTGATCATCAATGAATCATGCAACGGTGTTATATGAAAAAGATTTTTTTTTTTAACTTAAATTATCTACATACTTACATAACTATTTTAATAGGTATCCTTATATTAAGTATTTTAAGAGTGCTATTTTATATTAGTAAACGTACTGATGTTATTAGTTACAATAAAAAAGTCAGCTCACCGCATGACAAAATTGCTAGCCACGCAAATCCTTAAACAATTTTGTACGCGACTGTCTGCGTACAAGTTAGCTGCACGAATGCGATTATACGAGCATGTAGGTACAGTGAGACACAGACGATACGAAACACATAAATTACATTAAATTTGCATAATTATGCAGTCGTGTGTTCAACATGTTACATGAAGTTGTGCACTTTGTATGTGTCGGTGAAAATTAGCTGTGGCTGTATTACACGCATCGATAAAGTCATGGTACATTGATTTAGATTTAATTACTTAAGGTTTGTGAATGGATAGTTTTCTAACTTCTTCCGTGTAGTCTAGCTAAACCGACATTTCGAGCTGTACATGTACAGTCCACGCGATCACTAAGTACCTATATAAAGATAGCGGGATGGTATTTCTCATGGATCACTGTGTCGTTTTCCCAAAGCGGGCATGACCTAGCAGCAGTAGCGGACTAAGCCAGTCAGGGGTCCGAGGCAACACCAAATGGGGTCTCTGGTATCTTCAAAAAATTATGTTTTTATGGTGGTATATTTTGTAAAAAAAAAATTAATACGCTCGTTTATCGAGATGTTCCGGTCCCGCTTTTTGTTTCATTTAATGTGGAAAAACAGATCTGGCAACACTATTCGCAGTACTGAATAATTTTGTTTATGTGAGCGCCCGCGTCGCGTACCTTCTTTATTGGTTTGCGGAAATGGCAAATATTTGCCAAATATGTAAAATGTTTGTAAAACATAGCTCTATTTCCGAACTTTTTAATCCCTGTTTATTGGACCGTGACGCAAAGATAAATCATAATGATAAAAACATTTATGCTCACCAACTCCCGGCGGTATCTCACGAAAACGGATGGAAACAACTCTTACCTGAAAAAGATAAAGAGAAATATAAAATACGGGCATCGTTAAATTCGGTAGTAAATCATGGCGCAGATAGTTTCTGAAGTAAGATTTGATATACCGTTTGTTTCCTCGAAATTCCAACTTACAAGTTAGCAGAACACAAGTTTCACACAGACTCACCAGGCTTCAGTGAATTACAGATAATGCGGGCAGAACCTAGGTATAATAGAGTAGTTTGCCAACTGTAAACATAGAAATTTTTATTTGCTTTGTGTAGAGTTAATTGGTTTCGTATGCGCAATTACTTTTAATTGCACTTTATACATTTTTATACACCCCTACCCCAACCGCTATCACCACTTCCAACAACCAATAACTCAGGACTCCGCGTTCCGATTCTCGTTTTGTAGAGATAATATCTAATTAGAGGATAATCTCTATAATTTTAAAATCTCTACGGAAACTGTCGCTAAAATGTCTTCTGCTATATGTGTACCATTCGTTGCATGTCAAGTGCTGATGGGTAGACTTATCTCTAACGTGACATTCCGAGAATACTAAAATTGGTTTTCAATCGACATTCGCCATTTTTTTTTTTCGACATAATGTCGAGTTCCAGATAATGGTGCATTCTCTTGCACAAGTTCTAAACTAATTTAGACTCGTTATCTCTTCACAGCGTCCACTATACTCTCACGAAGTTGATCGAAGTCGGGCTAGGACTGAGTAGAGAGGCACTTCGAATAACTTCGTGCGACAAATTTTATACTCGGGTTACTTCAACGAGAACTTTGGTGAAGAACTTCGACTTGTAGTGTAGAGAACGCTGAAAATCATTAGAAAGGGATAGAAGATCCTTTTGAGCTGTCTAATTAGTCCATTTGCATGAAAACGTCTACTTCTCATCAGCTAAAAGGGTATTGAGTAATTTGACAGTTAAGATTCCTGTCCTTTCTCAATGGCGTTTTATAGAGAGATATATCATCTGCCTAGCCTTTTCCCAACTATGTTGGGGTCGGCTTCCAGATATATAGATTATTGAGAAAGATATACTGAGACAAAATTAGTTCAGTGCTGTGCGCAAGGGAATCAGCATCAATGTATAATGGCATCGCTTTAGCTTTATTATAGCTATTTAGAATGCTGCTACATAATATATGCAACATTTCCCGCAACCACGACGGTAGAATTAATTCCGTCTGACACGACGCTGCCTGGTGCAAAATCTTTACATAATTTCGCTTCTCTACACGACAATAACAAAACATCCAATAAACTTCTTGTTCGACTTACTATGCATTACGTCAGTGCATAACTTGAGCTACGTAATTATACGGAGCAAATTATGTGATACAGTAAGCAACTAACTATTATTTGAAATCGATCGTGTAACTCGCGCGGATCGGTCGTTTGTTTATCCAACAATAGCCAGTTATTCCCGCTTTGAATGCTAGTTATTAAATTTCTTTGAAAGTGATAGCAATTCAATCAGTGAAAGCAATCAAAGTTTTATTTCAATAAAAATAAATAAAACCATCCTGTAACGGTTCTACTGCAGGGCAAAAGCCTTTCATACAGAGAAGGATCGACCACGCTAACTCACCGCGTGTTTCCGATATAAAATGTAAATGAATACAATTTTAAAATATTTAGGTATAGGTCATGGGAAACACTAGGCTGATAGGCGCGCACGGGCGACGGTGTTTCAGCTTACAGCTTCAGCTTTTTGTTGCTCTTAGAAGTTAATAAATCAGTCCTCGATACTTATTGGGGTCTCCAAAACTACCTTAAATTAAGCAATTTCAAGACAATAGACTCGGAAATCAAATTAGGGTCCGGTCCCTATCAACAAATAAATCCTAGTCGAATTTCTTCATCGGATACCCTATGTGCCATTGACGGCCGGTCAATTGGATATTAATAAAGGAATGAACGAGGGCTTCATTGAAACATAACAATAATGTGAATCATCCTAAAATACAATTACAGGATATCGGATATCCAAACGGGAAATATGACGTAATAGCTCCTTACAGACGACTCTTTTGAGTTGTAATAAAAATTACTTTTACTTCGGAATGGAAGATTACATACCGAAGATATTTTTATGACGCTCTTAATCTGGAACTGTTTTTTTTCTAGATAAAAACATTTTGCAAAATCGTGAATCAGGACAAAGAGGTTTTAGTAAGAAGTAATACACGTGTCTCATTTTTACTCTTCCAGAAGGACGGAGACACTACTAGGTACCCAGAACCCAAAGTAAAGCTCGCATTTGTCCTGTTATTTCCAATTTACTGACCTAAATACGTCAATCGATGTTAAAAGGTATTCCATTCAGCTGAACACTCTGTGGTTTTGGAAAGGGTTCGATTGGCCGCACCCCAGCTCCTAGTAATGCATTAATCTACTTTAACCTCGGTGTCGGACCGCACCGGTATTTTACACGATGGAAATTATATCTGTCTAAACTGTTTGTTACATCCCTTATTGAGAGAAGCCCAGAAATCCATCGTCCCGAAATGCCCATTTCTATTAACGGGACTGATTAACAACAAAGGACTTTTATATCGGACAATAATTTTCAGTAAGCCTTCATTTAATTGAAAGGAAGGAAGGAACGAATTGAAATCAACATTTTCTAATCCAAGCCGGAGAATGGTGAATACAAAATATAGATAAATTCTTTACTAGTATTTATCACTAGTATCTAGTGTTTATTAAGAGATCCGTTTTTCCATATATTGGCACTTAAATGAAAAAACAGCGGGACACGGACGAAAAAATCGGGACGCCCCGTATACTTATAATTATCATATATCATTGAATTTTTTGATATCAATTTCACTACTTATTAGGGCTGTTTTTTTTTAAGTCGATACCAACCACGCCAAATTGGCTTCTTAGATGAAAATGTGGGACTGTCTCGATGAAAAAGTGGGCTGGTGACACGTGTCCTGAAAGGGCTGAAAAGCGGGACATCTAGCAACACAACTAGTAACCATAGATGACATAACTAAACAGAAAGCATTAATTTCTGTGAGTGCTGTCTATGCCTTTTCGCAGCGCTGGTTCTTAAAAGATACACCCACTTAGAATCTCCTTTAGAACATGGGATTAAATGAAGAAATTTCGCAGCTTTCACAAACAAAGGCACACGTAATTACATATTCAGCTTGTTCCTAACAATGTCAATGTTGCTGGCTTCGTTTACATAATACATGAAGTCATTTGAGCATTAAGCTTGATAAATACTAATTGTTTTGGCACCGATCATAATTACATGTTTAATAATGAGGTAAATATTTGAGCTTTGTTGGAATTTGAAAATTATTTTCATAAAACGACAAGTTTCTTCCTGTTCCGTGATTATGCAGTGATTTATCACTGTGAGAATGATGTTATTATAACGAGAGAAGCAGTTGTGGGTTGAGTAACACCCAACATTGATACTTTTAATAGTAATTTTCTATTAGAAGCATAAAGTTATGACGATGGTATATTAAAAGCGAAGAGGGAAGAATTTATCGACCAAAATAAACGATCCATTACCCGAATTCAGTTCATATCGAGATTAGATATGAGGTGAATCCCATTCCAAGCACCGTTTCGTCAATAAAGATTTCTTCAGCGCGTTCATTTGGATGAGCGCTCGCTGAATCGCTGAGATATGAAACCATTCGTTAGAGATTTCGGATATCATGTGACTAAGTGGTATGTCGGAGGAATTTTATTTTCTTTTGTGCGTCCTTTTCTTATTTATATCTTCGTAATGAGTTGTGACGCTGTAAGGTTACTCTTTCAACGCGAGCTCAAGTTACACATGTTTTATTGGCTGTATATTCTGTGCAATTTATGTACAAAACCAAATTATCTTTGGTTAGTACCATGAAATTCTGGCCTGTTAAATACGGTTTTAGAACTTTTGTAAAGCTAGTTTGTGTAGGTAAATTTAAAAAATTATATGTGCATTATTCAGCTTTAGTACAAAATTGTTCAATAGCCACTAGCAAGCAACAGCAAGTATTTAACTTCAAGACAATACAAAATTCACAGAAAACCAAACAAAGAAGCCACTGAAACCTTCTGTCAAGAACTTTAGCAATCAAATGCACACAGCAGAAGATAAATACTTTGTTACAAATGAAATGAAACCTTTGTTGCAACAATGAGAAGCCATTGGTAAAGCGGCGATGACGAAACAACTCCCAAACTTGGGCAAGCTCGCCAAGCTTAACTAAGGCCTTAAGGAGAACAGGCTTGGCAATCCTGCCAAATAGAACTAATTAATTCTTGAAAAGACGTAAGTTTGAATCGGCTTTAATGTTCATTTCAATTGAGATAACACGAATCTTGTTTGATCAAAACCACTTCTCTAAGTTCGTGCGGTTAGGTTTGGACACTTTATTACTCTCATCTCAATTAATAGACGTTAAATTATATTAGTTACAGTTTAATATCTTAATTTATATCTTGTAATTACTTATTAATTATGATTCGGTAGTTGGTTATTTATGCTAAATCTACGAGTATTAAACAGCGTTATTTGATTTGTCTTTAATAATGTCTTATTTATGTAAATACTGATCGTCCTGGAGGCTAAAAATTCATATAATTTTCAAAGAGGATCTATCGAGCGACGGATTTTTAGGGCCAAAGAAATTCTCATTGAAGGTCGTGTAAAAACAAGCTTACTTAGAGTTATGCGTTAAGCCACATAAAGATAGTTATTACAAGTTACATAAATTGCACTGCCATTTATAATGCATCTTTATGGGTCTCGAGCAATTATGCCCAGGAAACTACAATTACTTTTATTTCCTGTCAACTAATACCTACTTGACAGCTGTAATAAACAGAGGACATCATTAAAACGCCGAACATGTGTCCCCAGGTTGATTAAAACGTAAATACATTGAAGGCGCACGTGCGCCACCGACCTTCGCTGGTGCCCTTAAGTATTGTCTTTGTGTTCACGCATGAACGCATTTATTTCAATGATCTGCGCCTTTGTATTTGAGATATTGGTAATTTGAGCTATCAAGATTATTGATTGGAAATATTCGATTAGGTTTTAAACCTTGGAAGTTTTCATTCTACCGCATTTTTGTTCTATTTGGTGTTAGGGTGGAAACCTTTAGTAGTCTTTTAGACTTAGAATTTTGCGCTTCAAATAAGTGTAACATCAAATAGTCTAATTTGTAGGCGTACCTACATCTCTAATTGTCAAATGTAACGTGAGTGCCCTCTCACATTTCGCTTTGGACACGACGAAGGTTGGCCACCGCCTATTCGTTTTCATGTTATATTGTGTTGTTGTGAGTACTGTGACTACAATGTAATAAACCATAAATATTGAAGACTCATCCTCGTAGCTAAACCCTTTTGGGGTCAGCTTCTAATCTAAACAGACGCAGCTGAATATCAGTTTTCTACATAGCGACCGCCTATCTGACTCCTACAACCCAAAGGGTTAAGGTTAAGGTTATTTTAAAGTTAGATTAGTTGTCAGGATTTAATGTGGGTACTGATTCCCTATACTGTCAAAGATCTTCATGACAGCTGGAGCCAACGGCTTAAAGTGCTTTCCGAGGTACGGGCACAGAATAACGGAATATCATACGTACATAACTTACGAAAAATGTAGTAAAGAAGTATAGGGTTGCAAACTATGAAGAAGACTAGCAACCTGCAACAGTACGACTTGACTTAAAATATTGAGAAATATTTCAATCAATACAACATTATTTGTTGTTTGAAAACATGTTTGATATTTTTTTAAGATAATAAAATTCAATCATAACTCTTCGGAACTTTATTATTCTAAACACGCATATGTATCGACCTTTGAAGGTTGCAGGTGCCCTACAGTACCGCTTGTCTTCACGCACGAACGCTTCTAATGATTATTCCAATAGGGCTGTGTATTATGTGTCTGTAATATTGATCATTATTTGTATCCTTATTTATCTAAACCTTCTAGGTATTATAAATTAATTATCACATGTTCCGGGTCTCGAAAAGCAAGTTAAGCCGTTGACTCCGTTTGCCATAAAGATCTTTGACAGTCGTTAATACCCTCAGAAAACCTTACATCTAATCTAACTTTAGAATATCGTACCCCTTTGGGTTGTGGAGATCAGATAGGCAGTCACTCGATAGAAAACTAATATTCAGCTGCATTTGGTTAGATTAGAAGCCGACCTCAACAAAGTTTGGGAATAATAAGGCTAGGGAAGTGGTTTATCTAAACTTTAAGAAAAATAACAACAATTACAATACACTAAGCTTGAGGAACTCACTAAATCATTGATTACTATAATAATTGACGAAACACATTTAAAATTCAGGATTTTTTTTTTATAACAAACAAATTTTCTATAGATTTTGTACAAAAACTTATGATTGATAAAGTATAAATAAAGCAGTTGAATAGCAGCTGTATTGCGAGCACCGCGGATCTTTCTACAAGCTTTTATTTGACTTACAATTTATGAAGGTATGTTTGTTCAGGTGGAAGTTTGCTAGCTGAATTAGAACCTCTTATCCCGAAGTTGAATTTTTGCATGTTAGTTCAGTTCCTATGGCAATGCAATTTTATGGTAAACATGACCTAAATCAATATCCAGGATGAGCTCCAGATAAAGGAACTCTTCAACAAATTTTTGCATAATATACAGTTTTAACATATTATAGTTTTTTTTTTTTTTTCAATTCCCATATAAAAGCTTGGTTAAACAATTGTTAAAACGTCAAAGTTTATTAAATTATGTCAAATTTGACGTTTCTATTTGATAAATTTTCGATAAAAAGATTCGTGCTCACCCTACTGAATACAAGTCATAAATCTTAGTAATATCTACTGAATTTCTAAATACCTAACTTTTTTTACCTGATCTAAGGGCCATACTCATCATATTATCAATTCAGATTTCTGGCACGTGTCGGCACGCGACTGCGACCTTGATCGGCAGGCGATGCCCTTAATGATACTCTTTGTGTTAGCACACGCATCGCTGTGATTTCTTGTACCTTTGTATTTTGGTCAGAAGATTTAGTAGCCCTGTGTAATTAGGACATTCTTCTAGGAATTTTTAAATCAGTATATTTTTCAGAGGCGTGCACAGACATTTTCGACAGGGTAGGCAGTACATACAAATCCTACTAAGTTTCACTAATTTGTCGTGTATCAGGGTAGGCAGTGCCTTTTTGCCTGTATGAACTGCACGCCCCTGATATTTTTATTATACACAACTTTAGTGAGGCTTATTTTTCCGGAATGAGTCAGTGTCAAATTCCGGTCCTAGATTATTTCTTTGCAATTTGCTTTGTTACCTCCGTCGCTACTTGAAAAAACGACAAACCAAAAGGCACACTTTCCCATTACAATATTTGTAGGTGTAATTTAAGGTTGAGTACATTTTCACATTCAAAAAGAATGCCATGAAAGTGTACAATCGTGGACAAAGCCGGTGCACCACTCTTAAGATTAAATCAATCGCTTGCACCCGGCCGAACGTCCGAACGTAGTGCTAGCCGCGCCCCTACGCACGTAGCATCGTTCAAAGCATTTTGATCGGAAAATGGTGCACCGTTCATGTCCGCGCTAGTACGTTGTCGCTTCTATCTGTGAAGTCTTATTGAGTTTCATTTTTCACGATCGGAAAAGCTATTAAAATATTGCGATATGAAGTTGTTCACACCTACCCGCAAAATTAATTTAAAACCATCAACGTCAGGTACGACAGGCGCAGTTATTAAATCTTATCTTTATTTTATTACAACGTTTTAACGTCGAGGCATCATCAATTATGCTCGTAATATTCTTAGCTAACAGGCTTCTTTCTATGTTAATTTAGGATCTCGAGCAAATAAGAAAAGCTTTACATAAATTAGCTAAACAAAATTGAGTCTACTATAGTTTGACTTTGTCCAATTAAGTCGAGAGACTTGTTTAATCAAGAATATTGTATAGACATTCTCGGGACAAATTCCTTTTGATGTTAATTAAGATTGATCTTCCGTGTAATCGAGGATCGGAGAGATAGATGGCGAATTATTAGGGATCTTGACTAGGAAATATTAATGGGATACCTTCGAATATCTTCTGTTTAAACAATAGTTACAATTGAGTCACATTATCTAACTTGACGTGAGATGGGCATAACTCAACGTTTCTTAGAAGATATAATTAACGTCACGTCCTCGATTGCTCAAAAATTAGTCATTTTTTGGCCTAAATTATTAGATTTCTTTTTACTATTATTGATGCTCGCATGTTTATTAGATGGTCGAGTTAACCTATCACGCTGCGTATAATTATAACAATTACAAAGTAAGTAAAATTAAGTTTGAGCTACCGGCGTCCGCGACGCTACTATTCTCTTAAAACCTTTTATAACAATTTTCTAAAAAGTGTATAAAAGAAATCCATCTACTAAAGAAGGTCTCAGCTCAGCTTTACCATTATTATATGACTACATTATTAATATACTTATGTCTTATGCGAACATGTCAATGTTGACTAAAACATCTAATTTTGGGGTCTATATTAATTTTCCCAACCATAACCGGGCGACAAAGGACGAACCCTAACGTAAGTATGGAGACAAAATCATCGTAAAAGTGCGAAGAAAAGGCTTGTATGCACATAACTGATTATTATATTTGCGTGTTATGTTATATTAGGTATTAGCTGTAACTCGCAATTTTATCTCCATTTATTTAATCTGCTTAGGTATAACCTATATCTTTCGATATGTATTAAAACTCAATAGGTACTTATTTGAATAGAATAAAATATGTCTTTTACTCAGGGACAGAGTAGCATACTATTATTTAAAGGACTTTTAGAATCGGTTTGGTAGTTTCAGAGTTTACCTCTAATATACAATCAAATTTTACCTCTATAGTGATAGTGATTAGATGAATTAGTCTGACGTTATATCATAAAAGCTGTCAAAGCTAATGTCCTTTGGGTGGCCTGCATTTTAAAGATAGGTACAGTTTGTTCGAGACATTTAAGAACGGTAAGACTCAAATTTCTGGTAATTAATTCCCCTGAATTGATAAGGAACTATAAATCAGATACTTTTAACGCGCGAACACGACGTTCTTTTAACGTGCCGCGGTGTGTTGCTTTATTGAATCGGTGGTCCATTTTTACATTTTTTACATTAAAAAATTATGCTATAAATTTCTGCGTCGTTTGTTGAAGACCTTACTATGTTTGTTTTGTTTAAAACCAAATGTTTTGTTTGTTTTTGAATATATAATGTTTCCTCCAAAAGAAGTTGCAAGTTACTTTACCCTCGGTTTACAAACAAACTTCCAGTTGGATAACAAGTTAGTTCAAAACTACACACCACAGTATGGAAACTTAGTCCAGCATTCATTACTTATAAATAATACCTTCTAATTCCGTCCCAAGACAAGCGGTCAAGTCGTGAATATATAATGCCGTAAGTTACAAACGATACTTCCTAGGAACAGAAATAGATTTGCGTACGAGTATTCTGTTCTGAATATTTATAGGTTTTCGCTTCACTCAATGGTTATTTCAACCGGTTTCCTTAAAGATGTTGAACTTTAAATGTAAGTAAGAAGTAAACAAGATACAATTCACGTAGATGAAATTAATACTTGAAATAAAAACCGAATTTGCATTATTTTTATCGACTACTGCATAAGTAGGTAAAGAATAGATTCAGAGACATACGGCTACACGGAACTAAGATTACCTTGTTAAATAAATATTGCTTCCTTGCATGTCATCGCCATCGTACCTACAACTTTAAATCTATCGCTGCTTTCAACGTACAGGTTGTTCATCAACCACACGATAAGAAGAAGATAGAGTGCGAGTTATACTGCAACTGCTACGTCGATCATTCAAGTCGTTTAATACTTCCAAAATCCAAAAGCTATTTATTTCTCCACAGCTTGTCAACAGTTGGGCAATCTACGTAAACATCAAATTGATATACTGAAACATGTAAACATTCTATGTACGGAACTCAGGAAGTCGTGGAATGAAGATACGCATTTAGATTTAATTAAACACTGTTTATACCAGCGGTTTAACGATACGACTAATTTGAATAGGAATTTCTACTTCCGTGTGTTTAGGAACTATTGTTTTGTTGATGCTGTTATTTTGTTTGTTGGGGTTTTGTGTAACCACTCGAATTGTTTTAAGGATTATGTTCTCGTTTATTTATTTTTGTTACTTTTTTTTATTTTATAGAATAATGGAATGGAATAAGCTTTTAGAAGATTAGCCAAGTTCGCATAAGTAATTCAGCTGCAATATGCATGTAGTTTATGAAACGCACCGTGTCCGTTGCTTCATGTAATTTAATTGTTTATTTTACGTTTAAAAATAATGTCATAAAATTAACGAGTAAAAACTACGTAATATGACATTGGAAAGGTCACATTGATACATGCCCGGTTTCCCACCCACACCCGTGCTTGCAAAGCGGGTCCGTAACCAATGCTCCATCACAAGTTATCTCTCATGATAAAAAAATACAGTTATGTATTTTGTGACTATTCTGTCATTCTAACTTAATCGTTAGCCACCAGTAATGTAGAAAGAAATAAAATACAATAGTACTAACAAAACATATCCTCTCTCTATTAGCGTACTCTATCTGAATAGAAGGGCTGTTACGTCCGGCGTGAAAGAAAAATATATACAGAGGTGACCTACCCTTTAGTAGGCAATGTAAGAAGAAAGTATTTCCTTCACAAAACAGCAATAACTTACCATCTGGGTATAAATATATACGTCGTTATCATCAATTAGTAGATAACACACAGATGATTGATTCACTGGCACAACAAAGCCAGCGTTCAACCCATCAAGATAATGATAACCCCTGCATGTTTCTGATAGCCTGGTAATTATAGTGACTTATGTTTACGATTATTGTGAGTTCAGAAGGTAATAAATTAGCTATTTATGGGTGGGTAGTTTGTTTTTATTATAGGGGACCCGGGACAGCTAAATTAGCTAGTTAAAGAAAAAGACTATAAGAAGCTTTTCAAAATGGCCAACTTAATTTTACATACTGGACATGGACACATTAGGATGTACAAAAAATCTTGTCAAACCTTTTTGTAATATACAGTGTTGTAGTATAGGTACATTGTAGTTTAGTAACAGTAAATAATGTAGCAAATAATTATTAGAAAAACTGTAAATAATGTAATAACGTAAGCTACAATGTAGAGCCACATCTCTGATACTTTTACCTGGCATAAAAAAGCATATAATACAAAAACATTAACTTCACACTCACGCATCACGATGTCAAATAAAATCAGCATTTCAATTACTACGAAAATCGAAGAGAAACTGTATACTTTGTTGGAATAAATATAAAATTTCCCCGTTCAGACACAAACAGAATCGCAACGACTGAATCTGATTAACGAGTGTCGGCTCAATATTTATTGCTGTAGCAAAATCGAATAAATAAAAAAATACATTTTGTATTTATTTGAAGTTTGGAGAGGATCCCTGGGATAGTTTTTGCGTCGGTAAAAAAAAAATTGACCTTTTTTTTTTAGTGCAAGTAATTTATTGGAATTGGTTTAAAATTCGTTGCTCCTGTGACGTGCTCTGGTGTATAATCGAACATAATGCCGGAACACAACCAGCTGAAGCAGCCACAGCCAAAGCATGCCACCTAGTAGCTTTTTTTAATGGAAACCTGACCCTGAGCAATAAAATTTACTTTCCATACAAACTGCACTGTGTTCTAAATTGTCAAATTGTATGGAAAAGTGAATTTCTTGAATACAGGATTAAAATAAGTAAAAGATATTGGTCACATCTCTGCACCTCAAATAAAATATCCTGTATATTTGATTTTCACAAACACATTATTGATTGATAACAAATAGTATGTCGGAAGCAATTCCATTAACGTCAATGACCGTGTAGAAAATTTCCTAGTCATCACTATTTCCATCAATAAAAATCGATAACCTAGTTTTAGATTTATGCCTCAATTTAGAAATGAATAGGTGGTATCGTTGTTTGTTTGATTCTTAAGCTAGAGGTAAACATTTAAAGGGTTATTGGGTAAACCGACAATATTTATATTTACAAATAGGTAATATTTTGTGTTGACCGCTCTAGGGTATGTTTGGATTGTGTAGGTTGAGTTTTACGTAGTTGCGTGAACGTGGAAAGCCATATAATATGTTTATAATTAGATGATCTTCTTTAATCCATCTTAAGAACTTTAAGTTTTTTTACCTTAAGTTTTCAAATAATATCTATAAACCTCACATAGTCATAGAATCAAAGATATCTATTAAAAATATCTGTGCAAAGAATAAATAATAATACTGCCCCTACTCGGAAAACGGGTGCACACTGTGCAATATTTATACGGACCGTTACAAGTTTTGATTCGTACTTCATAATATGCTTTTTAAACACTAAAACACAAGGAACTTGGCGAAATTTGTACTTTTTAATGTTCACATAACACACAATTCTGAAGAGTAACAGGTTGGTATTTTGAATTAACTCAAACGGAGTCCATTTTCAAGAGCTTGTGAAGTCACCCGGCGTCGCGACCCTCGTGTGAGTTCGAAATTAGTCAGGCAATCCCGAAATCAACCCCTCAGTAAAGCCGTATTTATGCATGACTCACGAAAGTTATTATTCTAAAATGTATGTTTTAATGAACTTGCACAATACAACTAAATCAATTTTGCTTTTACTTTTCAAATTTCAACAAAACATCATCCTCCTAGTCTTATTTTCTCTATACTTTGTTGGGGTCGGCTTCAAATCTAACTAGATGCAGTTGAATATCAGTTTTCTACGAAGCGACTGTGTTTTTGTTCTAAGGAATACGATGGTCGAAAGTTAGATCAATTTAATTCGAAGCAAATGTGTTAGTTTAAATTATTGAAGTTATTGTCACGATCCAGACAGTATTAGAATGTTGGAATGTCTCCAACCCACCCTGTAGTAAGTGACAGTCTCCCGAAAGCTGTTTGGAATACAAATTGGTTCAGGGTTACTGGGACAGACTTTGATTAATAGCTATAGCGCGAACCATCTTTTAGTCTCAAGGTGTTTCGTAAAAGACAATAAAATGAAGGACATTTTAGGACGGATTTGGACAAAACCTTGTCTGTTTATTACCAACGACATTCTTAAAAGTGATCAAGAATGGAATTTCTTATATCAATATGCAAACGCTGGATGTTTAAACCATAGTATTTTAACAAAACAAAAATTCTCGCTTTAGAACAAGGCCACGATAATCCTTATTTATCGAACGCTAGAAGGCCATTACTTCAATACGCGGGTAATTCAATATTCATGGCTGTAAAATACACTGAAACTTCACATCAAAGTAATGGAACCTGTACATTGTGCAGAGCCAAAGCTCTTTAGACACACTTGGAAGAAACATAAAATGCAGGAGCAAAGCTACTAAGGCCAGTTGTGCACTGAACGGGAATCGAGGCAGAGGCAAGGCCGCAAGGCGCGGGCGCTTTATTCCCTCACACATTTTCGTCTCACACCAACCTTAATTTTGCATTTATAGATGCACTAAGTGGTAAACAGCGGTCACAATAGTGTTGAATACACTTTTGGCTTAAAAGATATGATAAGATTGTTTTCCACTTAAGATAGGTAATGAAAGTATCTATGTAAGTGGATTCTTTCTTCTTTCGCCTACCCTGGTTCTTTGTTACTTTGGGTTGGTACAAAGGTCCTCTTTCATTCTTCTTCTGTTAGGAAAATGTGTTATAAAATATACTAATAAGAGAAAAGAAAGCATCCGCACGCCTCGCTTCCGCCTCGCTTCCGCCTCGACTCCCATCCAGTGCGCGACCGGCCTTACATGCAAAAGTCATTTGGTATTCGCGTAAACGATTATTACGAGTCGTTTATATCCCGTGGAGTAACTAACTGTCCATTTGTATGTTCTTTTGCGTACTTTAAGACTGCTAATCCGAGATGTGGTTAGAAAATCAAATGGTCTGAAAGAAGGTAATGGTGCAGCAGTAGGATGACGAGCAAACGGTGTACAATCCATTGATTTTTGTAGTCCTAGACGAGACGAAGACTATGAAACTATTGTAGAAATAGTCTATGGTACCTATATGGTTATGAAATTTTTCTCATAATAAAAAACCTTAAAACCAATTCAGCTGTTGCTAAGATAAATAAACAGACAATAGACATTTAAGACAAATATATGAATTGCAAGGTACTATCACATGTACTGTCATGAAATGCAGTTTTATATTGCCAATCCACCGATAAGCTTATAGTAATGAATTTTCATAAAGAAGTAGCCTTGGACCCTAGAAAAGGACAGGTTACCTTCACGGATTATACGGGAAAGTTTGAACCGATCGTCATGTTGCAGACGACAGTTAGTAACCTATCCGCAGTGTAAAATTACAGGGTTCTTAATACGGATTTGAACTTGTAAATGTAACATTAACATTAGTGGTTCTAGTTATGTTAAATAACTTACAAGTAGGGCAATGTTTTTAACACCGTAGATTTCTTTGACTTTACTTATTAGAAATGTTCTAGATTTAAAATTGTGTAAAAGTTAATTGTGTATTTTGTAATGTAAGTTAGTTGTGTCGGTATAACCATATGTTATTGAAATTACGCCTAACTACATAATATGGTTGCCTCGTGTACGCGTACTATTTTTCCGAAGTGGTACTTACATACCACGATTCTAAAACTTTTAATGTCAGTTTCAGCTTAGTTTATTAAGATTTTTAATTACTTTTGATGTCGTTGCTTAAAACACTGTGTGAGCGTAAAGCTTTAAGCTGGAAAGGAATGTTAACTGAAATTCTATAGCTGTAGGTATATTGCGGAAAAGATCTTAAAATATCTTAAGTCAATTATTTCTTATGTTTAACGAATTAGCTAAATACCTATTTGAAATTACCTATTGAAATTTATAGATTTCCTATACAAACTTTCACACCTCCCCCTTTATATCCCGGTCCTACCTTCACCTGGGCAAAGCCTTGAGCAAAACCTAGTTAAATAATAATAAAGGCAGAAAAACCACTACGTATAAATAATAAATGAGTTACCGGCACCGCTCACACGGATGGTCTGAGTTTGGTCACCTACGCAAACCGCGAAATTATACACATAAAATCATTATGCCGCATTAGCAAATAAAAGGGGTTTTACGACTCTCGTTAATTTGGTAATTAAAGTTGAAGTTTACTTTGACACGAAGGATTAGGGAGCCCGCAGACGTCAGACAATTGGCGGCAGAGTTAGATCACTTGACCTTCAGGCCTCATACTACACACATCTTATAAAGTTAATCCTAAAAACAACGACGCTCTTGAGTCGGTCCAACTATCTGTCAACAAGTCGGCCACCGCCAAGTTGGTCAGCAATCTGCTGGCTCCCAGACGTCTTATTATACGATTAATGAATAATAATAAAATTTCAGAATATAAATGCCTCTGAATAGCTTTACTGACCATCAAAAATATCTCTAAGTTGCATTACTTTCGTTAGTATATTTTTTTAGATATACCTCTTCCTGTACTTTCCTCTGTCATAGAAGGCCAAATAGGGGAGGAGAGGAAGAGGTAGACCAAAGAGAACATATTATTTTAAACAAATTCAGGAAAAGTGAATCTCATGTCATGTCGTATTAAGAACTTAAAAAATTGGCGGAGAATAGAGAAACTTGGAGGAAGCTCTTAAATGAAAAAAAAAAAATAAAGCCACCGGCCACACACACCATCTTAGCTTACCTTTCTCCTCTGCTATGCGATTATTACTGTAGGAAATTGCCGCTTCCGGCCACCAGCCATACGGCAATCTATACAAAACTTTTGAACAAACATGTGAAGTGACTGTGGCCAGGTGGCTCGTTTGCCCCAAGCCTGAAGCAAAGTTGAAAGGCTAAGCGGTGTCCACGTGCGTCGTAATAGTCGATTCCTATAGATCTAGTTTTTTCTTGTAAAATACTCACAACCTCAAAAAAACGCAGATGTCGAGCGAAAGGTACGTCTACATTGTTTTACCTGAAACAAAAAAAAAACAAAGTTGGTTAATTGCGTGAACCACCAAAACATATTTTGATAATGCGTGCGATAAACTATTTAAAGAAATTGGAGTAGCGAGTAAAGACCGGCTTTTTGTTGGGTAAGCCATTACAGAATAGGTAAAAGGGAGCAATAAAAAAAGTTTTAAACTTTAATATTGCGGCCATAATCCAAACGCCAGCTGAACTCTTAACAAAACCATTTACTTAAACGATAAATAATGCTTTTAAGTTTCAAATAGCTGAAGCTATTAAACAATAGAAGGATTGCATTAATTAAACTTCAGTGAGTATTTAATATTACGTTTGCAGTCTGCGATTAATTACTTGAAACAATTTAAGTGATTATAACTTTGCTGCTCGTGAATGCAAAAGCTGATTATCCGTGTGAATACAATTTAATACCTGAAACACTGAACATAGAAACACGAACCATTTTTTTAAAAAGCTTTTATTTAACTTGCAATGTTTTCTTTCAAGCTGAATTAGAATTACTTCCTCTAATCCCACGCTATTGAATTTTTCAAGTTGGTTCAGTTCCAATGACAATATTTTTTGTAATAGAGGAACTCTACAATAGTCAACAGCAAAGACACAAAATTTTGCATACATGTTTAGTTTTGATATTTGAATATAAAATCTTGGTTTAGAACGTTGTTTTAATAAAAACCTGGTACTTATATCTCTTTTCATGAAAATTAAAGCGAGTGCGTGGTTTACAAACTTGTATCAGGAATATGGGCACATTACGGTGGTTAATGGTGGTAACATTCGCAAGCACATACAAATTTTCACATCCGGACCCAAGTTGCTTGAGATTTTTCATGATACTAATCTTGCAATGCAAGTTCGTCTACCGCGACAAATGTCCGACACATTCTCATGTTTCAGACAAAATTTGCGCAGCGTCGCGTGCCAAAATACTTGTAATACCCACAATCTTGCGAAGTTGCGCCACTTCCCCGGTGTGTATAATCAACATAGCATCATGCATCAGTACTAACTATTATGAACCTTAGCTTATGATAATAAGTTTAATTTTCCATTAACATCCTGTCAACTTTATAAGCCAAACGAAAACAAGCCTCAATCACACTTGGCACACGCATAATGTAAATATTATTGCTGGCATCAACCCGATATTTAATCGATTCTACAATCGCACTTATCGAGTGATATCGATGTTAACACTCGCGAGCGGTACTAAATCAACTCTATGTGATCGTATTGCGATTTGAAAGACTACGTTTATTTAGTTTTTTGTTAATGGAAACATGGTCGTTGGTCATGTCTACGCGCCTCATATTGCGAGTTTTTTTTGGTATTTGGTTTTAGTTTGCAGTAGCGAAGTGTAATTTTTTGTAAGAAGTAAGCTAGAGGAAAACCGGAGAAAAGCCAATGGCATAGTCAGTAGACATCTTGTTTTTATTTCAATTGCCGGAAGCTGGTAGGAATCGAGTTGATTGAAACGAATCTATGGAGCCTTCGCCTTTATCTATGGATTTAGTTTGTAAATGACATCATTTGTCAGCATTCCATTTTTTTGGACCTACATGCAGATACAGATTACAGTTTAGACAGCAGATACAGACTTTAGAGACGGTAAACTTTACATCATTTTATCTCTAGTAAGCTTGAGCAAGCAGAATTGAGAATGGCTAAATAGACTAAGCGGCTATTGTGAATCATCGGATAATCGGAAGGTCGACCTGTACCTGGTCAAATCTTGCAAACTGAATTAGATATGTATATAGAAACCGCTTCCTGTTATACTATGGAGCTGAATTTTTACATGTTGGTTCAGTTCTGATTACAGAGCATTTTTATGGTAAGCATGGCTTGAATCAACATCCACGATTAGCTCCAGATAGAGGAACTCTTCAACGGTCAACAGCACAGACAGACAAAATGTTGCATATTCCAATATAAAAGCTTGATTAAAAACATCTTTTTAATTGTTTCACAATATTTAATTTTGGGACTTTGTTCTCTTTTCCTTAGTTTTTAAAAAAAGGTAGATAGTTTAACGCATTGTGTACATGAGCTTGTACATAATAGGTTCTGATTTATGTGGCAATGACACGTCAATCAACCAATAGAACAATAAGGCAGTCAGTATCAGTACAACCTACCTAAAGTATCACGTTTCTTAGTATCAGACGAAGTAAACTACACTGCTGTATCTGTATCGCCGTCGTAATATCGGAATAATTTTAAATGGCCGTTGCATCAATTTTCTTGCTCACATACAAACATAATAAAACTTTAAGACTCGTAAAACATACAAAGCGAAATACCATAGGTAAATTTATTTACCACGTTCATTCCCGAGAGCACATAAAATCTCCAAACAGAATGATGAAACATTGTGTTAAAAACACTCCTTTATCGTATAATCCTTATATCTCACGAGATATAGAACTGAAATAGTTGAAATATAAATCTATTTGAAGCGCTTAGTGCTTCTACTAGCACTTAAATAGTAATGACTAAAATACTAAATCTAAGACACGCTTGAGAACCAACCGCAGTGCTAGAACTCTAGAGGGAATTGTGATATCATTTCTAGAACAATTTCGCTCACTCTACATAATGTTGTTAGTGGAGGCTCTGGAATAACTTGTGTGGAATACCAATGAGATGAACTTAGTAATGGTTTAAGTATAGACTAGGTTATAGTTTTATTATTTTTCTCAGTTTTAATTTAACATCTTCATTGCTGTGCACATCATTTGTCTAGCAATTTCTTATGTCTTTAATTGCATGGGCTTTCATTTGACTTGCTGTCTCTTGATCTAACTATTTTTTAAACTAAGATATCTAATATTCAAAAACTGAAATTAATATCTCAATTCCGATACTTACTCATACTTCAGTTTAAATACGAATAAAAATAATAAAGGGGATTTAATGATGAGTGAAAAATCTATTGCTTATATAATAACTTGGGTCACATGGCGACTGATATCAAATATTTCTTCACATGTCATTTTCATGCGGTTTCCCGCACCGATTTATTTTTAAATATTTTTAATGTCAGAGGATAAGTAGGTATACTTTTATAAGAGAACGCACCTACCCTATTTGATATCGTAACATCACATAAACAGTCATCTTACTCCTACTTTGTGTAAGTTACTACTATGACCATAATATACCAGATTTATTCCGAGATCCCCGATCAACTTCTTTATCTTTTTAGGGATTTTCTACAAAAGAGAAGTAATGGAAAAGTTCGACCTATACACTCACATGTGTCGGTGTACGTCATTCAATAAACATTACTTATTTAGAACTCTTATATTCTTGTGGATTTATGGAGGACGATGGAAAGGAAGCTACATACCATTCCCATTTACGAATTTGTCGAACAAACATAAATAATATCGTAAAGAAAAGATGTAAGTGTGACCAAAGTATACATTTGCACTTCTTTTGTTCTTCTTGTTTTTTTCTTATTGTATTTTGATTCTCAAATTCTATTTTGGTATAACAACTTTCGTGAGTCATCATTATTAAATTCTAACGGCTCGAGACCATTATCAAGAGCGAGTGTAGTCGCGACTACATTTGCTCTTGAAAATGGACTCCGTTTGTGTCCGAAACTAGTCGAGCATTTCCAAAATCAATCCGTGAGTAAATCCGTTAGTATTTAATCTCAAATTCTATTCTGTTTTCATTCTTGTGAAAAACGACTCACTCAAGATCCTCATTCAAGATTTTACGAAACAAATTATACGCCTGGAAGAAATTTCTTGTTTTGAAATACCTGATATTTAGCCTTAAATCTGTTCTACATCCATACAATCTCTGTACAATTGAAGCTACAAATCACAATACTTCTACACACATCAAAAGTGTCTAGGGATCAAGCATTTTTATGCGGATTTCTTGAGATTGAGATGTGGCTTTGTAATAAATTTATGATTTTATAAATTTATATGGATCCTTTTTGGTGCATTTCATAATTTGAATCAGGAACTGTGAATCAAATTCGAGTAAAAGATGAAAATCAGCTGTCAATATTTTCCCTATAAAAACATACAACGCATTGAAGACATTATTAGTGCTACTGTTTCCCTACTACTGATTAAAACCAACGTTATTATGGAGCGGCGACGTCATTTAAGCAGGGAAGAAATGCTCAGAGCCGTGGGAATGATAGAAGCTGGTTCCCGGCAACGTACTGTGGCTTTAGCTCTGAATACAAGTCAGAGTGTTATCAGTCGACTTTGGACACGTTACCGAAGCACTGGTACCGTGGCTGAGCGCCATGGAGGACGGTATCGCTGCACCACACGGAGACAAGACCGATACATTCAAATCTTAACTCGAAGAGCTCCAACAATAACCGCCATGATGTTAGCCGTGAGGCTTCATCACTCTTCAGGGAACTTAATTAGCGACCAAACAGTCAGAAACCGCTTGCATGAAGTGAACCTTCATTCCCGAAGACCGCTACGGGTACCACCTATAGCAATGCACAATCGTAGGATTCGATATCAATGGGCTCTTGAACACAGAAATTGGGCAGAAGAACAATGGCGTTTCGTGTGCTTTTCTGATGAGTCTCGTTTTGGTATGAGACCGGATACAAGACGTATACGACACTGGAGAACCCCTGGACGCCAACAGCGATTAAAATCCTGCCAGGAAGTCCATCCTTATAGTGGTGGAACCATCATGGTATGGGCGGGTATTTGGATCGGCGGAAGAACTGAGTTGATTTGGATCAGAGGCAACCTCAACGCTCAAATTTATGCTGAGACGATTGTATCAGACGTCATCGTTCCTCTACAAGTGCAAATCGGTCCCTTATTTCAGTTAATGCATGATAATGCACGACCGCACACCGCAAGAGTTGTAAGACATACTCTCGCCGCAGCTAACATCAATGTCCTGCCCTGGCCTGCTCAGTCGCCAGACTTGAACCCGATTGAGCATGCATGGGATATCCCATGCATGCTCAATCGGGTTCATATGCTACAGAGAAGAGCTCTGCCGAATATGGAGGGTATCCCGTCGCAAGAAGACCTTTTTTGTTGTTGCAACGAACATGGGCGGCCATTCCACAGCGTGATTTGGATGAACTCATTTTGAGTATGCCAAACCGATGTTCTTGTGTTGTTAGTGTTCGCGGTAGAAACACGGATTATTAATTGTTTAAGTTACCCAATAAAATTTTAAAGAAAACTGTTATTTCAGTCTTTTTTTTGAACTTTAATGTTAGTGGTTCAAATGTCAAAAATCCCTTTATTAGGAAAATGGCAAATTTCTTTATTAATGCAAAGGTGACTTGGTTTATCGTTACTGTGACAAACGAAAACACTTTATTTGATGAATCCTTAAAGAAAATTTTAATTAATATCAATCAGGAGAAAAGTTATTACAAAAATATATGTTGATCCCTAGACACTTTTGATGTGTGTATATACCAATTAAATATTTTTGTGAATTTTTTACATGTTATAGCACATGATAGCTTATTAAATATAATTATTTAATAAGAAAATTTGAAAAAACAACTGATACGGATGGGATTCGAACCCACGATCTTCAACATACCGTGTCGACGCTCTAACCGCTGAGCCACCGTATCCCATCGGCACCAATCAAAATTTCAAATCTCTTTAACACGCCTAAGGCGTGTGGCGACATCTATCGGAATACATTACGTATCCCGACTCAGTGCTCTAAACTTTGCAGTTTTAGAAGACACCGATGCGATATTACCAATTTTCTTAATATTTTTGTGAATTTTTTACATGTTATAGCACATGATAGCTTATTAAATATAATTATTTAATAAGAAAATTTGAAAAAACAACTGATACGGATGGGATTCGAACCCACGATCTTCAACATACCGTGTCGACGCTCTAACCGCTGAGCCACCGTATCCCATCGGCACCAATCAAAATTTCAAATCTCTTTAACACGCCTAAGGCGTGTGGCGACATCTATCGGAATACATTACGTATCCCGACTCAGTGCTCTAAACTTTGCAGTTTTAGAAGACACCGATGCGATATTACCAATTTTCTTAATATTTTTGTGAATTTTTTACATGTTATAGCACATGATAGCTTATTAAATATAATTATTTAATAAGAAAATTTGAAAAAACAACTGATACGGATGGGATTCGAACCCACGATCTTCAACATACCGTGTCGACGCTCTAACCGCTGAGCCACCGTATCCCATCGGCACCAATCAAAATTTCAAATCTCTTTAACACGCCTAAGGCGTGTGGCGACATCTATCGGAATACATTACGTATCCCGACTCAGTGCTCTAAACTTTGCAGTTTTAGAAGACACCGATGCGATATTACCAATTTTCTTAATATTTTTGTGAATTTTTTACATGTTATAGCACATGATAGCTTATTAAATATAATTATTTAATAAGAAAATTTGAAAAAACAACTGATACGGATGGGATTCGAACCCACGATCTTCAACATACCGTGTCGACGCTCTAACCGCTGAGCCACCGTATCCCATCGGCACCAATCAAAATTTCAAATCTCTTTAACACGCCTAAGGCGTGTGGCGACATCTATCGGAATACATTACGTATCCCGACTCAGTGCTCTAAACTTTGCAGTTTTAGAAGACACCGATGCGATATTACCAATTTTCTTAATATTTTTGTGAATTTTTTACATGTTATAGCACATGATAGCTTATTAAATATAATTATTTAATAAGAAAATTTGAAAAATGAATGTATAAAAATAAAATAAAAATAAAAATATGTTGAAGATCGTGGGTTCGAATCCCATCCGTATCAGTTGTTTTTTCAAATTTTCTTATTAAATAATTATATTTAATAAGCTATCATGTGCTATAACATGTAAAAAAATTCACAAAAATATTAAGAAAATTGGTAATATCGCATCGGTGTCTTCTAAAACTGCAAAGTTTAGAGCACTGAGTCGGGATACGTAATGTATTCCGATAGATGTCGCCACACGCCTTAGGCGTGTTAAAGAGATTTGAAATTTTGATTGGTGCCGATGGGATACGGTGGCTCAGCGGTTAGAGCGTCGACACGGTATGTTGAAGATCGTGGGTTCGAATCCCATCCGTATCAGTTGTTTTTTCAAATTTTCTTATTAAATAATTATATTTAATAAGCTATCATGTGCTATAACATGTAAAAAATTCACAAAAATATTAAGAAAATTGGTAATATCGCATCGGTGTCTTCTAAAACTGCAAAGTTTAGAGCACTGAGTCGGGATACGTAATGTATTCCGATAGATGTCGCCACACGCCTTAGGCGTGTTAAAGAGATTTGAAATTTTGATTGGTGCCGATGGGATACGGTGGCTCAGCGGTTAGAGCGTCGACACGGTATGTTGAAGATCGTGGGTTCGAATCCCATCCGTATCAGTTGTTTTTTCAAATTTTCTTATTAAATAATTATATTTAATAAGCTATCATGTGCTATAACATGTAAAAAATTCACAAAAATATTAAGAAAATTGGTAATATCGCATCGGTGTCTTCTAAAACTGCAAAGTTTAGAGCACTGAGTCGGGATACGTAATGTATTCCGATAGATGTCGCCACACGCCTTAGGCGTGTTAAAGAGATTTGAAATTTTGATTGGTGCCGATGGGATACGGTGGCTCAGCGGTTAGAGCGTCGACACGGTATGTTGAAGATCGTGGGTTCGAATCCCATCCGTATCAGTTGTTTTTTCAAATTTTCTTATTAAATAATTATATTTAATAAGCTATCATGTGCTATAACATGTAAAAAATTCACAAAAATATTAAGAAAATTGGTAATATCGCATCGGTGTCTTCTAAAACTGCAAAGTTTAGAGCACTGAGTCGGGATACGTAATGTATTCCGATAGATGTCGCCACACGCCTTAGGCGTGTTAAAGAGATTTGAAATTTTGATTGGTGCCGATGGGATACGGTGGCTCAGCGGTTAGAGCGTCGACACGGTATGTTGAAGATCGTGGGTTCGAATCCCATCCGTATCAGTTGTTTTTTCAAATTTTCTTATTAAATAATTATACCAATTAAATATCCCACAAACCTCTATACTCACGAGTACTCACGACTGCACATCACGAAGCAGCTTGCAACAGTCGAGTCGTGATAATTGATTTTATAATAGCCTTTGTTCTTTATTTTTATTTAACTTGCATTGTTCCGTCCCGGGATGCCCACATTGTAGGACGGAATATGCGAATCAGTGGGTCCTACATTTACATTTCTGAAATTATGTAGCGCTTGAGTCATCATGGTGGTTTATTTTAAAGGTTACGAATATTATTTATGATGTAAATGTAACTTTAGCATCCTGTTTTTTGTACGGAGATTGGACGTTATCACCCAGACTTATCTCCCCATCCGGCCATCCCAATCTGTAGAAGTAATTAGGTACCTAAAGTTTACCAAACGACATAACAGTCTAAATTTCTTCTTAAGCGTCGTTCTAGAATACGTGCCTTGGAATCAGTTTTCCATGTTACAAGAAACTTGTTTCATTAAACCATGGTAAAGCAATGCGTTCAAGAAAGTTCCCTGCGTTTATGAGAAAAGCCATCAAGAACTCTTATTAGTTCTAACAACGGTGGCGGCAAAAGGACGCTTTTACAAGCGTAACTTATGCGTCTTTAGTATTTTCACTAATTAGGCAAGGTGTTTTAAGGGCCTCAGCTATTTGTTTAGCCATTTGCCCGTAAATGTTGTTTATGCCCAACATGTAGAACTAAAACGACTTCACGCCAAACGAATGACCGTTAATTTTACTGCGTGAACGAAATTCTTTGAATATAGAAAGTGTTTTTGGTAAAAAAATATTTTAAGTCTTCTATTTTAGTGTGTTAAATGTTTGTGTTTGCCTACTTCAGGTCTAACCAATTAGTTAATTAGACTGTCAGGGTCCGCTTAGTAGATTATGTAGACAGCCAAGCTTTAATATATCAAATACTACTTTTCTACCGATGATTAAAATTTAAAATACATAGGTAGTAGATATAATAAACATTTTTTTTAAGTAAACACTGAAGTCATTGGGAAAGGCCTATGTTCAGCAGTCTGTGGACGTCTTATGGCTGAAATGATGATGATGATACACTGAAGTTAGAAATTTTTGTAAAAATTCGAAAAGCTTAGTGGCAGAGCGACTGGGGGCTTTACCCAACTTAGAATATATTCTTTGACCCAACCTAAGTAGTACGTTGCAGATTAAAATCCTGCTAAAATAGATTTTTTCTTACAAAAATTTCTAACTTAGTAAAAAACTGCGTAGTACACATAAAATACTTTGACCTCCAAAATCCTTAAAATTCTTTAAATATAGGAGGTGTTTACAGTAATTATTTTTATTACAATCTTCTATTTTAGTAAGTATTTGTATAAAACGTTCGTGTTAACTTAAATGTTGAGTTTTGTTGGCATAACATGGTGTGTTTGAGTTAGACTTAGTCACAATTTTAAATATTTACTTAGGTATACTTAGTGTAGGTGAAGGCTACACGTTCAATAATATTGTAATCTGTAAATAATCATTTAATATCGTGATATTTGTTGAGCGTTTCCATTAAAGTATTGACGGAATCACGCATTTTCATTATTTCTCGAAATCAAATTTCATCAAGCAACGACTAATATTTGTAACCAGCTGTCGTCGAATTATTTACATATTATCTACTTTCTTTCAATTCTTAAAATAGCCTGTTATACAATTATTCATAGGGGAACAAGTTTTGATACATCCAAAAATTCCTAAAATGAATTTTGATTTGCATTTTTTTTTTATGAAAACTTGTTGCGATCAAATTGTCAATTTTGCTCAACCTTCGGAATGGTATTCTCCTTAACGTAGTATTTTCATTTTCATACCTTACTATATTCAGTGATTCTATATCTTTAATGGTCGCGTTAATAAATATCTTCTATACATACATAAACAGGCAAGTACAATTTTTCTTCTGTATTTAAAAAAAAAACTTGGAAACTGATTTTTTTTTTCGAATTTCCACCACTGCACTTGGTGACTAGTAACATTAAAACATTTATGTAATATTTAGTGTAGCCTACCCCTTACAGTTACTTACATAAAAGCTTAGCCGTCCTAACACTGACCGTGATCTTAGGGCACTTAAGGCGAGGACGTCGTACGGCACGATCTCATTATTAAACCTTTCACTTAAACCGTAAGTACGTCCTTACAAACACGCACACAAAAGCAAATTGCGATAAGGCTTACTATGAGTTTTAAATAAGAATAGGCAGATCTGTCCGCCATATTGAATTTTTAACATTGAAATCATTTTTAAACTTTCTTCTTCTTCATCATCGTATGGTTGATGAACAACCTCGTGTCAGAGTTTTAAACCACCCGTAGGCCTATAGTGAATTAGCAGGCCTAGCGCGCTAACAGTACCCGGCCCCGGTGCGAGGAACACGCAGGGGAGACATGTTTTGTGGTTGTGATACCCACATAATCGTACGTCTACGGAGTACGGTATGCGGTAGAAACATTTTTGAGTAATTACGGTTCAAAAGACACAGCCCTAGGAAACACAGACGGGCGGACAGTGAAGGCTTAGTAATAGGGGTCATGTAAGCACCTTTTGGGTACGAACGAAACAAATATGGCGGTCTATTTTATTTGAAACATAGTAGTTCAAAGCAAACAGTTCAAAGACGCCTTTGAAATGAAACTAAGGCAACAATATATCGAATTCTATAGCAGAAAATTCCCAAACTGCGAACTAAAGAAAAATAAAAAGACTTGGGCATAAAAGAAAATATTGTAAACGCCGAACACACTATTTCATCTTACAAAGAAAACGGAGAAAGTTCTAAGGATAATAGAGCAGTTAATCGTTAAAAGTTTATTGATTTTACTTTGAGAGAAGAAAATACAATTACAAAATTACAATTTCCAGTATAAGCTGACATCTTGTTTTACGAAGAGCCTTTTCAATGCGAGATCAGTTCATACTGGTTATGTATAGCTTGATGATTGTTCTTTATTATTTCCCTAGCCGTTTGGACCTTATGCCAGTTGAGCGGTTTCGCACTACGTCCGAGATAATACTGATGCGAAGCAAAATAGTTTTTATTACAATCTTGATAAGCTTGCTTCTGAGATTCATCATTTCTCGGATACAAGTCGGACAAAAAGTAAGTAAGATCATGTCATACATAGTAATAAAGACTATTTATTAATGCTCTGCTTCCGAATATTCTCGGATTCGGATCGGACGTACCTAGTGCGAAACCGCTCAACTCGCATGAGGTCAAATTGGTTTGATGGTTGAGCAAGTGAACTCCTTTCCAATTAAAATAACCTCAATATTTAATGTATAAAATAACCTCTTTAAAAGACAAGCTAAATACAATTTCAGGTTAAAATATCATTAGACTGTTGGAACTTGAAGCAATTTAGGTAAGCCAAGCTTATTTGGTTTAGAAAACAAACTCTGAAAGGGCACGCCCACAGTCTAGCCCAAGCAAAAACATCTTAAGTAATTGGTCTATGCTGGACTTTGTGTATTTTGTGATAGGATCTAGACCCGAAAACTTAAGTGTATTTCTATAAAAATTCACTTAGGTTTAGAACATCTATAATTCAATTATATTAAGATTAATAGTTCCCTGAAGAATAAAGTTCTAAGACTTCTACATATTTCATTTTTGCAGTTTCAGCAGTTTTGCAGGAATACTATTTTCAAACAATATAACATTTCTAAGAATATCTAAGCAAAGCTGTTCAACCATAAAACATCTCCTTTAGCAATTTCAGTAGAGAAATATCAACAGCAAAATTGTCTGAGAATATACACCTTTTATTATATTTAGTGAGAGAGATTACGTTAAAACGACTGTCAGTATTATCGCAACTAGGTATTATTTTGCAGATATTCGCTTTCTATCTGAAATTGTTTTGTTTCTAATTAAAGGATCCACTAATAATAATAATTGCTACGTCAATAAAGATAAAACGATATTCCCTCAAAACTTATCTTAGTGTAAAATGAAATTTGTTGATATTAGGTATATCGAGGAAGACCAGACGATGGTTCGTTCTCATATTTCTTATCTTATTTAATTTTTAGAAGCTTGTAGTGACAAAGTTACCCCAAAATTATATCCAGATTACGTGCCAAAATCTCGTTACAAACCTCATTTAATTTTCTCTTAGGGACTTTTTATCTTTTGCAATTTCCTTTCTTCACTGCGCAATACAAACGTTATTTTAGCACCAACTTTTGTTTGCAGAAATCTACAACGGAGGTTCACTGTCTTTTTTTCGTTATCATTGGATCCTCAAACAGTTACGAAAATAAATATGCCTTTATATGTCCCATCCCACTGCAAGATAAATCAATAAAAATAATCCTAGGAATATTATAAATGTGAATGTTTGTGGATGTATAGATGGATATGTTTGTGGATGTAATGTATAGATGGATGGATGTTTGTTACTCTTTAACGCAAAAACTACTGAAAGGATTTTGATGAAACTTTATAGTAACTAAGCTTAATAGTTAAGCTATACATATAGCTATAATTTATCAACATACCACGAGTATAATCACTGTTTAATTAAAAAAAAAAAAAAACCTCTAGAATTCGTTCTGATTGTAATGATCGCACTTTCAGATTTTCTTCTTAGATATATCCAAGGCATATGCCTTTTTTTCTTTTTGCAGGGGACTCCTTCAAAAAGCAGGTCTCCAGGGAAGAGATTGGTGGAATGTGGGATGCTTGCGTCAATAAAACGGGTGAATACCATCAGCATAAGGAGGAAGATCCCAGGTCATCTTAAGAGCCCTGCATTGGCTTAAACTATGCCATTAAGTTGTTTACGATATAGTCAGTAAATCAAACAAACTTGCATTAAAAATGTTACATATTCAGTTCCATTCTTGTTTCTCAACAAATACACTGCACTCTCTTAATGAAAACTATTTTGCATGATGTAAAAAGATATCTGCATAGTCAAATACGAGTATTGTTATGCCAAATGAGTTGGCATGAATATGTATAGCATAATGTTTCAATGCATGACGTTGTCACCGTGCCAAAACTATTGTCACTGTCCTTGACCGTCGAAAGTATTGGGTATAAGTTCTTTACATAGTAACAACAGGGATACAAATATTTGTATTTTAGGGTCATATAACTAAAGGGTGCCAACGAGACCCTATTCCTAAGTGTGGGAGCCAGCAAATTTTTTTACAGAAATTTAATATTATGACAGGTATTCTCACAAATAATAAAAACAGAAATTAAGAATTTAAAGGGAGACCACATAGAACAGGTTTTGTTTTGTTTTTATTTCTGCTCTATCTTAAAAACGGTTACACATATAGCCTCAAAGTTGAAGTGATTATTGATTGAGTAAACTTAAAAACGATTAATAACAAAAACTGGCTAACAGTGAGTCGGGTTCGCGCCATTGCAATTGTGTGCTGATCTGGTGGTATTCATAAATACTCTCATACCATCCATGAGATATTCAATAATTACGGGCTCACAGTTGTACAGATAATTACATCAAAGTAGGTACATACCTATTTGATAAAACCTACATTCCACCGACTATGTCCTTGTAGCAGCGCCAGCAGTGCATTACCATTTAAGTATTTATTTACTGTATAAAATACAAATTGCATGCTTTTATTTGATAATAAACTTATTGTACGAAGTGGTAATGACCATGGCATTCTCAGGATAGTTATTTAAGGTCATATTTACAGAAGCCTTGGTTCCGGCTGCAGTGTCCTTGTCGTGTCGGCTCGCATTTTATTCTGCGGTGCAAGTTGATGGTAATATACTATGCGCTTTAATTTCGTCATTGTTTACTGCAGTGGTTACGTCACTGTTTATAAATTAACTTGATACCGAAGCGAATTCCACAAGAGACGTGACACTAACTGGCTTTTTTAATTTAATAGACATGTTTGTTTGAAATTGGATCTCAGTGACAGCTACAGCGACACCTTTCGGAAGTAGCAAATGTAGCGTCAACAAATTAATCTTCACGAACTAGTGTCACTTTAAGGAATTAAAATAGAATGTTAGTTAAGTGGAAAGCTTTATTTAGACAACTTTTATTTAGCTGAGTATGTGTAAAACGAACAAGCAATTCTGAGAAACATGTTTGATAAAAATTGTTTCAATATCCATAAGAATTAAATCAGTTGTGAATTTGCTGACACACGTATACAAAATACGCCTTTTTCGCAGATCCGACCTTATCTGATTCAGTCGTATAAATAAATTAGCAGATACAGAATTCAGAATTATGAATTCTTTGATGCAAAAATGCGTGCTGATCAGCGATGATCTAAGAATTTGCAACGTTTACAGTAAAAATAGGATTATTTTGACGTGAATTTGATGAACGACTTCCTCGTCATTTTAGCGAGCTTTCCAAAAAAATATCGTTATCAAAACGTGTACTTCAAGAACTTTTAACTCCTAATATTTAAAGGTTACAAAAGTGATAGTTATATCATTGTGAAGATCCATCTGCCGTCTGCACAAAAATATACATGATCCCCCTCTACCTCTCGCGTTGATATCAAAGACCACAGGAGTGACCGCTAAAAACGACTTTATTTACCTTTGCTATGATGTCATTTTCGACATATTATTCAAAGAGATCGCGTTATTAACTTGAAAATCATCGAATTCATAAAAAAAAGCTAGCGGAAGTAGTCGCACTTCCACCCACCTCGATTTTTTTAATCGGTTTTAAGTTCCAATAAGTCCCCAAACAGATGCCACGCGAAATAACCTTGAACAACGTATCATTTTTGTGTTACAAACCCCGTGTCACTAATAACAGGTAAACGCAGACCATTGGTTATCACAGAATAGACGGGCGGGTCTGCACAATTGCGCGGTCAAGTGCACTCAGCTACGTTAATAGTACAATGTGAGGAATTTTAATGAGCTCAAAACTGAGGGAATCCAGGTCATACGGCTAGGCTACGCTGAATGGAGCTGAATAAGCGCATCTGTGTTGTAAGGGCCTGCGGAGTTTTCATAGTTTGCTTGCTTTAGAATGTTTTGTGTTCGCGTGAATTGAGTTTCTTTGATAACATAGTAGTTTTGTTGAAAGATACAAGAAGCTATGTTTTCATTCATACTGTCAGTTGACTTTTGCCGTGCATATAATGCCCTCTTGACCGAATTTTCGTCACAATTCCAACGAAGATCGGCCATCGAAGATATAGCGCAAACGCATGTGCAGTCTCTATTCCCTCACTCTCCGATGGGACGGCAATCCGACGCGACCAGAGAGAGGTCAATCATAAGACCGACGGCTTTACGTGCTCTCCGAGGCATGGAGGAGAAGATAATTATGTTACAATACCTATACATATTGTTATTTATTAAGATTCTGATTTTTTGAACTAAATCAGATCAAGATGCAGTTACATACAATACAATAGTGTACAAACATAAAACACATCAAATTGAAACCCTCCTCCTGTTTTGGATTTGGTTAAAAAGAACATTTTTCAAATACCTACCATCGTATCGCGTTCTTTATTTAAATCTATTTTACTCTTGCGCTTCGAATGATTTACTGCTTTCGTTGTCGTAGGGAGACTGTCCCTGGAACCCTCTGGTCTCTGTTAGGTGATCGATAAACCTAATCAATTCATAGATTACTAGATACTATATCAGGCACACCCGTAGCCCATAATAATAATCAGTCGACTTTTATTACCTCGTATTTTATGCTTTCAATCGCCATTAGATACTCAAATAAACAATGTTTGAAAAGAAAAAACCTAATAAACAAAATATTATGCCAATAGTTAAAAATAAATCAATCCGTTTCGATTTCAGTTTCACATTGTCAAGGAGATAACATACAAAAGTAATAAAATAAACAAAATCATTTAAACTTGAACTGAAAAATAAAAATAAACAAAATACTGGCAGCTGTTTTAAACTTGTTTTAAATATACAATCAAATTCCTTCCAACGATTCAAAAAAGATGAATATCGTTTTAATCAAATTCAAATGTATTCGAATGTAATCAAACCGTTGGGTAAGCTCGATGCTTTTAATATAAAAAGACTGTCATTCAAAGTCGAGTAAGCTAATGTATTTTACCTAGAGAACATCCCACTTTTCCATTAGATAAACAGACCCTGACGTAATTTATTAGTTTACAGCCAATATCACATCACGTCGTTAATAAATTTCTACCGTCTCAACAAGGCTCTTGTTTGGAAGCATAAAGCTTTTATTATTTCTTTTTAATTAACTTCTGTTTGTACACTTTTTTATTGGTATTTTATGCGACTGGTCAATATTATTCTGCGTAAAAGGTACTCGTATTAGTCTGTTTCGTTGTTTTTCATAGGATTGGTCTGGACGTTGGAATTCATGATTCATATAAGATATTAATGTTATACGTTTTGATACTTCTTGTTTAAATAATATTAGGTACAAAATACCAATCAAAAGAGACAAAGTGTTACTTTTTTATAAACACAGTTAAGTTCGGTATTCAATAACCTAATACTAAATAGAAAACTATGCGTATGATCAAAATATATTACTTAAAGTTATATACTAAGTAAAAAATTAATCATTTGTTATTGTGTTGACATCGTATACTTAATTAAAAGTTTATGTGACCGCAGTGAGCTCTAGCCATGCTAATCTAACTTTCATAGCTAGATTTTAATGCGTGCATTAAGTCGTGCTTTAGATGGTTTTAAAGTTTATCAGCGTTATTAATATGGTAATTTCTTTGTCGATAAGAATTTTTGTGATTTAATAAAGATTGAAAGTGAAATTCTAAGGTCATCAAAGAAAATAGTACGTAAGTTACTATGGATGTTTATATTTTAATTGCCACGGTATCTATTAGGAAAACTAAGAACATTAAAACTACACAGGTATATTAGGAAACAGCCGGTTTCTTAATAATATTTTTTTATTCGTCTTTAATGGTGTTACGTAAAAGAAACTATGTTATATGATTCCTTTTAACCTTGTCAAAAGTCTTAAGAACTGCGCAACTTTGGCTAGGTTTTAACTTCCAACATAACCAACAAAACATAATTTTATTCCACTTCGTAACAGTCTTGAAATTACAAAAGAAAATAAAAAAAAATTACGGCATGTCATTTGAATGAAAACGTTTTATATTTTCGCCAAATAACTTCAATTATTTTTTCTATTCATCTCGTCTTGAATGTTTCAAATAAAGTAAGTAACAAACGTCTTTATTAAAGTAACAGTATTGTTCCTACTACACAAAAGATTCCTTTCGTTGTAAGCAATTTCTAAGTAATTCCTATTTAATTAAAGTGTTTTGTTTCCGAGTCCATTTAATATTACAATCATTTCTTAGTGTTATAAGTTGACAGACACGAGCAAGACTAAGTATTATACATAATGTTTGTGTAGAAAAGAAAAATCGTGTTTCCACGAAAATACAAGGGATTTACTAAATAAGTGTCGTACGAATCAGTCAGGACTTAGGACAGAACGCAAAAAGCAATTTGTCGAATGACGAATTTTTTTTTTGCGATGTTTCGCGAATAACTTTGTATTTGCGTGAAGATTTGATTTACGTTATCCTAAGACAACATAATAATGCGTAAGTAGAGGTACATATAGCGGAGTTTAAATGATTTTCTTTCAAAATACAGCTTGAGTTTATAATAAATCAAATTTTTTGAAAAGTTTAGGATCTATTAGATTACCTGGCAGCGTGCCGTGCATATCGTGTGGATAAAATATTATCACACATGAGCTGTTACGAACCTATGATAAATTACTGCGAGCCTCTCCATTAGTAAGTATTACCAGGCTAGCAGGCATTACGCGGCCATAATTCAATCTAGCTCCCGGCCTGTAATAGATTGCACATTTGAAAACTATTTACTGTTAACTTTTATGATATATTTTTTTATTGTACTACTGTATATATTAGTATTATTAAACAGTAATAGCATAGTGGTAAGTAATGAAATCAACATAAACCTAATAGTAGCAATCTTATGATTTAATATACCATAAGACACGATCACCAATAATCACAATGACACCCCATTTATCATAATCGGTCCAGTAATTCCGGTCCGGTAATTCAGTAGCTACCGTGAAACTGATTTTTGTTGACATACATACAAAGTAAATGCAATATCTTTTTTTTTTGCTTCGCGCAGTTAG
Organism: Protodeltote pygarga; assembly: GCA_936450705.2. Classification (NCBI taxonomy): domain Eukaryota; kingdom Metazoa; phylum Arthropoda; class Insecta; order Lepidoptera; family Noctuidae; genus Protodeltote; species Protodeltote pygarga. Next base: position 10,809,177 of record OW388266.2, read on the forward strand.
GTAAAAAGAAAAGTACGATATGGGATTATCTTCGAAGCTACGGCCCTATTACGTGTCCAAGTCCATAACGAGACATATTAACATACACTTTTACGACTATGTGACCGTTTTCTATTACACAGGATGTGGCCTCGGGGGAAATTAACTATTCCGGCTCCGGTCCGGTCCTGTACATTATTTGTAAGACATTTGTCATCATACTTGCTCGTAAAAAGGGCTATTGCTTGCTAGACTAGCGAAAGGTAAGTCTAAAATACGACCCTAGAGCGTAATAGATGTCTTTTAAATCCATAACGCAAAATAAAAATATAGCAAAGAGATTAATAAAAAAACTCGATACATAACACTAACACTAACACACTCGATAAATAAAAAAACATTAACTCTAACTCTAACTAAACATTAATTTTATTACTTGAAAAAACCGAACGATATGTTTATATTTTTTTTCAATTTGCCTTAGCTTATGTGGCGAAGAAGTGCAGAAAGCTAACATAATTATGACATAATTAAGTCTGGACCATTTATACAAATAAAAATACCTTGGGAAAAATTTGTGCAAATTGAAAATGATCCTGGGAGCTTGAAATTGGATGGATGCCGGCAGCAGCACGATAGCTCAGTTGATAAGAGCAGTCGGTAAGGCAAGTGTCGCGGGTTCAAACATCCTGACTTATATTCTTATCAATAATTCCGTTTAAAGATGGTAGAATCCTACTAATATTTATAAAATAATGTAAAAGTTTGTGAAGATGTTTACCGCTCAATCACGCGTAAACTGTTGAACAGATTTCTATGAAACTTAGTAAACAGATAAGCCATGTCCTGGATTAACACATGGGAATTGGGATACTTTTTATCCTAATCCGACCTATACACAGGCAAAGCCACGGGCAATAGCAAGTGTAGTGATAATAAGGATCGCATAAGACTCAATGACTCACTATGTAGGTGTTATTGCTACATTTCATTAATATTAATGAGCTAACTAGTTTTTAATTGGTACATAACCATAAAAGGCAATGAAAAAGGATTGTTGAGATGTAACACCCATAGACATTCTTATTATGCAATATGGGTCTTGCAGATGGCTCTGCACCTAGTTAATATTCTTTGACAGTAATATGCAGTCGATAATAAAATTTTATTTAGCGCCTGCGCCGGCCGTGGCGAAAACAAGGTGGCTTTTCTAGCATATTTTACGTCGTCTGAGACATCCAGTATAGTTGAAAAACCTGGTGTCAGGGTTTTAATTACTTGTAGGCCTAAAACAGGCTTCTCACAAGTGGAAAACATCTCGGTGAGATGGTTTTATTGAGATGTTTTTCAAATCCGGATCGTAATCTATTGTTTCTTTCAACAAAAATGTCAAACTATTTAATATTTTTGTTAATAAAAATAAAACGGTTATCAAAGTTTTCTCTTTTTAATTTTTAACACTATACCTCGTCACTAACTACTAAAAAAAACTATTCAAAAAGAGAACAGAAAGTAGTGCTTATGTATATTATAAACATAGAAGATTATGTCTTATTACTTGTCTATGGATACAAGATATCTGTCACAACAAGGCTCACAAGAAAACGTAACCTATTCGCCTCTGCGTTAAACGTGTATTTATTTTTAAATAACGAGGACTTTATGCTTAAAGTTCGTCCGAGGTAGTACCACCCGACCCTTGCTTATTTCTATTGTGTCGCATTGCTGTATTCTGGTTTTAAGAATGAGGTAACCGGTACAATTGTTGAAAGGACCTTGGGGTCCTTAGGACCCCTTATAGCAAATCTTTACATTTAAGTCAAGGATATACAAACGACTATTGGTCCATTCAGTGTTCGAAATTCGACTGTATTTTTTTCTTTATAAATTTTAGCTTTCTGCACTTCTTCTCCATATTATAAACTTTTACTATGCCAAGTTTCACACTCTTCCGTGCGCGCAATATTCTTAAAAAGGGATCCACAGTTTTCGCTTTACATATTAATATATATAGTATAGATTAGGCATCCACTTTCACTATGTGATTTGACCAAGTTACTTATATTTCTATTTATAGCAAAGAAACACGTTTTAAACACAATTCCATGAATATTTATAGAAATACGAAAACTCTTGGTAATCTAAACCGATAACAAATCGATATCATTCTCAAGAACGCTTTCAGTTATCAGTAACGTATTTTGTAACACAAAGGAATGCCAGTTAAAATTAATCAATCATAAGCCGCTATCAGAAGATATCAATCAATTGACGCCAATTGACACAGCCCTAAGTTCACCGACACCACCTTCATTCACATTCAATCGGGCGCTTTATTGCCATTGAATGCTGTCTACAATAGTTAGATATGCGATAGGAACCCGGGGCTTCAAACGATGGCAGTTTGAGTTACTGACTCATAGACTGATATATACGATAACATGCATAATGTACGAACTACGAAGAAAGTAATATTGTTTCTCAATTTTTATGCTATCGATGTTTCTTCAGTTGAAAAAGAAGAAACTGATAAGAGAACATCACTAAATATTCTCAGCCTAGCTAAAAGTAAGCAATAAAATATTGTAAAACTATTTAAAAAAACAACATTTACCTATTCAAATGCAAAAGTTGCAAATCTTAGGTCAATAAACTACGTAGGCTTGCAAAAGGACCAAGTCTCGGAACTCTATTAGAATAAAGAAAAATAAGCACACCAATATCATTCGCCCACATAAAGTAATATGGACATTTGTAATGCGTGGGCGCGGACCGGCCATAAAATAGCCATGACTGGGATTGTAAAATTAAATAACGATATTGGAAATCATAACATTACCATTTTGCTAAATTCGGCATTCTTAGTTTCTTGGTAGTATTAAATTACCTGAAACAAAAACATAAAAGATTATTAAAATGAAAGATATCAGACAGTATGATATTGATATCAAGTACCTAAAACACGATAGACATCGTATTCATTGCATTGACAATTGCACAACAAGCCCTTTTAAGCCTCAACACTTTTCCCAGGTTTTTAAGTTTGTTATCTCTTAATGTTCATAACAAAAATGGCCAAGTGACAGCTAGAAGTTATACTTCATAACCATCAGGGTTAGTATGGGAATTTCAAAGCTTAAGGCTTTAAGTTATGTCGATGATCTTGACGATACAAATATTGTTACAAAATATTTTGCGCGTGCATTTAAAACCTTACAAAATATTACTTAACAGACGCCAGACAGAGCCATGGTTCCTAACCTGGGGTTATTTACCACTGCGGGGGTAAAACTGGTATTATGTGGGGGTACTGGTATTATATTATAATAAGTTGGTAATAGATAACATAGTCCAATAAGATACAATCAAGCGGCGAGCTATACGGACTTTAAAATCAGAAAGGTAATTTAAGCACTTACTTTTTGTGTAGTCAATTTGAAATTATTTGTAAGTACTGTACTGAAAACGGATCCCGTTTTCCTAGTTGACAGGGGTAACAAAATTGAAAAGGTTAGGAGCCAACGCACTAGTAGTCTTAAAAAAAAAGGTATCAGGGGCGCTTGAATATTTTTAAATTTCATTGTACTGAAGCAAATTAAATAAAATTCTGCTCAAGAGAAAATAATCAAGATAAATTTTCTTTCAAAGTGTTTTTTTTATTCTTATACTTGTAGGTTTTTCAGTATTTTGTGTTGAAAAAACTGATTTGTTGGCTCTTAAGTCCTTAATCGAAAAGCAGTTGCTTTTGTAACAAATTTCGAACAAAGTGTAAAATAAACAAGGGACTTTAATAATGTTGGGACGCGAAACGAAATTGCTCGTTATTTGATTTTATGATCAGATTTCGATAAAACCAAGTTAGGCGTGAATTGAAAATGTATTTATTTATTATCTGTAACAATCGCCTTGTGTATTTGAGTTCACTTATTTAATCTAAAACGTCTACTAACTAATATAATTACGTGCAGGTGAATGTCACATTGAACAAACTTAGCGAATCTATAAAACTTTTGCCATTTTCCAAGCGTTGAATAGCGAAAGATTGTTAACTACGTTTACAGTAGAAAGAAAATATTTCAGACAATTTACGATAACTTTCTAGACGTGTTTTTGACTGCTTTTTACTGAAGCGAAGTTTTCAGACTTTGTAAGTTTGCTGGCTTCACTCCAGGTTAAATTAGCGCCAGCCAAAGGTGGATTATGTGTAACATGTCAAACAGTTTGTTTCGCAGCACTGAAATATGTTTACGACATATCTGCGACTGACAGAAAGTAACCAGCGCCAAGTACTTATCTGTTTTATGTCTTATATGCTTCACTTCCTTCTCCTATTGGCAATAAGAATGTCAATAAAATACGTACCTATAATGCTATATATGCCGATATTGCACATCATATTTTTATAGGTTATTTAAAATTGCTATTTAAAATTCAATTGCGTCGTACAATAACTCGATTCTTAATTAAATTATAGATCTACCTATGTAGGTATTCTATAATAAAAGTGAAATGCTGTTTGTTGCTAAGACATTAGTGAACGGCTTCACCGATATGGCTATTTTTTAAACTGATCGTAATAGTCCGAATATGGTATAATCATTTGAAGGTCGGGGATATGCAACTTCACCCTCAAACGCTCTACCAAAGACAAATAGGTACATAGTTAAGACACGCAAGGACGTGAACCAATAAAAAAGTTAGAGGAGGTTAGAATGCCGAGCGGGTTCCTCACGAGTACTCGCGACCCCTCGCAATCATTACGCTATTTCGGGCTAGGAGTTGTCCGCTGACTCACACGTTATAGTACAAACTACCGGACAACACCAACTAGCGAAGTTATGCAATGCACATGTCGACAAATTGTTGAGTTTTGTTCACGTGATAGGAATGTTTTGATAGTGACTTTTGAAGTCTTGGAGATTGGAGACTTAAATTGAATAAATGGCAAGTGTGGCGACGGTTTGGTAGGTTAAGACAACAGTTAAGGATGACAAATAAGGTAGTAAACGGGAAATGACGTAGAGACTCGAAATAAATAGACCCTTAATTTAGAAGATGTTTGTGTATTTCAACCTTAAATCATATTGTTCAAACAAAACACTTCACATAAAAAAAACTACACACAAAAAAGTTAATAAATTGTTATAAAAAACAACTGAATGAATTTTTCCACCAACACCGATTAATTACAATAAAAGCGATAAAAAACATGATGGTTATAAAAATGCACGGTCGGCACCACGTGCCGCAGATAACAAACGCAATTGCAAAACTGAAACGGTCCACAAACGAATTAACCTCAATGATTTCATTGATACGCACTGAAAGCTTCGTGAAATTGTGACTGATGATACTATCGGAAAGCAATTAAAATTGTTGATTTAAAATCCACAAGGTGTTTCCTGTCCCACAGAAAAACTAAACGGGCGGTCAACGATTGAATTTGCTATAGAATTTAGAGCTAAATTCGAATAGTTGAGTTGCGTTTCGTTCAGTATGAAGGTGCTCTTATGCCTTTGCAATGATTAAACAACCAACCTAATTAGACAATGGGCTAATCACGAGTTAGTAGTCTCCAGGGGCTCCAGGGATGTGCCTAATAGGCGTTGCGTAGGGGAGGTTCCGGAGCTGGTCTCTTAAGAGGATCCCGGGATCTCCCCTCATGTGCTGATGGTGATCACCGGGGTGGTTTTAGTGAGGTAAGAATCCCACACTCCCCGGTCTCTTCCCCTAGAGGCCGGGTGCCTTTTGAAGGTTTCCCCCGGTAAACAAAAAAAAAAAAAAGGGGTGCTAAATGTTTTTTTGAGTTGCAATTTAGAATTTAAGGATCTCAGACACTGCCGGCACACACGGTGCAATATGCCCACGACCACGACCAGCTATGATCGTGACTTACTACGCAGCCAAGTCGGGTATTCCGCCATTTGTAGAACACATTCATGACAGATATAGAAATCCCGTTGCTATATTTGAGGCAAAATATTTATGAAACATGTCACGGTTAACTAATTAATGTTTAAATTGATAAACAATTAATATTATAATATTGTCAACTACTATGAGATTATAATTCTTCGTCGACATTAAAAGGCACGTAAATCATCTACTTAATCAGTTTAATGGGCGGTAAACAAAAACGCTGTACGACAAATCGAATACTCACCCACATGCAATTAGATTCAATACGAAACGATACGGTAGTAAAGATGGAACATGCCAGGTCGTTACTAAAATGATAGAGAATAATGTAACTAACATAATAAATGAAAAACTTATAAGCGTGGCAGGCGTGTTTTCTACTTTAACACCTAATCTCAAATGACAAATCATTGATTAAGAAAAATCGTATTTTATAAGACCAAATTCAATTTAATTCAACTTTTCCTAATCATGTTCCTGATTTTGGCATTTTGCCGACATTGGAAAATGGAAGTTGTTTACGAAAAAAGTTATGATTACGATACAGAACTTCAATAAATACTTTTATAACACTGAGTTCTTTGCTAAATATTTACACTGATGAGGTGGAAAAAATCCAAAAGTTATTTTCTTCAAAGATAAAAACGAGAGCTAAACTTTTCTGAGTTAACAAACTTCAGGAAAACCTTTCCAACAAACTTGTATTAAAGTATTACAGCTAATGAAGTGATTAATCGGTATTCTCTTCACATTCCTTTGAAAACAGAGATGTATCATACCACACAGAAAACGGGCCGTCACCAAGTCCGTATTCGGTATGTTTCTACAATTGAATCGTTCATCGTCAATCAATCACACTGACAACCCAACGCTAGTATACTATAACAAATGATCACAACTGCGCAGTTAAACTCCAGGTACACACACAATACTAATTTGGTTCAACCTCATTCATATTCTGAAGTCAACAGTGATAGATAGATAAGAGGGCGTACTAAGTTGACGATTTGAGAATGACTATAGAATATTACAATGCCTGATGATGAACTGACAATGACAGATAATTTCAATATGCTAATATACAGCTACGTTGTTGATGATGGTGTGAGATATTATAGGCCAAACTTACAAAGGCTAGATGTCTGGCCTGATAAAACGCTTGAACCTAATGCAAACAATGAATGAACACATGAACAGTATTACAAACTCGTCTAACTTTACATATGGGTAAAGTTATAATATTTATTTAAAACAACACGAGTTATGTGATTTAAAAAGGAATCAATAGAAATATCATGAAACCTGGCAGAAAAGAAATCGGCTTTGCGTAGGAAATATTTTCTATGACAGCTCTTTTAAATCAGTTCAATTCCCGAAGGAAGCGACCACAGCTACGTGACAAACGCGAAGTGTATCCGTGTTCGAATATCATTTCAGTGACTTCTGCCTTGTAGGAAAAGTAAACTAACAAATGAATACAGAAAAATTTGATCTAGGAGTACAATATTAAACTAAAGCAGCGTTGAAATTGAAATGTATTGAATATTTAACCTCAAACACGAAGTAAAATAGGTAAAATAGGAAAAATGTCTGCCAGGCTCATAACAAATAAAATGTCCATAACATTTTTTGAAAATAAAGCCGTAAATTTAGATAAAAAACACATTCCCTAATAGGATGTTGACGTGACCTCCCTAAATGATAACATAAATGATTTTTAGAAAACGTGGTGGAACAAAGCACTTAGCTTAAAAGAGGGGAAAGTAACGAAATTGAAATGAAGTGACATTGTTGTTCACAGACAACGTAACAGGAAACCGGGTCGGGTCCCGCTCTGTTAATCTGAGTAACCGATTGACGTTCCAAGGGCGTAGCACAAAGGAACAGTGGCACTTTGAATACTGAACGTTACAACAGAATTTGCGCTCAAAATATGCTGTGAACATTTTGGTATTAAGAGAAATCTTGCTGCACAAGTAAACATTGTGAACACACCACCTATGTAACCCATTTATAGAAGACTTAGCAATGCAATCAACAACGATGTTAATCATGATAATAAAAACAGTATCAAGATTTATTGATTTGAGTATAATGTCATTAAACTAGCTAAAACCGTTATTGTATTTCAGAATGTTAATAATCTGATACGGGTTGAAATTAAATCGAATCCAAATCTCATTAGAATTAAAATAAATAAGTATTACTGGAACTATCTAGAGAAGCGAACAATACACACTGGAAAGTTAATCAAGATTAAAAAGAAAAGGAAGAAAAACATATTACGCCAATTACTTATCGCACGACCCACGCTGCAGCTCTAGACGGAGACAGAGAGTGATTAGATAAATTAATAATACACTGGAACGGTACACCACTATATTGTTTTAACCCTAAGAGATACTGTAGTACTTTACTCCTTCATGCATTTAATGCTTTTGAACCTTGAAGGTGGCCTCCAATTAATTAAGATCACCTGTTCTTAGGATTATTTTGGATAAAAATCCTTAAGACTGGCTGCCAGACATAATGAAGATAATAAATATTATACTCGCTCTAATATTACGGTACTGAGCGATTATTTATTTCATTAAAATTATTAACGGACGATATTGGAAATTACTAAACAAATCCCTACAGTGATGGTTTTGAAGCTTCGAGCCCGAAACGAGATTTGAGGTCGGAGAGGATTTATCTAATAATAACACTGAACTCTGAACTCAAAACTGCTCGCAGTGGGCCTGTCGCCTAACCTTTTTAAGACGAGATTAGAGATTATTGTTGACTAGCATTAGCGGCTTCGCTCGCGTGGTACTTTTTAAAATTCAAGGATTTTTCAAAGAAAGACACGTGGCGCTATCTATTATCACAAGAACGTTATTGTGTTTTCCTCGAGAACAGTACTTTTTTTCGGGATAAAAGGTACACTATGTCCGTTTCTCTACACCTGACAATGTATTTGCAAAATTTCAGAATGATCGGATCAGTGTTTAGGCGTGAAAATTTAACAAACAAACTTACTCTCGCATATTTGTAATATAGAAAACATACCACGGAAAAGGAAATTACGAAACAATATGAATGAAATGTCTATCAGAACATTGAAAATAGTTAATATTACATAACAAACACGGTTGACTCATAATAGGCCAATCAATAGACTAATCTATGTAATTATTTAATTCCACGTTCATAAATATTCATATCAAAAGCTAAGACATAGATCGAACTATAACTGGTAAAGTGGGTTCGTGGTCAAACATGCCTTATTCATATAAAAAGAAAACCTTTTTAATAGTTTTAGGAAATTGTAGGGAAACTGTGGTTGTTCTTGTTATCAAAATCCTACCAATATTTTAATTTACTAGTATAGGTAAATGCGAAGTTTGTTTTGTTGAACGATGAATTTTATTAGCTGGAGAGTAACATAGAGAGAGAAAGAGAGTATTCCAAAAAAATATACTAAAACAACTAAGTTTACTACTAATACCTAAACTACAGGATTGTATGATTTTGTAGCTTCGTCGGAACCAAGACAGGCCAGGATACTATTTATATAGGTATACATATATCGACTTGACAATTTTATCAGAAAAATCGACGGCTAGTTATTAATGTAAGGTAGAATGCACAGACTATTACACTCAGGTGGTATTTGATATCAATTTGAGTTACAAGTTATTGTTATTTAATAACTAATTTGCACCATTCTAGTAGTAACAAAAAAGCAATCACAATGAATTGGAAACTACATTGAATACTCACAATTGAGTCAATACAAAACAAGTAAATACTTCATACAATTTCAGAATATTAAAATCCCATCAAAAACATAAATGTAAAATGAGAGCCAAGTTTAATATATGCCTTGGTTGATGACTTCAACGACAAAAGGAGTGATATCTAAATGGGTGCCAATTTCAATGGTCGGTCCTGAAATTTATTTACAACATACAAGTTTTTATAACAACTTAAAATAATATTGCTTCTTATAACTTAGGATAATATATTGTAGCCTAGGGTCTGACTTGGTTAGTTTTCATGTAAATTATGGCCTTCGCAAGTTCTAAAGCTGTATTTTCTTATATTATTCTCCTGGACATTTGGCTAGTACGCAAAAACAAGTCATCGAACATAGGGCTTTTGCATGACTGTTTTAGTGGGTACTTACAATAATAACCATCAAACCTATCTACTCTTGGGGGTTAAATTTCGCAAAACCCTTTCTTAAACTACGTCTACTTTACAAGATTAACATCAAAATTTCAACTTTCTAGCTTAAGTAGTTTGGGCTGGGCTGTGAAGCTGATGAGACAGTCAGTTAGTCAGAACATTGCCTTTTATATATAGATACAGATAGATATATAGTAGAATATATATAAAAAAAATCGTATATGAAAACTAGCCAAGTCAGACCTTAGGCTACAATATATTATCCTAAGTTATAAGAAGCAATATTATTTTAAGTTGTTATAAAAACTTGTATGTTGTAAATAAATTTCAGGACCGACCATTGAAATTGGCACCCATTTAGATATCACTCCTTTTGTCGTTGAAGTCATCAACCAAGGCATATATTAAACTTGGCTCTCATTTTACATTTATGTTTTTGATGGGATATCATAACTTTTTGTAAAGAAAACTACACTTAATTCATCGTTGAGAAAGAAGCATGACGAACGAAGAATAAATACTTAACTGAATCGGTATTCGTAAGCGTTGCCTATGTTTAATATGTGTTGCTCGGGAGAGCTTTTATGTAGATTTACTTCTGTTCTGTGTATAATTATTGTTTTGCGCGTATTACAAGGTTTTTGTATGGGGACACCACTTATTTTATTATTTTTTTTTGATTTTTTTCTGTTTTTTGATTTTTTCCTACGCTTACACACAATTTCCAAGCTGGATTCCAAATTTCATCTTTCTAGGTCATCTGGAAGTAGGTTAGAATTAGGTACTATAAGTCAGTCATTACTAAAATTTACGATTTTTGGACCTTCATATTTTTGTAACCGTTAGAGCTAGCTTCATGAAATTTGAGCTTCTACATGTCCTTATGGATATAATTAAACACACGTAGTTTTATGTGTTTACGTTAAACAGGTTTTGAGTTATAGAAGGGTCAAAAGTGGCACCAAGTGGTTCGTGTAATATTACACTTGGCGCTGGCTAGCCAATGCTTGAACTTGGCTTGACACGCTGCCGCGTGTCTAGATGAATACATTTTGAATAATATTTTACACAATACTGTTTGGAAGAATGATATTTAGGACACAATATTCTATAGGACGGAGGAAGAATTTTAAATTAAATAAGATAAATGTAGGTGTAATATGAAAAACGAAATTGCTCGCAGCGAAGCTAAAGTACAATTTCAATTACAATCAAAATTATTACAATAAAGGCATGTGTTCACTATTCCGGTACGACGTGGCGTTGTATGTCATTGCCATCGAAAACTGATTAGTAGTACCAGTACACCTAATTCATACGACCACGACTTCAAGTCGGTAATAGCAAACATTTTTGGGAAACGTGTTAAATATCCATCTCGTTTTTGCACTGGAAAGATGAGAGATATTTCATCTCACTACTCGCGTCGTCATAATTCGTCAAACTGTCGTCGTTTGGCCCAGTACAAATTAGATCCGAATTACCCCGTACCATACGGTGAAACAGTTATGGCGTATCATCGTAAAAGAAAGATAAGAAAGACAATAAATTGTCTTGTGTCAAATGTGTTGTTGGATTAATGAACAAGCGTCTAAACTTTGGATTCCTCTAAATACCTATTGTTGCAATGGAGAAGCGCCCTTAGGGTACAGCCAAAATGTCTGTCGCCGTCGTACACCGAAATGAAATTCCTTTTTTATCCACGCTAAACATCAATTAGAATATCGTAAATCGAGATCATAAAATAAATTATATAGAATTCGACGACAAACATTTTTGCCTAACGCTCAATGATATTACATAGAGATGTAGTCTCATTTATTTCTTATTTGTATCGAATTAGAAAGCGTTATTCAATAACCTTCAATTTAGAATCTAGATCATAGCGTGCAAAATCTGTTATTGGTTAAGACGGTGGTGTAGTTGGATACAATTAAGTTAGCAGGTAGCGGATTATTAACTTTCCGTATTACGGATTGAAAAAATGTAAAGATCTATACTTGGTTTTTGTTTCAAATGGGGAGTTCCTTAAATGATTGCCAATTTTTAATTATTCCTAATGTTGCTAGTCTCAACATCTATAAAAGCAAAACTCATTGAATCACCACGCAATCATCGGAACTATTTATCCTTCAGGCTTGAAATGGCAGATCTTAATAAGACATAGACAACATCTCAGAAAGGATTAACAGTTTCAACTTTTAATGGAGGAGGAGGTGTTGATTTTTTTTACATTATTAAAACGCATTAAGAAGAATTGTGAATACTAGTTGCGATAGAACAAGCAGTAATAAAAGTTTATGTCAAAGACCAAATCTAAGGGATATATGGTATAATTAAATTTCACGCGGACGAAGTCGACACGAACGGGCGATAACAAATAATTATAATAATATTCATACAATACAACAAACAAATCATCTATCAATTCATACTGTAATTGCGCATTGCATCGTTCAACTGTATTCATTATTTGTTTAAAATATTATATTAATGTTATAGGATGTTGACACAGAGCCAGTAATTGATTAAGCAGTGTTATTTATAGTCGTTATCTTGTTACTATTGTTCCTATACCAAGCTGTTAAAGTTTTCAAACTAATTATAGTGAAGTAATCGCTTGTGTTAACATTACACATTGTTGAACGAACATTTCCCGTCGATAGTGTAACAACTACACAATAGTTGATATTTGCGACATTCATACTTTAAATACACATAAAAGGAATGAAGAAAATTTTAATCATAAATCAGTATATCATCGACGAAATTCAAACAACATCAATTTAATTAACTGTGGAAGACATGAGTGACGATAGTACAGCTGACAACAAGACGTAGTACGTAACTGAACTATGACAATTAAAAAGCATCGGACACGTTCAACTCAAAGTGTGCTACAAGTTCAAGGAGCACGTTGACGAATACGTCCTAGAACTACCGGTATTCGGCTCTCGGTAAACGACCTGCCTGTACATTTAAAGCATATCAGTGGTAGATGCTACCTTGACTTAATAATAATAAGTTTGATTTTCCAATAACTGTTACCACTGATGTACTAACGCGTGGTGTGGCTGTACACTTTGTTTATAATTATGGACAGATTACAAGAGATAGTACCCACGGCACTTTGTTGTGGAAGATTTTAAAGCAAGATTTAGAGATCCGTTCTTTGAATTTATATGTGTAACCCACACAAAACAAAGAAAAGGAATAAAAACAACAATGAGTACAGTTTCTTTTTCTTGTTTATCTTTGGGAATATGCTTTTGACTAGAAAAATATATCATCAGTCTAAATGGTTACCTACCATAAATTACAATTAATACTTCTCAGTATTTAATATTTATAATTAATAGCAAAGGTAATTAAGTTTTCTTTTAATATTGGGCCTGTCTCCTAAATAACTACACCCAATAACCAATATTAAATTAAATTTGCTCTCCCTGCTCCCTAGCACTTTTCATCACGTAAACACAAAGTAATTTAATAATATGAGTTCATTTTATTCAAATAGAAGGGTAACCTTTGTTATTATGAAACATTACTTTGGTTTTCTACAAATTCCAATTTAATTATAAAGGAAAGGTGTTTAGGTAGGTATTAATTGGGAAGGGGTAAGGGGTATGGGTACTTTTAGTACTTACGCAAAAGTATATAAATTACAAATATTACTACTCGATACATCTGTCGTTTTCGATTTCAAAACTTGAAAGAAATACTTCAAAAGCACAAACTGTTTATAAAAATCGATACGCACATAGCCGAATTCTTTTACACGCCTGGTGTTATTGACCGTAAATTATTATAACCGTGGATAAAAAATTTCTTCACTACGTATAATACATATATGTATACGCATTTATACGGCCTCGATTTCCTCAGCTAATATCCAAATCTCAAGAAGAAGCAGTAGATTTTCGTTACGAGAAAGATTATTTGATTTTTTTCTACCCAATTATCTACATCACTAACTAAGCTTTTTACTCATTAAATGGAAATCATAAATCTAGTTTATCTATCCTTTTAATAGTTTAACATCTTTTAAAGATAATAATAATATTTTAGCAATTGCACCAGAAAGCCGCACAATCTTATTGAACGTTCTGAATTCCAAGAATTACTTTTTTTTGCTGGGTCAAGGTCGGTTCTGCAACTTTGATTTAAACTAAATCATTATTATAATTGAATTTAATACAAACTTTAATTATAATTCTTCATTGTCTATGTAGTATTGTATTGTTATTGTTGTGTATTGTAAATCAATTTCTCTTTTTACTTACCTTGCTCTATTTGCGTGTATAAAATGAATGAATCTCTTCTAGATCAAAAATTTCAATAGATCATGTAGGTTGTATTGATATTCTAGGGAATGTTATAGAATACAAAGACGACGTCCCTGATGTTGATCTATCGATGTTTTTCTTAGTTTGTAAATAAATGTATTTATTTGTTTTTAAAGTATTTAGGTAACATAATATATAATAAATAAATAAATATAATTTTCCAAGAACAGAAGCATCAACAGTAATTATAAGCCATTCTTTATTTCAGTGATTCATCAGATCATTTTGTTCTGTAAAATGGGAAAATAGATTTTGATATTTAAGCTGTAAGTACAGCCACTTAAAACTTTAACACAAATCCTTTAACTTAGTTATTACAGTGAACTGTTTTTTACCGTACAACCTTAGTTTCAATAAAACAAGTTTGAAACAAAGGATATTATAACTAGTACATGAGAATGTTACAACTCATCTCATTATTAAATAAAACAGTTAATTTTAATGAAAGAATAACTGATTCAGATAAAGGCATTTTATTCCGCTTTTATAGTAACTGAAATGATCATAAAAAAGATCAATTTGATAAGGTTGATTGAAGACAAACAACAGTTTGTCTCTTATCCAATGATACTACTACAAAGACTATCTATACTTAAACAGACATACTCTGAGACTAGATAAACGGAAGCTATCACACAAAAAGCTTTCCCAAGAATATGGAAGATGACTACAGTATAAAATATTTGTTATCACCTTATACGGCTTAAAATTAATATAACATCTGAAAGAAATTCAACATTTTTGGCGGTGGTAATCGCCATCCTCTTTCCGAAAAATGGCATTCGCTTCGATTCATATGAAGTTCGTTCGGTATTACGAAGTAATCACGTCATTTCTGTCGAAACAACAATTTTTAAATCCTTTTCTAAATCTTCAAATTCAAATGACTTCTTCTGACATTGCATTATATTTTAATTACCTACCTAAGTACTTAAGTACCTACTAAACAGCAACTAATTGATCTTTGGGATTAAAATTCATTCCAGTCTCGGTGTTGGTATAAAAGAGAAAATACTGATGAAGACAATTTTTTTTAAAGAAAAAAGAGATTCTCTACATTAGCCAAATTTCAGGTAAAGTTTAAAAGCCTAAGAAGATTTAGAAACTACCAGAAACGTAACTATTATAGCTTAATAAGAAGTACCAAATAAAAAAGCTTCATCATTATTTTATTTCTCCCAACAATAAATTATTTTCCTTCTTTCTTCTTTTCTTTTAATCACTTTGAATACAATATGCTGTTTACATATTGCGTGGTATGTTTAACAATCAATAAAATATTACATGTACAAAATAACATGTCAATTCCACTTCAATCATGTGACTTATTAAAAAAATCTTTTAGAAAAATATTACAAGTCGTGACAAACGAAACTAAATCTATTTAGTTGATGTTAACAGACAGTCACCGTGGGGAACATCGTTTTACAATCTCATTATGAAACAATACGAAGATTAAACAATATGTAGATAGTGCTGAACTAACTTACCGTGCAACTTCAGACACGACAATAGATTCAATAAAACGGACATAAGTAACAAGTTTCGAGTCGCTTGATTTACTCCATTGCTTCAGAAAGTTCGTTTGACAACCTTTTTCGGAGTTTAAACTACCCGTAAACATTGATATCGTCGCTGATACTATAAAATCGCGTAAGTCAATAAAGCGTAAATTAGATGAAATAAATTTTACAGAAAAACCATTTATAAGCTAAAAATAACACAAAAATGTTCATTTTGGAGTCGATGCCGAGGCTTGAAAATGAGGTAGTTTTAAAACCAAAGCGGTTTATATTTTCACCCCGACTTACAGAAAGCTGTTACAAAAGACGCACAACAATGAATGTCGAAGTAGAAAAAAATCCGAACCTTAGACCTCTGACTTGCTAGTTAACGGTGATACTACTAGTCTATCACGGCTCTAGTAGTAGTACTAATATTAATATACCTACTCTTATATGAACAAACGAAATTTAATTCTGGACCATGTTCCATTGTAATAGAGGCTACAAAATTGTTTACTTGTCAATTAACTTCGGATTTCGAAGCCGGTAGGGCAAACATAAGCGTTCACCGACCCCAGTAAACGCGAAAGTGAAATCCTTCACTTGTTGCTAGATACGAATTGGAAGGAAACGTGTCGTGAAGAATAAGCGGTTCTACGCGAAATAAGGTCAGAATTTGTATGCCAGTGGCAGTTATTGCACCTAATTTAGAATTTGATTAAGTATGCTAATAGGAATTTAGATAGGGATCGGATTAGGAACGCCGCGCGCAGTCCCCTCGACTTCATTGTTATGAGCAGTACAAGAAATCAGTCATTGCCAAATCCGGAAACTCGGAGGGGATCGTCCGTATTTAAATAAGATTACGCTTCCGCCGGCGCGGGCGTTCCGCAAGTTACCTCACTTGAGCCTTTACTGTATTATGTTGACTCCGTTCTCTTTCCGTAAACCGGTTACCTGAAACGAAAACAAGAAAATGTTATAACACTAATAACATTTACAAAACAGATCATATCTGTACGAGATAAGATTAAATTTTGATGTAGTTTGTGTAATATTATGTGTGCATATTTAAATAAGAAGGCCAATGAACCGATTTCTGTACTTTAAGAAAGTAATGTAAATGTCAAACGTCTATGTTTACATGTGATAAGACTGTTTGTACCAATATATCGATTTTGGAAGACGATACGCGAAATGTTATTTACATATTTATAATACTTATGGGTTTTTCTATTTTCAGGCAGAGGAGGCTTAATACTAGCGCATGCGTATTGTAGCACCGTCCAGTACCTTCGCCATTTTGGGCAAGTGTGCTCAACCATAGACCGCAACACTATGTATAATGGGTCGCCTAATAGATAGGATCGGTTGCCGTTTTATGACAAAAAAATATACATTTTGATACCTTTAAGATACTAATGTTAATGATGTTAATGAATAAGAAGCTTAAAGTATACCAAGACCAAAACGCTAACATACCTATTAAATACGATGTAAGTCTCATGTTACAGAAATGTTAATTACTAACGAAACGTACAATAAAGTAGAAAAAAATAAACTTAATATAAAACAAACATACAAAAAGCACAAGTGAAACCAATCCTACTTAGTGCTCAATTTTCCATGAACCTTTCAAATGTACAAACCATACACACCCACACGCCCAAATAAGGAGGACACATCACAATAAATGATAATAGCAGTAAAGTAAAATGCTCTGAATTCCAATAATTACGAACAATACACGACTTCGAATGAGGGTAAAGTACATATGCGTGATATGAAACCAACGCGTTATTCTAATTCGCATAACACTAATTATTTCACATCAAAATGTAATTAAGCACAGCTGGATAATACCACTCATAGGACAAACGACGAAATAAGCAGACGAGATATAAATAGGTTTACAGTTGCAAATATGTGAGACAGAGATATAGAGATTAACGATTTAAATTTTTATATGAAGTAATAGTGTACCTACCCCTAAAACAGAAGATGATTAAGTTCACGGTATGAATACAATCATTTGCTATAATTATTTAATAAGAATCATTTGAGCCTAATCTCTCTCCGGTCGTGTCGGATTGCTATCCCATTGGATTATGAGTGTGACGAAATAGAGAGTGCAACTGTGTTTGCGCACACTCTTGTGCACTTTAATATCTTCTGCGTAGTTAGCTAATCTCTGTTGAGAATGGCCGCTGTGACCGAAATTCGGTGATAAGGACATTTTTGGAATACAGATTTAGTTCTCAAAAAGTTTATCGTTTCTACGGAAAAATATCCGTTAAACTTGCAAAGTAAAGTGGTTACATAGCAACAAATGGCAATCTAAATTGACGGGGTCACGATTTTAGTTCAAGATAACTCAATATCTTAAATAGGGCATAACCACAACGATAATAACGACTACTCTAATAAACAACAAAAATGATCATAATAGCCATTTGCAAATATATTAAGCAAAGCTTGATGAGGAAGATAATTTTTATTTTACCACTAACTATAGTATTTTAAAAGTTACTCCTATACTTTATATAGTTTTCATTTGATACGGTCTCTATGATCTATTGCATAATGTATTTCTCATTTGATCCGGTAATTATAAACTATACCCATTCGATCCGGTAACGAACTAATAACACAGAACAATAGACAAGTGGGGGTAAGGTTACAAACTTCTGGATTTGTCCGGACATGTCTAACTTGCCCTAGCGTACGGATTTATCGAATTGAGAACCTCATCCTTTTTGGAAGTCGGTTAAAAACCAGCATGAATGGGAAAGCGGATCGTACATTAATGGCTCAATATTTTTGCGGACGGTTTAAAGTGTAAGCGACGAATATATTTCATGTCATAAATGTTCTCCAAAAAAATTCGGGACGCAGGATAATGTTTCAAAGTGGTGTCGCATCTACATCATTTATAACTCAGTCTTTGAAGCGCTTCAGTCACAGCCACATGGCGCGTTTAAATTAATGGCTCTTGTAAACAAACATTTCGCGTTCTGAATGCGATCCTACATTTTTATGTGCATTGTATTATACAATTTGTATGCACATCATTAATAGTCACAAAACCGGTGATAATAAGAAAACCGGTTTGACAAACCGAAAAATTCAGTAGCAGAGCCGGGTTCACAGCCATTTTTAAATTATTTTTTGAAGAATTTATACTTTAATAATAAGTCCTAATCAGCCTGTCTGTAATTTAGCTTTACTGATCCTAAAAACTGGTTTTCTCTGTACTTTATTCATCCATTTATCGCCATTCATCTTCAATTTTATAAGAATTGTTAAATTCCTAAGCCAAAAGGTCACACTCCTAACATAAAGGTCTTATACGCCAATAAAGTCTACCCTACTTAGAGGCATTCTGACACGGGTCAGATAACAGAGGTCAAAGCGTCTGACTGATAAAACCACAACCGCGGGGGGTGGCACATTCCAGATAGCACAAATGTATCTGAGCCTGGCTATCGCACGGCCTATTTATTACTGGAAATAAATACATTTTCTATTACATTATTATAAAACCGCTCAATCCAAGTAAATCTAAATCCGAAACTGTTGGATCAAAAGCAAGAAATGTAGCTTCAATAATACAGGTTATAGATAGACTTTGAATCAAAGCGTGATTTGCAAGCAAATTCAAATTTAACCAATCAATATTCTAAACAAGTAATTTTATACTATTTTTGTTTCAAGATATTACACGAGAATTGGTGGAACAGACAGATCAAGACGTACGTAAATCATTAAGACTATGAATAATGATGATGGCGTAACAAATTGCACAATTGAAAACAATTTGGCAAGTTCAAATGTGAAAAAACACTCGAAAGGTTTTTTCTGGTGCGCGATTCATGATTAGTACCAAGTATAATTAATGAATCTGAAATGTTTATAAAAGAACCTTATACAATAATAAACCATATGGACAATTGGACACTAATTAATAAAAAAATCATACAGTTAAAGATGAGAAAAGTATTTTAAATAAAAAAACACCAGCTTATGAAATGATATGAATAGGCAAATATTATGGAACAGGCATAAGATCTTTCTGGCATTAGGATTCTCCATATTTCGATTTAGTTTAGTTTATATCAGCAGATGTGACCCTCGATACAATTGAATAACTAAGGCAACATGATTACTCCAGTAACTTAATTTGAAACAATTAAAATATCACTAGCTTCAGGTAAAGCCTAGTTTTCTTAACAAGTTTAATAGATGCAATTAGTCGCACGCATGGTGCAACTCTGTATAAAATATCCAAACAAATCTCGTTACGACGTAGGCTCGGAGTCACGCAACATACCACGCACAATATCTACTTACGTGCTTCTGAATCACTAATTGAATAAACTGAACTAATCCAAGTATATGTAGACTTAAATGGCGGTGCGTCACACCGTCGCGCGACGCTAACAATAAAACTCCACGCATTTTACAAAAACAACAATGTCCACGGGCACTTTTTAATGGACATTGTCAAGTTTATTATTAGAGTAATTAAAAATTACGAGTATCCTATGCTATTACGTGTTCGTGTCATGTTAGTTAAGTAAATTGACGGAGCGCAATTTTCGCACGTAGATGCGTAAATTATTCTTAGATATAGTAATATGCATGCTCTCATAATAGTACCTAAGGCTATTATGATGAAAGAGGAAAATCCGGAGGAAATGAGTCTTTTTGTAGATTAAAACATGTAGACGGTGTAGAATACATTATAAAGACCAATAATATTGTAACATCTTATATCAAAAACGTCATCAGTGCTAAATATATACCAATATTTTAAACAAATTTTGGATGACAGTGAAATGTTTAACAAATATCACAGTAAAATAATATTAGTAGCCGTGATCAGCAAATTAGTTAAACCAGATAATATTGACCGACTACCATAGTAGCCATTACTAATGGAATGCTTACCATCACATCATACATTTATTTATGAAACATTGGGAGTCCAACTCGGCACGACGCATACGGAATAATACATAAAATATATACGTGGGTATTATTTATAGACTTATGTTCACGAGAGGACATTTACTACCTGTTAAAGTAATGATGACCATAAGTAGATATAAAATCTAAGTGGTATAAAACTTTTTTCTTTACCATCATTGAATGAAGAGCTGTTTTACTAAACACAAGAAGCAAGATATTGTTTCGCCTCTCCCACGATATCCGATAAGGTGGATTAAATTAATAGTCATAGGGCGATTTACCGACTGCTTTATTGTTCAGAGCTCGGTGAATACAGAAATATGGAGATTGGATTATCTCACCCATAATTCAACCGTACCGGGTTGTAATAATTGTTTAATTGTTTGAATGGCTGCTCGTCTGTGAGATACTAATCTTACAGACATTGTTTTTATATAGATTTGTGAGAGACTACGAGCTTCCGCACCAGACATAAAGATAACGTTATATCATAGTATCAGGCTTCTTTAAAGATCTCCATTGTTAATGCACATAAATATTCTATTGACCAAAATCGGCTGCGGAAGACGTTGATAGATCACCTAAGGTCGCTGGAGTGGTAATTGTGGCAGAGAATAGACGTCATCTCAAGGATACTCCAAACAGTATCCAATTATACCCAAACGATTTTTATTCTGAACACGTAAGGCAATTTCGTAAACTGTCCATCATCCAAGAAATAAATCTAAGAGAAACAGCTAACAATAGCCCGGAGCCGGCAACTAGCGGTCTTTCGACTGACCCGGTACACCGTCAACTAGAATAATGAACAGTGACAGATGCATAATGGAGAAAGTGACTGGCAATACCAATGAACGCTACCGTATGTTTACGTTTATGAACTGGTTTGCATCGCACGCGATCTGAACCGATATGAAATCGAGAATCTATTATTGAATTTCACACATCCTAGAACAATCGAGTACCTTACTTATTGAAATTTTTAAAAAAGGCCCTTTTGAACAATTCTAAGTAAAAGTAACATACAGTAGACACAAACTTAATAGGGGTGAGGTTAGTCAAGAACAGCGTCACAGTACACATTTCTGGGACTAAATAGTAACGAGAGGCGAAGTAGAAAGGGGGGAGGGGTAGTAACTGACTGTAATAAAGAGGAAAGAGATGCAAAAACGCATATTGCGCAAACAATCTGAGAGCCTAACTTTAGCCCGGCTGGGCGGCCGAGTATGTAAGTTTGCGCCTAATAACAAAAGATAGAATGAACGACGCCACCTTTGTTAAAAAAAAACCAGTTGATTACCACAAACACATTATACTAAAACATGCAGTGAGTATATCACTTTTCGACCGGGCTAAATTCTTGGAAGCTCCGCCCACGTTTTCAACGAAAATGAATTAGAATCAAACACCTAACCACAACCTAATTCATTATACATATTAAGGAATTCTCTTAGGTAAACTTTGTTTCATTTTGTGAGATGTCGCTTCAAAGCCTTGTGGTCCCCGGTGCGAGGAACTGGGAATTAAATCAAGTGGCTAGCAGGATCCACATTTCTCTTTACATTGCAAACGAAGCCACAAGCGTTTTTCTTTTTTTAATGAAATAACAAACGTTTTATTAATGAAAGAGAAAGATCTTCGTATTGTAATAAGTCTACAGGACAAAATAAAGAACTTTATTTCGATAATCTTAATAAAACACTTTCTTCACAATGACTTGCTTGTACACTAAGTCATAATTCAATTCCATCAGTCATTGTCGGACGATAAGAAGATTAATCGAAAGCGTATTGATGATTAATTAGTCTGTGTGATACCTAATCTTCTTTCAAAATACTTTTACTTCTAATTACCGCAGACTATAGAGATGAATTGAATCTACGGTCAATGACGTTCATTTTAAGCTTAACGATAATTTATAAAAATGTACGAAACTTTTAGACAACTATTGGAACTAAATTAGATCGTGAATCGATTACACTACGGCAATTTCATGTCTACTTAGTTTTCTTTGAAATCTAACGTACCAGAGTCACGTAGGGTGCTAGACCACAGACCGGCTTAACAAGCCATTATTTCCGATTCTATACACCTCGTAAACACTTTCGACGTTGTAGGCTTCTATTATGGAGAAATTGTTACTCCCAACACCATATTATTTTTATTCTTCTCGGATTTCATCAAAATCAAATTTTCTATAATAGATATTGTTGGCTGGCGAAAGCTTCGTAAATAAATCACTCGGTAATTTTCTTGCTCAGAACTTTCAATTTCGCTATTTCCAACAAAATATGTGTTTAGTAAAAACCACTTTTCAGTTTTAGACAGAAAAAAGCAATCTTATACCGCTGGTGTATTTGTCAAAGAACCATTATTCGCTGCCATAACTCAATTCGCACTGAGGCAGTTCGTATATTCTGACATCTGTAGGTATGCTGCACGATTTCCGCATATCGTTGGCTGCTCGCTCGCTGTTTCCATGACATACGATATGCTATATTGTTTTGTCACTGGTTCAGATAAAGGGGCAAGTTTGCGATTGCAGGCAGTCACCCGGTCGATTGAGCAACTGAGTTTGTCGAGCGTATCGGAGAAAGTGTCACGCTCGTTGCCCGATTTTATTACAGCCATCCTACGTTCAAAGAAACTCAGGATGTAAACGGTACCGATAGGTGATTCGAATTTACAAACTGACATTTAAATTGCAAAAGTAAAATTGGTCTTGGGTACAGAATTTTTTAAGCTTTTACTACTTTCGTTTACGTAAGTTTTACTGTAAATACTTCAGTTCTACTGCGGTTTCGACGATGACAAGACAGACAGTATTGACGAGAAAGTTAATGCATATAGTTTGCTTCCAATTCTGTTTAACTCGGAACGACAAACATAAATGTTTGCATTTCGGTGGTATTTCGGACTAACTAGTAACTAATGTTCAAAACTCAAACTGCTTGATTATGTAAAAGGTAGGGTATCCTAACCATGTTCTTATACAGTGTAGTTTGTGCAAACATATCTTAGATTACTCACCTAAGATTTTAGAGTTGCTACTTCCTATTTTTTCATTATTTGTAATTTATTTAACGCTTATTCTTATTTCTGTAATAAATTCAAACTGGCTATCTGATAGGTAAGTATGGTTTAATAGATGCCCAGCCCCAGCCCCCAGGCCTAAGGCAGAAAGATCGACAGAGGGTGTTGGTGGCACTCATAGATTCCTGTTCGAACACTTAAGGCGTCATCAGCGCATCTACATTCCGGCAGCACATAACAATAGATTTTTTATTATACCTACGTCATTTTTCGAACATCGGTAAACAAAAAAAACACGAGAGACCTACTAAAAGACTAACTTTAGACAGTATTCAATCTAACAAATCTATATGATTCACCTACAGAAGAACAGATAAGATGGAACATAAAGAATTACAGAGCGTTGATATTGTTTAGGAACCAAAACATTAGTAATGACAAAAATACTTTATCAGACAGATAAACCTAAAGGTAAACGATAACATAGAATTTGGCTCAGCCATGTGCATTGTTATCGTAGCAGTCGATAAGATTGTAACATTAACTTCAATTCACAACTCGAAATCTTTGAGAATTAATAAGAAGCCTTATTTTTCGTACTAACATTTTTTCAATGAAGTGACCAACTACAGGGAAAAACACCCCGGGTTGCTGGAAATCCTTCAACAAGCCATCATTTAAGTAGAATTCATGGGAGAGCTGGGCTGACACGATTAAGCCAGGTAAATACTCTACGACGAAGAACAGTCGCTAATTTCGATCAAAAAATGTCGATTTGGGAATACTGCCAGAATTTAGCTGAAGAAATATTATCACCTAAAAAGGTGGGGTCCGTTTTATTACTTTAAATTTTCCATTTTATCTTATCTAACATTAGAACATTACTATGGATTGTAGTGACAACGAAACGTAGCTCTGGCATACGAAAGATTTGGCCCAAACAATGAAATCAATAGTTAAAAATATAAGCTTCCGTAGAAACAGTGATCGGTCCAAACAAACTGACAGAAAACAAATACTAGAGACAAAAAGTATAGTTGATCAGACCATAATAGTAAATAAATAAAAAAAACTTGTTAGAGAAGACTTATTACTCATGTCATCCAGCATTCAATCGCCATCCGGTTCTCCAATGTACATTTATACGACACGAAAGTTGTAATGTTGGTTTATATGATACTTTCTAAAGTGTACTTGTACCTAAAATGTACTTAATGTGACCTGAGGGTAGTAAAATAAAAATGTCTTCAAACGTCTTTAGTAAGAAGGGTCGGAATTTCTCATAAAATTACACATCGACATCAGCCATTCAGCATCGTTCTTGTTCACGAAGTTCCGAGTTAGATTAATGTTGCAAAATGCCTAATTCCCAAAACGGTTACCAAATCTGGAAGGACCAATCCACTAAATGCCTGATTCGATTAAAGGCTCATTCTTGAAATGCCACAAAAAATACCAATAAGTACTCCGTGAATTGCCAAATTCGATGGAAGACTAATTCTTAAAAAGGTAATTTCACGAATTAGTCTTTTCCAGACTTGATCGCCATTTCGCCACTTACCGAGATTTTAAAACTACCCTCAATCTAGAAAATGTTTCTAGCCAAAATGGTATAAGTAAAATATGAACACTCATTTCACAAAAACACGATTCTGTCACTACTAGTTGCGTCAATCTTCACCTAACTTCGAAAGATAACGATACGAAAAACGATAGATACACATCGACAACTCAACCTTCTACTAACCACGGTCATTGTCCGACCGGCACGTTACGTAAACCAAACGCACTCGCTTACGTGAACGTTAACGTACTATCAACTATCATTACGCATGCGTTTACTCAAGGTGTTAAATGTTTTGTCCTTCATTGTTTGAACGGGTAATAGAACTAAAGTTTTGTAAGATTGACAGCCGAGGTTGGTTCGACGATTTCGAGGTTAACTTCAACAGTTGGCTCACTTTGCTCCAAATCTACCAGCATGTTTAATGCTTGTAAAATTGCTTCTTTTTTGTGACGTTTTTTTCAATGCTCTAAAATAAATAAAGTCAGAAAAATTTCACACGTTTTTAACAACAAAATTATTAAGATTTTTTGTAGTCTATTTAGTTATAAACAGGAATACATTAATTTGATATAATATATTAACGTTTAGCTAATATTTTAAATCTATTTAGCATAAGAATGTTTACGACATAGTTTAATAAATATTATTGTTTTATTCTACGTATTATTAAGTTAAAGGACTCTAAATACTTTTCAAGTCATTAGCCTATATTTAACACTGAAGTGCTCACGCGCCGATAAAATGATATAGATTAGCTATTAGGCTACATACGGCGCTACAACAGCAACGATGCCAGTCTTGTTTCATGCATTCAAGCACTGCACATGCCGATGCGATTGCGTCACGGTCCCGGTCGCCAGGACGCGGCAGCTACACCAGCCTACAGCCACGGTGCCGCGATTAAAAGCTTTTAAAACTATACAGTGTATCAATTAGTAACTAACTGCTAAAATAACATGTCTTGAGATTAAACCTTCTTCTGGAAATAGTCACAGCAAAGTAAATAATAAAGAATTAATACCATCTGCTAAGGTAAGCGGGTGGCCTTGGGAAAAATACCTATACCACAATACTTTTGGAAAAATACTTATAAAATACCGGATAGACGGCCTGTACCGCGAAGCGATGCCCTTTGCTTTTTCCAGAAACATACCCACACGTTAATATCATGCATGCATGCATGTTTAGCATGTTCTGCTTTACGTGGCAGACGCCCTAAAGATCCCTCTCAGCAAAAAACTCTTTCTTGGCAAAAAAATATCTAGTATTTAGGTAGATCTTTCATTTTTTAATATTTTGTAGCAAATGTCTCTGAGAAAATATATTTTGCACAAAAGCAGATTAAAATCCTCGAAGATTAAGTTTCGAAGCTTCGAGAATGATTTCAGTCCTTCGATCTACATAATTTTATTCCATTATATCCCTATTCTGGGCATAAGTCCTATTTATAAGATTGATAAATTAATTAAAAATAGAAAAATAAAAAACAATATTCAGGTACAACTAGTCTAGATACATCAGTGTTACATGTAATTAATGTAAATGAGAACTGCATAAAATTTTAAATTTACATTAAGTACATTTACAATAAAACAAATAGTATTGTAATTAAGTTACTTGTATTAATACTGGGGCTACTTTTTTTTAAATAAAGAACTTTATTAAATTAAAGGTAAGCTGGTACATTAATGCAATTCTTAGTTATGTTAAACTATACGACTCTACCAGACACAAGTACATGTTTATCTTTACGTAAACAACAGAACAGGAAAACGGCTTCCCGGCTGTTTCAATAATACAACTAATGTTTATAATAATAACTTATGTTTACACAGGTTGTGTTCCATCGTTCCACATTGACTTTGAACTCCAAAATAAAAGGTACCATCCCGAATAACTAAATCCATACCACATGTTAATCAAAGGAAGAATCTGTTTCAAAGATTCGGAATAGGGATGTTAAAAATATATATTTTTAATTATTTGCCAAATCTTCCAAAGAAAATCGTGAAAAAATAATATTTAAATATTCCAAAAAATTACAAAGAAAATTATGACATCATATGGTCCAATGGCTCAAAAGTCTTTTAACTGTCACTTCATACATTACCCTATTTGCAGGAAAAAGACAGCAATAACCCTCTCCAGAATTTTATTAAGGGACTGATTGTAATGTTTATTTCATATGTATTTCATATGTAAGATCAAATATGTATACTCTTTTAACAGTTGAAATTACCATATTGTGCAAATTCATTAACCTACTCTTTCTTCTATTAAGGCTTACTCTACTTGATCGAAACTTATTTCCAAATTATATACAAACTCAAATCAAACCAAATCATTTAATCTAAACTAAATTAGTACATTACAAACTGCAAAAGTCAGAATAGACAAAGATTTGTTTAGAAATTCAGGAGTAAGCAACTAAACAATAAGTAAAAAACTCGAAACATTTTAAAACATTGTAGTAGTGAATTTTAACAAATAAAACTTCAACATTATCTATACCGAATCAAGTCGCTACGTTTTTCGCAAGGAAATAAGGCCGATGATAAGTAAAATGCTTTTGCTATTTCATTTACAAAACCAAATTGGCGGAAAATTAATCCGGATCCCTCTATCTCAGAGTGACTTGTCGATAATATAATACAAGCACTCGAGAATCGATACATCATAAATGAGCGGAACCTGAACTTTATTTAGAATGTCGTCAACGAAAATGCTTACACGTCGCTAACTTCCTGGGCCGGGATGAAGTTAGTCGTGAACGGCGTTGCAGTAAGTGCACATTTTAGGGACTAAATGGTGCAAGAAGCGAGGTGGTTGGGGTTTATAACTGAGCTAGTGAGGAAGAAAGAGATGCGAATACCAGGAGCGTAGGTACATAGACATTTTCGCCAGGATAGGAATACATACAAATCCTACTAGTTTCACTATTTCGTATAGTTGTCATGGTAGGCAGTGTTTTTTTGCCTATATGAACTGCACGCCCCTGGCGAATAGCATATTGCGCGAAAAATTCAATAGCATAACCGAGTAAGTTTGCGCTTACTGTAAGTTTATAATCTTATTTTATGTTCATATTAACATCTAAAAATAGTTAATAATTCCTAAGGCAGCGCTTAAGAGCATAAGATGACTAAAAACGTCAGACGTTTAATCCTTTACCGTTTTAAAGATGAACCTAAACTAGTCAACCAAGTTCTATCAAAAGGAATATTTAAGTGCTATTAGTCGTCTGCGTACAGTACAAATAGGTAGATAATTAGAATTAATCAAGAGTTTGCGAGAGTCAGACTTGAACTGAATTACTAATGCTTGCAAGACTTTCGGGATTGACGCTTCGAGTGTCAAGAATTCAAGATAAGTTTTCCTCCTCTTCGGTACTGTTCCAAAGTTAGTAGATACCAATTTAGGGGATGTACCTATATAAAAGATGCAATAATGTTCAATGAAAATTATATTGTTTCGATAGTCGATACCATATTTGCAGCAAAATCGATGACGTCAACAAACGTCGAGCAACTACACGTGCAAAAAAAACGAAAGATATCCAATCATTAATTTACTGTCATCTTCCAATTCCAATACT
This sequence comes from Protodeltote pygarga, assembly GCA_936450705.2. Classification (NCBI taxonomy): domain Eukaryota; kingdom Metazoa; phylum Arthropoda; class Insecta; order Lepidoptera; family Noctuidae; genus Protodeltote; species Protodeltote pygarga. Next base: position 10,838,265 of record OW388266.2, read on the forward strand.
TAATAAATTACTTCGAGATGATATTATGAACGATACTTTATAGAAACTGATTGAGAGTGAAAGCGAAGGCATTAAAAAGGCTTATTGGACGAACAATAATTATCCTCCTTTGTGTTGTCATTTCATATTCGGATGGAACTTTCGATACGTAATTATGCAACTCGGTGATTAAGTTCGATCGTGTGATGACGAATATAGAATTGCATGAACATTTTCACTATCTTAATTGTCTTGTCTGTGTCTCCCTTGAAAACAAGTCTTATGAGAAACTTCCTTATTAGATGTAGTGACATTCTTTTTAGTCACGAAACATTGAAGTAACTAAGTTTATTTACATTGAAACTATCTTTTCTTTTTCTAGTTTGTCATCAAAATAAACCTTTGAACGCCGAAGAGATAATTAATTAAACTTTGTCTGTCTTTCCTTTTGTACGTGACTGGAATATTGACCTAGATACAAATACTGGACGGAAGTTCTCTGTCTACAAACTACTTACCCAATAAGTAAATGCATCAAGTTTAGAGTTCCTAATTGGATTAGAAATTGGAACTAATAATAAACTGCAATATAATCAAGTTTAGAAACTTGCAGTTCAAGATCTAAACAGTAAGAAGTAGAACGAAGATAGTCATCGCGGCGGATTTCACCTTTCGCAAAGTTTTCTACGGAACATTGCAACTTTATAACGAGCTTATACGAAGAAAGGGCAGAAATTCCCTTTACTACTTACAGATAAGTTTTCCTTTCCAAGTATATAATAGAATAGAAAATTTATTTATGCGGGTTGATACAGAGTAAGCTCAAAAAATTATAACTAAACGAATAAAAAAAACTTCTTAAAACATGCGTTAACAAAATGACGACCAGTATGAAGTAACCATGCCAATACCGAAAGGGTCACCGCACCAGTCACCATTTGCTGACTGCTGATTTACAGTTGGACCCCGATTGTAAAGCAGTTGGATATCTTATAATCGGTAATTGTAGATGTTGTAGATGTCCGTCTCATTTAGGCAAAGACACAACTAGGAAATTCACAACTGTGAAGTAACCTCTGGATACTAATAAGACTCCTCCATTTCTATTGTTTATTCTTACATGTCATACAACGTAGTTTCGTAATTGTTATAGTATTATGACTACGTTTTACAATAACAATAATAGTAAATGATAGTAATTTAGTCGTCAAATGTTGATGGTTGACGACCTCTCTCAGTAGCAGTATGGGGACGGTGAAGCATCCGTTCTTTATTGTCTTCAAGGTTGCTAGTTGCAAGGTTGTACTTATACTACTCATAAGTCATTGAGTAAAGCAGTAGATGGTGTTTCTTTCTGCGTTACAATAGGAACGTCAATGACCTCTTGATTGATTGGTTATCTTTTTTCTACATTAGCTAACTAAATCTTATCACAAAACGTATTAACCAATTAAATAGTTTAAACGACCAAATGACAGTCCTATTCTTATCAGAAACTGACGTTAACTAACTTATTGTTAATGAGCCTATTGATATAAATGCTACAATTCAAGATGTATTCAGTTTATGGAACAAGTATGAAAACTAACTAAATAAATACCCAAATTAGAATTCAACTAATGAATCAATTAAGAAAACTAACATCTTAAATAGCTGTTAAAGCTTTAACACACACATTTAAATACCAAATTCTACTTAGTAAAGAATTAGATAAAACATGAGTCATAGTAAAAACAATACAATATTTTTTATAGGTGTAGACGTGCATCGTACAAAAATAAAATGAACAGGAAGTGAAACAAAATAATATCATATTCATTTACAAAATCATTAAAACACGAAGCCTTGATATAAAATATTATGTTAATTAGGTGAGAACAATGTGTTCACCTTCACAGGAAACATCGTGTTGGACATAAATTTACCGGTGACAATACGCAAGCAGATTGTTGAAATTATCTATTGTAAGCGATAAAGGTAGATACTGTCTTGACTGTCTGACTGATTCTGAAGTTGGAACTCTTGATCTTCCAGTTATCGCTATTGGTGACGTTTGACGTCATCGTAAACGTCATGAGCGAGATTTATTTGCCAGTAACAACCTCAGGGTGAGACGTAGAATATCCATACAAAGCTATCGGTTGCGTACAGCATTACTCATAGTGTTGCATCACGAATGTCATGATGCTCCGCATCCGATTGCTATGGGGATGTATGGTTGTGGTTTCTTTGACACTGTCGGTCAAGGTGACGTTGTTACTGACAAAGAACGTCCACAGTGACGTTTATGTTGACGTTAGATATCACCAGTGGCGTTTTACAGGAGACCAAAGTCTTAACCGTGAAAAGTAGCTATATCTAGAGATAAACCGGCTGTTCAGCCGAAAATTCGGTTGAAACTTGTGCCGAAGCCGAAGTTTGTTCATCTCTAGTTATATCCTTTACTAAGAAGCAATTACAAATAAGAGAGGTGACAGTAATAAAATTTAAAATTAACTTTAGAATCGACGCCTTGGACGACAATGCGACGATTCATGTCTTGTCTTTATGATTGTTATAATAAATTTCTATTCTCTCTAAACAATAAGAACCATACAATTAAACCTTTTGTACAAATTGTACTGTTACATACAAATTACCATCGATTAACTTTGCGTATAAACTTACAAATTGTAGGTATAGGTATTGTTGCAAAATAACACGACTAATCGCAAATAAGTACATATGTGGTCTCATTCACGACAATCAGATTAAACACCAGTATACTACAGAGTTGAATAAACTACCACTTTGAGTCATAGTCATTAGCAGGCTGTTCCCCGACAATTAACACAATGTATTGACCTTTGCATTATATAAAAAACATACTTGCATACTTAAATTGTTTGATGGATGTACAGTTATTTTAGTACGGAAGCCCTAATTGGAATCAATTTTGAATTGCTTTTAGAAAAGAGCTCTTTAAAACGTCCATTTAAAAAGTCAATTGACACATAATTAGTACTTAAGGGATTTTTCGTTCAACACCAAGACTTGGTATGGCTTACTTTTAAGGTACAAATTCAATTCAAATCCTACTTTTAATACACAAAAGTTACAAATTCCATATCACTTCATATCAGCCAGAAAACAGTGGGCTCATTGGCTTACGCTTTTGCATTAAATTAGTTTATCAATAAGAATTGGATTCATAGTTCAAGAATTAGCTAATTAAACTAGATTACAATTCTAAGTCCAAACCATTAGACTCGTGAGATTTGATAGACAAGAGTTCCAGAGTATCTAAAAAAGACACACAAAATTACAAAAGGGTCTGTACCTCTTAGATCTTTAAAATTATTAATATTTTAGTCTTACCAACCTTAACAGCATACATTCATTATATTATAACAGTAAATTTATAACAAAGAGAACCCTTCAATGTAGAAGCCGTGCAACACTAATTGCTATTGCAGAATCACAGTCCGTCATACAAAAAGCTATTACATAACGTTTTCAGATATGTCACGTAGAGAAAATTACCTGCGCCTAATAATAGAGGGACACTATTGTAACATCTAAAAATTGCACTATAACGTGACAGGGATAAAATGTTGGTTGTGAAAACTTAAATTGACGTGGCTTCTATGGACTCAAACGACTATTGAGAAACGAAGTAGGTGTTATCCTACAACAGGTTCAAGTCACGTAACTACAGTAGACGAACAATTCATTGTGAAAGACAATATAAGGCGAATTCTTGGAAATACCCATAAATATATGAGTAGAAATCTCATAAACAATTTATGACTTGATGTGTAACCGATAGTGGACATAAGTTTACTGACAAAGGTTACCAATGTCAATGTATCACTTGAAGATGCTGCACTTGATCGACGATCGCCAACACACTTCACTAGCTGACAAGCTACAAGTGCACTCGAGTTAATTAATGCATTCGTTCGCCTCGTAGGGCTTGCTGTGAAAACTGATCTTGATAATGTTTTTATTTCAATCTTGGGACAAAATGAACAACTAAAAGACAAATTGCGCATAAATGTAATGCAATGTTTCAAAATGACGGTAAATAAGATGAATCAGTACCAATAACTTAGTCATTGATGAATCATTAAACAAAACATAAAGGAAACAGTCACCCACGCGACATAAAAAAAGAACACAGTATTGTACCGTTAGTCTTTTAAGTTTTTAACATACTACCAGTACCTAAAATAAAATAATGATAATAATGTCCTCCTGACCAAATTTCGGACACAGCGCCCAATCTCAACGAAGATTAGCCGTCAACTTGGGAGATATTATAGTGCACAAGTGTGTACACAAACACAGGTGCACTCTCTATTCCCTCACTCTCATAGTCCGATGGATGGATGGATGCTTTTCTTAGCAAGCTCAAGCTAGGTTCTTTTCTATGAAGCAATTTCTAACATCCTCGTTTCTCGCCAGTAATTTTACTTCTTTATAACGTAAAACATTAAAACTTTTTTATTTGACTCAATTAGTTCATAACTCATCGTCTCTAAATGCATCTCACTTGACCTCTGATACAACTTATACGACAGTCATTTCGCCGAGAAGTTTAGATACCAGATGGTGTTTATTACAAACCCTTACAAAAAATGGGACCATGGAAGCATAGACTGTTTAATTACAGTCTACGCTCATTTTTACGCACATTTTGATCTTTCGAGGGCTTTGGTTAAATTAGAACCACAGAAAATAATTATATACATTTTTAATTTCCTAATAAAGCTAGGTAATCATCAAGCATCCAGCTCTGAACTTTTTTCATCACATACTCACATAAATCTGGTTAAATATTCCGGGATGTATTCAATCTGTGTTACTTCCTGTACCGATAATCCAAAAACGAATTAAGTACTTCCGCGCTATAACACAAAATGATTAACCGTCAAACATCAATAACGTCAATAACTGTTTAAAATTAGCATGTTCATATTGAACGAAAACTATTCATTGCGAAGTAATAGCCTAAATACTACACACACGTAAAAATTTCTAAGGAATGACTCACTCTCGTTCACGCAAGATATTTTAGTAATTCAACCATTTACCACTTTGAAAACAGTTACGATGTACACCAAACAATATTTCCTAAAAACCTTTATGGATTTCCGGTTTAGCAAAAAGAACCGCAGTAAGAAACGAAAAAATACCACCTATTGTTCGTGGCAATGGCCTTGATTTCAGACCTAAATTAATATTTGGATCTGTATGTCGCGACGCCGACGATAGCGAGGAAATAAGTACGTTGCACGTTGTATATTGTATAAAGAGATGCCTTCCATTAAAGAAATCTAATTTACCGCCCTGCCAGGATAAAAAAGGCTGGAGTGCTTGAATACACTATTTTTTCTCTCTGATTTGTCCTAAAATTGTGACTCACATAATCTTCCATGGTTTCTAATAAAATTAAGCTCCCGCTAATGCGTTTATTTTAAACGCCAAATTTCAACAAAATTTACATTAGGATGTCTGCTTGGTTCATTTCTTTCTACATTCGGTTCGAAGCGGTTATATAAGAGTAAGTAAGCTAAATATTACGACTAGATGGAGCGTGAGGTAGACGGGTCATTGACCAGGTTACAAAAAAATGATCTGACTGGCTGTTACCACTCATTGCAGTTAACGGTAAAGAAAGAGATATGGGGGCCGTCGCAAAATTAATGTTCAAATTTACCGAGCCAATAGTAATTGTATTTTACAAGTATAGTATAGTATAGTATCCAATTAATGTTGGTAATGAGAGTGCTGGCACTTTAGAAGTGGGATAGCGATGTATCAAAGGTATTCATTACACACATGTTCTATACCGGTTTGTAATTAATGGAACCAAATTGCTATCATGACGAGAGGTCCTGATTTACACCATGTTGTTGTGAGGGTTATAAAGTAAATTATGTTTTGACAGCCTAATTATAAAGGATCAATACGAAGCACGATGGAGTAAACTTGAATAGCTATTTACACAACGCCATTATTACGAGATTATCTAGTTGATTGTCCTATGTGTAGTTGACCATAATTTTGCAACGAACACATGTTTGAGACATGGAAGCACAATTAACAAATATAAAGATTTGATTTATTTAAACCTAAATAGGTATTTAATTGAACTGAGATACAACACGTAGTTAATATTGATTGAGGGTCCTTGAATGTCTCATTGAAGCTTCATTATCAAATAATAACAATTACCGATTACTCAACCATATTGAAACTTGAGCAATTATGTGTTCGACTAACCACATAGTCTGAATACTGTCGGAATTAATTACAGGCATGTTGCCTTGGTACGGGCTCTATTGGAAAACTTTGTCTATTGGAACGTCAGACTCAGGACAATGGTCAAAGGACTGTCTATGTTGAAGCTTCGAGGCGAAGTAACAATATTGTGTAGCGGTGGCTAAACAACAGTACTGCAAAACAATGAGCTCCTTTCAATAAACATTGTCCCTAAACACATGTATTGAGTCGACATCTGGCGAACAGCGCTTTCCTACAAAGATTTTTTCCAACAATATGTTTAACGTATCAATATTGTATGATGGATTGTTCGATAATCTATTGCTTTCTTTATTTTTCCCTTGGCACCGATTGTGGACCCTTATCTTACGCGGCACGCTAACAATATCAACGTAACAGGAAATTTTATTAAGAAAAATAAAATAATATTCTCTGTATTTTTACGAGGAAAATTCGACATTACAATATTGAATTTGGGACGTACCTTTTATAATAATAGGGATAATAGGGTCCCATTTTTCTTTATGTCTATTATGCCAATAATTTCTAAAATTTATTAACCCATCATAAAAAGAAAATCCAATTTTCTATTGCCGTGAGCTATGTGGTATTTAGTTGAATGTATTCTATAGAATTTGTACAGTTATACTACCTCATTTGTTAACGTCAAGGAGATATGTGACATCTTGAGTGATTAGCTTTAAATCCGACACGTGGACCCGGTGACTCGGTCACGGATAAACGTTTTCTATAGGTATCTCACACAACACAATTTGGGACATGCATTGTGTGGAACAAGGTCGTCTTGGTTATATTCTTTGAGTTTCGGTACGTTTTAACAATTATTTAGAATGTATAGGTATGCAGTTTCTGTTTTTGTATTGATAAGGCTAATGGTCTGAAATCAGAATCATAGAATATCGCAAATACGAGGTCAGAAACGCTGCTCAAATCAATACTGGTTTTTTTTAATTGCTATTCCATACATTTTATGTTCAAGTAACTCGACAAAATGTATCAGAACAGCTTTTTTTCGGAATATCAGGTGATCTTATAGAAAGTTTTTAAGCTGAGAATGAATAACAATGAGGTGTGAGGATTAAGGAGTTTGCATTTGTTCAATCTATTTTAAATTTTTACTTCAAAATTCGTAATTTTGTAAAAAGAACACGATTTGGTCGTCGATACATGTGACTTGCCACTAAGCAATTTTTGTTTCTACAAAATTTTAAACTTCAGTGTTCGCATAAAATACATAAATACTTTACGTAGGTACTTGGTTCTATCTTATCTTGGTATATTATATAAAATATATAAAAATGTTTATGTATGTATTTAATTTTTTCAAAATAGTAACTATGGAATCGACCGAGCTCAATAAAACAATAGATCGAGTTAGCACATCTGATTATCACGTCTGTTGCTGACGGCCATTTAATGCGTAGATTAACCATTTTAGTCAAGCTATTGTTATCTATGGACATACCAAGGTCATTAGCCATTTTTCATTTAAACTGGTAGTAGTTAATAAATAACTACCATTGTCTAAATTCAAATATGTTGTAACAAAACGTTAAAACAATGTGAGGAAATCAAAATTTGATTTGCCCTACATTGTTTACAACATAATATGTAACTATTACAGTAATTATTATTTATAGTATCTAGCGGTCCGTCGTCGTCGTCGTCGGAGTCGTGATAGCCTAGTGGTGGTGACCGTTGACTGGCAAGTCAGTGGTCTCGGGTTCGAACCCAAGGCGCGCACCTCTGACTTTTCGTAAGTTATGTGCGTTTTATAAATTAATTATCACTCTCCGTGCCTCGGATAGCACGTTAAGCTGTTGGCCCCGGCTGTCAATTGTAGATCTTTGACAGTCGTTACGGGTAGTCAGAAGCCCCAGTCTGACAACCAGTCTTACCAAGGGGTACCGTGTAACCCAATATCTGGGTTGTGGAGGTCTGATGGCAGTCGCTCCATGTAAAACACTGGAATTCAGCTGCATCCGGTAAGACTGGAAGCCGACCCCAACATAGTTGGGAAAAGGCTAGGCAGATGAGTATCTAGCGGTCCAGTGCAGCACAGAGGTCAAAATTCCAACAAAAAAAAATGCTCCCAATTTGTTAATTTTATTGATAACATTACACAGAAAAAAAAATGGTACTGAACTATTTAATTTAGTCTACCTATTTAACATTATAAGTAGGGAATATAATGTAGAGATAACAAAATAATTATATTTATAATATTATTACGGTTATGTTTATTTGCTGGTTACATAGGGAAAATATTTTAATTAAATACTTGGATGCCTGCGGTCTCTTACGACAGTCATATTATACTAATATTTTGAGAGCAATAGAGCAACGCATCTCCGTAATTTTTTTTATTACTTACAGGCCGAAGAGTGACAAAGGGTACTATTTAACCCGGAAACTTATGACCATAGACTCGGGCATACCATCACAGAGAATAAAATACAACAAAAGAAATAATAATACTGTCTCGGGGCTTCAAGTCCAATATTCACCACGATTTGAATTTCCCCATTTCGGAAATCCTATAATCAATGTTAAAATCCAGTAAACAAGGCATGCAATAAATAAAATATTTATTCAGCGTGTAGTCTAACATAATATTGTACAAATATGCAACACTATGCACTATTTAACATTGAGGCGCTGCACTAAGTCTGCGCGTGACCTTGTCAGTTAGGCAAAAACGTGTTAATTATGCAGAGTATGCAGATTAGGTATTCGGGACCATGACCTCGATACTTTCATTAATTACTGCTGCATTAATTTCGTTAATACGTAACTATTCGTCATCCAGCTGATTGGTTTCAAGAATACTAAAATTATGTGCAGTCTAAGATTTATATACATTTTGGCATTGTATAAAAAATACTATCGCTTCAACCGCGTGGATGTCGGGTATTTTATCTCTTATTTAACTTCTTTAGGGAACACAATTCTGATACACTCCATCGTAATGTTTAGCAAATAAGCAAAAACCGATTTTCAGACCATAACTTCAATATTTAAAAAAATTCTATAGAAACTTCTAGTTTCAAATATTCATCTCTTCAACCCTTAGAGGTGAGTAGGAGGTGGTTTCTCCAAAACTTAGGAAGTTTTTTTTACAGATTAAAAGCTTAAGCGGTTAAGCGGACGAAGTAGGCTATGCGTTATTAGGTCGATCAGCAAGTCAGTTTCTCCTTTTAAACGCCTAGAGATTTTGAAAATCAAAGAAGCTAGTCTTGGCTACACTATTGCCTTTTCTGCCTGCTTCAACGTTGGTGATTCAGATGTACACGAGTATCTTCTGAATCACGTTCAATTAACAGTTAGTAACGGAACTGTCTATAAAACAAGACACGAAATTGTCATCTATCACGAAAACAGCAGCCGTGCGAAACCTGCGACCGCTAATTGTTGGTAAAAAAAACAATTAAACAAAGAAGTACCGTAGCAGAGTCCGGAATACTGCTAGGAAGATATGGTACAATTGTCATCTGTTAAAGTTAATGCATTTATGTTGGAAAATAATAGCTATAATTGTGTCCGCAATTAGTAGCTCAAAGAGGTTTTCTATATAGAACATCTGTAATTCTGTACATCAGATGCCTAAGAAATAAGTTGGATTAAGAAATATTTTTGCAGTTTCTTGAGAAGTTTGAGACAGCTTTTGCTCTTAGGATAAAAAATTAGTTTTTTTCTAATTTGGAAAGGCATTTCTAAAGAAAGATAGTTTGTTTTACTGTTTTGTGTCTAAATTCTGAAGCTGCGATCCCACCATGGGTTCCAAACAGATCATGAAAAAAAAAATGCTTGAAAAACTACATATTTAGTAACGCAACGTCGTCAACGCAGTTGTTTTGAGCATTCGTAATGCTGTTACGCTCTCAGATGGTTAGCGAATTGTTCAGTACTCCTAGTATGAGTTTACAAACCGAGTTAATAGCGACAGTTTTGGTAAGACTAAATGACAAAATCTATTTATACACACCCGAAAAAATAGAAATAGAAACAATCAGTATTCGCTCGGTCTGCAAATTTATAGAGTTCCTACTAAGGATACATAATGAGTAGTTGTTCTCTTACTGAAGTAAAAACAGACCTTTTCTATTCCGATTAAACGTCTAGAAAATGGAAATGTGATTTTTTGTAACGGCAGAACACAGCAAAAGACACGGATCACGAAACCCAAGTACCTAGTTAACATCTCCAATGTCGTTGTAAGATAAGTCGTAAATGGGCACCGACCACAATGACTCAATCGTCAAATCGTCACCCACTCATGTGTCACCCCGGTAACGGCGACCTTGTGGTCACCCTCTCGGCGCGGGCGCATCAATTACGTGCGCGCGAACGTGCGACGGCGACGACCGATTTCTTTATTTGAATTTTTTAATCTATGCTGTGGAACGCGCAATTTGAATGTGGAATGGCAACTCTTTTTAAGGTAGTAAAATAATAAGTTAAAAAGACTGTCTGGCGAGCTGGTTTTGAATTCAATTTCTTGGAGATTTGCTATCGGGTTTTTCTATTGTCAAAATAATTAAGTTTAAACACTCTATCGTGCTTAATTTTAAGATTATCAGGGAGTAAATAAATAATCACTTCAGTAGGCACCTACGTCAGTTTTGATTCTTGTATGAAACCACAGATATGATCCATATCTGTGTATAAAACATTTAGTTATTTATAATTATTACTTTATAAATAACGGGTAATTCTATGTTTAATTACTTATAGAATTAATTAAATTAATTAGTAAAACTGCAAGTAGTAAACAAAGTTAGTTTGAAACATTTGTGGTCACCAAAGATATTGGAAGGAATATTGTTTAATATTTATATAGTGGTCACCTACTACAAGGAAAATTATTTATTTTAAATAAGTAACGTCATTTCGAAGCCCAATTTAGAAAATCCCTAATAATAATTATTATTATCATCTGTGGCCAACTGATGATGCGTAGGTACGTAATATAGGTAAATAGGTACCTACCTATGGAATCTGAATCATCAGCAGTTTGTTTTCATTAATTGAATAATGGTACGTACTCATTCTCTTGTTTGTATACATCACGCTAAACTAATTTTAGTGTAACTATATCTCTTTTTAAAAAACACCATCGAAAAGGGACGATGAACTGTCAAATTAGACTTTCCTTTGCAATTGACGTGAAATACTGAAGTTAGACGAGATCAGATTAGACGTTAGACGAGATCTATGACTTGTTTGACAGCTCTAAAATTATTCTATCTTTTTCTAATGATCTTTGTAAAAAAGAGAGATAGGGAATCTAAATTATTTTAGAGCGTGTGCACGTGATAAGATCCAATTTCCTAGGTTTTTATACTTCACCATAATAAAATCAACCTATTATTATTATTTGAATATAAAATACTTAAATGAACATTCAATATGTCGGTTCACTCAAGATTAATAATGTCGCTTACTCGTAACCTCTGACACCGAAATTTTATTACATGTCATTAACCCTCCTAAAGCTTTCTCTTTTTATTATGTACCTCATTTTAGTGTTATATTTAAATATGTATAGGTACCTATCAGAGATACCCACGACTGCACAACAAGATATCTATACTTATAAAACTGTAGCGTGACTAACTGACAGACAACGCACTTAGGTTGTGGGCATCGTAAATTGTTGCGCTGTTTTAAAATTCTTAATTCAATTTTGACGTCGTATATACCTATATCGTGGGAACTTATAAAAATATTCTAACAGGCTTAGAATGGAATTACATTTCGTTACGTTCACGTTTTGTTTATGGACAAGGCGCGGCAAGGAAATATGGTTGAACGCGACTTCTGGTTTGTTCTGTATTCTGAGGTTTCATCATATTTCGTGCAGTAAGGGTGGGTGGGGAAGTGGGTTGGTTGTAACTGAGCTAGTGAGAAGGAAAGAGATGCAAATACGCAAATTGCGCGAACAATCTAGAACCTAACTTCAGCAGTTTAGCCCGGGCCGAGTAAGTTTGCGCTTACTGTAATTCTGTGTTGAATTATACCGAATGTATAAAACTGCTATCTCTGTGTGCGCCATGTACATTTGCGTAACCTGTATTAGCACGCTGTTATGACTCACGACTCTCACTCTTCATGAAAACTCAATTTACATTATTCAATGTTTGTTTTATTTTAGCACTAGCTTTTTCCCGCTTTTGCGTCGGTCCCGTGGTTGAAAACTTTCGGGATAGAATGTAGGTACCTACCATATATTATCACTCCCCGAAACATAAGCTATATATGTATAAACCATAGAAATCCTATGCAAAAAATCCCGTTGAAGTTTGAAAAAAAGACAAACCAACACACTATCGAATCCGGGGTGCGATATTAGGCCTAAAATAATTCTTATCCCCGGTTTCATTCCCTTCGGTCATATTATTAGGCTCTCACTGCACGTAAATTCAGTACCTATCGAGTGCTTTCCCAACTGAACTTGTATTAAAATATTCTGTGGCATAATAAACAAGTCGTCAAAAGCATCTAGGTATGCGGTAGGTAAACTACTAATAATAATTACATACTAATAATAATTCTTACATAATAGGTCCGATTAAGCTTCAACTGCGTTGCGGCTAAGGCAAAAAATCTTTAGCGCCGGAATGGGAACAAAAATAATGACATCGGTGCCAACGGATTGGTGCCAGGGGCCAAAATGGGAATGCTTCTAGATTTTTATTTTACCAAATATCATTTTTATTTCTAAAATATAGGCAGAATTTCTTTGTCTGAGAAGAGTTTCTTACAAGCAATAATAATCTTCGTAAAACCTTCGCTCGTAACAAGCGGTCCTTTCGTAAACCTTATATTCAGGTTAAGGAGGTTAAGACGATGGTAGTTTCTGTGAAATTAGGCTTACAGAATATTCGAGGATAAGATCGAAATTAAGTATTTCTTAACGCTCTACTCTACGCTGTTAACCGGTTTTAGGGGAAATTTTTTGTTTACAATATTATATAAGATGTACTTGAAACAACATATTATGCAACCTATGTGTTACTTACATATTATAACCATATTATCTAACTTAGGTAAACCCGACTTAGGGGCCGGTTCTCGTAATCAAAACCGTAACTAGGTATATCGTAGCGACATAATCAAAGGTATCTTCTTTGGCGTACAAAATTATGACAATAATGGTAACTTAAATGGGCATGCAAATCAAGTTTAGCCTCCTTCATAAAATAAAAATTGATGAATAATTAACTATTCAATACATTAATCAGTAAAACAAAATTGGGTCGATGAAAATAGAATAGTCAAATACAAGCGGAGGATAGAGAGAGGTGGCGAGTGCTCCGCCGACAAGAACCTAGCTCTTAAATATAAGAAGAAAGAAAATAGAATTTAATTAAAAGTATTAAACCAATTATACGCACGTATTAGCACGTGTCAAAGATTCCAATTAATGTCATAGGAAATATGTAGGTGTAGAGAAAATAACTGACGTACAAAGTTAAATGCATTACTAACAGTTACAGTATTAAATTGACTTAGTTTTCCAGTTTTTTTCTCTAATCCAATTAAGTAGACGTCGTGCTCGCCTTTTTAGCGCAAAACGTGTTCAAAAACTATTTCCTTGTTCGCCACACGAAGTCACTCTTAGTCATATGTAACCATTCACGAATGTAGTGGACTGAATTGCTAAATTGAAATTCTGGTAGAAAACAAACTTGATAGAAGGTATTTGAAGGCTTGATAGGCTTAAGAAAAGGTTATATTTTATTATCTCAAATATACAAAATGATTTATTGGTCATAAGTAGAAAATTACGAAGGGAGTCGTGATAGCCTATTGGTGGTGACCGTTGACTGGCAAGTCAGAGGTCTCGGGTTCGACAAGGCGCGCACCTCTGACTTTTTGTAAGTTATGTGCGTTTTATAAATTAATTATCACTCTCCGTGCCTCGGATAGCACGTTAAGCTGTTGGCCCCGGCTGTCAATTGTAGTTCTTTGACAGTCGTTACGGGTAGTCAGAAGCCCGAAAGTCTGACAACCAGTCTTACCAAGGGTATCGTGTAACCCATTATCTGGGTTGTGGAGGTCTGATAGGCAGTCGCTCCATGTAAAACACTGGTATTCTGCTGCATCCGGTAAGACTGGAAGCCGACCCCAACATAGTTGGGAAAAGGCTAGGCAGATGATGAAGTAGAAAATTACGAAGAATTATGTAAAGAAAAGACTCATCTCAAAACATTAGGTAAACATTTTAAACACTCGTATTTTGGCAAACACGAAAGCGTACTTTGTTTTATGATCGCACGTGAAATATGTACATAAATTGTAAACAGTTTATACTACTTACTTACACTAAAAATAAGAATATATACAACATACTGCGGACTCAGAAAATACTCATCTTTATGTGATAAGTTATTACGTAACTTTTATTTAAGTAGGTACATCTGTTTAATTTCGCTCTACTCGCTTGACTTGACGCTTCGACATCGATACAATTTGACTACCTAATTGGCATCTGGCATCTGTGTAAACACCATTATTGCACATAGATAGATAGCCATAATTTCCATTGTAGTGGTAATTTAATGCAATGGGAACAATAAATTTGCTGACATAGTGTACATCATAATGAAAGATGAATCGAGCTAAATGGAAAGGCAGATTTTTGGTTATTTTAATTTTATTTTAGAATTCTGAATCCAAAGGGTATTCATGGAACTCTATTGACCAATAAAAGATCTTTTGCACCCAAATGATTTCCTTTTGTGACACATTTCATGTGACCTATCATGGTACCTAATTACCTACTGAGCCCACGCAGACTGTCAGTAGAAAATTTCACAGAATACATAAATGCCTATTACTTCTCTATTACGTAGGTCCTTCTTTTACTCGGCAACGGATCGATCGACGTGATATTTTTGCATGTAGTGTATGACCAGGAAAGCAATTTAAGCATAATATGTATAGATACATTTTATCTAGTAATAATGCGAAGTCACGGAAACTTTTAAAAATTAAAACGCGCGACAATTTTCAGCGGTTTTTTGTAATGTTTTATTATTTATTTGTACATGGAATACCAACAGCATTTGACATAAAATTGAGGTTAAATAAATAATAAATGTGTCTGTATCATTATTTGGGGTAAATAAATAAGTCTTCTAGTAACTATTTATGGATCTGTGGTTTAGCGCGGAAACTTCCTATACCTACACGAATTCATAATTTCATTACAGAATTTGCTTGTGCTACTACTTATTCACTTGGTTGGGTCATTTGTTCATTTTTGAACTGCATCCACGATACCTACCTAATCTGTAACTGCATCCAAATAAGCTAGTATCCTATTCCCAGGCTCCCAGCTCAATGGGTAGGTATCAGTATATATATGTATGTATATCGGAACGCGGATACACCCAAGATAAGACTGAAGAATAAAAATGTTCAATTGAATAATACCGTCGACCTTGTGTTAAAAACGTAATCAAACAGTGACAATTTATTGTAAATCTACCACATCCTCCCGACTCGACTCCCACTTGCCAATCATTTGTATCGGGACTGTTTCCTATGGTGTAATGGCGTGTGAATGTCGCGGCTCGTTTAATTTAGACCAGCGAGCCTGTACTGAGGACATGGGGTGAGCGAGAGATCAAAAAAGTCGAACCATATTTTTGGCAAAAAATTAAGCATGTAATTTTCCGTCAGTGAACGTTAATTATAGGTACCTATATAATTGGGCTCAATTATATTGCTAATCTTACATTATTACGTGAAGCGATAACTGTGGGTCCCTTTTTTTTAAATATTGTGCGCACAGAGGAGTGTGAAACTTGGCATAGTAAAAGTTTATATGGAGAAGTATGCAGTACCTACTTCTCCATATAAACTTTTAAAGAAAGAAAGCTTAGCTAGTTCGGGGTGGCGCGGGAAAAGAGTACTTGAAAGGACATGCGGCCTTTGCTCAGCTGTGGGGCACAGTAGGCTAAAAGAAACCGCATCCACAACACAGGATAAAATCCCAGCAGGGAGCTGTCTTTTAAAGAAAAAATTTTTTTATAAATAGGTAAATACCTGTAAAAAAATTCAGACATGATTTACTGGTACTCTGATGTTTAGTTTCTAATTATTAAACAAATACATGATAATTAGCTGTTATCTTATCTCTAACACTTGGTAAGTAGAATTATCCTACACATAACAAATGTTTAAACATTAATGAGTTTATGCATTGTTTTCTTCTCATTATCTAATGAAGACAAATACTTAATGAACTGATTTCGAAAAGAGGAAATTAATTTGTTTGTTTATATAATTTTGTAAACTTTATTATTTACCTAATTAATTCTATGTATGTATTTAAGAACTAGCCTCTTGTTGTTAGAGTAATCGCCACCTCTCTCTATCCTCTGCTTGTCTTTTGACTTCTTGATACATCCTACTTCCTAATTCACTTCTTTTCTATTTTCTTTATTAATTATAGAGGGTTTTTTTTTAATATGCCACCCTCATTGTGACACTACCAAATACTCACCCTTACAAACACAAAAATATAATAACAACTAAACAACCTTACTAATCTTAATCCTAAACTAACTATACTATTTAATTTCTTTGCATTTTCGGAATCAGGAGAGGCCAGGATACTGTTCATAATTCACTTGATGAAAAAAGTCTTTCTCGGCTGTCCCCTACCTCTTTTTCCTTCTAAACTGTTTTAAAGAAGTTATCATGACTATGTTTAAATAGTGTTTTTAAAAACCTAATAGCCTACTATATAATATCATTTGTTACTCGATGCTAGTGAACCCGCGGTAGTCAAATGTTTAGTAAGCCTTAATTTGACAATATGTTTATAGTACCTAGTAGGTTTCAGGTAAGTTAGATTGTATCTGACTTAAATTGTAAGTGATAGCTTAGTGGTATGACCATTGTTCTGCCAAGCCAAAGGTTGTAGGTTCAAATCCCAGGCAAGCACAAATCTGACTATTCAAATCCATGTGTGTATTGAAATTAGTTATCACTTGCTAAAATAGTAAGAGAAAAAGCATTTTGAGGAAACCATCACACCTAAGAGATTTTTCAATGTAGTGTAAAGCCATGTCAGAGGCCTACAGGCGGTTTAGACTAATATATAGTTGTATCAACCATACAATATAGTAAGAAAAAAATTAAGTAATAATGTAAATTCTAAATACTTACCTCAGATTATTTGTAAAGGTAACATAAATTATAAAACATCATCTCACTGTAAAATGTTCATTGTTTTAAGAAATAATAATTAAACAATAAGGTTTCTAGAAAATGCTTTAGTACATTTTTGTTATTAATTATATCACTCCAGTATTGTCCCTCTGGACAAAGGCCTAAGTCTCCTTTACCTGATTTGATTATTTAAAATAAATAGTCTTTTAAAAAGAACAAAGAGGCTTTTAGTATTAATCTATGGTTATCCAGCCCATTAATGATGATGTGTTTACAGAATTATTTAATAATAATGCAAGGCAGCAACTGCTGATAAAGTTTGTTGGCATTATATTAGATTTAAAATACATATAATCTAGTTGGATTAAAACAAAATAGATCAAACTTGTACACTGCTCCAGTATTTTATCTCCTGCACACAGATAATTAATTGACTATTTAATAATTAACACCAACTCTAATTAATGAAAAATACTTATGAGTATGTACGTTATTTTTCATACAAACCAGTCAGTGGCAAGTAATAAAACCGTGACTGTAAAACCAATCAGAATATTTAGTTGTACAAATGTTTTATAAACTAAACGATGTGGCATCACAATGATAAGCCGGCGAGCCGATTAAGAGCGACGCCCACGAATTGAATACTTATAAACAACATAATACTACAGACACGCACTGAACGTAACAATCTATAACCAATACAAAGGCAAACAAATCGTAATATTCAACGGAATGTGTAACCCGAAACTTAACATAAACATCATACTTTTTCAAGTTTTACAACAATAGTATTACCTGGGAATGCAGTTGGAAGGCGTCCTGTCCACTTCCCAGGCAGCAAAAAGTTTCATGGGAACAGGTTTCGATGCATTAGTCATCTTTTCCGATTTATTTTTCTCGGTCATCTTAAACAGCACCAAACAACGGTTTCACAGCACAACACTAGTCTACATTACAATTAGCATTGTTATTTAATCACTAAACACGACACTGTATTCATTTTCGTAACACGGTTCATACAAGAAGCCGATGCCGACCCAATCACAACAATACTTGGTAAATTTTATAGTACGGTTGACTGGTGAATCGCAGCGGGCCAACCGGAGGGCGTTCGATACGTTTGACAGCCAGCTGCCTAGTATTGCTACACTTTAGTAAAAAAGTCCACTAAATTTTATTGATATCGTGAAAATTAAAAAAGAATATACCTATCTTTAAGATTCATAAATTGCCATTTTTTTTATTTATACAGCCACAGTTGTAGACCTATGAATAATATAATATATAATATAAATATGGCACCAATTTTCTGTTTTTATGCATAACTTTAACTTTGTTTCTTGTATTTTTAAAATCACTTGAGGTTACTTTATTTTAACTACATGAACATGATATTGATGTCTATTTGTAATCCCCGAAACTACCAGTTTAGTTTGAAAAACGATCCTTGCGTTATATAGCTCGTTTATTGATAAAGATGAAGAAATAGAAATGAAACACAACAGGTAATCCAGTGTTACGCGCGAGGTGAGGTGCGAACTAACGTATGCGACGACAGCTAGTATAAATTATACGTTTTATAAACATAAACGTATAAAGTACATGATTTCCCGAAAAAAAAATCCCAATAAGTTAGGAGTTTTTATTACCTTGCTTTACTAAAACTTACCATATGTCACCGCTAGATGTCACTTTATGGATGCGTTCCAGGCCTACAATGCGTTTCAAATTACAAATAATTGCAAATAAATTAATATTCCTTTTTACTAATCCTTTGTACTGTATTGTTTGAATATGATATCAATTTATGAAAAACGGATATTACTTAGCCTGCAATAGAAGAATAAACTGATTTATGATCTATTTTCTGGTAGGTATCCTATAAAATAAATGCACTTAGGATTTAGACTTAGAGTACCTATTTAAAGATTCCTGTGCGCTTTAAGATAATGGGGCCCTTATGACTATGATATAAATGATAGAGAGAGGGCTTTTTATTATTACCATACCTACATGTAAAAGGAGTTGGTAATATGTATAATTTTTGGAAAATAAATATATTTTATCGGTAATAATTGGTGATCAGACAGGAACTTAGGGGCCTCTAAGATCTAGGGTCCCTGGTACCTGCCAACAGTGGGCAATCGAAAAGAAGGGCCTGATTGGAGGCCCGGCCGGATAGGTAGGATAATAGGGCGACTATGTTAAGATATGAGGCCTTTTAATTATTCACAATGAAATCATAACCAGTTCATAACTCATTAAATTTTACAGAATCGACGTTGAATCCAAATAAATACAAATTTTGGAAACAAAAAATATTTTATTCATTTAAAAAATTCAAAATAAAACATCAAATTGAGTACTTATGTAAATAATCACAACATAATTTTTTACATTTACGCCTAATAAGAAATGTAATAAAAATACTATAAAAAATATTAAAGATAAAATAACATAAGTACACTTAAAATTTACCTAATACCCAAAACCTTATAAAAGATGCTTAAAATTAATTGTTAGTAGACTAGATTAGATTTAGAAGCTTAATACTATTTTTCAATAAAGAAAAAAATAACGACTTTTGTATAAAAATGCAAAAATCTTGAGAAAAAAGAAAATAGGTTAGTTAATTTACCTGTCCACAAATTGGTTATACACTTCAACCTCTGAAAAGGCACCTATTGTTATTGTATTTTAAACAGTAGTAGTCTTTAGAAGCAACAGCATTTTCAAATTTAGATTTTTTTTAAAGGGCCACATTTTAACTGTCAGAATTCAAATATAGCGCTATAAGAACTCATTTCAGAATGTGTGCGACCAATTTGCGGACGAGGCATCAATGTAGATTCATTTGGCGACTTCAGGTGGGCAATCAGGCTGCGAAGATGGGTGAGCAGCACGGAATGCAGGGTGGTTTTCTAACTCGCGGTCGATGCGAAGAATGATAGGAAACGGGCGAAGGTCCACATGGAATCTGAAAAATATATTTATTAATTGCTTATGCCTCGCTGTTGAATGAGCCTTTAGCTTTATGCTGCTGTCGTACTTTCAGTGACAGTATTATTCCCTCCTTGATCTTCTCTTCCTGATATTCTACCAAGTTTAACACATACTTAATTGTCCAGGAGTCCCCCTCTCTGATAAGATTAGGTACCCATTGTTATAACTAGCCTTTTATTTAACCAGACCAGGACAAAGTTTTGAGAGATGCGTGAGCGCAGTTATTTCTATAACTAATTTCTATAAGAGCACATTTCAAGTTTCTTCTCAGCCACCACGGCCTTGCGGTATCGCGCTGGCGGGCAGCGTACTTTGCCTTAAAATGATTATGAACTTTAAAATCACACAGATAAGATTCAAAATATTTTAAATCCTTACCTCCTTGCATTAAAAACTTGAGGCACTAAGCAGCAGTCAGCAAGAGTGATCTCGTCACCCACACAATACTTTCCAGCACAAGCCGAGAGCAATTTCTCTACAGCTCTGAACCCTCGGGTTATCCAATGTTGGGCCCATTCCTTCTTCTTTTCTTCACCAACATGAATCAGGACTATGAGGTTCTGAAGAGGTTGGATGCCAGAGGATATCACCTGAAATGTATTAATTAATGGTGAAGAATATAAATTGATAATTTAAAAAAAGAAAAGATTCTTACAAGCTTTTATTTAACTTGTAGCTTTTGGTATGTTTAGGTCAAATTTTGCTAGCTGAATTAGAACCACTTCATTTTATCCTAATCATATACTATCTTATCACTGTACAGGCAGGGTAACCCCAGATTCTAAAGGAAAATCATACATCCAACTATCACATAACAAAATAAGATCTTTAATTTTCGAATAAGATTCTAATTAAATCCGCTATTTAATGTATATTTATGCCCAGAGGGCCCGGTTTAAGAGTAGTGTAAGCCAACATAATATTTTCAGAACAAGAAATAACATACCTCACATACTTCACGGACTTTCGCCCGTTTGAAACAATCTTGGGGCATCAGAGGTCTTTGGGGTCTAGTTTCTTCCAAATAATGCATTATATTTAATGATTCTACAAGTGTGTGCCCATCTGTAATATTAAAAAAATAATTAATAATAGACAACAGATATAATTAGGGAATTTTCCTTTTTAGCAACACAAAATTATTGGTAAGAATACATAGAACTTCTCTGGAATTTGATTAAACTTACAAATATAATTATTGTATAACTCACCTATACATAGAGATGGGACTTGTTCCATTGGATTGACCTCCCGGTACTCATTGCAATGTTGCTCTCCTCCACCCTTGATAAGGCTGACTGCCTTGATGTCATATGGTATCTCCTTCAAATTCAGTGCGATTCGCACCCGCCAAGAACATGAGCTTCGCCAGTATGAATACAATACTGGCTGCAAAAAAAAAAATTTTTTTGGAAGGTATCTATTTACACTTATTTCAAATATAGAATTAAATAAATATTTTGAGATAATATATACCTAATGAGTTATATAATTGAATGGGTTATCAATTATTGAATGAAATATTTTTTAAAGATTATTAAAATACCTACTACTTAATAAAATCAATTACAGTGGATAGGCACATAGTTTCAGAGTGGTTAGAGATGGTTGAACTGTGGTTAGTTAGGTATAATTTTTAATGTAAGAGTTTGTTATTAGCGTTATTAGTATATTTATATTGGTGAAGATTTAAGAGAATTCATTTGTTTTTTTTTTGTAATTTACCTTACTTTCTACGATATCACCCATGGTTTTATATGTCCAACTGGTAGGTCTTACTTCCTGATTTAAAATAGGCGAGGCCCAGTATGGAACAAGTAAAACCAGTAACTGATAACAAGTTTATTTTTCTTGATAAACCAGTATGCAAACAACACGATCTGTTTGTGATAGAAATAGATTATGGGATATAAACACGCTGAAATTTTACCTTAGCCATGGCGGAAATATTCCCGTTGTACTTGGAGTAGTAAGTAATTTTGACGGCGTTTATGTACCTCTTCACAAATAAGAACTATTTGTTGTTTTAAATTATTTTTTTTATTGCAAAACAAATAAAGCCCCTTTATCACTTTAATAGCAAAGTGTTGCACAGAGTATAATATGCATGACAGCATGACAGAGTTCCAGAGTTCATTCGCGTTTTAGTTCGGAATCGAAAGTTTTTCGAATGGATACAAACGAAATAAGGTTCAGGCACTGTTTTGAGTATAAAAACTTGATAGAAGTATAAACTTGATGTTTTCTTCATTTAATTAAAATCAAAACATTTATAATATAATTAGCAACATAAAAAATTAATAATTTATTTTTCGTTTCGTTCTAAAACTTACATAGACATCGATCGCCAGCCAAAATGCACCAATGTTCCCAACCTATGGGTTTTCCCCCAAAATTAAGGGGAGAACAAGGAATATGAAAGCGATAGGGGAGAAGTACTGTGTATGGGGTTATATTATAAAGTTTCTAACAAACAGTTCATTTAAAAACCACTTCTGAACTTGAACTATTCAACCGTTTTTTGGTATACGTTGAAGTTAAATGGCATAAACAACTTTATAATGGCCGGCGACAGCACAAAATACCTACTTCTTGTCTTTTTTTCAATACTTACAGCTTGGCAAAAAAGAGTCTGGATAAATTGAGGGCGCCTTAATCCTACAATGGCCACCCCATATACCACGACTAAAAGTGACAAGATACTTGATCATTTTAGTCTTCAATATTTATCAAATTAAAAAAGTAAATTGAACATATTTAAAAATTTAGAAAGATTTAAACTTTATTTGTAAGTCATGATCTGGTAGTAGTTATTGTACAAAACAGTAACCAAATTATATTTAGGAAGATTGTACATTGGCGGCAATAACTACCTACTTATATGTACTATAAAGCTTGGTGGCTTACTCTGTGGGAGATCTAAGTAGAATAAGAAAAATCTGACAACGCAATGCATAGTCCCATAATGTAAGTACGTAATCGCTATTATTCAGACTCTTGAGAATGGTCTTCTCAAGAGTTAGAATTATAGCTCATATATCTCAGTGAGTCAATTATGGATTGTGGATTATGATAATATTACAACAAGGATAAGGATTATAACATTATCAACAAGGGAAATTAAATAACATGTTTTATTTGAGATTTTATTAAAATACAAAAAAATTCAACGTCATCACCATCAGCCGGAAAACGTCCACTGTTGAACAAAGGCGTCCCCTACTGAACGCCACAACGAACGGCAACTAGTACCATAAATTAAAATCATCAAGTTCTTTCTTCGGGCGACCTTTTCGGTGTTTTCCAGGTGTCTTGACAATTGCTCTGATTGTATTTTCAGATTTACCTGCAATAAACAATAATAACTCTGTATAAATTCTATTCATATGTTTCAAGTATCAATTTAAACAGTTTAACTACACGTGATTCGTCGAATTACAAAACATAACCTCAATAATGATTTGTACACAAGACGACAAAAACTGGTGGTATAGCTATCAGAAAGTAAATATAACGACTTAATTACATTCTAGAAGAAAAAATGCATGGACTTTACCTGTCATTCGAGCTGTTATCAGGTAAACATTGTCAATTTCAGACAAAATTTGTCCGGCTTTGCTTTCGGCCAAACATCTCAAGAAAACTTGATATTTAACAGATCTTCCACTACTGCGAACGGTTTTATTCATTACGAATAACTATATCAACTATTATTATGTAAGAATATCACACACAATTCACACGAATCTTTTAAATTTTAAAGAAAATAACTCGAAATACGTAAAGATGACAAGGAAGATACTTGTAGTTGACAAATAAAACAGTGTTGTCATTATTATAATTTTTTAGTTCCAACTGTCACCGCCTCAGACTCTTTTTTGCCAAGCTGTACTGTGTTTGTTCCCTCGACCCTCTTGACCGTTCACAATTCACAATATTGGATACCGTAACCTATGGACGGTTGCTACAACTGCTACAACAGGCATTTCGCTTACGTCTTGTCTAAAATATAGAAAGAGGTAGGAATATGAAAAGGGGGAATGGTTCTTGGAGTGCCAAGTGCCAAACAAAATAAAAATGTTTTAGCTCACCAATTTGATTTAACCGTTTTAAGTAAGTGAAAAAACTGTATTGGGGGATTTTTTTTTTCAAAACATTATTTTCAGGGGGATTTCGAAAAAAGTTGGAGGAAATTAACGGGTTCTGGCAAGTTGGCAACACTGTTTGACAGTTTTGCATTTGCTTGCTTGCTGCTCACTGCTTTGATATAGTTGAAATTTCTAAAATAACCGCAATCATGGGTAAAAACAAGAAAAAAGGCTCAAAAGGCAACGTATTTAAAGTAGCGGGTGCCAAAAGTCTGAAGAAAACTAAAGCAAAAGCCGTCAACTTGGGTCTAAAAAATGTAAGGTTATGATATTTATAATCAATACTTCGTCTCATTTGGCGATCCATGTTAAGCGATGATTGCAGTAGGAAAATAAAAATAGTTGTTTCACTACATCATTTATTAACAATCTTTATTTATTTGGTTTCAGATTAAACAAAAAGTGCAGGACATTGACAAGGAATTTGTGGAAATAAGCAAAAAACCTAAAGCAAGTCCTTCTCCAAGTGCACCAGCTAAAGCACCTGCTAAGAAGCCTAACAAGCCTAAGGTATCTAAGGAAGAAGTTACGAAGACAACTGAAGGAGTGGTGAAAATGAACTTATAACATTTATTTACCTAAATAGTATCATATAATATACTTAATATATTAGGTTTTAATTTTTTTTTAGAATTTAAGTATTATATTAATTATATTTTTTTATTTATAACTTGTGTTTATTGTGTTATATTTTCATCCAAGGTTGTGGTGAACACTGGTGGTAGGGATGTTTGATCTGATCCGATACTTGAGTGGATCGATACAAAGGAATACGATCCATTCGATTTTTGTATCAATACAATGGCTTTCGATACAATGAGTATCGGATCGAAAACACAACCCAATTTGTGTTCTTTTCATTTACTTAATTTTTTTAAATTTAATAAATTTAAAAAAATATTATTTTTAATATTGTTATTGTAAGTATCTTATATTTCATATACCTTCAATTTCGGCATAATTACTTGTGATAATAGATCATTTGATTTTTGCGTATTACGTCTTTCGCTCTTACTTACAACCGACAACTTATTTAACAGTAATTGACAACATGGTTTATTTTTAAAACAAAAACATAATTTCCATAATTGGTTCAGGCGTCTTCGAGTAATCGGTGAACATACCTACATAAAAAAAAGATTTCGACGAATTTTTAAGCTATTCAACTTTTTTTTAAGGGTTTTAAAAATATTGATACGATACTGGATCGATCCAAAAAAATCGTATTGAATAAAAAGTATTGATACTCGGATCGATACAATGCATTATGATCCAGAATATCGATACAAAGCACCTGGATCGAACATCCCTAACTGGTGGTGAAACAGTCTGCACAAAATCATACCACCAAAATAATAACGTTTTGTTTTAAAGTAGGTAAGTACATACCACAATGTGCCAACCACCTGAAATAGTTATCTACCAACCTATTACTCTTACTTTTTCCTTAAAAAAGCCTATTTTATGATAATGTAGTGTCTAAATCAAATTATTTCTCTACATTAGGTACTCTATTTTTTTTATGACTAATGACCAGGAGCTGGATTCTCGTAATCAAAACCATTATGATTTTGTAGCAACTTATTTCTCGAAACACATTTTTGGTATTCACATCTGTTCATTGCACTTGAACCAACACCAACTTCATGTCAAGAAGAGTTTAAGATTTTTCCTGCTGATGAGCTAATGAATTTTGCATTACCAGTTGTTTTAACTACTTACCTATTTTTTTTTTTTTTTAATACCTACCTTGAGCATAGTATTTATATTATTTTGAGTACCTTCACTTCACTTCACTTCTTTTGAATGGCATTTTGAGACCGAAACTTGTGTCAAATATTTTTTTTTTTTTTAATGTTGCGGCTAAGCCGCTGATTTTTGTCACTATACCACAGATTACTAAATAGTTACTTCGTAACAGATAAATCACTCCCTACAAAGAAGTCCATACCTACCTACTGTTTTAAATACATGCAATTTCTGGAAGGTGACAGTTGCGTGTGAAAATGAACCTTAAAAACTCGAACGCTCGATTGTTATTCTATTGCGATAGCGCACAATGCGGAGACCGTGACCGAGCTTAGGGTTGCTTCTACAATTAAATATTTAAGTAGGTAAATAAAGTTACCTACGCTTATTTTAAGTTTGAAATGTTTTATATAAATAATTTTATTTGTATTTTTATACGATGTAAAAGAATAGGTACTAGGTACCTACAGTAAATGTAAACATTTTAATATATATAGGTACCTAGCTTACATGGTGCTAAAAACATATTAAAATATGTTTAGAAATTCAAAACAATGCCTAAAATCAATATTGGATCCGAACTCCGAACGAATGCGACCCGAAGGAACTTATCGACGACGATAGCCGAGACCATTGCAGTTTTAAAATTTTCGAAATGTAGGTAGGTACTAGGTCTATTCAATAAGCAAGAAATATCTAGAACAGTAAAAATACCTTGAAAACCTAGATAAAAACAATGACACTCTCTTGTCTTCATCGCTAGGTAAATAGAAAAAAGAAAGATTTCCTTTATTTTTCTTTTACTGGATCTACTTCCATGAACAGCACATAAACATTAAACTGTCAGACGACGTTATGTTAATCCAATAAATATAAGTACGCGAGCGACGCGGTAACCACAAAACACCGCGGTGTTTTGTGCGGTAACCCACTGCGTAAAGCAGGCATAAGGGCCTCCGGGGCGGCCCAGCTAGCGGTTGGCATTTAGCACGCAAGTGTAACAATTACCCCATTATTAATGAACATACAAACTATTTGCTTCATTGGTACAACCAACGTCATTGACATAAATAAGTATTCTTTTTATAAATTTTGGAACTGACTGACAGATTGTAAGCACCTTTGTACCTAACTTTTACCTAGTAAAATTTCATCCGGCGTACCTATAACTTTTTCTGGATACGGTTTATAAAACTTCAAGCGAGCAACTGACGCATAATCCCTCCTCCGCGTGCCAACTGACGATGTTTTTCCGGATTCAGATAAAAAAAAATTCAGGCGGTGTATTATTTTTTTTTTTTTTACTACTTTCGAAACCTCCCACAGCCAAACCCACTGCGGGTGCGCCAGCTGACTCTTGGTACTCTGGTTAGTCATTCGAGATCGCTAAAATCCAATGCTACAAGTGTATCCCACCCAAACTACTTGTAGGATTGTTAATTCTGAACTTTTTTTAAGTTTAACTTTCCTCTATCCATTTAAACCTACTAGTCTTATCCGGTGTCGCTACTTTGAAAAAAAGTAAAATAAACTACTTTCATTAGTTTATCAGAATTATCTGGCTGTAATAAATTAAACACACTCCCGACCCGTGGTACAACTGCGATGTCCAACTGGTTGTACTACGGAGAAGTAAATTTACCCATGGTTCAACTCTTTTTTCTGATATTTATGATTATGACCCGTGGTACAACGGTGGAATTATGTCCAACTGGTTGGACCACGGGGATCAATAATATTTCAAATGGCATCTAACCAAACCTTAAAATATTCTATGCATGGTCGAGGGTGGGCTTGGTCGACGGAGCCCCGCTTCGCGGGGCTCCTACTTCTGGGTGGTTTATAAAAAAATAACCACGAAGGAGATGGCGGGGTCTATTCGACCCCGCCATCCCCTTCTAACCTATTACCAGTAGTTGTTCCATAGATACATTCAATTCCCAGAAGTACAACTAGTTGGCCCAAGGAAAGAACAACTCACTCGAGTTGAACCATTGGTCAAGATATTTCCCCATAGAACAACCAGTTGTACCATGGGTGTACCATGGGTAAATTTACTTCTCCGTAGTACAACCAGTTGGACATCGCAGTTGTACCACGGGTCGGTCGCTATTAAACACCTCATTTTATTTACAGTTATGCCGATTCTGCAAGGGATTGAAAGAAATCGATAATTATTAATTTAGATGAAATAATTATTAATGTGCGAAACGCTCGATTGCGAAGCTATAATGAAGAATGAAGAACCTATAATATTAAGGTGAATAATTTAAAAAAAAACAAGTTGATGCGCAATCAGTTTGTTACAGCAGTTTGTCGTGGCGTGTGCAGAAGGTAGGTATTTCGACTTCAACATTTATTATTTTGCATTTTGCGGCCATTGAATGGACTATTTATTTGTATATCAGGTTCTTTTTTTTAAAGTAGATACTTAGATTCTTATTTGTGTGATTAAACCCCTTAATGGGGTTAAGAATTAAAAAAAAAATACCCACGAAAAAAAAAACAAAAAAACCAATCTTGAATTCTTGACAAGTTAGTTGACATGTCAGGAAATAAGTTTAAAACAATGAAATAATATTTTTTGGAATATTGATGACGAAGAATTCAAACCAACATATAAATTTATATGTCTTTTATTGTTAAATTTTAACAAAATATAACATTATTAAAACACTTAAGCTAGTAACATTTAAGTTTTAGTTTAAAAATTCACTTGGTTAACGGTGGTAGATAATTTCCTATACATACGTACGTATACACAAGCAAGGATAGCTTTCATTTTTGCATAATTTGATTATGCAACAGAAAGGGCGGTGTCAAACATAACCACCTTAGTGCTACCACATCATTCATGTCTACTCTAGACCAAAATGCGCATGAATAATGTTTAGCATTTACATAGATTTCATAACAAAAAAATGCATAGCTATAACAATAATAAATTAAGTAGTCCTAAGATTGGTTATTCTTCATCGGTTAGGTCTGGCTCTGCTTTTTCATCTTCGCTGATGTCTCCACGTTCAGCTTCTGGCTCGGCTTCGACCTCAGCCGCGGGTGTGTCAGGGATGATTTCGGGGGATTCGGGTTCTTCCACGATGGGCTCTGGTTCATCTGCAGCAGGTTCACTGAAAAAAAGAAAGTAATATGTTACACACAATACGTAAATCATCGTATTCTTCCTATCGCAATCCGCTGTAAGACAAATACCATTCCCAAGTTACGCGACAACAACTGGTCAGTCTTTCAGGTCGGTCTTTGCTCAGTCTTTCGCGGGTCTCCATTCTAATTGACATTTCCGCTTTATGATTTATCTACACCAACGTCAATTATAGCCACCATACCGCCAGTTCAGCTCGCTTATTTTGTTAGCTATCTAATAAAGGAACTGCGCTCGAAATACCTTCATAAAACAAATCTGAGGTATCTTTATGTTATGATACCTTACGTGAATTATCAGTTTATAAAGTACTTTACCTGGCATCAGCTTCAGGAACATCAGCTGTGGAACCACTTTGTGAAAGTTCTTCTAGGCGGGCGGCTGCAAGTTCAGACTCTTGTCTCGCGATCTCAGCTAATTCAGCAGCCTGAAAAGAAAGCAATTCATAATAAATATTTTTGGGGTCACATTTTCAGTCTGTTTTTTTGGTTCAATAATTAAGGTATTTATACCTGTCGTGCAAGTTCGTCTTCACGTTCTTCTTGCGCTTGTTTTTCCAACTCCTCCAATCGCGCGAGTTCTTCCTGTCTCATTTGTTCCGCCTGCCTCTCCTCCTCGAGTCTGGCCTCTTCGGCTAACCTTGCTTCCTCAGCCAAGCGAGCTTCTTCAGCCAGTTTAGCCTCTTCGGCCAAGCGTGCCTCTTCTGCTAGACGTGCTTCTTCTGCTAGGCGTGCCTCCTCTGCTTTCTTGGCTTCCTCGGCTAACTTTGCTTCTTCTGCCTTGCGGGCTTCTTCGGCAAGCTTGGCCTCTTCAGCCAAACGAGCTTCTTCAGCTAGGCGAGCTTCTTCAGCTTTTCTAGCATCATCTTCGGCCTTACGTTTAGCTTCTTCGGCCTTGCGAGCTTCGTCTTCTGCCTTTCTCTTTTCAGCTGCTTCACGTTCAGCCTAAAATAAATGATAAGCTTTTTATTGTTTTCTTGTAAAGGAAAAAAAATATAACGGAACAAAACAAATCTAAATACTTACTTGAGCCTTTCGTTCAGCTTCGCGCTTTGCCTCCTCCTTTAAAGCCCTGTAACAAAATTGACAATTGTATAAAATATTTGGCTGTCCATGTTTTACCTAATTAACTTAACGGGAAAAAAATCCTTACTTTTCTTCGGCAGCACGAGCTTCTTCCTGCCTCTTTCTCTTGATTTCTCCTAAATCGGCAGCTGGCGTCAACACTGGCTCAACGGTCGATGCTCGGAACCTGGCTTCGCGTTCAGCCTTGGCTGCCTTCAGCTCTAGTGCCGGATCCTCCATAATTTGCGGGGCCTGGAACTTGCGGCTCGGCCTCCATGGGAGCAGTTTTACTGCACCAAGGCCAATGTTACGAATGTCCCATAAACCAATGACCATTGGTAAAATAATTAGCTTCCATGAACGCTAATAATTTCACAGCATGAATAATGAATGTCAATGGTCATTGTATACGGTACGATGACGGACAGTAAGCGACGCAACATAATGTTCGTGATCATGATGCTGTCTAATCGAAGCTGTTAGACCCCAGCACCAAGCTTAATGACAAACCCTGTATGGTCATGGTATTTGCTATGACATCGTATTCTTTTTCAGTGCTGCTTCATGCTGTAATGCGAATGATAGTGCAATTGTCCAGTGTGGCTCCGTTTTTTCCTAAACATTATTTCTTTCTGTAGATATGAAATGTTAACATCTTTCAGAAGTAACTGAGTTGTAGTCAGTCTTTATATCGATGCTGTGCTTAAAATTACCTTCATAATTAAAATCTACAGGGAATAACAGTAATTTATATTGTGGTTTTAAGATATTTCTTTACGTGTGTTAAACTGTTACAACAATTTTAGTAAGTATAAGAAGCTAAGCGTTACTGAAGCTTGGATTTATAAGCGTGACACTGGGAACAATGAACGTGCAAATGATTAAAACAACTACATTTTCAGTAAAAATTCTTTATTGTTAAGTAAATCAGTCGAGTTAAGTGAAAACGAGACGTCTCGGTCACCGACAAAATTTCGGCGCAGAACACCGCGCTATCACAACGATGACTAAAAAGTAAATAATATAAATGAAATCGTTCGTCGCAAATCGTAAACAATATCATGTAACAAAAATATAGGTAATCTGTAAGATGATTAAAAAAATAAATGATCTTGGTTAGTTCTAGCATGTTATACCGAGATCAGAGAGCGCGAAGGGCGAACGCGACGCGAGCGTGGGGCTGCCCGCTCGAGCTAGCCCCGACGCCCGCGCCGCGTCGCAGGGAACTACGCGCACTGCGCCGCCGTCGGCTGTTCCGGCGCGCCGCCCGCTGCAAGAGACACCACACGCAGGGTTAGACACGAACTTTATATCTCGTTTTAATAAGTACTCGTTTAGTGCTCCGAGCCCGTTAAGGCGTAGCTTTTCACTTTTAGACCGGTTTAAAGATTCATTTTAAAGAATTAAGCGAGGGATTTTAAGCGAGCGCTAGCGATGCGACGGTGGCGAGGTACCTGTGGCACTCTCGACGGCTAACCCGGCGGCTGCTAGCCTGTTCTTGGCATAGAAAGAGAGCAGATTCACGTCGTCCCTGATGCTAAGCTCCTTGTAGAGAGGCCTACGGTTGGAGAAGGCCTTGTTACCGGTGTAGTGCACGCATGCGAGGTGACCGCGTCCTGGCGAGAACACCTCACGGTTACCACGGGGGCACACTAGAATTTTAACTGTTAGTCGGTAGTCAAACTGGAGGATAACGGACGATACAGTTAAATACAGATATCAATCAATAGATCAGGCTTTTTAATTCGTTTAGTTGGTCAACATTGAAGGTTTTCAGTAAGTATTTGTTTTTGTAGGAAACATTGTTATAAGTCTTACCAGTGAACTTCTTGGCGGGTTCGTTGTAGTAAGAGATGTTTCGAATGTGATCAGCGACGCTGCGCAGGGGAACCACAAGCTTAGCGATATAAGCGTCATTGCTGAAACGGTACGGTATCGGCTCCCCGTACGAATATCTGTTGACGGAATGAAGTTGTGTAATATTAAAATAAACGTCAAAACCGCAGTTTACGAGCATATAGCCGTTAAATATGCTCGAGATCATAATAAATATTATAACGGATGTAAATAATCTTTTCCGCATCTATAAAGAAGTTAGGATCCAAATGAAAATAAATAACTAAATGTTTTATTACATGTCGGCCAACGTCGACTGACATTTAACCAGGCTATAATTAAAATTGCGATACATGGTTCATGGTAGGTACGTCACATGTTAATTATGTATTGACGCGTAAGAAATAATCCGTGACTTCATCGTGTTCCTCCGCTTTATATCCGGAAGTCTTTTCATTTCGAAGCCTCATTTTTACTGGTT
The DNA here is from genome assembly GCA_936450705.2 of Protodeltote pygarga. Classification (NCBI taxonomy): domain Eukaryota; kingdom Metazoa; phylum Arthropoda; class Insecta; order Lepidoptera; family Noctuidae; genus Protodeltote; species Protodeltote pygarga. Next base: position 10,871,163 of record OW388266.2, read on the forward strand.
TCCAAGCTTCAAAAGTTCATTATCAGAACGTCTTGGCAACCAGACGAGTTTTTCATTATTGCAACGTGTGTGGGTACATGATTGCCAAATGACATGCGACAGGTAGTGTCGTCAATGTCACTGCCAGGGCGGTCGCTTGATAGACGCATCAATGGATTAGCTATTTTAGTACTGTAACATCAGGCCAAGAAAAACTTGACCTAGCCTTGAAGACGGTACGTCCGTAAGGTCTTGTGCATGTTCTTGAGTACAAGGATGTCCGTTGATATATTTTAGTCTCTTGAAATCTAAAAGTAGTTTTTACTCACGAATATATGGTTTCAAGAGGTGTAATAGTTTTTTCGCGAGGCACAACAGAACGCGCACGCTGCAAAAGGGCAGCGGTATCAGCGCGGATCCTGCTGCTCTCGTCTTCAAATGCCTGAAAACATGAGTTTTTTTAAAGGTAGACTAACATCGGTGCAAGCAACTGTCTTAACAGCCACTGACAAAAGATTCTTTTGCGCTGAAATAGATCAAAATAGTTGCCTATGCCTACCTTGGTAGATTCGGAACGGCAGAAGTCGTCGACAGCTGAGATGGAAAGTGCGGGGCGGCGGCGGTACGCGATGCGGTCCAGTTCCCGCAGGATTACTGAAGGTCGCACGCGCACGCGCACTACGTGGTGGGGTGCCTCCGGATACGTGACGAGTCGAGTGACAGTGCGAGAAGTCGGCCTGTATATCAGCTCAGCCTGAAATATTCATAGTTACCAAGTCAATTGAAGCCAATGGTTTATGAAAGTCATAAAGAAGTATAATAGTGAATTTTGACTTTTACGAGCGAGCATACGGCACACGTGTGGATAATAAATTATTTTATCTAAATTATCTAATTTCGTTTAATAATAAAGCTGTAGGTACTTATAGCAATACATTTATATCTGAATAGTTATAATATCACTGGTAGATTTTTTATCCATCAGTCAGACTCAGAATAACAATAACCGAAGACAATATGCTTGCCCTCGAACCATATACATACTCGTAATGTAATAGCGATCTTTATAGCAATCGTTACAAGGGTGGTACGTACACAATTACTATCGAAGGACATTCGAAGCCCGAGCCACAGACAAAGGATATAATATCCCAACGCACGTTAGTAAATTCTCGTACCGCCCAAGTGACATACAGTGTTTTTCATCATACTTGCAAGGAAATAAGTTACAAAACAACGTAGGTACAGTACAATAATGTACAATAAAATACAAAAATGGCGGGATTGTACCGCGCATTACCGCCCTCTTATCCTACATGTAATAAATAGCATGGTTTACGAGCAAGTACAATGAAAAATAATTTACAGCTATGAATATAGGAAAGTTGGGACACTTAATCCTCCGGTAGACCTATTGCTCTGTGAGATTTATTGATCATCTCTTCTTTAGAGATAGAAAGGGAAAGATCAAGTTCCCTCCCGATTAAATGTCCTCACTTTCCTATACTATAAACAGAAGCTCGTAAACTAATAAAAACCACTAACAATATTAGTTGGCATTCATTGTATGTTGAATACATTTATTTTAGTTTGTTTTTTACAAATTTAAAATTAGAATCAAAGCATGTCATGAAATGTAATTTTCATGATAATTATTTTTTTACATGCAAGTAGAAAACATGCATTAACGATGAAAATATTTAAAACTATATTCATAATTATATTTCTTACACAGCGTATGACGATAATTGTGGAATTGATTGATGCTTTGCATTGTGATTTGGGTGCAAATGTAACTAAAGACTAGTGCAAGTTGCAACATTGACGCATTTCGTCAGATCTGATTCTGCGCATAAGCAAGGAATTTTACACAGTTGTTTTTGTTTATAAAACGCTAAATCATATAGCTATTTTGGTAGTGGACCTTACTGTACGTCTCAATGGCGGCGTGAATCATCGAGCGAGTGTTGTAAAATTAGATTATTTCGCTGCGCACACGCCGCAAGCATACGACGAGTGATTGCAACTTTTATTAGGTACTATAGAGTTTTCTTTTGCCTTCTATTTATACATAAGAAACCTGATCTAGAATCCATAACAGAAAATGAGCAGCTGAAAAATGATATTTCTAAATGTTACATTTTATTTAGGTACATCGTAATTTCTAAAATGGTTTTCCATGGTGTCATTTAAGTAATCTGTGTAGGTTCACGGTTGTATATTGCCAAGTTTCAATCAACAGGAAAACGTCAATCAGTCAAAGAGTTACCAGTAATACTATCAAGTTTCCATGCCCATCTTTGCCAGCGACGTAGCTGTGGGTATTAATCATCTTGCTTTAAATAATCCATTGCGTCGTTTGCTATCTCGTTTATTCAGCTAATGAAAATATGCTATATAATGTGCTTCTAAATTATCTGCCACGGTTGCAATGGGAGAAAGTATTGGGTATATAGATTACAATAGTGAAGAAATTTCATACCCTGGAACAGTAAAAAAACTACGCAATAAAACGCAGGCAAAAGAAAAAAAAATATGACGTTAGATAAAAAAAATACTTCACTATTGTATTATGTATAAATAACCAATATTATCTCCCATTGCAACCGTGACAGATAATTTAGAAGCACCTTATATACACTTTGTTATGTACACTAGTGGTATTTTCTTTAGGTTTCTAATAACATGGGCGTTAACTGTATTCTCGGCTTCTGACTTCTGTATCGTTGCCAAAAATGTCTCCCTTGATCCGGCTCCAGCCTTTGTTTTCATATTCTAGGGAATGCTACATCCGGCCAGTGTTTTGGATAAACATCTAAATAAATTAATGATTCATAAATTCTAATGATTTCTCAAGGGTCTTTCAAAGTATTTGAAGTTTAAAATTTAGTTTTCAGTGCCTTCTGTTAGTTCACTTGAACAAATATCTTGGAATATATCTGAAGCGTGTGTTTGGTTCGCCTGTCTGCAAGACTAGCTATACATATAAACATTGATTTAATGGTAATGTGGTTTAAAAATTGCCAATCCAATAAATTGCAAATAGTCCAGTCATTTGGTAGTTTTACCTGGAAAGTTTTTAGGGAGTCATGAAAATTGGTATCTTTATAGATTTTGATGTGCTCTTTCCGAATTTTGACTTTGCCACCTCGTAACTTTTGCGCATACGCCGCCATCTTGGAAAAATGGTGCCAAATTGCAGTTTTTCGACAATATCTCATTTCCTACTCATTTTACGATAAAAATACTTTAGACAACATTAAAGCTGAGAAAATTTCCTACAATTTATGCCTTAACATTATTTTTCTACAATCAATAGTTTTGGCGTACGAGCGCCGCAAAATGTACTAATGAATTTCAACTGTCACTTGCAATTTGCATCCAGCGGTTACCTACGACTCTTAATGATGTCGTCGGTCTACCTGGTGGGGGCTTAATCGGTTATCGGTTAGGCCTACCCCACCATAGAGTATAATAGCACCCACTTATAACATCCCAAGGGTGACATAGAAAGCGACTAAGGGAACAACTGCAACAACTACTCTGCGATCCCCAAGATCCCCTGCCCCAAGCGTTGGGAGAGACTTTTTTTTTTTTTTTTTTTTGCAAATAGTCCACGGCCCCAAGCAGCAGTGTCGTAAAAAAAACGCGCCGTGTGCCGTTAGTTATAAATAAAAAAAAATGGAAATACGTTTTTAGCCTAAACGCATGGTTAAGTACACTTTGCGGCGCTCGTATGCCAAAACGATTGATCGTAGAAAAATAATGTTAAGGCATAAATTGTAGGAAATTTTCTCAGCTTTAATGTTGTCTAAAGTATTTTTATCGTAAAATGAGTAGGAAATGAGATATTGTCGAAAAACTGCAATTTGGCGCCCTTTTTCCAAGATGGCGGCGTATGCGCAAAAGTTACGAGGTGGCAAAGTCGAATTTCGGAAAGAGCACATCAAAATCTATAAAGATACCAATTTTCAAGACTCCCTAAAAACTTTCCAGGTAAACCCCTTTTTTCGTACCAAATGACTGGGGTAAAATAAGTCCACACATTATTGTGATTTTATTAGATACTTGAAGACAAAAACTTTCTTAGAAAATTCCACTGCAAATCGATTACAGTTGAATTGTAATAGTGCAATATCTCGAAATTATCTTAATTTTTTTAAATTCATATGCTTTACAGAAAGCGCTTCTTCTTATAAATAAATATTACTTTTGTTATTGAAGTCTTCCTTTACTAAGCTGGACCATTACTATTGCAGCATTACTGTATATTATAAATCTTTTATAATTGCAAACGACTTGTTTTCACACATACGTTTTAAAACCGGAATATGTTTTTAGCCGACGGTGTTGGTTTGATTACAGTAATGAGTAAGTTGAATATTGGCAAGCCGCCATCAGTCGCGTGTTGCGTAGATTTCTGTAACTGCTGTAAGATGTAATTAGTGTATCGGTATTGTATCTTCTATAGGTTGTATGTATAATAAATAAAGTAAAGAATTGAGAGCATCTGAAACACGCTAATATGGAATCTGACCTAAATTCGCTCCAATATAAGCTTTTGACTGCACTGCATTAATCTATAAGGTTCTTTACAGTAATAATAGTTATTATTATACTTTTACAGTACAGTTTTAAGTAATTAACAGTTCGTTTATGGTAGGTAGGTATATTTATAATATTTTCTAGACTATTTTCCAGAAAAACGTATCCCTCCAAACATATTTTCATGTAAAACACCATACCTATGGCTCGCACTGTAAATAAGTTATCAGATCTCATGTAGAGCGAAGCTTCTAACTCTACACGCCCTAACTCTACAAACCCTAACTTCACAAACTTCACACCTTAGTCAAATATGTGGCTTGGCCATTTCGCTACAATGGGCGTAAGATGAAAAATGTATTCATTGCACTGTTCATTACTTTTCTGTTATACACATGGAGATACATTATTTCTTGTAGTAACGAAACGGCCAAGCCTGTAGCTAGGTATACTTCAATTTCGTCTAATTTTTCTAATTCATGTCTTATAGTTTGCCCTACAACGATTGGATGAACTGATGGACGACGACGAGAACATTTCTCGGACGGCCAACAATGTCACGGTAAGGAAAATTAAATTACATTGTATTCGAACATTTGCCTGCTTTTCATTTTAAATGATAATTTAATATTTTTATAATTAATTTAATTATTTTTTTATTATTGTGTGATTTATGTTCTTATTGTTTGTAACACTGTCCGCTTTATTTTATTTTAATGCATTGATTAATAGTTAATCTAAGACACCACTGACTAACGGTGAAGGAAAACATCGTAAGGAAACCTGGACTCGCGAAACCGCAGCATGAGCTAGCGCGATGATTAATGCTCGATCCTTCTCTGTATGAGAAGAGGCCTTTGCCCTGCAGTGGGACAGTTATAGACTGGTTTATTTATTTATTATTGGTTACTATAACTAATTGCAAGTAATTTTTGAGCAAAAAACGTATTACGTTGGTAAGGCAATAAGTGAATAAATGGTTTTGCAGCCACCTGTACAAGAAGTGTCGCCCATAAACACCCAGTCGCCAGCTGTCGAGATGCTATATGGTGAACGAAGAAGAACGCAGAAGTCTCAGAAGTTCCCGGAATTTCCGGCTAATTTACAAATGAGAAGATTGCAACCGTTGTGAATGAGGAAATAATTCGAACAGTATTTAGCTTAAACGAATATGTATAATTCTACCTCTGAAATGTACACCTAAATTTATCAAGAGCTCTTTATGTATTATAAGGAATGGCTGTTGCAGATAGGATAGTAAATTTGTAAATATTGAAATAGTATGCAAATAAATAGTAAATTTGAAAATATTGGAATACATAGTATGTAGATAAATAGTAAAGTTGTAAATATTGAAATATGTAGTATGCAGATAAATAGTACCTAAATTTGTAAATATATTGAAATAGTATGCAGATAAATAGTACCTAAATTTGTAAATATTGAAATAGTAGGGTAGGTACCTACATAACGTAGATTTTCTGGCTATGTTGCTGTTGGCCGAATGAACCTGAACTAATTATTAGATAACGATATTTTAACAATATACCTATGACTTGATAATTTTGTCTACCTAATTGTCTAGTTGAAAACCCTATTGTCCTACAAGTAAATCAAAACAAATTTACGTAGGTAAATAATATAAATTTAAGAATTTCCAACCCAACGACACAATTAGGAATCCTCAATTATTTTTTTGGCAAGAACTTTCAATCAAGTCACCTTTCAAATAAAAAAAAACTCGATCAAAATCACGTCACGTAAAATAACACCTCTTTTCGTGTTGGGGGTTAATGAATTTGATTTTATTTCGTGATAGGTACGAACGGAATTTAGTTTATTTAATTTATTTTTATTTAATTCTTTATTGCACACATAGCTTAAATAATTACACTGCATTTTTAATGTAATTGAATGTACAAAGGCGAGCTTAACTCACAATTGAGTTTTCTACCAGCAAACCTTTGAGCGATAGAGGTTACTAGTACAATTTGAGTACAAGTTTAGTTTACTGGTGTTACGGAATAAAGTTTCACGAACACGATGCACCGATGCACTTTCAAGATGACATTGCAGTGTAATTTTAAATTGTCCTCACTGTTGTCATAAAACTGCATTTCTTAAAAGTCGTTGAAGTCAATGCTTTTAGAAATGACACTGAAATAAATATACTTGGAAGTCCAGTTGTTTATCTACTAATCTTGTTGAAAGGTATAAAATCTTAGAGAAAATTAATCTTGACATTTTCTTAAGCTAGTGTCAAAAACAAGACTCGAGAGTGGCGGTTTCTTGAAATATTCATGAGAAATTAGTGGTATGAATTTTGTCTGTCATCATGATTACTTTTAATTAGCAATAAACTGGTTTTGTTAAAACAATCATAACAATTGTTTGTCTTTCTATGCTTTTGAAACAGATGCCGCTAGTCGCTACGTCTGTTTCATAGTAGCGATTTTAAATTGCCTACACTACACCAGTTATTTTAAGACACTTTTATTTATTACAGCACTGAACAAATTCAAGGGTAAAATCTAGGTTCATTCAACCCACTAGAAATGCCAAATTCACTTGAGATAATTATATAATAATCATCTAGCTGAATACTCATCTGATATTAGGTAATGTTCGGAATCGTTATGCCAGACTTGTGTTATCATTCTTGTGTGTTCTGATGTCTGAATCAACATGTTGCTATAAAACTATTCTCTCGAGTCGCCACAGATGTTTTTGAGTATAATATAAATAAGGTGTTTCATTACTGTCAATAGAATATCTGTAGTTATACCATTAATAAGTTCATGATCGTAATAAAATTACATCCTGAAGAGTTTTATAAGAATTTTGAGTTGAACAGTAGGGACTGTAGCGAGTAATTATTCAATCTATAAAGTCCAGGAAGGATAGAATTTTAGAGAAATCGTCCGTGGTAGACCCATTCATCTTTGTGCCTATGTCTCGCCTGACCTCCCCGAGAACTGTAGGTAGATATACTTATCCGGGCCTTCTTTAGAGAATACTTAATCCAGATGATAAAATCTAAGGTGGCAGTCTAACTACTGATTCAGAATCTGGGTAGAAAAATTTCAATAGTGTAAACATTTGATTGATAGATTTTAGGAAAATAATATCAATGACATATGAAGACGATTTGACCGACAAAGATGCTGGTTTAAAGTATTTAGGTGATACTGATACCATGTAAGAATATGACTGATTTGACTTGTAAGCGGTTTCCCTATTATGAATCCTGGAGCTTCAGATAATAGTAGACACTCAGGCGCTGGCTGTCTAGCTAAAAATATTACGTCTAACCGATCGGAATCCTTATGAAAATGGTGTCCCTATTTTTTACTTTTAGCGATTGTGAAACGCTTCGATATCATTAACCTCTTGAATTCTTGATACTGTGAAAAGAATTTGTATTTCGTAAAGAGCTATTTGGGTAACTTGTTATATAAAGGCTATAGGCCCTTCAGTTCTAACGCGCTGGCACAAGATGTTGGGAATGAACAATAGTGTGAGCATTTAATTTTACGAGTTGCTGAACGTTTGCGGTTTTGGGTCGAGGTTGGCTGAAACTGTTTTGATTAATGTTGAAGTTATGATTTTAGGACTCCGAATTACTATTTAATTTGAATTTTGGCAGACCTATCGGTTATAAAAGATTCTATCGGTTTAATTAATGTATTAAAAACATTATTTGTGTGTGGTTTAGACTGATTTTCCAGACTATTTCTAGAGTATTCTAGAATATCTGCTTATTTATAATATCTACATACCTATCTATAGATGATGATGAATATAGATGATTTTAAACTAAAGATCCTGTATCATGAAAGAGTAAAGACTTGAATATTATTGAATTTAAAATGAATTTTCATATTAACCTGATTTTCGATTCTAATATCTGTATCGATAGCCAAGAGCTAAAAGTGCATAAAGGTAAATTAAAATTAGTACGAATATACAAGTCATGATAAACATCGATAATATTTACAAGTCGAAAGCTATTTCTGTTGATGCAATCAAAAATATACATCTTCATCGGATACATGTGCTGTAAGCATGTTACTTAGCTGTGCAGAACACTGCGTATGCCTGTGATCGTATTTAGCGGTTTCCAGGTATGGTCTACTTACAATGCGCTATCTACATAACTGTCAAACTTACCTGAGATAACTTGGGTACGTACGTTATGTACGGCTCGTGATAGTACGGTAGTAATGATGAGGGGTACAGGTAGTACAGTGACGACCACGGCTGTCAGGGAAAGGCACCAGTTAAACTTATCCATATGTCATAGCTTATTTCTTCACAGTTTTCCCAAGTTCTGGCGGAAATGGTAATAAAGGATAGGTCCTTGCTGCTAAGTATAGGTAACTAAGTACTCTTTAGTAAAATTGTGTTCTTAGTATTGTATTTTCAAGTGGGAAGGTTGATATACTTATGTTTTTGTACCATGTATCTTAAGGTGATGTATGAAGTTTCTCTTGTCTTATTAAAATGTGTAGTATACTAATATGTAGTCATACAGGTTTTTTGTAAAATATAGTGTTGTTTTTGGATGTAGAACTAAAACGATGATGATGTCATGTTCAGTTTCTATCTCGAAGCACGTAACTAACAACTCTGGCTATTTTAATACATTGTTTGTTTTTATTGGACGCTACTGTAAAACAAAATCGTTTTTGTTTTTATACTTTTTCTGTTACCTACTGAATATAGTCCTTTTTATCTCATGAATTAACCAGTTATAATTATATGTAGAGGAATAGAAAAAACCAACAAAGAATAGGACCATAAACATCAACTGTTAGTAAACACAGATCGAGCTCATCATCGACCAGTATGTTGAGGTTGTATAAACACGACACAAAGAAAATAGAAATGTATTAGAAAACGCAAGCTTTATTAAAAATTTAGTCTAAATCACATTTGAAATAAATAGTTGAGATAACATATAAAAAGCTCAAATACGATCAACTTCCACTTATGAATAAAGTAAAGTAGAGTGATCACATTAAGTTACAGCGAATACTGATTAGGTAGTTACATGAGGGGGAAGCTGGGGTGTCGGGGAGTTAGGGAGCGAGGGACACGAAGGTGGGCCGGGGCGGGAGCCGGGGCGCTACACGCGGTACGAGTAGTGGCGGTAGGTGTTGCCGTAGGGCAGGCGGCCGCTCGATGTGGACGAGTATGAGTAGCCGCCGGGACCACCCAAGTTGCTGCTGCGCTCGCTGCTGTACGAGTAGCCGCCGGGCCCGCTGCCGGTACGACGCTCCACCGTGCTGCTGTATGAACTGCGCTGTGGCAGCCCGCTGCCTGTCGTGCTCTCGTTCGTGCTCTGGTAGGAGTACGAGTACTGCTGCTCGGCGCGGCGCGGCGTCACAGGGTCGCGGTCCACCACCACGTAGTGACGCGGCGTCTGCAACAACCCCGCCCTATAGCCACCGCCGATCACACCTCGCCGCCCACCCTCGCACCGACCCGACCGACTAGCTTACTAGCGAAAGCGACACACGAGAACAAATAACTCTACGCCTGTCAATATGACGCGTAGTTGCTGTAAAAGACGTGGCGGTGCGGCGCGTGCTCCGGCCGGCCGTGCGACTGCACCAGCAGCACGTCCATGTGGTCTCGCGGCGTGCCCAGCGGTGCCGCCTCCAGGGCGCGCTCGCGGAATCCCACGGCTGCCAGCACTCGCGCTCGCGTCTGATCGCGGGGCGACACGTACGGGGCCAGCGGCGCCAGCTTTGACTCCGGCATGGGCGCGATGTTCTGCCGCACGACGGGATCGAGCACGGAGGGACGTGCACGTGCGCCAGGCCGCGAGCGACGCCCAAACGCCGTCACCGGATCCGGCACGAGACTTGGCCGTGGCACGTACGGCACCTTCTCCCAGTCGCCGGGCGGGCGCTGCAAGCGGAGAAGTCGCCGTTAGTCGGGCGGGCGCGACTCCAGCCGCGGCTATATTTGGCGCGCCCGGTAGCTCGCTTTCCGACTCCGTTTCTCTAAACGAAATGACCCACTTGCGGAATGCTACCACGAACGATGTCTATCAAAACCTAAGTCCGTGGAGAGCGATGCGGCGACGTGGATCTAGCTTATCATTAGCAATAATGTTTACAAGCGAACTTTAGACGAGAACGGGAACAAGTCAACACTTGGAAAGACAGCGAGAAATCATAGTATCACGTTATCATCGTTGCGGATTCAAATCACTGAACAAGAACGCTATGAAAATCGATGAGTCGGTTTAGGCGTCAATAGCCGTTTATTGAGGGACGCAAATGACGAAGGTCGAGATGGTGCGAGGGGCGTCCGGCTCCCGGGAGAGAGTGGAGCGAGGTGCGAGGCACTCTCAGTAGGTGTTAGAAGGGCTGCGACACTCACCGACACTGTACTGTAGCTTGTGCTGGGCCTGTAGGGGCGGCGGGTCGTGTAGAAGTCACTCTCGTACACCATGGCTGCTGATTTATGATCGTTCGACTGTAACTCGCGACGCTTGGTCCTCGACTGAAGAGAGCGCGCGCGCAGTGCCGCGACGCCGACGACCTTATTTTTAGATCACTGTCATTGCAATTTTCGCGTCATTCCCGAAGCCCGCACGGATTTCACATAAAAATTATAAAATGCTTGTTGTTGCTTGTGTTGTGATGTCACAATCACAAGTAGGTTAAGGATAATCAAAACATCTGAGGAATGCTGCGTTAATTGAGAATAGAGATGTAACCTAACTATGTGCACCTACCTGCACCGTAAGGTAAGTATAGTTTAATTGCGTGAGTGTGAGTTTGCCTCGATTTAATAATTTAACAGTTTTTATTTGGAAATATAATTTCATGGTGTTCTGAAACGTCTAGAGAGATCTAGAACCTTTAATAAATTATATCTGGATGTAATTTCACTCGTTTTTATACTGTCTTGTAGGTCTTGTTGCCGCAAGGGCGACTGTGACACAGGTCCCGGGTTAAATTTTTAGATTGGACTTATTTACACAGGGTTTTTCCATCTGTAAATTGTTAATAGCAGCACGGAGTCTAGAGCTAAGCCCAGTATTATGGTATCTCCTACAACAGATTCAAATGTCGAGCAAATAATAGTAAATACCTTCGTGTCGCCCTTAAATATGTTTCCCTACAGAGAAATTTATATTTTGAGGGTTCCGAAGTTCCGTTTTGAACCTAAAACGGATCCCTTATTGTGATACTGCCAACTCTCATTTTCTCATAATTCGAGGCATGAGAGAATATGTCATCATACTGACTTACTCCACGTGTCCGTGCTTTTAGCCCGTTGCATCAGCAAGGGGCTAAAAGCCAATGCAATAACTACTGGCTATTCAAACTTAAGTTGTCTCACGTATAAGATATCTTGGGACCAAGACTAGTTAGACTCTAGTTGACTTAAAACCTTGCTTTTCAATAAAACACAGAAACACTTGGTCCGTCGTTTAAATGGAAGAAAGTTTGAAATTCAGGCATAAGTACATTATTATTAACGTATACTATACATCATCGGTCATCTTCTTCGTCTTCTTGATCAATGTCATCGAGCAAGTACCTACCTAAGTCAAATTCCAATGTCGGTCGCGGACGAAATTTGTGTAGGACGAGGACACAAGGGAATATGTGTTGATTTTAAGTTTTATTTACGTACGAATTTTCTCTACGAAGCTGCGTAGGTTGTTTTGAATCATATAGTAAATTTATAAAAAAGCTTGTCTCAATGAGTGTAGTTTTGGATATAGCACGTCATCTCTTTGCTAGTAAGACAACTCTTGCATCGCATTTGCCAAGAGGCGAACATAGACCTAGCTAGGGTATGCGTGCATTTAGATATCTCAACTGCGCACGCTGCAATCAGATTCTCTAGGCACTAGGGTCTAAGGTCCCTACTTCGAAATTCGAAAAATGAAGCTTCGACCGGCAGCAGACTTCTCTTGAAGATGTTAAAAAAACAAACTTCTAAGTAAACGTAAAAAAAGATACTAGTATCTCACGTATGTTTTTTTTACATGTATTGTATATGCACATATTTTGCTAAAAATATACCCTTCGGAGCAGAATGTACAAAACTCGAAATGAGCACCACACGCAAAATGTACAAAACGCAAAATGTACATAACGCAGAATGTACAAAACGCAAAATAAAAACAACTGACTCAGGCGGGCCTTGAACCCGCGATCCCTGGCGTGCCATGCCTCTTTAATTAATAACTTTATTTTTTTATTTGTTTTTATAGCGGCAACAGAAATACATATCACCTGTGAAAATTTCACTTTCGGATGGAACCCTAAAAACGACGGAGAAAATGTTGGGTCAAACAATAATTGCTGACAAAAAAATCTAACATGAACATTTTGGAAGTTGGAAGTATTGGAGCCATCTGATGTTAGGTTTTTTTTAAGATCTTTACAGTTTGACGTACTGAAGTCGAACCTTGTTGAACGTTTGAAGAACTGACGCAGCACACGCTAGGTCGCTAGCTCTTTACACCAATGCCATCTAGTGCGTTGTAGTGCGAGATGAGCAAGCGTGGCAGAGCAGGGCAGAGCATGTCTGCCTTTTAAGAGCACGGTATAGTGCATATTTGCTTGTGCAGCATCCAGCATGCACTGACTTGTATCTATGCGAGAATGTCTGATTGGTCAGACATTGCGTTTACTGAATTACCTACGTGTATAGTTGTAGCGAGTGGTAGGGACAAACTAGAGACAGCAGGTTCCAATACATTTTATATCTATGTCTATTATTATGGTTGATAATCTATTATATCTCATATGACCCCATGGTCCACCTGCATAGGTCACCTGGGTAGATTATGGGAAAATATAGTTTTCCGTGGTATGGACGACGGGTAAATTATTTTTGCCCGTTCACCTACCTGGTTGGATTTGGATATTCAATTTGAGCTGCAGTATTCTAAATCCACATTGCAAGGCTGCTCGCGAGGCACGAAACATTTGATGAGCAATCTCCATATACATACGTATCACCATATACTACGAACATCGTGGTTTGATATTTTTAAACCTTACCTACCCTTAGTACGGGTTTGAAAAACATGTGAATACTGACGTTTTAGTGAGACTATATCTGTCCCTGTTCTTCTCGAATAACTGTGACTGTTATTTACCTAGTTTAAAAACTCGTACTAGGGGTGTCCTTTCAGTAAAAATAAAAGTACCAAGTTATCGAATCATACAAATAAACCAAAAAGAGGCCAAATGATTGTCTGAATATACAGGTTGGCGAAATCTTGGAAGAATGATGATAACAGAAAAAAAAATCCTCCAAGGGCGAAATAGAGTCTGAGGCGGTGACAGCTGGAACTAAAAATAAAAAATCTAAAACTAAGTTTGTGAGAACTAAAACAACTTCTAAATGTTTAATTAATTTGATGAAAAAAATGGTCATAGAAATATGTAAGTACCACGTACAGCTTGGCAAAAAAGAGTCTGGAAAAATTGGGGGCGCCGCTGGCGCACTTTTCACACTACAATTCAAAATTACAAGTTATTAAGTGCTTACATATTTCTATGACGAGTATTTTGTCATTAATTATAATCAAATGAATCATTTTCATGCTAGTTTAGTACTCACAAACTTAGTTTTTAAGATTTTTATTTTTAGTTCCAGCTGTCACCGCCTCAGACTCTTTTTTGCCAAGCTGTACCAAATAATTTGCATTTTTGAATGTTAGTTTGAGAAGTGCGCCAGTGGCGCCCCCGTTATTGCAGACTCTTTTTTGCTAACTTGTTCGACTTATTATCTTAAGGCTCGTGATGTAACCCTCAAGTATTGGAGTCAAAAGACTAAAACTGCAGTCAAAATTGAGTCGAAGCCTCAGATCTATAAAAAGACTGTAACTAAGGCTTAACGGCCTGGCCACCAACACGCCGCTCGCAGCGGCGGCTTAGCGCGGCGCTGCGAGCAGTAAAAACAAATGATGTACTAAAATGTTCAACGACGCCACGACTCGCCGCTCTCAGCGGCGGCGGCGGCGGTTTCTCCATTCTTAAAATGATTTGTATTGATTTCGTGCACTTCATCCGTGGAATTTAAAATATCATTAGAAAATATATGCCTAAATACGTCAAAATTCATGGCATGGCCATCGCGCCGCTCGCAGACCTAGCCCGTCGCCGCCGCCTTAGGCCGAAGTCGTGGCCACTAGGTAACACTTTGAGTCTCGTGCAGTATTCCTCACACAAACACACTGACAATATAAATAATAACTAAAATTAATCGGACTAATTGATGATTTTTAAATGTAGTAAATAATTTTCTAAGAATGCTACCATCGATATTAATTACATTATTTCATTGAGGGTAACCTTAGAGCTTGAGCTGTACTCAGGCGCGAGTCCTTTTGAAAAGCTCGAGTCATTAGTTTTTTAGTATAACGACAGAGTCTTATTACTAAAGACTGGAAGCTCTAGTCTTCTAATGACTAAAGACATTATGTACCACTAATGTACCAAAGGTATCAATAATTGATCGGCACTCAAATTATTTGAGTACCGTGTGGTGTCCAACCTAAGAAAGAACCACCCCTACTCGTCCCGCGGGTGTCGTAAACGACAAAAGTAAAGGGTAGCAGCATCCTTCTGTGTAACAGTAATCACCTGCTACTGCGATCGCCAACCCGCTTGCCCAACGTGACGATAATGGGCAAATACCTCCAATGAACGCACAATAGAGGCGCGCATTGGGAGATGTTCAGCAGTGGACTAATATAGGCTGATGACGATGATGATGATCAGTTTGAGGACTGGCTAAAAGTATTTAGACTTTCTTTTTGTACGTTGTTAGTTACCTACTTTTTGATTAATAATTATCTACTTTTCAGGGAATTTTAAATAAAGCTCCAGATTTTCACGCTCACGTTTTTTATAACAAATAGAAAAATATATAATTGTAACATAATAGATTGTGAAACGATTTACCGACATGTTTGACAGATGGCGATAAGTAAAGAACTCTTCACCGATGTGCGTTTCTACACCCAGCTGAAGAGTTATCATTTTTTAAACATTCAGTTTTCTACAGTTCTTTTTACGGTCATATATGACACTTCGGCGCCGCTCGGTTGCCTGCACGGCGGGCTTGCTGACCTGACCAGACCGGATTCTGGCCTCCAGGTAGACTAATCCTAATTAAACTGGGCCGTAAAGTACTTGATAAGACAGAGATTATAACATAAACGCAATCAAACAGAGGTATCCTACCGACTGTAACAGATTATTGACCCTGGACTGGTCGATGACCATTTTAATTTGTTTAATATTAATCGAATAATTTAAACAAATATAAACTTTTAGATATCTTGAAATTAATTTTAAATTGGTTAATTCTTACTTGTGTACTGTAATATTATTAGACTTGTGGTAATCGAAAATGGATTTGTTATTAAATGATCACAGAAATGGGTAGGATCCACTTGGGATCGTGTAAATTTCCGATACCGAAAGTTTAGTGCTTCAAAAGGGTACATTGTAAAAGAGATCGACGCCGCTAATAATACAACAATAATCAAAAGTAATTGTAAACTTAAACTATTTATTTATCCTTTTACAAAATTTTACCTTTTTAATTATGAATTTACAATAATTTTTAATCATTCACGTCATCCGAACGTTGCTGTATTCGATCACAGAAGGACCTAGCAGTCGACTCATATATAAAATTGGACCCAGAAAAACAATATAGTTGGTGTTGTCATTATATTCTAAACAGCAAATCAAACACCCGTTGTCCCAGACCCACAGCTTTATTGACTCACCAGTGTTTCCATACAATAAATCATAACAATTCAGGTCAAACAAAACAACATGTGCCCAACTTAATATAAATAGGTCAAAACTGTCTGGCGCGTCGTGTGAGGAGTCTCGGGGAACATAGTTCAGTCTGCCAGCGCAGGGCGCCAATAAATATCAACGTATGTACACGAGGCCACTCGCGACACTACTCCCCCCTATATATTTATAACTTTTCATTAAAAATTTATAATTTATTTCGTTATGTCCTATCTATGTAGGTGACTAACACCGTTGCGCCGTGAATCCGAAACTGAACGGTGTTGCGGACGTAGCGTCATTTAGTTGTGTCTATAGAAACTAGATGGCGCCGGTCAACACTTGGATAATTTAGTGGGTACGGTCGGTCAATAGCAGCGAGGGGAGTCAGCGGCGGGCCCGGCCTGCCTGCGCAGATTACTTCTGTGAAGTTCACTGTAGGCACTT
Organism: Protodeltote pygarga; assembly: GCA_936450705.2. Lineage (NCBI taxonomy): Eukaryota > Metazoa > Arthropoda > Insecta > Lepidoptera > Noctuidae > Protodeltote > Protodeltote pygarga. The sequence continues at coordinate 10,887,935 of OW388266.2, forward strand.
ACACAACGACCAGAGCCGGCCACGGACTCCCGTCTCTAACCACCTATAACATGAGCGGAACAGTATTGCTATTATCCAACATTTTTGTACACTGTTTGACTGCTCTGCCAATGTCAACATCTCGAGATATGTACGATAACTCGATTGCTTTATCTTTCAGCACACCACCCTCACTTACTGACGATGTTAGGTCCCACGATTGACAGTGTGCAATGCTCAAGAAATATACAATTGCGACGTGAACAACATCGCCGTCATATTATACAGTAACAAGAACAATTTTATACAAATGTAGTTGCAAGCATGCAACACGACTTATTGAGAGTCACTACACGGAAGACCGCTTGGACTTGTACAAAAATAAAATCTAAACCAAAACTTATCTGTCCAGGGACAGTTTTACAAAATTGACGCAGAGTTTGTATTGTATTACGTAGGATCCACTCGGGACCTCGTGAGGCACAGAATGAGCGACATTGCACGACGTGTCGGCGCGTCGTGGGCCGCGACAGTTCGCACTACTGCGACGGGTACTGCGCGGACGGCATGGGCGACGCGTACATCAGCGGCTGCGGCCCGCCGCCCCAGCCGCCGCCCGCCGCCGCGCCGCCGCCGCCCGGCATGCTCATGCGGTACCCCGCTGGAACAACACACAATACTATTATATTACCTATATTATACATATTATTAACATAGATTGGGCGATGCCTAACTTTCATGTCATAGAAGAATAGTAGAGTAGAGTAGAATAGAATAGAAGTTTCATAGAAGATTTTTATCATGAGTTAGATATTCTATTCTGCCATACAAAGGGTAAATGTTATATAGCATACCGATAGCACAAGCAAGATTACGAATAATTCAGCAGATCAACTGGTGTGTTCAAAATCAATAATTGAATAAATCTTTATACAAAAAGCTGCAATTCCAAACACCGAGAAATGGGATACAAAAGGGAGATGGGAAGGGAGACTTCTTTTTGTGTCTCAAATATTAAGAAAATGCAAATAAGAGTTTCATGAATGCATTTTCTATCGACTTTTTTTTCGATTTTTTTTGTATCGACAACCTTTCAAGGCGGGCAAAACTGAGTTCAGAAAATTGTCGAAATCTCTCGAAACAGAAGAAATAAAATAGCTACAAGTTATAATTACTAGAAGTCCAATACACATTCATAAATTTGGCAACAGACCAAATATTATTATTTGTGTATTGTTAAAATTCTGGCATGATATTTACTTACCGGGAAAACAGATCATAGAAATAAGCATATTTAGAAGGTATAATATTCTATCGCGTATTCGCTTGTGGTCTTTGCGACCGCAAGGATTAGTAATTAATAACAATAATATAATACAGAAACCTTTAAGTGCTTTGGAATAAGCATACGACTTTTTATACAAAATCTACGTCTCATATAATTTTTATATTCGACTAAGGTAGCAAGCAAGCTTAGGGCTCCCCTAATGGTAACCAGGTGACCAGGGAGTTAGAAAAGTTAGTTTTTAAGTTCCAAATGATGTCAAATTTACTACGAAATCTGATTATGGATATGCCTTTTATTCCCAGGAATTGCGGGATTGATTAAAATGTCTTTTAAAACTGTCTCACCTACACCGGGATTTCGAATAGGTACGTTCATAGTTTTCTGATGTAAAATTTATCAGATGCACAGTGAACGTTATTGATGTTTTTAAACTTTCAGGTCAAGTTGCATTGATTGTGGTCACGAGAAGACTCCATAGTATCGAGTCTTCTCTGTATACTAGTCTGACCGAAACGTCGTAAGATAATATCATGTATTATGTTATTGTATTAGTCCATGAATAGATCCGAAACAAAATAAACATTACTACGTTAATTTTTTTTTTCAATTCCATTATCCCGGCATTTTCGATAGGCATATCCATGTTATGACTTACGTAGGTATCTACTTAAATCTGATTTATCTAATTATCACCATGTATCTGAAACCAATGTCAAGTCAATATTTGGGATCTTATAATAAATAAGATCTCTGAACTTCAACTGGTACATACATATACAGTAACGGAAACCGTCACTTAGCTATAAAATGTTCGGGATATAATTCGCCAGTTAGCAATCCACGTCAAGTGATAGCAACAGAATTGAGGTGTTAGATAACACTGATAACGAACAGGGAGAACTACTTTTGAATTTCACCGATGACGATATTCACATTCAAGTCGTTACCACAAATGAATAACTAGTAGTCATGTTTTCCTGTATTTTTGAACAAATCGAAACTATGTTGCTTTTAAATTGCTGAATGCTGCTTTAAATTTTAAATTTTTTAATTGTTGCTTGAAATTTCACGCAGAAAATTAATGAGAATTGGCAGACAATGAAAAACTGGCAATGTACCGCAACATGAAACGGGACGTAAAACGAATTAGAATTCGAGTGGTAAAAGTAATCACTATGAATTCGAAAAATTAGAAATTAGGAAATTAGAAATCTATACACATTTATATGATTTTGGTATAAGCATGAAATTCTAAAATCGAGACCCTGTACATCATCACAACAATCGGACATGATTGTTAATATTTTAGCTGCTTTTAAAATATTACGCGAAGCCAATGGACTAATATGAAAATGATCAAGGCTTGTCAAGGATATAAAACTTATTCAATTTGTGTAAGACCGTATCAACTTATGATCATAAAAAATTATCCTCCTGTAGTATAAGCCTGTAGAGCTGTCCCACTTAAGAGAAAGGCCTCTTTTCATACAGAGAAGGATCGATTATTAATCATCACGAAAATCGCTACGTGTTGGCGATTTTAGACTATTAGATTTAGACCAGGTTTCCCTCACGATGACCGTTAATCAGTTGTCTTAGAGAACATATAACATTGATAAAATCACATTGGTACATGCCAGGTTTGAACCCACCTCCACATACATGCAAAGCGGGTCCGTAACCAATGCGACACAACGACATTTAATCATCATAATCAATAATTATCAATAGAAAACCCTGAAGATAACTAGTTTTAATTAAACCCGAATCTTTGAGAAACAAAAGTAGAGACGTGAGTAATATTGCACAATCAATGGCCTTTTAATCTTATCTTAATTACTTATCATATCTCTACTGAGTAAAACGAGCGATAGTCAAGAGAGAAGGCGAGGCTTTTTATCTCAAATCGTTTAGTAATCAGGGAAAGCACTTTCTATACATATCTACTATACATATAGGAAGCAATGAAAGGGCTAGCGTCAACCTTCTACTCAGAATTGCTTGCGAGACTTGAGAATAGCAATCTTATAGGGATAATCCCGTCATAATTTCGATTAAAATTACAAAGAGAACACAGTATGAGACCGACAAGTTTGTTGGCACGTTTTAGGCAATTCGACAATTTTTTGGAACTAGAATTAGCCTTTTAAACATTGACATCTATTCAAACTTGTGTCTATTTATTTGGAATAATTCGCAATTTTTTTTTTTAAGTACATACCTGCTGCAGCGGCTTGCGGGTTGCTGTAGGCCGTGGCGTACTGCTGGTAATATCCGGGCGCCATGTACCCTTGTAACGCCGGGTAACCCTGAAATAATACACGAGCTCGTTAACGCCAGACCGAATAGCTGTTATCGTACTATCGACATGCAATGTAGTAAGTTAGTATATTTGTGGTTTCAACGTTTCCCATGTTATCGGAAAGTTAAATCTGTTAGAGCCTCTCAAATCTGACTGAAAATCAGCTCAGGACTTACAGAAATAAATTATGTATTTGTTTAAATTTGACACAAACGTTAAAAAAATGTTTGTTAACTTTATAAACTAAAATGACATCATTATTATAACTTTCCGTAACTTTTAGTGTAATTAAAAATAGTATATGCAGAAAGAGGAATATTTTTTAAATTAATTTAATAGCGAGGAAAGGAATAACAGAATTTTTTTGAGGAAAAAGGACGAGCCTTTTTTCTATCGTACCTGTATCGTACCTAAAGTGGTGCACCAACTTAGTTTCTAATTCCAAAACACACTTAAAATACATACCTAAGCCCATCTAAATAATAATCCAACATAACTAAGCGTTTATTCAACTAACTACAAGTGCAGACGAACAATTTTACACACATACGATTATCTACAACACACGCATAGCTCTCGCGAAAACAACGGCCGTTTAAAATTCAATAATTGTCTTCAGCTGAACGCGAAACTTTCAATGGACGCATTTGCATATTTCATGAGCACCGTTCGTGATCTATACTAATGAAATGTTATGTAACTCAGGACTAGGTGATGTTTTGTCTCACATTTTAACATTGTATGTTACGCATTTTTGTTGATTTATTTCACTGATGATAAAAAACCTGTAACCACAAATAAGTGTAAGAAATTTCATTTTTACTTGATTGACCAATTCTCACTCATCTCGACTAGTGAGAGAAAATCTTTGCCCAGAGAGAAAGGATGTGGAGAAAGAGATGGACAGACATTGGCCGATTAGTTGATTACATTAACTCGATGTTGTTTAATTGTCTTAAATAAAAATTAGGGACCTCTATAATTTATATAGAATGGAATTTGAAGGGATCGAGCGAGCACTGAGCTTCGACCTGGAGTATGAATATTCAAGGTTTTATTTGCACGATTAAAGAGGTTGTTAACTTAGAAACCACCTGTGGCTTTATACTGTATAGAATAACACCTTAATACAATGTTTTTCTAATATTAATATTATCCTGCCCTGTGCCTGATCTCTCTCCGGTCGTGTTGGTGATCAGGATCATGATGGTGAACATGATCCCGTCCCGCGCAGACACTTGTGCACTATAAAAGAGACCCTTGCCCTGCATTAAGACAGTTACAGGCAGTGTTAGGATACTGGGCGAAGCTAACAAAATGTATGGGATGCATATGAGCGACAGGTATGCGATGAAAGTTCTGAAAATGCACTAATATGCGGCAGTGAAAGTGTCAAACGATCGATTCAGGCCGGAAAAAATAGAATTTCAATTGTGCCTACATAAATTGACAAATTATATAAATGACTGATACTCTTTTGTATAATTCGTCCCTGTTAGCCAAACTGCCAAGTCATATTGGTAATTTGGTACTCGTTAGATCTTGTGTATCAGCATAGCATATTACATTGTATATTCGCTGACGCTAGATGCTACAGCCACCGGATCTGATAAGTATAACGGCACGATTATAAGTCGTAAATTAATACAACTTGACTTAACAACTTAATAGATTAAGCGCAGCAAACCGTTAAGGATTTAGTATTGCCTATTTGTAGACAAACTCGTTAGGAGACTAATTGATGTGGTCTCCAAAAGATTAACAAATTTTTCGACTAAATAGGTACAATTTTTGAGCAAAAATAAAAATGGCATTGCTTAAATAGTATAAAAAAACTGTAAATTAAGTAGATATGCAACTTGATAAATTACTAATTCATTCAGAAAAATCTAATTAAATTAATTTATAATGTTATTATTAAACTTTAGACTGGTTACAAGCAATAGTTATGAGTGACCCTAGTTTTTAGTTGCTAGGGTAAGTTTTCAGTTGCTAGGGTAAATTGCGAGTTCCTAGGATAGTCGTTCTGCATATCTGACAGGAAAAACCATCACTCTTTTACATAAATCGAACTATCTAGAATGTGGATCTCTTAAATAATATCTCAAAATATATTTTTTTACGAAACGAAAATAGATGTTTGCAGATTTTGTTTACAATAAACGTAAACAAGTTTAGAACAAGTTTGATTTTATAATCGTGTCTGTTGTTAGATACTTCATTATTAGAATTTTGTTTAGAAAAAAAGATGATAGCAAGCTCTTATCAGTTTACCTAGCACACAATAATTCAGGTAACGCAGAGATAATTCAAACACGTGGAACGGTAAAAATGGCAATAATAAACAAAATTTTAATGCCATCGTTAAATGTTTTCTAATATTTGCCAAGTGCGTATAAATCTTCATTATTTACGATCTTAAACTGAGTCTTGAAGTATGCAGTTTATTGATCGTCGATCGACGAAAATCGATTTTGAATAAATAGCTCGATTCTCATGCAAATAATAGTCTGACCAAAAAACAAATATTTCCTACATTTGATATAGTCTCAAACTTTCGCGAACACTCAACATAATGAAACACAATGAAATGAAATACACATAATGAAAACTCGTGGTCGCAGTCTGCCTGCGACCACGAGTGCTGCAAAGTACTCGAAACGTCAGGATTGTATTATCAAAATAAAAACGCGAATTATATCCGTTCAAAAGTTGTTTCATTTCCTACATTTTTTTTTACAAGACCAAAAAAAACATTGACAAACCAACATGAAGCAAGACATTTTTACTATCATGTACTTAGTAATTTACGTAAATGAATATTCATACGATAACTATTACACTGCACAGGTAACAGTAAATGTTAATTGATTTAATATTAAAACTGTATGAAACACTAACAGAAAGCAATAAAAAAAAAACAAATATTTTTTTTCCTGCAGCTACCTTTTATAACAATATAATCTTTACACAACTAACTACAACAAGACCATAATATTATGTTCTATTACTTCTGATAAGATAACTAACTTTTTAAATGCCAAGTTTTGAGTTCAGTAACTTTCACTATGTCCCGATAAATAGAGAACTATATAGTGTCACATAACAGGTGCTCATAAAGTAACTATTCCCTAGTAAGGTACGATACTACGTTACGATCTACTAGTCCCATTTTTGCGGCCCAGAAAAGACAGACAGGCATAATACGTCTCATTAAAACTGTCAGTATTCACGTTTGCAAACTCGTACTAAGGCCATCTGTTTATCTTTTGGATCATCTGACCACTTAACCCTTTCAGCAGGTTAACAAACGAGGTAGCTGCGCATGAGCGCACGAAAGTTATGTTTTTTTATTCTTACTAATTAAATAAAAGAGCGGAGTGAGACTGACCCAGTCTGAGGCGCCGTATTCTAAAAGGACGCTTAAGTAGGAATCATGAGAATATAGAACCATTTTTTTTATTGGTGATGTGTGATTTATATCGACCGTTCTTGACTCGTTAATGACTAATGCTAGATTCTAACTTTAGCGTCATGTTCTAGAATGAAAGTCTAAGTACAAACAGTAGAGTAAAATGCCACCAAACTAATTACAACACACTAATGAAAAGTAATTAGAATAATTCGGATGTACTCTACCTGATTCTGGATGCAAAAAAAAATAAAAATAACATAAATTATCACGATATTAAACAACATTATAATTATTTAATCATATATTAATTTTTAAGTCATCAGTAAAACATGTTAGGTATCGTCTTAAGATACAATCTTGGCAAATCTTTTAGGTACATTTTTATTTAAATAATACTTTTATTTGGGCTATTCCGTTTTACCACTCAATCTAGGGTTGATACATGAACTCGGGTATGCAAGTATCCACACTAGGAAGGCTGTTTTAGGGTTGAAAAACGGATAAATTCTTTTTGTGCACAACTAGGTTGAGAGGGGATTGGGCCCCCCGTGCTTTCACTGAAAACACAACAGTATAACTATGTATTCCTATTCACGTCTATATTCTTGAGAGGTTGGCACTACCGGTCGACCCAACACAAATTTTATTAAGGGCTCTATCATCTTCTTACCCTTGTCTTTTTTTTTTAATACAATCTATACAACTTTTCTTTGATCTAACTCTATTCTTTCTCACAACACGTCCTAGCGCAGTCCGCATCACATACCAACTAATACTTATAACTTTTCAGTCACTAGTGCCACTTTTAGTCTTCTTATTAATTCAACAACAATCTCAACTTTTCACATAAAGATGTACCAAGATTGTTCATACTTTAGGACAATTACATTATCAGGTGTTTACTTTGCGTATGCGCCGTTTCTGCACATAGGCATATTGAAGTGTCTTTACCTTGACCAAAATAGGGAAAAGGGACTCTCAAATTGCGATCATCAATCCATTTCTTATATCCATATTTTTTATATAAAGAATAAGGATCTTAGCTCCTCCTTGCTTGTAAAAATTAGTTTGTTAAAAATATTATATTAGATTAAAATTAAATAATCAAGAAATGATATTTACCTGAGCATACCAGTAGCCCATTCCTTGTTGATAGGGGTATGGATACTGCGTTTGTGCACCCATCGCGGGCGGCGCCGCTGTCGCATTGTTCGTACTCTGAAATTATATATTTTCCTCCTATTACAACTGCAGTTTACAAATTAATTATCACTCTCCGTGCCTCGGATAGCACTGTTGGCCCTGGCTGTCAATTGTAGATCTTTGACAGTAGTTATGGTTAGTCAGAAGCCCGAAAGTCTGACAACCAGTCTTACCAAGGAGTATTGTGTAACCTAGTATCTGGGTTGTGGAGGTCTGATAGGCAGTTGCTCCATGTAAAACACACATTCAGCTGCATCTGGTAAGACTGGAAGCCGACCCCAACATAGTTGGGAAACGCTTAGGCAGAGTATACAAATGCAGTATAAATATTATTTACGTGAAACTTTCAAATACCTAGTTGTATGTGTGATATGATAGACAAGGCCCATTTAAGGGGGATTTTATTGCTTATCACAGAGTAACAAGATAATAATATACACATCACATTCATTCTATAAATCATCACAACCATGTTTTTCATGCAATTGATATAAACATGTAAATAAACATTATTATTATGGTTTATTTGCAGTTTAAACTCTGACACCAGGTTGTCTATCAACCATATGATGAAGAAACAAAAGGCTTATTAGTACCTATAATCCATTAATGAAGATTACTTTTATCTTAGCCAAATTTTAGTCACAGCAGCAAATCAACCACTTATTGTGCAAGGGATGTAGTTCACAGGGCAATATAGTTGCATTTTTAGGGATCAGCTGCAAGACCAACGAAATTAGGTGCTCTTCCTGCCCCGAGAGCACATAAAGCCGTTGGACCTGCAGCACACAGGTGATAATAGGTAAAAATGATGATTAAATTTATCATAAATGTACAAAATTGTATTTGAAATTTATCTTCCTGTAGGAAAAAAAATTCCATTACAATAACAAAATCAATTTATTATTTTCAGGCGAATTTGAAAGCAAATGCACAACTTAAATGAACATTTACATCAACCCTAAATATAGCATTATTTGTTTTTAAATTACGTTTTTATTTTCTAATAATAAGGGGACTGTCGATTTAGTTATTTATTAATAAATTGGTTTATTTAGCCACCAAAAACTCTGTCTCGCAGACATTAAGCCATAAATGCGAAGGCCTTATAATATGTACATATTAATCAATCAGAACAAACAAATACTTAATTCTAAAAAAAATATTTAAAAACCTCTGACTAATTTCTCTAAAATTAAACTGAACAAAGCATTGCTTTATATTTAGTATTCCAGAATTACATGAAGTAAAACCTTTTTTTATAGTAATTGAAACAAGTGTCATGTCTCAAGCACAGCTGTTGTTTTGTTTATACAAATTAATGCCAATTAATTGTTCAGAGAAAGTTGATAAAGAAAAACAGATCAAACTGCATCAGAATAAAGCAACTTTTTCAATGATATATATTTTCTTACTTGATAGTGACTTAGCAGTTTTGTGTTTTAAAATAGGCTTCATGCACATGTTTTGGGCCTAATTTTAATTAGAAATCTAGTCAATTGATTGGGAAAAGTAGTTAGGTGAATGCAGAACCTAATAAAAACAGATCCAATTAACAATGCACTACATAAAAATATAACCATTAGCCAAATCCTATAAATGTTGTCAAAAATGTGGAGAAACTGGTCTTGCAATTTTTTATATACAATAAAAAACACGAATGGAACATTTTGGAAAGCATAATTTATTACACATGTGATCAGTTGTTCAGTAATATAATTCAAAGAAGGTTAAAATATGCAAATAAGATTGTGAAGATTTCTTAACTGTAATGGGGAATTCCATTTTTGGATATCTATGTTTAGGGGAAATATGATTTTTATTATAAACATTCTAAACTGAGTACACAACAAAACAGAAAATTTGTTGTTGTACAAAATAGCTAGGGGAATATTTTATCAATAATGTTATTTGTCAATCACTACAATTTGACGGGTAATGAAAGTGATTTCTAAAATACAACTTTCATTTACAGTTATACTTTCAAATATTATATTATGATGACTGTTTACAGTGATAACAAATAATTATATCCTCATTGTTGTTATATTTAGGAAGGTATATTTATTAGCGCCTTCGTTGAAAGAGCAGCAGTTGAGAGTGGCTGAAAGCACTGGTGGACAGTGGTGTGCACAGACATTTTCGAAGGCAGTGCATACAAATCCTACTTAATTTCACTAATTTGTCGCCTGCATCATATCTGTCAGGGTAGGCAGAGCCTTTTTGCCTTTATGAACTGCACGCTGCGCACTGCTGGTGCTATCACTGGTGGTATGAAACAATTTCTTTCTATTGAAGCTTATATCTGCCACATGAAAGATTAATGGTGTTTGTTAGGTGCAGACATGATAAAAAAAGTAACTAACAAAACAAAAAAATACCTACGAAACTAGTACCTACATTGAAGTGTCCTACTTATTAATTTTAGGTGAAGTAGGACCTTGTTACTACCCAACTGTTTTTATTTAATTATCTATCTACTTTCCAATAATAAGTCCTAATAAATGACTATTAATTACTTTCTATTTAAAACTTTTTACCTTGTAATGTACAGCTAAATGAGGTTATGTAGTTATCAACATACTTGCAATCTACTTACCACAATCATTGCGATTCACTAATTAATCATAACAGTGATACATTTTACATGAATACCTGAAGTATTCCTGTAGATTTAGGTCATGTATTTCACGCTAGACTTGAAAATAAGACCAGTCCATATTTTGGATGTTGTATCACTTCAAGCTGATGTTTTGTTTCAAATTGTATCTCTAAATAACTGTAAATAGTACCTGAAATTAATATAGGTTACCTGTACATAAGAATACAAACCTGGTTATCACCACCTCCATTCTCTTTTCCCCAGAAACATTTGACTATGTGCCCACTAATTTCTGTGTTGTGTGTCGCTTCAATGGCATGTGCTGCCGCTTCTTTAGTTGTAAACCTAATGAAGGCATAGCCTTTATCCCTGAACACTCGGATGTCTTGTATCTGGCCAAATTGTGAGAATGTGTTCTGCATCAACTCTTCAGTTATTACATTGCTAGTGAAGCCACCACAGTACACTGTCGTGTTCGTTGGTGAGCTTTGATTGTAAACCTCGTCAAATGTCGGCTGTTTCGCTCGCTTGCTGCTTGGTGCACCTTCATTTGGCTTCGACGGCGGCTTGCGTGTCGACCAGTTCGTACGTATGGAGCGTGAACCCAACCACTGCCCGTTCATAGCTTGTATAGCGGCCTCAGCATCGGCCTTCTTAACAAAAGAAACGAAAGCGTACCCTTTGGATTTGAGCGTTTGTGGGTCGCGAACTATCCGACAATTCGAAATTTCACCGAACGGCGCAAACGCGTCCCGCAATATGTGCGTTTCAATTTCAGGTGACAAATCACCTACAAATATGTGATGATGGTTGCTGGTATCAGTCTTCGGCTGATTGCCAGGACTCGTAGCCCAGTTAACCTTCATTTCCTTGTCGAGGACCACTCGCTTGTTCATGGCGGCCAGAGCTGTAGCTGCCGCCGTGTGACTTGTAAACTCAAGGAAGGCATAAGGATCGTTGCCGGGCTCGCGGATTATCTTACAACCTTTTACTTCCCCTATTTGTCCGAACAACGTACATATGAATACTTCTGTAACACTCGCGTCCAAATTACCGACGTAGAGAGTTTTAGGATGGCTTTCGTCGCCCATATTAGCTTATATCGTAATCTAGCGATTACTTAATTACGACTATGAACACTAATATTGAAAATAATCGTTAATCAACGTGTTATTTCATCACATAAAACATTGGATGACGGATAAAAGAAGGAAAAATGTCGCAAACAGCGCCTAGAACTTCTCGAAAGACGTTGCTGTTGACTCGTGAAACGTTCACTTTTCGGAAACAAACGCATCTATAGACGAATATCCGGTGGAATTCATTTAAAAACTTGGCGGGAAAAAATCTAAATTAAGGATTATGTACAATAATCTGAACACAATTATTGTTTGTTATAAAAATCGTGATCTTTATACTAATAGGTTAATGTAATACAATTTTTAAAATTAAATTTACGTAAACAGGGAATGTGCATTTTACGCTCATAAACAATATAAACTAAAGTTCATAGATTTTATGCAAAACTTTTCCGGAAACGAGTGTCAATTGTGAGTCTATGACTCATCTGAAAGTTCTTTTTCGATTACGTATAATTTTTCATGTCCTAAGTTTCTATTGGATACTTTGTGACAACACTTGCCATTGACCAATGAGATATTGTTCAGTGTTTTTAATTTGTTAAGGTATTTCAGCATAGACTAAACGAACTATTCGAAAATGTTTCTATTCGATTTTTTAATTTTATAATTATATTAGTTAATCTAAGCTATTATTAGTAATTTATCATCAATCAAGGTGATTTATTCTGTACAAAATAAGACAGAATTTTTTGTAACATTTTTATTTTTAGCAGTAACTTGTACTTGTTGTCAATGCAATTATTATATATTTAAGTACTTAATGCATACCTTTAAAATTCTTTGGCTTTTAAGTTTATACTTAGTCTTATTTGCACTGAAATCGTTGATGTCTCATCTAATCTCATCTTTTAGCGATAGAAAAAGTTGTATCAATGGCAACTGCGAGTAGATTGAGTAATAATTAGCAAACAAGTGGCAACATCGTACATTTTTTGACAGTTCATTAACGACAAGTTGAGTTGTCGCACGATGTAAAGTTTTTAAATTATTAAAAAAATCATTAATAAAGTATGTGTAAACAGAATAGGTTACGCTTCTAGGTATTAAAGTGTATCAAACGTCTTAGTTTAACTTCGAAATCTATTATCCAAAGTTGTTATCGTGCGAGGTTAGAACCGCTTGTCAAGTACACGTATGCAGCTATGATACCTAGGTTCAGTTTTTGTGAATTTTGAGTGAAATGTCGTGAAAAGAACCTTCAGAAAACACAGAAGACACAATGTTGCCCCTTACACAAAAGGACACTCGGGTTCCGCGTGGAACTCTTGGTGGAATCCGCGAAAAGCTACAAAACTGGATGAGACTAATTTATTCTGATAAGAATTCGAGAAATTTATTTCTGTTCCTTATACTTAACTTGTCCTTTGCCTTTGTTGAATTATTTTATGGTGTATGGACAAATAGTTTAGGTGAGTTGACTGATAAACAAACATATTATTCTGATAAAAATATTTTATTTTCTTGTATTTCCTGGTAGTGATTAAGAACATATTGTCATTTTATTCCACATTAATTTATTTTTATGTTGGTTTTAGGTCTAATTTCGGATGCATTCCACATGTTCTTTGACTGTACGGGTCTGGTGGCAGGCTTGGCTGCCTCCTTAGTGTCGAAATGGCGCGCAAACGAAAGATTTTCGTATGGATATGCACGCGCCGAAGTACTGGCTGGATTTGTTAATGGACTGTTCCTGTTATTTATTGCATTTTTCATCATGAGTGAAGCTGTGGAAAGAGCCATTGAGCCACCAGAGGTAATAACTTGATGTCAATAAATAGCAATTTCATATTGTGAATCTGTACACAAATATTGGGTAGTAAAAATGAATATTTATATACTCTTTTAGCTTTTAGCTGATTGGTGAAGCTAGTAGTACCTATAGATTCACTACACATAAATGTACAGTAATATAGTTTGAAATGTTGAATACTGCTTGATATGAGTGTACACTTTCAAAGAATTAACCCCTGACTGACTCCTTATATTGGCAGTCAAAGATCTCCATGACAGCCAGGGTGTAGGCCCCGGCTGCTGTTGGCACAACCCATTTGGCTTAACATACTTTCTGAAGCATGAATCAGCAATATAATATTATGCTCAAAACTTCCATAAGTCAAGTGCCAATGCCAGTGCAATGCCTTGGGTTTGAACCTGAGGCCTCTGACTAGCCAGTCAATAGTCACCACTAGGCTATATCTGCAAAAAAATATTTAAACAATATTTTAGTAAGAATAATAAGAGTAAGAATATTTAAAAAGTAATTTAATTGTATAACAATTGTTATCTACCATCTACCCATTGATAATAATTCTGTGTAAGCATAACTTAATCATTTTACATAATTATTAATACCTACTATATTTTTATTGCTTAGCTTGATAAGTTAAAGAACTAATTTATCTAATCAAAATCATCCAAAAAGGAGGTTCTCTGTTCCAAAGTTTTAATCTATTCCAGGGGGTTTTTTCTATAATACAACCAATTTTGTTTATTGAGTAATAATAGGTATTTATTTAATCAAAACTTCTATTCACAACTTAATATTGATAGCTCATAGCAACTCCTTAGATACTTAATATTTGTTTACTTACTTAATTAAATACCAGTGGCAATGGCTCCATACAACTGGATTTCTTCTGCCTTCCCATAGAAAATTGCAACAGTCAATAATGCCTACTGACTGTGCCAATGGTTTTTATCCAGGTTGACTCCAGCTTACCTCTTGAAAAAATTGACCCTCTGCCACTGATATCAGGCAAGGTTTTGTATTATCTAAACGAGAAGTATAAATTTCAACGTTACGCAAGATTATTCATGAGATTTATTATCCAAGATGATCATTCCTCGTTTGACTGCCTCGTTGGTATAATGGTAGCAAGTGGAACTGCTGAGCATGAGGTTTTTCCATTAGGAAATTCTTAGTAGCAGTATGGAGTCTACAATATTAATGGTTAATGGGTAAAGGTTAATGGCAATAGTCTCACCCACTATTACATGGGATCTTAACATAGCTGGCGAAATGTGGGTGTACTGCACACACCTTTGCGTACCCCCTATAAGGAATACAGGCCTGAGTCTATGGTTATAAAATATCAATAAAAACCTGCACTAAGTATGTTATGCCAAATAAATATCTGAGCATCAAGATTCTGGCAGATAGAGGAAACCCCAATAAACATTTATGTGCCAGTGAGCTAAGAAACTACTTGAATTCACTTGACAACTACACATATGAAATTACTTGGTTTAAATGCATTACAATCATACTTACATACTTTCTTAATAACTTAGTAGTAACTATGTGTACAATAATCAACCTTACTTAATGGGAATAAAGTTTCAAGTATTTTCAGGTAATAAAACATGTCTTTATGCTATCAGCAGAACTAATCAACTTTACGGTCCCATTGACTTGACTAAAACAATTAATCTTTCAAACAATGTATTGGGGATATTACTTTGACTAAATTTTTGATTTGTAAAAACTACCTATACGGTACTACTTTCAATTATATTTAATTATGTAATCATTATTACGAATAATTACCTAGGTACTCGGTAATACTGCAAAAAATATATAAATCAATACCAAATTAAGTTCAAAAATGGTCTATAACAGCAAACTTTCACTCATTGAGATTGGGGACACGCGATTTTCAACACCAAATCATTGTAATAATGTTGAAATTCCGTTGCAAAATGATTTTGTACATTCTGACGAACAGGCACGTACTTTACAAGTATTTCCAACAGTTATTGTCAACTTAATGGCCGTGGCGTTGCGCCATCGATACAGATTTTATTCATTCGATTGTGGGCGTACAGTTCACACTCTTGACTCGAGGTACGTGTAAAACGTGATATGAAAAACTACGTTCACGTGCTGACGTTGTTTTCGATCAATACAGAGCCCATATAATGTTATACTTAGATCTATTATCTTATTATTATTGCCTCCGTGTAAAACAGGGATTCCCAACTTGTGGTACGCCGCCGCCGTTCGCGATCGAATAAGTAACGCGGACGGAGGCAGAGTATAGCGCATACCCAGGATACCATACCATAGCCACAAGGGCGTGCACAGACCCCCCTTTCGACAGGGCAGACATACATACAAATTCTACTTGGTTTCACTAATTCATCTGTAGTAGGCAGTGCCTTTTTGATTATATGAACTGCACGCCTCTGAGAGGGAAAGAGGGCAGCAGGATTTTTTTAAATCTGCACAGAACTAAATCTATCATATCTCTCAGATGTGGCAATACAAACATAAAGATTTGGATATATCTGCCAGTTCTAAAATATAAGTAGAAGGCTCCTTTCTTTCCGGTAACCGAAGTTTACAACGCTTTCGATTTCCGTAAGGCGATGGAGGATTTGGTCTACATGAATAAAAATATTTTGATTTTGATTTTTGATTTTTGAGGTCAAGTCTAGGCGATGGAAAACATCTTTGATTGTACATCTCGAGGTCAAACTAAAATCTATTTAATGTATGAATTGCGTGATAGTCTAATTGAAACATCCATAATGTTAAATCCGTAATTTGCCGTTTGTTTTTACAGTAGGTGAGCAGTTAAAACGATTAGTTACAAACTTTTTGTGTAGTCTATAATGGCCTCATTTCTTTAGTACCGAATGCGCTGCGGGATTCCCCGCTGAGACAGATTGAAATTATCGAGTAGACTACGGAATCGCGGCGTCTAAAATATCGATAAATGCTAACACGATACCTACTACAAGATTATCATTATTCTTCTAACTTCTTAGATAAACACCTATATTAATTGTCAATAGATATTTCGGAATTAATAATTTTAGTTGTCCAGTAATGAGATAAAGATTTTATAGAAAGTAATTTCTCAGTACAAATTATCACGTGCGGACATTTTGGTGGCTTGACGTGATACAGATAAGACCATCCTTTAGTTGGACACGTGTTTCTCTGTCGCAAGTTATCGACATCTGATTAGTAGATTCAATCGTACCACGTTTTTTAAGTAACAACATACAATTACGCTTGTATTTCGCAAAGAGCTAGGCAGATGTCAGTCTTAAAATATGCCGCAGTTATCTTACTTTCTGTAACAGTCTTCTTTGGACTGCTACCTGCTACTGAATTTTTTTTCCTAAGTGGTAGGCTCCCGTTTGACATATCACCTGATGATAAGCTATGATGTGGTCGACTATGGTGCACGCTTGCCTGGAAGTAACCTAGGTATTCACTCGTAAATGTTGAAGACTTCCAGGTTAGAGCCATCGAGAAACAGACTTCGGCATAGTTTGACTCCTTGAACCGCGTCAATAGTGAATTTCCAAATTGAAAATCCTATGTGATACTGTGGCCCATCTGGGAATCGTAAATTACAGGAGTAAACCTTATCTGTATGTAGGTGTACCGAAACCTTTCAAAACATTACAAGTAATTACAACGATATTTAGATAAGTAATGTTTTGTGCCAAATCCAACTTTTTTCATAAAATTTTCAACTTTAGGGCATTTATTTATTATCAGGAGGCGCTGCCATGATTTTTATACATGATATAAGCAGATTATAATAGTTATAGAACTTATAACTGGAAATAATAACACTCAGCGGTTTTTTAAAATCAATAAACATTTACATAAGATCTTTGTTCGGCCATAGTCATCATTTGCAATGCACTTCTTTATCGTATGGTTGATAAACAACTTGGTGTCAGAGTTTAAACCGCCCGTAGGTCTCCGACATGGCTTTATAAACCGGTGAAAAGTTTCTTAGGTGTGCTAGTTTCCTCACGATGTTTTCCTTTATCGTTTTAGTAAGCTTGTGATGAATAATTTATAAAACGCTCATGAATCCGAATAGTCAGAGATTGAGAGATGCGTGCCTAAGTTTCGAACCTACGAACTTGGCAAGTTGGCAGTCTAACGGTCATACCACTAGGCTATCACTGTTTAATCGCAATGCACTAATAGCCCAATTGTGCGTTATAAAGGTACCTATATTATGGTACTCGATCATATTCGTCTTGTTTAATATTTCGGAGAAGTTATAAGTCACTCTAGGAACCGGATGTCATTCTTAGTAGGACAATGCATTAATACGTTTATTTAAATATAAGTCTGTGTTACTATGCTTTTATTAGGTAGGTATACCTACGTACAATAAATTTCCATCTGTTTGCTCAAGTGTCTTTAAAAAACAATGACGATAATTAATGGCAGATCTGCAAAATCGATTCATAAAAAACATGATATCTTAATAATTCTGAGCAGTTTCAGTATTTCACAGTTCATAAACAACTAAAACAAGATATCCATTAAATTATTTTCAGGTAAAACATGAGCGCCTGCTGTTGGTGTCGATACTTGGTTTCCTAGTCAACATGGTGGGCATATATGCCTTCCACCATGGCCATGGGCACGGACACGGCGGGCACGGCCATTCGCACGGCGGACACGGTCATTCACACAACCATCATCACGGCCACTCGCACGACGACGATTCTGAGGCCCCCACCGGTGCAGGCTCCGCCATCATGCGGGGAGTCTTCCTTCACGTCCTAGCAGACACGCTAGGCTCCGTCGGCGTCATCATCTCGGCCATCCTAATGCGAATGTTCGGCTGGATGAGGGCCGACCCCATCTGTTCCATGGCTATAGCCCTACTTATAGCTGCTAGTGTGATACCTTTAGTGCGTGACTCCGCGGGCGTGCTCATGCAACGGACTCCTACAGCTCTAGAGCGCGCGCTACCTAACTTATACACGCGTGTGGTCGGCCTAGCCGGCGTGCATGCCGTGCATGAACCGCACTTCTGGACGCTGTGTAGTGATGTCCATGTGGGTGCTCTTAAAATAGAAGTGGCGAAGGAAGTGGACCCTAGGTATGTGACGGAGCAAACATCGCGAATCTTCCGCGAAGTAGGCGTCAAACATCTCACGGTGCAACTTGACTACTACCCACTCTGATGATCACAAACGCATGTCCACTCCGTGGCTTGTATTGTATATAAGGAAAAATTAGATTAAATAAAATAATGTACTGTGCAATTATGATTTCGATGGAATGATTGTAAGTATCAATTTTTGTATGATTTATTAATTTTATTGTGATGAAGAAATTCACCCTAATTTTTTTACTGTTAACATGTCCATAAACTCCTATATAATACCTACTATTTGTATTGTCTTCGAAATTACCTGCTTTAAAAGTAATGGTTTAGTGTATATTAGCATAAATTATATGTTATATAATTATGAAGTATAGCTATGTGTAGTATATTTTTATATTATATTTTTCTTTGTATTTACTTTTATTTGTGTTTTAACATTCCAATTAAAAATAATCAAATAAGGAACTTCATCACTTGGTTGTTTTAATATTGAAATAAATAATATATTGCTTTACTATAATGTGGTGTGAAACATAAATAAAATAGCAAATTGATAGTTAATATAACTTTAAAATATTTTTAAAGTGTACATAACTCTGTGGCTTGGTCTATTGTTGTTTTTAACTTGTAGGCATACGAGTTTGTATTTTTATAATTTAATTGATGAACTCAATTTGTTTCAAGTTTTATTAGTTCCAAAATAGTGTCCGTGTACACTGTCTGTTCAGTATTGTACAAAACATTAAAGGCAATTGCGTTAGTACACAGGTACTTGCACTATTAAATAAATATGTGTACAAACAGAATTTGTAAAATTGCCATTACAAAAATGTTATTATTATAATTTCATAATTTTATTATATTGGTCCTTGTGATGAAATCACATTACAATGTTTCAAAGTCACAAAGTCATAAAAAAACAGGGAGAGCCTTTCCTTTTATGGCAAAAATTATTGTATTCTAACTTGAGTTTAGAGGTGCCTTTCAGCTAATGTTGCGCTTCTAGTAGTTTTTGTCGGTGCTTGACCAGCTAAATTACAGATGAAAAATGAATGTTACATACATTTATTTTAAAAATTTTCATCAGAAATCAATCAGCTTCATCTCAGATAATATTATTATCTGAGAAGTTAAAAAAGAACTTGTGCTTAAGCTGGGATAAGCATATCTTCAGCAGTGAACTGCCTTAAGGTGACATCTTGTGCCGGGAATAAAAAAAATTCTATGCTATCTGAGGGTACGTAAATATTATCAGGTTAGTTATTAAAAATAGCCATAAGAGGGCAGGTCTGTAGCTTGAGTTAGTGAAATGCAAAGTGCTATTTATATTTAAATTATTACAAGAATGTGAAGGTACAAGTCTGTCAAATAATGCTCTACTAATGAGTTTTTTTTTATAATGTATTCCTCAAAAAATCCGTTAAAATCAGTTTCTATGAGATTAAACATAAGTTACCGAATTTTAGACTTTTATTTCGATTTTGGACCTCCTAAAATTAATATAAAAGTATGTGTTGAGTTGTTGAACGGAGCAATCTCGTTATGTTACAGACTTACAGCTCATATTAGAGCAGTAATAAATTAACCTGTAGTTTGGTAAAAAGTCTGCAAAAATTGGGGGCGCCACTGGCGCACTTCTCATACTACAATATTCAAAATTACAAGGTATTTGGTACTTACATATTTCTATGACATTTTTTGTCATCAAATGAATCACTTTTATTTTATTACTCACCAAACTAAGTTTAAGATTTAAATTTTTAGTTCCTGTCACCGCCTCATACTCTTTTGTCAAACCGGTATACGGGGTGACGAGAATATCTCATTCTCAGCACTGCGCAGATCAGTTGTCTATACTGGGCTTTCGAGAAAACCCCGAAGTCGCGCATTAGCAGGCCGGGGGCACCGCAATCTACCATGGTGGCATGTGATTTGCTAATGACTAGCAAATCATAATAGAGAGTAGGTAAACGTTTTAAATCACAATAATTTTGTTCTGTTTACCATCTTAAGAAGCGCCAATGATACAAATAAAATATTTTTTATTCCCAATGTTGTAAGTACTTAATAAATGAAATACAAAATAAATGTAAAAATCTGCTTAGGGGAAAATAATCAAGATACATTTTCCATGTGTCATGTCTTATTAAAAGACTAATTCAAATTAAGAATTTTGATAAAAGTGGGCCTGAGTTGTGTGCATCGTGCAGACTTATTATGTTAACGATGGTGTGGTATGCTAGAGGCGCCCTGAATGTTTCCATGGGTAGATAAGTAGGTACTCTTTTTTGTCTTCTAATGTGTGTAAAACGTGAGTAAAACAAAAATGTACAGTAACGAATCGACCATAGATAATAAAACAAAATAATATTTTAAATATATTTTTCCACATTCGTAAACAAACAAGAACGCAATCATTTACAACAAAATCATTAAATAATAAATCTGTATTAAGTATTCCAAAACTTTTATTATTTTAATATAAAGTAATATAATAAGATCTATATTCGCGGATAAAGTGGCCTGCGGATTTTGTGATGAATTATTTCAATATTTAATTATCACTAGGTTTGATCGAATTCAGTGTTGCCAGTGTATGAAATTCAATTCTAATATGTGACTATAAATATTGGTAATATTGTCAGAATCTAATAAGATTTGTAAATATATTTACATCATCAGTATTCTAGTTTAGAAAATAAAGAACATATAGGTTAGTACTAAATACATGATTAAAAGAACGCAGGCAACTTCAGCCGCGCTTATAACATGGTGCTATTCAATGAGTTTTTTGGCCTTAAAATACCGGCGAAGGTAGAGAACCTGCCACGTGGCGAGACCCAGGAGACATGCCATGGAGAATAAACTGAAGAATAAGACGCGGTTGTTTGTGGACTCTGAAACAGAATAATTATGGAGACTATGATCAAAATGACATTTATGAGCTTGTTCATCGGAAGTTATTGTTATTAAAAAAAGGTATATATTTTATTTATCAAGCACGATAAATTAGACGGGAATGTTCTAGTGTACCTACTCATTAATACTAATTTTGCTACTAATTGTTCAAAAATATTTACCATTGGTATCCCTCATTTCTTCCTCTCGTTTCCTCATCAAGGTGAAATCCTGAACGATGGCTTCTGACAGATCTTCTAGTCTCTTCAGTTCAAGTTCCATAGGCTTCAGCTTGGCGGCTTCTCCAATCTAAATGAAAGAGTTATTAATACTTAAGTTGTTATATTTTGAAAGTCGAATAAACCTAAAACAGAGGCTTGCTAGATGGCGCTGATGTCATTTTATAACATGATGAATGTAACGGAAAATTTCGACACTGCTGGCTGCTGTGACAGGTGTAAGAAGGTCATTGATTGGAATCCGAAGGAGTTCAATCAATGATCATAATGATCAATCATAAGACTGGCTTGTAACAGGGAGGAAATTAAATAAGTTTGAAATTTTAGTAAACGCAGGTGAAAACAAACAAAAAAATAAAAAAGGCAGTACATACAACATTCAGTATAGTTACAATGTTAGATAAACAATGTAGAAGATTGGACAAGGATAGGTAATACTGGCACATTAGTTTTATATAAGGCGCACGCGCATTATTAAAGAGTCCATTTTTGCACAGTAAGACTCAAATTGTCAGGGATTAGGCTATAAATTACCAAACATATCTTTTATCAGTTAAAGACAGCTTTTTTGGAAATGTGGCTTAAAAAAACAATGTGTCAGTAAGCAATCAATTCGTCGGCAAACAAAAATCGGGAAATCGTTGTCGAGAAAACAATATTTACCAAGACTTAACAGAATTTTACTTTTATAAACGTAAGTGTTGCCAGGTTCATCTAGTTTTGAGGGTGGGGGCTACCCACTACAGATTTTTTTGTACTGCAAATCCTCCTCTAAATCTTGGCTAAGTCTATTTCAATTCACTCTATCGTAACAACTTCGAAATTAAATAAAACAAGAAAATAGACTATTCTAAAAAATAGATAAAACAAGAATTTAAACTTCATTGAATGCATCAATAAGTAAATAATAATATGATCAATAAATTACCTATTAATGTCCTCAGTTTGTACAAATAAAGACAGTTTCTTTGTGTAGTATTATTCAATAATAATAAGGTTGCACAATTAATATGCACAGAGGTTTACATTCAGTAGCTTAGGTATATAAGTATTACATGCTTCAAAAATACATTCTCCAAAGACAATGTTAGCAACACATAAAGCACACACATTTATTTATTACCCAAGAATTCTGGTAGATTGTAGATTGTCAAGTAGAGGCACCGATAACCAAGAAAATATTAATAAATATTTAAATAAATAAACATAATGATATAAAGCAACATAAAAGCTTGGAAAGAATTAAAGACACAGACAGTGCACACGGCTAGACGACAAGGCATCGACAGAAGATTATAAATCTAATCAAAATAAAGTATATTATACGAGCTTGGTCGTTCTCTGAGCCTGGGAAATGTATAGTCGACGATAAAATAGGTTTAGGACCCTAAGTAACTGTCGTGTGCATATGACAAATCAACAAAGTCTCAGATAGTGTTGTCATTAGTGCATGTAAAATTTAATTTTTACAGTGCGTCTTATTTTGTGGTGGAAGTTCTTGTCAAAAGTGGTCTTTCTTTCTTATCGTATGGTTAATAAACAACCTTGTGTCAGAGTTTAAACCGCCCGTAAGCCTCTGACATTGATTTACACACCATTGAAAAATCTTTGAGGTGTGCTAGTTTCATCACGATGTTTTCCTTAACCGTTTTAGCAACTGATAATTAATTTATAATATGCACATAACTTACGAAAAGTCAGAAATGAGCCTTGGGTCGAACTCGAGACCTCTGACACGTCAGTCGACGGTCATACGACTAGGCTATCAGTTATTATTGCCAGAAGAGGTAAAGCAATTTTATGGTTGACTATACTTTGATACTCTAATCATTGCAATAAATGCTTTACTGCAATAATTATATTGATACATTTAAAATCTTCTGAAGTGCTAACTGCCAGTATGCGATGACCAGGTCTGTGTCCAGAAATATTTCTGTGGCATATTATGATTTTGAAATTTGCACAGAAACTTATACAGAGACCTCTATAACAGTATTTTATACCTACATAGAATTTATAGCTTGGTCATATTAGATCTAGAATTTATAAGTTTAAGGGAATTTTCTAGTGTGTAAACTTTAAGTGCAGTTTAGTTTACTTGATCTATTTTTTTTTTTAAGAAGTTGAGGTGCCTTATTTATGGTTAAGCATCTAATGCACCTACTATTTAAATGTTATGGGTACTACAAAAGGTGAAAAAAAGAATTGTAAACTAAAATACAGGTACTAATAGTTTTTCTAAAGAAAACTTCTTTTTATTTTGTAATGTATAGAAAATAGAGATAATAAATATTGGAATTATACTTACTCCTTCATAATTTTTGGCTTCTATTCCAATTTTAATGTCTAGCATAACATCCTGGGTGACGCCACGGCGTTCTGAAATGATATGGAATGTGTTTAAAAAATTGACAACCCTATAATTTAAAAAAAAGGTATTCAGTAAAAGTACTAGAGGCCCAAATCTGTTACATCAGCTGGGCCAAATTGCATTGGATGGAGATTTCTCAAAATAAAGAGAACTGGAAGGAGATTTGGACTCCTACTGGGTGTAGAAGAAATGATTATCAACTAAAAATTCAATACAAATTAACAATGGATGAGAAATTAACTTTAGTCTAACAGATATTTGAATGATAAGTATTGAAATCAAGCATGAATAGAGGTTTTTAATTTGTTTTGTAAAATTCATTATTCTTCATTATTGACATAAGGGATTGGTAAAGGATTAGATAAGGAAATGTAGATTCAAACATGTAAGCACCAGTTAAGAAAAAAAATACTGATTTAAATAAACTTTAGCATTACACTGAGACAGTTTTTATTTTATGGGGTTTCAATCACTCAAGATGATTATGTCGCCCCACGGGTAACTTCAATTTATTTAGGTTCTACATAAATAGATTCCTTCCTCATTCTTTAAAACGTATCTATTTAAATAAAGATGTGGATATTCCTTGTGTTCTTTATAGAAGATACATGATATATTATATGAGATATTGAAAATATTAGCGCTCAAAAGGCTAAAGGCTTACCTGGGGGAACTTTTGATATGAAACATACTTCAAATGTGTCATAATTTTCTGTCACAAATGTGAATTTTCCTTTGGTTATAGACTCTCTCTGTGATAATATGTGATCTTTTGAGTCACGGATCTAGAAAAAATAGAATAAAAGAATATTAATGAACATTTTTAGTCAATTTCAAAAAAATAAGAGGTTCTCAATTTGTCAAAATCTTTTATTTTTATGTATTGTCCCCAATTACTCGAAGACACCTGGACCCGCCCCGGCTTCACACGGGCGCAATATACATATAAACCTTCCTCTTCAATCTCTCTATTTATTAAAAAAAACCGCATCAAAATCCGTTGCGTAGTTTTAAAGATTTAAGCAAACATAGGGATATAGGGACAGAGAAAGCGACTTTGTTTTATGCTACGTAGTGAAGAGTGGAATTTCTGAAAAACCTTTCCTTAGCACACCTCTAAGGTAGCCAAGGAATATTTCATCCAATTTTCATGTCTCTAGGACCAACCGTTCAAACTGTGCATTGTCTTGTCTGTCAGGCAGTTGTAATACTGTTGTAAGTACAGATTATTCATTGAATATATTATAACAAAAAACAAATACTTTTTGACTAAACAAATACTGTAATAGATGCATAGCCAGAGATGTTAGCTTAAAATCTTTAAGTAAGGCAATAATGAAATCTATTTTACACCTTGAGATTTTTATTAAGGCTATGTTTATGTTAAATCAATTATAGTGTTACAAGATAACCTTTCACTAGTGCCTAGCTCAAGTGAATGTGCACTTTGCTAAATATATTATTGGTAAGTATTAGTACTGGCTATAAAACTATTCCACAGGTGGAAATATATCTAGCCTTGCTTCACCCAGGTGAACTAAGTAGGTGTACCATGGGCAAAGTCTGAAATTAAACTTCATTGTTTTAAGTAAAGAGTATTTATTGATATAGCCGAGCAATCAGTATGTTGCTTATCATGTTTGGCATGAAAAGATAATTGGACCCTGTTAAACGGAATAGATCCAACTAACAATTTTTGTGAAATTGAGTTAAGTATGCCACGAGAATCTACAAATCGAGTTTTATCTATGCAGAAAAGATCCAATCGATCTGATGACTTTGCCCTAACAAAACTTAAATTGTACAAGTATACCATCACATAGGTCAGGATTTCTGAATATTGCAAAAAGGTACCATGATGCCAAGGCACGGAAAATGATAAAAAATATTTTTTCTAAAAGATCCAAGTTGCGTGGTTCTTTAAAGAAAAAATATTTTTCGCCATAGTTGTGAAACCACGCAGATTGGATCTTTTTTGCAAAATTATTTTCCCGATCCTTCCAATAATAATGCTGGACTTTGTGGTACATATTAGATCCAACTAACGTTTTGTTAGTTTTGATTAATGGAGATTTTAAGTTCAGAAGTGAAAACAAAAATATCAGGCCAAGTTATAATCATCTGGTAAGTTTTAAGTATTAGGACACTAAATTCTGAATATTTTAAATGTGGTTTTACCTTACTTCAGCATATAGTTTTTCTGTAATTCATGAAAAACTCCTGTGGATCCTTTATGCAAAATCCTTAGATAAATAATTTGTTTTTGGTATCTCTATGACAGGGTGAGTTTTAATGAAAATCTGAAGTATTTATAAACTATTTATTGACAAAATCTAAAATAAAATTAAAAAAAGACATACTAATATTAATTTTTATTTATTCAGTAACATTAGCCATACCGTCATCTTCGTATTCAATCTCAAAATCAGGTACTCCTGAAAATCCGTCTGCATTATCTTGTACAGTGTTGTCACTTGTGAGATTGTTATAAGCATCTTGTGGAATCAAGTGCATAAGGCCAACCTATTTCAGTAGCTTAGCTCAATAATATCAAATTATTGAGCTAAGCTACTGAAATGGGTTGGCCACAGTATTTCCATCATGTCTTGAGGTATGATGGAAATACTGTGGCCAACCTATTTCAGTAGCTAGATAAGTACTTTATTTATCTCCCTGAAGAGTACGTGGCAATAATGAGCTCTTACAAATAAAACCTCTTCAATTCCACAGGATGCAAAGTAACAATTTCCTTGGATTAGGCAAACTAGAGAAAATTATAAACAAACAGAATAAAGTTTATTACTAGGGAAAAGTCTCTTGGCTTAAAACAAAAGAAATCTTACTTTAAAAAAAGCTGTTTTCTTTATTTATGAGGAGCAATTTTGACGATAATAATAATAGCCTCATTGAAGTAGACCTCTTTAAAGAGGTCTATTATAATTTTTAAAGAAAAATACTTGCGGTAGGTCACGCTTCATATCGCAAAACATGATGGAAATACTGTAGCCGACCTATTTCAGTAGCTTATCTCTACAAGAGACCTCTCTAAAGAGGTTATCAATGAGCTGCTTCAATGAGGCTATCATCCAAATTACTTCTCATAAATAAAGAAAACATCGTTTCTTTTCTTTTGTTTTAAGCCAAAAAACTTTTCCCCGGTAATAGATTTTATTCTGTTTGTTTATAATTTTCTCTAGTTTGCCTAATCCAAGGTAATTGTTACTTTGCATCCTGTGGAATTGAAGAGGTTTTATTTGTAAGAGCTCATTATTGCCACGTACTCTTCAAGGAGATAAATAAAGTACTTATCTAGCTACTGAAATAGGTTGGCCACAGTATTTCCATCATACCTCAAGACATGATGGAAATACTGTGGCTAACCCATTTCAGTAGCTTAGCTCAATAATTTGATATTATTGAGCTAAGCTACTGAAATAGGTTGGCCTTATGCACTTGATTCCACAAGATGCTTATAACAATCTCACAAGTGACAACACTGTACAAGATAATGCAGACGGATTTTCAGGAGTACCTGATTTTGAGATTGAATACGAAGATGACGGTATGGCTAATGTTACTGAATAAATAAAAATTAATATTAGTATGTCTTTTTTTAATTTTATTTTAGATTTTGTCAATAAATACTTTATAAATACTTCAGATTTTCATTAAAACTCACCCTGTCATAGAGATACCAAAAACAAATTATTTATCTAAGGATTTTGCATAAAAGATCCACAGGAGTTTTTCATGAATTACAGAAAAACTATATGCTGAAGTAAGGTAAAACCACATTTAAAATATTCAGAATTTAGTGTCCTAACACTTAAAACTTACCAGATGATTATAACTTGGCCTGATATTTTTGTTTGCACTTCTAAACTTCAAATCGCATTTACTCAAAACTAACAAAATGTTAGTTGGATCTATTCCGTTTAACAGGGTCCAATTGCAAAATTGAAAATGTGATTCCAATACTTTTAACAATTATAATTATAACATTCACAGGATGTAGATGATAAGATATGCAGATTATGATGACATTTCTAAAAGCTGTATTTTAAGAGGGGGCGGAAATGCGAAATTATGCAATAATCATCGATACCAGCATATATCTAGCAGGATAAGATAAAACCAGATTGATTTTTTTTTGCCGAGATGTTATCTATGATGTTTTACAGAGTTACAATGTGACAAATGTTGGCGTTTACAGTTATATCAGTGTCGTACGGGGGGTGGAAGATTGCCAAGAAAAATTATGTTTCTAACTTACAATATAGTCGACTCTTTGTCCGGCAACCTCTGTGACATCGTATTCTCCTGCCACGAGCACATTAGCATGGAGTTCCTCCTTCAAACACTTCTGTGTGTTCGGCGCCAGGCTCCACATGATCGCGTCAGTACCGTGCCATAATACACACAAAACAAGCGCGAGATAGTGAACCTCCATGTTAGTAATTAAATGTTCTTATCTATCTTGCAATAATTAAGTCACAATTCATAACATAAAGAACTGAAAACAAACATATTCTGTGTCAAAAAGACCGATGAGTTGGCCCGAAATGAGAAACGTCGTCGGCTTTTTTGAGAAAAGTTGCCATGTTAAGTTACACGTCAGTCACATAACGGAACGGATTTGTTTTTTATCAAACACCAATTACTTGGTCTAAAATATACTAACGCAAAATTTTAAAACATATTTCAGCAAATATCCATACCATTGACATTTATTTCAGTCATTTGGGGCTGTTTGTAAAAAGATACAAGTTTCTTAAAAATAAGTTTTATTATTGCGTGAAAAGAAAAATTAGTCGAATGGAATTGCTATTTAATTATTGTTAGTAACCCTTTTTTTCGGGTGAAAAACCCATGTTGGGTTGAGGTGAGTATGGCTATGATCTAAGAAATCATTTTACTCTTGCCTTGATCTTTGATCAATCATTGTGTTTACAAATTGTACCCTTATTTTTTAAAGTTTTGTCATTACTATTTACCGTCAAATTAAATAATATGGTTGGTATTTGTATCATATTGGCAACACAAGCGAGACGTTCCAGTACCGAAAATTTAATATCATGAAAAAGTAACGTATGACAGAGACAACCATATAATTTATTAAGTGTGTGTGAGCAGTGCAGAAAAATGCATAATAAACGCACGCTATGCTATTTTGATAAATAAATGAAATGATGCAGTTTTCACTGGAAAGTGCAAGTGGAGACATAAATCTAGAAATATTTAACCTTTTTGAAGAACTAAGCCTCGTAATTTTGCTTAAATCGTTTATGTCTCTAAGTTATTTGTACTTAAAAACAAGTTTTGAAAGGTCTCCAACTATATTTGAGTGGGAAAATAGTGGAATTTGGAAGTTGTAGAACTGCAGCCTTGGCAATTTGACAGTTGCCTAGTTTTTACGATTCCAGAAAATATTTTACTTTATTTCACTGAAGTTATAGAGGAAGATTATATTCAACACTGTAGTAACCGTGTCAATAAAATTAGTAACAAGACAATTCATCGTAAGTGCTGACTATTTCGTATGATACATATGTGTTTACATAATAGTATACGACTTTTATTGCAGTGCAATGCAACTGCATTTTTACACCATTCAATTAACTCTAATTTCTGTGAGATCTCGTAATGGTCGCTGATAGAGTTAGCATGCAGCAATTCTGTAAATTACTTTATGGAATTTTTCTAATGTTTACAATAATAAGTGATCACTGGTTGGAACTGGACAGTATTCAAGTGCCTAAAACTTGAAAGTGTTATAACATACTAGCTTCTGCCCGCAGCTTCGCCTGCTTGCTATGTTGATAAATTGTAGCCTATATGTTATTCTGATGTATAAGCTATATTACTGTAAGGTTTCATCAGAATCCATTCAGTAGTTTTTGCGTGAAAGAGTAACAAACATCCGTCCATCGATCCTCACAAACTCTCATATTTATAATATAAGTAGGATCTCACTGCTGACATCAAGAAATAATACTGTACTGATCAAATTATGTATTGTCATGAATTTGCAAGTTTGTTCGATACTGGAACTCCCACTATAGGGCAAAGGCTTCCTTTTTTCCTTCTTCCGTCCTGTGTAGAGCTGCTGTCTGTCTGGAATTCTCTGAATTTGTCCTACTTAAAAAGGCATCCGAAGAATGTCCTGGACGGGTTTTGTAAAAGTGTTGCTTATAAACTAACCTCTGGCGGCCGCAATATTAACTACATCCTTGATTTCACCCAAATGTCTGGTATGTTTTCAGGTACATCACTGCTATGTCTCAAAAACCATTGTTCAATGGTATTATAAATTCAGGAGAAATATGTGAAAGACAACCAAATATGTTCTGCTGCAATTATTAAGGTTAGTACTTTTATTAAGTACACTTTTATCAAGCATTTTGCTTTTTCAGCTTTATTCTTCATTGGTGCCTGCAGTAACAGGTAAATGATAAGGGCCCGCTTACTGGTAAAGTGACATTTATTAACCTGACAGATAATTTTATATGGACTTTATTCTATTTTAAATTTAAGGATACAATTTATAATAATAGGTATATTATAATCTACTAGCTGACCTACACTACCCTACCCTACTCAACCCCTACACTACTATACCCCTACTCTAACATACCCCTCCCCTACCCTACCCCACCCTAGGGATATAATTCCAATGTTTTTAAAATTTATTCTGCTATTTGAGGTGGAGAGAAATCCAACAAATCAAAAACCATGAAAATCGGTCCAGCAGTTCTCTAGTTAGTGTGGTAACAAACCGGACTTTGTTTTATATATTTTAGATTATATTGTATGGTGAAATGTAAGATATTATAGAGAATAGGATTCCGGATTTGTCCAGAATATGTCCAGATTTTGACACTCTGAATTTGGCAGAAGTTTGCATTTGTCTGGACTTTTAACGCCTAAAGAAATTTTTTTTTACTTAATACAAACTGATTCCTACCGTCTTCCCATTAGAAAATGGTACAGTTTGTAGTGTCTACTTACTGCCATTCTTTTTTCTCTGGTTTTGCTCCAGATTACCACTTTCAATAATTGACCCCTCACTACTGCCAGGTAAATTTTAATATAACAAAAACTAGTATAATAAAAATATATGTGCACACTGCACATACCCACTTATTATGTACAAATTTTTTTTTTTTTTTTACCTATTTATGCCAAAAAAGGAGGTTCTCAATTCGATTATAATGTTTTTTTATTATTAGGTTT
Organism: Protodeltote pygarga; assembly: GCA_936450705.2. Lineage (NCBI taxonomy): Eukaryota > Metazoa > Arthropoda > Insecta > Lepidoptera > Noctuidae > Protodeltote > Protodeltote pygarga. Next base: position 10,919,485 of record OW388266.2, read on the forward strand.
TTCCCTGTAAATGAGACTTGGCTATTCAGAAACCGGTTAAGTGGGATACCTCTGTAAATGAGATAAAATTATCTGTAGCTTTTTAAAACTTTTTATGATAATTCTAGTCATTCTAAAATCAACTCCATTTGCAAGTGCATAGAGTTGATTTAAATATTATTTTGAAACTACAGTTTTGTACGATTCGATTTTCCTCTATTTTTTATCCATTTTTATAAAATCCTTCTTTTTTTTAGGAGCATAGATATCAGAAATATTAAATGTGCAGTTTTTATTTCGCTACGATTTTATTATATGTATAGATTAGTAGTATTAAAGCAGGTGTAGATGTGCTTACCCATTATTTTCTGCAACCGGAGATTCGTGGCACATATTTTGCAGTGGTAACAGTGGTTAGTGACCAGTCTAAATTTCGCCGATTCAGAATTCGACCGTCAAAGCATGTTTTCGTCGAAAGCCTTGTGTACCCTAGATCCCGTTACAGCAATGGCGGACTAAGCCACTCAGTGACACATTGTAAGTTACATTAAATTAATGGTCTATCTTCATAACCATAATAATTAGTTATTTATCCCCTGCGACTATGATTTGACAACGATTTTTCTGAATTACATGTTTGTATACATACTATTGTACTGATAACATATCCTTGTTAAACTTATCTAAAAGTTTATATTCTAACCGCTCGGCTACGACTTCGGGCGGGGCGACGAGCGGCGCGGCGAGCGTAAGCAAGAACAAATGCATAGAAATGTATTGGGTATTGGGCATGCCACAAGTCGTTAGCGGCAGCAGCGAGCGATTATCATAGAGAAAAATTCGTTAACCGCAACATTCGCCGCACCGCCCGAAGTCGTGGCCAAGCAGTAAATATCGCCGCGAGCGACTTAACGATCGACAAAATGTAATAATTATGACATTATCTCAATCGGGAGTTGTAAAGCTTAGTACATAATGCGCATGCAGCACTACGCTAAATGGTAACGGTCTCAGTATAAACCCCTGAGGTACCTACACCAAAAGCTGTCTTGCCAGCAACGATTTAACTGCTGTTCTGATAAAGTTTCAGACAGTTTTTAGAGACGGTAAAGAAGGAAGCGTCGTCGGGTGTTCTTTTTCAGCGTCGTGTCGTGCTTTTTTTACAGTTTTCATATATTTTTAAGTATATTTTTTTAAATATAGATACAGTCGAAAGCTTTCTCCATTATTGGTGTCTACCAGGATAGCAATAACGGCCAAATGTTGTTATGTCTTTCAAAAACCATTGACAAAAGCTTAAATCAATCAGGTGAAATTGAGGTCAAGTTGATTGAAGCTTTGTGGTTTAGTCAAGGGTGCAAAAATTTTACGCACTTATTAGTCTTCTGAATCAGTCAGTTCCATGACCTTAATCTTATTTCAGGTAAGTAAACTTGAATCTGTAAGGATACAAGAAAAGGTTACTTGAAATTAGCACCTTGAAAGTCCAGTTAGCTTTTATTAGCATTTCCAACGTTGGACTTCGAATTAGTCATGAATAATAAAAGGTGGACTTTTGTTAACTTTATTGATATGAATTTTTTTAAAATGGTGCTGAATCTCTTGCACATCGTACTAAACTAATTTCAGTCTCACTCACTGTCTATCTATTTAACATAATCGAACCAGAACAAAAAATTCTACTGTAAAATTTCTTCGCCTTTCATTAAGGTCTATGCCCTTGTAACTGACGTGAAATAAGACTGAATCTGGATCTATGATATGGCAAAAAATCAAAAATCAGCTCAAAAAATCTTCTATCCTTTTCTCTGTTAGAAAGTAAGATAGAGACTTAATTAGTTTAGGCCGTGTGCAAAAGAATTAGCGCAATAGCCTGATTCATTTATTAATCTGTATGTAAGAAAAAAAGCACATAAATTAAATGAAACAATTTTTGCTGTGTGTGGTAGATAATATTTAAGTATAAAATAAGGCCAAGGTAGCTGAATATTACAATTTATTACACATGACAACAGTGCTGTTAATTGTATGATATTTTAAAACATACAAATAAAAAAGTTGTTTCCGATCTGTTCCCAATATTTAATTTTTCTTTGAAGAAAAACCAGCAAAGGAATTGTATACAGTATAATTCGATTAGGAATGTATTGATTTATAAAGAAGCGTTGCTGATGAAGAGTACTCATTAATTGACATGATATTTGTTTTTTGCGAAATATACAGGGTTATTTGTAAAACACCCGCATCTTTAAAAGGGGTCATTAAACTCATCATTATGAACAACTTTTACTGTGGGACCAACCCTGAATTCGCAAAAAAAATCAGCTATTCCATACATTTATGGTCACGTGATTCAACAAAATGTATGGAACAGCTGATTTTTTTTTCGCGATTTCAGGGTTGGTCCCATAGTAAAAATTGTTCATAATGATGAGTTTAATGACCCCTTTTAAGGATGCTGGTGTTTTACAAATAACACTGTATTATTTAGTTTTGCATGAAATAATATAAAGTATTAATCCATAGTTTTTCCAAGAGCACTTGATGATGAAATAATCGCTATCTGTGTCTGTCTTAATACCAGTTCTTTAAGATGTCTTTAAGCTCTTCTTGTAACATATAAAAAAAGAGTATTTTAGTGGTTAAAACCAGCAACCTCTCAGATACCGATCAGGACCGATATGGTCCCAAACCAACCATTAAAATGGACAAAATGTTTCACTATTTATTTAATATATCATGCTGGTCTTTATAATTTTCTAATCAATTTTCACTGGCGAATGAAATTTCCAAGTTGATAAAATAATCACACTTAAGTTTTGGCTGCATTTCAACTTTATACCTTCGCAGAACACTGGTTGTTATTGTCGTGAGCCATAACTAGATGGCGTGCGTGACTCACGCTTGAACAAAGAGTTAGGTTGTATTTGTTTTGACTACTTACCGCCGATAGCGTGTTTAGGTATTTGCAGTATATCTTACTTGTTACGATCTTTATCTTAGACGGAAATTATCCACTGCCGATCAATTGCACTGTAAAAAAAAAATTAAGATATTAATGATTGAAGACTTTAATTAGATAATAATTTATATGGAGTCCAAGTATTGAATTAATTTTCTCTATATTATTTGCATTCTTGCTGTAAGTAAGTATTAAAGGACCAAATTTTAAAACCGATTCGAAGGACCAAAATTTAAGAACCTTTCAATGAAGTGTTGACAGATTCTGTCTTACATACAAAAATCTTTTTCTAAAAGGAAAAAGAGTTTTTTTAAATAATTACTTTTTAAAGTTAAAGTTAACTAAACTTACTTCGATTTGAATTACATAAACTCTTTAAATCATAACCGTCGAAATGAATCCAAGAAGTACGATCTGATGTCGAGCGGATGTCACTACAAATCTGTAAAAGAAAACGTTTTATGTTGATGACATAATAACAAAAAAAAAATGTCTAAACAGAAATCACTAAATTAAATAAGTAAGTAATATTTATTTCAAAGTGAAGACTTTTAAATTTCTATGAAATTTCAATCTTCCAACTTCCAACAAAAATATTTGAGATCAAAAAGGTTTTTCTTGAAAGAATCTGAAAGCTTTATGGAAAAATGTTTTTACGAGTATTACGACTTGCGTTTACGTCATATTCTGATTAAAATTCAGAGGGAGATCAGTCTGGGTCTGGATGCAGTCGTGAAATAACGTGCATCCATATTTAAATTAATTTGATCCAATTATTTCTCGGTTATTGCCAGTGCTATACTCGTGTATATTCTATTTGAATGATTTAAGATGGTCCGTGTTTACTGTTACTTAGATGCTCATTTTGATTACATCGTTGCGGAAGATGGCTTCATCTTTCAGTTCTCCTGTTTTAATATCTTATAAGTAATAAATTACATGGTTGGCAAATCTGTGCTTCAGTGGTTCAGTGGAATTAATATTCATATTAATAATGTTACGATAATAATGAAAAAAAAAAACCTTAATGCTCCGTACAGGTAAAGTGTTATTTCACGTGCAATCCAGAATCCGAAGTCGTCAGTCGTGTGTGAGTGCCACGCGCTGTAGATACTTTGAACTCGATACTTGATAACGACGTTACGAAGTTCATTTCCTGAAACATTAATCCGACCGTGTTAGTAACTTAGTAGGTACCTGAGACTAACATGCAGTTGACAGTTGCTATTAAAACTGGGAAGATGGAAGGAATGATGGAAAGAAAGAAGAAGAAGAAAGATGGATGGAAGGAGCAAACGATCAAAAGAAACCAAATGAACAATCAAAAAAAATCAATTTATGACAATGATAAGCTAAAGTAAGTTGTCTTGTTTTGAAAAGACAAGCCTAAACTTACGGAACTGGGTAACTCAAAAATAAGAATGCCAATAAATCACAGCCCTGAAATAAGAAATCAACATACTCACATTGTTAAATTATTACATTCGTGAGAAGTTATGGCCCTGCTATCGCCGGCGCTGAACGTGTGCAAGATAATCCAGCGATGTAACGTACAGCGTGCCGTAACACAGCACAATGAAAACGAGAGTGTTCGCCGACGCCATGCGAATATACGCCTTATGTCGACTTAGATCCATTCAGGTGTCTCGGCCGTGACAATGCGCGCGACTGCCGGCGGGGTGCGGGACGCGTCGCAAAAGTGGGTCGCTCGCGGCGTGTTCAGTCAAGTTCAAGGCCACACACGGAGGTAATAGGGCGCCAATCGCCCCTAGATGGCGTTGTGAGAATCGTTCGAAGTTTGAAAATTTTGCGAGCCCGGGGGTGCGGTGCGGGGCGCGGGTCTGGTGCGGGAACGAATTTTCGGTGCAACACACACTACACGACGCTGCACTCGTGTACCGAACGTCGCGACGCGCAGTACTTTCGCGCAGCACTAGATCCAGACTTCTAAGCTAACCTAGACATACAATAACAAGCCGACATGGACTGGATGGAGATGGAGGATGTGGTGCGTACAATTATTATTAAATTTAGATCCCACAATTTATTAACCCGATGTTTTCTTTGTTAGAAGTGCCGGTTTTTTTATCAAATGAATTTTACCTTGACCTAGGCTAACATTTTATCAACAGCTATACGCCGGGGCTGCCGAATATTTATCGCACTGGCATTATATTTCCTCACATAATAAAGTTTATTGTTGGAGAATAGGTACCTAATTTTTTTAAGCTCTTTAGAAATTTACCTAATATTTCATAACTTAGTATTTCCAAATAATATAACCGATTTGACAATCATTGTTTAAAGTTCCAAAAACCTCTAAATTATGAAACTCATTTTTTACCTAATATAGAATAAATTTAATAATAAAATATATTGATAATGAATATTAGAAGATGTAATAAAAATCATAGCATTAATATAATTAACATACCTACTCAAAACAAAACAATTCTGAATTCCCTATTTAAAAAAAAAACGAAATTAGTAATATATTCATAATTTATAATTGCCCCATCGCAATTTTCATCATACATACAAACAGTGTCCATACAATTATTATCTGCATTATGCACATAAGATGTGTTAAAAGCTGGTCTAGTAGGCTCGGTTCCAAGCAGCACAGCACGTGAACAGCGGCGTGCCCGACCTGCCCCAATCCGTGATCGATCGCGCCGCCTACCATTACCCGCCTCTAACTGTTGTACCTTGTGCGTGGCATCTATTTTCTCAACGCCAGGAAAAAAATCACCGCTCACGTGTTACCGTCTTATTCTAAGCTTTTCCGCTTTCGTTATCTGCAATTATCAACCGGTAATAGTTTCGAGCCAAAAATATTTTCTTAAATATATTTCGGTTATTTAAAAATATGATTACGCGTTGTTTTTTTTTTCAGACTAACATAAGACCATTTTCTTCAAGAAGTGTGCAATATTGATTGTACAAAAATACAATTTTACAGACTATAAAAGGCGAGTCACGGAAAATTATTAAAAATTATTGATGGTCTCATAACAGTATTTCAGTGCAGATTCGCTGATCAAAAACTCTTTATTTTTTGTTCTTGCATTTGGGGTTTGATCATTAAGTTTCCATTTTTATTTTTGCGTGGGCAAATTTTTAATGTTTTCTATTTTTTCGCATGTTGTATAATCCTGTTTGTTTTGATACCGAGGCTCGGTTTTATCTCGGGTCGCATAATAGCTTCTTTGATACGTTCTATATTATTAATAGTCTTCGAGTTATATCAATAAGTTTCTTTGTTTTTAGCAAAAGGCCATCACAAGTTTTTGTTTGTAATTAGGTTATACATATTGTCCAGTATTCATTTAAAATTTGGTCCTTTGGCTCACTAATTTGAATCAAGATGTAAAAATTTAGGATAGGTATTATCTAAATTATTTTAGCCATTTAGCGTGTTTTGTAATTTCTTTCTCAAAAGAAATTGAGATGTATACTTTTTGCAGCGATTATTTTACTATCTAATCACTTTTTGTTGCAACGTGATGCAAGCGTTGGTGATATAATGTGGCCTTGACTGGACTTATCGCCTCAATCTTTCCTTGCACTGACACATATTTAGCAGTATTTCCAGGCTGCATTAAGTCCTAGACATAATGCTTGAAATAAGTACACTCTGTTGTAATGGCCTTATGCAATCCTACTAAATACGCACGATGCAATACTTACTATGTCTGACTAATAATTTTTATCATGACGTGTTTTAAGAGTATTTTAATTTACATATTTTAAAGAAATTCCGCTAACGCAGTCAATTTCAACTGCATTGAAAACTCATTAAGTCATTACATAAATTTAACTTTGTAGAAAATTAGACATCTCCAAAAAAATACCTACTTATTTGATATTTCCTTCCTAATAGTTGATTAGTTTGTGGCTTTGTTGGTATAGTATTATAAGTACAAAACAGTTTGCATTCACATATCTTTAATTAATTGCAGATGATACTTTGATAGCGATCGACCTTAGGTTACAAGACTACTGGTCACGGGCAGGGCAGGATTCAAAGATAATAAAACAATTTGTTTCTGCTAATGCTTCCGCGATCAGTTTCGAGTTTTGATCATATCAAAATTCTAAGAAAATGAAAAAGACTTTTAAGGTTTTCAAAATTTCCACAATTATCTTGATAAACATATCTGATGACAGTTAGGTAGTATGTATCTATAAAATAGGAGAGTTTATTCTACATTAGTCAAACAATTCACACTAATCTATGATCAAAGTTTAAGTGACGTCGGTGAGCCTTGACAAAAACGTGATATCTATCGTCACCTTTTGGACATGATTTGAGTCTAGACTAATAGATGTAAGCAATGTAGTGTTGTTTTTATATCGAGTGTTCACACAAACGCAACGGCACACCGTAGATAAAAAGTTGGCGGAATGCGATATGCAACGTTAAAAATACTCGATTATCGCGTCGGCGGCAGCCACGGTCCCTGTACCTAAAAGCAACAACTAATGACACCAACCAAAGATTTTACAAGTCTATGCTGTTCGATAACTATTGCTGCTCCACTTAAAAGCGACGAAGTAGAAGGCTTCACTGTCCGAGCAATATGCGTGAAGCAAACCAATGTTTTCGGTGAATTCAAATAATTGACTATGGGAAGAGTGAGGCGGGAGTGAGGGGGGGCTCGAGCGGGAGATTTGGCTGTTGGCCTTGACAATGAACCGGCGGCGCGCACACGAGTGCGATTTTATTTGTATTTGAAATACACACACACACAATTACAAGTTTGTTCCACGAATTGCCTCCTCCCACACAATTAAGCATTAGGGCTGTCTTAGGCTAATGATTAATGTATGTTCAGTCAGGAACTGAAAATCTGAGGTCTTCCTTTAGATGTAATTACATACCCAAATCAAAATGAAGATCAGACTATCAAAATTGAATCTAATTACTTAATATTGTTCTAACGAATTAATGCAATGAATGTATGAATGCAAGACTGGTCATAAGCAAAGTTAATAAAGGGTATAATTCAAGGCGAACTTTAGATACCTAACAGTCTGACAGTTCATTATACTAGGTTTTAAATCATTGCATTCTTTTCCCTTCTGTCTTTCGTTATGACCAAGACATTCATCACAGACAACTTTAAAAATTGGTTACTATTTCTGTGACTAGTATTATAATAATATTAGATGAGATAGTCAACCCTACACCCAAAAAGCTAACAAATACTGTCGGCCCGGCGCGGCGCGCCGTCGCCGCGTGCCTGCCCTAAGACAACCTATACATAGACAGCCTAGGGCCCGACGGGATGTTTATCGATAATGCCAAAAGATTTCCCACTAACGAGTCTTCAGTCTGGCTTTGTACATTCTTATAGACTTTTACTGGCGCTTACAATTTGAAATTTAGAAAACGTTAACTTTTGTTAACCTTTTGTATACCACGATGCACTTTAAAATAATCTGGATTAATTTTCACTGATGTTAAGAAATTCACAGAGGATTTGCCCAAGCCAGGTTAAAACTTCCGTAAATCTTACCTTGCCTTAGGTACCTTTACGATCATCAGATAGTTGGCTCACATAAAGGCTGATTGGATGCGAAGACAAAAGATTTCTGTTGTGTCTGCTGCATATTGATAGTTTTATTTCCATTCTACAGAAGGTTTTCAAATAAAGCGCTCATTCGAACTGACTGTGTGTAATGCCTCTGACATACCTAAATATTTACCGTCAAAAGAGGGCTCCCTCTAAGTAGAACGGAATTTCCATAATCTCTCCTCGTTACTACATGCATGACTACACATTTTCCAATAACAAATTCCATTTTGGATAAAGTAAATAATATATTAGTAACTTAGATGTAGGTATGATTTTAAATTATTCTTGTGAAAGAAGTTGAAACATTTTTAGTTTTATTATCTACTAGCTTCCGCCCGCGGCTTCGCCCGCATGATATGTTGATAAATTGTAGCCTATGTGTTATTCTGATGTATAAGCTATATTGTGGTGAAGTTTCATTCAAATCCATTCAGTAGTTTTTACGTGAAAGAGTAACAAACATCCATACATCCATACATCCATACTTACAAACTTTCGCCTTTATAATATTAGTAGGATTAATAATGTGATTAGAATTTTTTTATCGCACTGCGAAGGGGTAGGTGATTAAATGCAGTAACGTAATTATAGGCCAGTGCCAGCCATGAAGGGGCGCAGAAATGGTCAGACCAGGACCAAATTTTGGTTTAATTTGGGCGTATAAGACGCTGGTTACGGCACTGATTAAAGGGTTCATGATCTGCTAATAATATTGATGAAGGACTGTTCTGATAATGAAGCAATTAAAAAAAAACCAGTAGTAATCATTAGAAAGACCCTTGAGTTAACTCAGCAAAAACATACTTTGTTGTTTGCGATGAAGAACATTTTTATTAATGATGATGAAAACACTGTAGGTTAAACATGGCATAATTTGGAGGACAACATTTTTGGCGAAAATACTGTAGCAAGTAGAAAAACAAGTTGGTAATTGGATTCATGTAATCGTAGAAAGTGAGACTTGGCAACAGATCCCAAGGCTAGTGTCTCATGTTCAGCTAGACGGTAATATTAATAAATCCTACAGGTACGACTACGAATGAACGTATGGAGTTAGATATATGGTCAAGTTTTTGCCTGTCTGCCTCGCCTTGGTAATATAACTAACTATACAGTAAACTATAGGTCAATTTAACTGTTTCTTTTGTTAAACGTTTAACTGATCTAGCTTAGTTTTTTGTTAATTGGGATTCCTGCGGCGTGTAGACTTGTGTGCTTAGTTTTTAAGCTCGCATCATTGTTCCTTTGTTTTGCATTAGTTACAGAATGCAGATTTTTTGCGTCTTTGAAATTTAGTTTTGTATGGTAATATTAGATTGGAACAGAATATCCTTAAGATGTTCGTGTAGGATTTCTTCCAGTAGGTATCCCAATTATATTATTCTCGTCGTATGACTGGGATATACTACATACAGTCCACACTGTAGTGTTATAAAAAATAGGAGCAAAGTTATAGGTAGGTATACATATTGTTAATTTCAATAATGAGTAGGAAGTCTATGTGTCGATTTGGATTATGAAAGGTCTATCATCATCTATGTGCCTAATTTTAACCAAATCCCTGTCAGTCCTTTCTACGAGTGTCGAACTCGCGCAATACAAACTTTCTCATTTAGGATTCTAAATTTTTGTGGGATCTTATCAAATATGGCGATGAGTTAGATTCAGGGTTGGAAATTATCAACATCGTTATGGTTATTGATATTTAATTATCCATTTTACGCAAGATACCCTACGTGTCTTTCTTATATTTCTTACATTGAATCCATAAACCTCTATTTTTTGTTTACATACAGTCAAACTTTGACCACAGTGGATCCAGTTTTTTTTGGCGTAGGTACACTTATTTATTTACTTTGAACAAAAGACTCCACACAAAAACTTTGAGCTAAACATTGAGAACGAGGGGAATCCCCTCCCGATGTCTTTTCTCGTGTTCCGAAGTTCCGATACACACTATCGCCATGATGCCGAAAAAGTGACGCACAAACGCAATGTTAGCCACGAATTTGACCATCGATGAAACGGTTAGACTTTACGCATAATATTACAAGCAGGAATAAACATTATTGTCATTGATAATTATCGGCGTAATGATCAAGATATTTATCCTGTTCAACCCTCGTTACCTAGAGTTAGTATTGAAGCTTTTCAAACCCATAATAATCCTGGTTTTGTGGCATTGTTTTTCTTCGGCCATATCTGGACGAATCAAAGATACTCTATAGGACTCACGAAATTCAACGGAATTATCTTTCTAATTGTTCTAAGTCTTTAAGTAAACTGTATTATGCCAGTCTACTCACTCAACCGTTGTAAGGCCGATGTTTCAGTCTGGTTTAAATTGTAATTGATTTGGTGTCAAACACTATTTAGAAAATAGTCCCTAAGGTTTATCTAGATGATTTACTGCGCAGGACTCTAGTTTTAAGACCTTATAAAATATATTGGTTTTTGGTTTATATTCGTAAAATATGCTTGAGACTCGTGAAGTGAGATAATTCAGATATTCGATAAGTATAAAAAACTTTTGATATTTATGGCCTATTTTACTGCATATCTACTGGTATCTCTTATCTTTTATAACAGAAAAATTCATATTCGCAAATTCTGTTACCTACTTTTTTTAATTTACCTAGTTGATAGTGCTTAGGTAGGTACCTACTCGTAGACTGAATCAGGGCGTTCGTTTTAAAACATAGGTACCTATGCGATAATATTGTTTATATAAATCAGAACAATAAATACTATTCGATTCTTGTAGAACATAATAATTATGAGGTGTATGTTTACAATAATCGAAGCAATAAAATTAACACTTCTCGATGTAATTTTATAATACAGTGGCTAATGCGTTACATAAGATCACGGTTTAATAATTTAAATAATTAATAGTTAGATTGGTACGAGTACCTACAGTAAACATGGTCTTTTGATCCTAATGAAATAAATAATAACAAAAGTGCATTTAAATTCAAATACAAACTAACTTTGTTGTACTTCGCCTTCAGAAAGGTCTTCAAGTCTGATAACATTAAAACATAACGCGTTTGCGCTCGACCAATGACGGCCGCAGTCCCTTGGCAGCACTTCAGGAAAATTAATGTTTTGCCTTTATTCGTCGCTTTGTACATGAAGGGACCAATCTGAAAGGCGGTTAGCACGTGGCGAGCTGTTGGGCGGCGCATGCGTGAATCGTGAACGCTGGTGGGGCGGCGAGGCGTGGCTTGCGTGTACGCATTGCGTAAGGACAGTGCGTGCGAGTCGCTCAGCGTGCATCAAGCTTTTCCTTATTGCGCTCTCGCAGAAAATATACCATTTAAAATAAATACGTACTCAGTGCGGTGACTCACTGTTTCATAGTGCATCAGTGCAGTGATTGGTTTTATTAAACGCATTAAAATGTGTGCGGTAGAAGATGCGTGGCTTTTCTCAAATATAGTCAATACATTGGAAATGATCGAATCTTCTCACAATGTGAGTACTTAAGCTGCAAGTTTTGGAAGTGCATTGTATGGCTAAATAATTAAACTAATTGAGAAAACCTTGGTTTTGGGAAAACATGTACAAAGGTATAAATTGATGTTTAAATATTGTATCTCTGACATCTGAATATTAAACTCAGACTCATTTTTCTTCTTTAACTGTTTTTTGGCCATTTATCATGTAATGCTATTTGACATCATCATCTTTATTTGGAGAACACTTCTGATTTCGAATGCTCTCTAGTACCTACCTAAACACTATCATCACAACGTTATCACTGAAAATGAAAAGAAAGTGGCAAATTTTACGTTCTACGATGATCTCTGAACTTTAATTGGAAGAATTATTGTGGATGGCCAATAAACACTTTAATTAATACCTACTCTACACGTGATAGTACTGATAAAGACAGTAGGTATGTTTATATTTAGTAGCCGATACTAGTTACAATGTACGTAAATAATAATATATTTCAATGTCTTACAAATATACATGATATTTAAAAACTGATTTTTTTCTAACTGCAAGGTTTTTACAGAGTAATAAAAGCAGTCATCATTCAAATTGCAACATAGGTATAAAACTTTAAATTACAAAAGTATAAAGGCTAGAATCTGACGCTGATCGAGAAACAACACAAATTAACAAAAAAAAAAACAAAGATTAGAAAGCAATTGCGTCAAAATTCAAAACTTTGGACGTTTCCTTACCGGATCTTTTCTTCCTCATCCCCATACTGTTTTATTCAACACTGTCACTGGCAGAATCATCGTTTTCCCGGAGCCATTATAATACTAAAATTGGAATTGGACCTAACATTTCGGGTACTGTCAAGTTTGACCCAAATTTTTTTGTCCATAATATCCCCCAACTAGCAAAAAGGATCCCCAAGTGCTCAATTAGCACCTCCTTCCTTTTGTTCGGAAAGAATTCTCCGCGTATATTTTTCTGCATTATCATTCAATAGTTAATAAATATGAAACTGGATTTTGTTTGTCTTTTCAATGTCAACTGGGCGTTGAACTGTGTTGAGTACCTACTTGTTGCACTTTAATCTAAATATTCCGATTATTAGATGACCGACCCACATAGATTTGGCTTGTCTTATCTGCGTAGTTATGCAAATAGTTTTTATATGTTTGAAATAGATTGCTTTTTATTCAATGCAGTTTATTAAAGTCTTCCGTATGTTTTTGCTATTGTAGACAGACAGTAAATTATTGTTGAGGAAGGCGGTATGATTAGTTGGTGTATTATTTATTAATACAATTAGTTTTTGAGTAGGATTTCATTATTATACCTATGTATTTATCAGCAGTCGACAGATAATGAACAAGGTATTAAGTAAATGGTTTATATTGTAATCTACACACTCACGTTTAATCAAAGTACCTGGGGGTCTATTCGGAAGCTGAATCGCTTTTTCATTAGAAAAAGGATGTCATTTTCTATGGATTCAACTTAGGACTACATAATCACAAAAAAATCACAAAAACATCCTTATAGGCATCCTGTAAAACTTAAAACTCGTATCGGTATATTCTCGACTCTAATTTGACTTCAGCCAGTGTTAGTTATCCAGCAAACGTTGCTAGGATACGGGATTGTTACACGTGACATTTGTCTTTACATATTATTATTTTCCCAGAAATTAGACCTAGCTAGATCGATTTTTCAACCCCGTAAACAGTTATATTGTTAATATCGAAATAGTTTGAGCCGTTTTCGAGCACTCGATTACAAATATATAGGTATTGCTGGTATGTTAATAGGTATAGGATATTGCAAAAGAGTAGACTGTAGACATCGAGGCGTTTTAAAGAATTAAATCAAATGGAATTGATGATTCATTTTAATTTGCGCGCAATAGTAGCAAAGCTATCTGTTTATATAGAATTGTCAATGACAGTTTGATAGTTCTTGCATTGTGACGCTGGTAAGGCGATTATGGAACCAATATCTATAGTTTTCTAGACTGTTTCAGACTACTGAAACAGTCTTAATGATACGATTGACACGAGATTTGACGAGATACAGCACGATCCAAAATACTACTAATATACAAATAAGATCCTACAATTACATAAATTAATGTACGATTAAGATTAATGTCAGTGTCAAGTATATTATAATTAAATGTTAAAGTTATAAACATGAATTATCAAGAGAATGAAATGTTTAAGATATAAAGACTCGAGGGGAATAATATTTTGTATTAAGTGTTGATAAAGAAGCAAAAGATCTAAACCAAAGAGTGGTCTTGGAATCGGAAAATAAAAAATAGGACCTTCGACTTTTTTAAAGATGAAACCAAGTCTGAGGGCCAATTTCACCATTCACTTTAAACACCGAGTTTAATAAAACTAAGTTCAGTCCTACGCAAATTGCTATTTTGAACTCAGTTAAACGCTTGAACCGAGTTTAACTTGAGTTGAGTTTAGTGTCAGTGGTGAAATCTGCTCTAAACACCGTACATATTGATGATTGATACTAGAGATGTGTTTGTGATTTTGTTTGGCTAGGCTTGTTTTTGTGATTCTGATCATGCGTTCTATCTGTTCTTTCCAATATTAAATAAATATCGATCGTATAGGCTAATATAAAAGACAACATGTAATTTGTAAAAACAACGAAAATTCGTCCAAAACACTTTTCTTCCGTCAAGAGCAAAACTGGTCGAGGACGAGGAGGAATTTTGTTGAAGCCAAATTCTGATATTTGGTCCTATAAAATTCTCGATATAGGTACTTACCTATTTCTTTTTCCAAATATAATTTAATTTAATAAAATTACGTAACCATATCGTCAATGTAGGTATGTATAGTTTTCCTGAATTGGGCCACCGATAATGTCATAGGGGTAGCAAAAGTCTGGGCGCAAAAAGATTGATGCCATCGACGCGACAAGAAAATCGAAGTATTTTGTGGCACATACACCTTTTTGGTTATTTATTTACGTATCTTGCAAATTTCAATGGCTTCTGCAAAAAAAGCATTTTCTGCTCAAAAATAATATGCAAAAATTTAAATCGTAGAACATTCATGGCGGTAGGTACCTAATTCGGGTAGGTCTTGACCCTGCACATGCTTGTTTTGCATTAATTACCGAACACCCTGTAAATAGGTATTATGTTATTTAATATTTGTTTTCTTTATTCAAACAGGCAAAATCTGTTACAAGAGATATTTTTATGTAATGCATCCTACTATGCGAGAAAATATTGTCCCGTTATGTGTGATGTTAGCGAAACAAAACGCTGCATTAAAAACTGACGGCCATTTTGGTTACAGAATATCTCGAAAACGCATTGCGTCATTTATATAACAGAGCGACGAGCTTTGAATTATTTAATAGCAACGGTATATGACCATCTCCTGCCAAATAACGCTGTTTACCAAATTGGGGAGAAAATACGATAATTCAGTGAATTTAAGTTGTTTGAGGCTGACGCACTTGGCTCATAAGCAGAAGCTGAATATTCTAGTCTGGTGAGTTTGTGTAGCCATAGGTAGTGGTGCGGATGAGGCGTCGGTTTTCCGCGGGCTGCGAGGCGCGGGCGGGCGACGCCTGTGTGCCGTGCCGTAGGTCGGGCATAGTGTCGACGTCCGCGCAATGTCACCCCGCGCTGAGATATTCGGCCCCCGCCCCGCCCGCTCCCACACCCTTCCTTCGCCTGATTCGCATCATTTCCGATTCGCGATTTTGTGGCCTCTGGTTTTAGGATATGGGTTTTTGCAGGTTCCTAGAGCTTTTTACCATCGAATTTTCAAATAATCGTGCGACTTTTTTCGTTTAAACTAGCTTTGTGATTTCAGCGTACCTACTTAATTGTTATGGGACATTCAGCGGCGGCATTTCGCAGGTCTTCAAAATTGCAAAATAATGTTGGTAGGTACAAGATACATGCAGTTGGGGTAGGACACGAGGCTGAGGCGATGATACGTGGTTACGTAACGTGAACGCGCGGCGTCGGCAGGTGCTTGCAAATCTTGCGATCGTCCGCGTGATATTGGGCGATGTCGGTCGTCGACCCCCGCTATCTGCGTTATTTAGCCCGGCTCAATGTCGGCGCAATGTCGAAACTCACTCGAGTTCACGGACCGAGGCGCGAGACGCGTTCCTCACTCTACTGTGTTGTTCAACCAATTTTTTATAGACATTACATTGTAGATAGTATCGATTATAGACATTTTTTCATAATAATAATAGGTTTGAGTAAACAAACATGTAATTAAAAACATACCTACTTCATTATACAAACGTCCTGTCTGCTTCTATATCTACAACTATAGGTGCTGTTTATTTAAATTATTTTATCAACTTGCAACAGTTTTTATTTTAACATAAGTTTGCAAACTTTATGAAAAGAAAACTTTATTATACCTATACCTACCTTTCTGTCGAGTGTAATGCAGAGCCAGTCCCCCCAGAAAGGGTCCTACCATCTCCTTCTAAGTCTGCTGCGATGTCTTTTGCTATTTTGCCATGTAAACGGGGTGAATTAGGGCCTAATCAAGGTTCTAATAATCAAGCAATAATATCTTTCATCTATAGAGCCGGTATGACAGAAGCAAACGATTCTAAAAGGGCTGAGTGCATAGGTCTTGGGTATCGTACCTGTAATAGAGCATGTGCGACAGCCTGGCTTAGGTATACCGTTGCTCGCAGTCGGTCTCTGGGCTGTGGGTCGCGGCGACCTCGATCGCGCGGAAACCGCGCGGGGCGGTCAAGGCCGATGTCTAGACGCACCCCCCGCCCGCGCATCCCCGCTCCCCACCCATCGCCTACCCTAGCACGC
The DNA here is from genome assembly GCA_936450705.2 of Protodeltote pygarga. Taxonomy (NCBI): domain Eukaryota; kingdom Metazoa; phylum Arthropoda; class Insecta; order Lepidoptera; family Noctuidae; genus Protodeltote; species Protodeltote pygarga. The sequence continues at coordinate 10,936,292 of OW388266.2, forward strand.
CCGACTACACCTCCATACTACCTATTTTTACCTCCACACCCGAATTTGCCTGGGCAAAGCTTCACAGCTCACCGAATCCTGACCTGCCCAAACGCAACATATTATCACTTGAATATTGAAACACTGTTGAGATAGGTTGAGATTAGATACTGTTTACTGACGAATTACGAATTTAAATATCTAAAGTAACATGTTTATGTTATCAAGTCGTTAATTCTGGCGTGTTTCCAAACTATTGTTAGGAAAACTTTCTATTTAATTTTAGAATTTATGATAAGTGTATCAGATTAATATCTATCGTAAACACTAGGTATAAGATGATGATCTTTGAAACGTGGTTGTTAACCAGTAAGCAGATCAATCATCAATTAAATACGTAAAAACTGACCTAGGTCTCTATTTTTTCAAACTTTGACGTCATCCTTACAAAATCAACAACAAAATATAAAAAAACATTGATTTTTCCTTGGAAATCTGTGCTGAAACAAAAGAAACCAGCTGCCAGATAAACGAATTTCTCTTTTCCGATGGTAAAACATACCATGGCATATAGGGTGTTACTGAAGATGATGTAGATAAACGTCTAAATGTTCTTAGAAAGAAACCTAATATAACAATAGAAATATAGAAAAGCCAAGTCTTCATCTCCGCAATAACTATTTCTTATGAAAACTTGAATTACACACTGAAAGTTATGTTCAGTGAGTTCGACCTTGGTCTTGAATTTTTTATTATCGCTTCGTAAATTTTAAAGTGGCGTAATCGTTCTAAAACCGACGCTAAACATTATTCATGTATGTTCTAAATTGAGTTGCGATACCGAAAAATTTGTCCATTATTGCTAGAAAGGCGACTAAATATGCATGTTAATTTATTTACGTATTTTGTATTATACACTGGTGATCTAACGACTTACATTTGAACCCGGTCTGAACTCTCAGGGTGAAGGGTAGGGAAAGGCATGGCCCAGTTTTTCTGTAGGACAAATGTGGGGCCTTTTTTCGTGCGTCTACCCATTCCTTAGATCAATAACTTTCCTTGAAATTAGTTTATTTGCGTAGTAGTAGACCATATTTATTTTATTCCGGGATGTAGCTTTACTGAGATTCATATCATCTTGTAGGCTTCAACTGGCATCTCCATTATCTTCAGTTAATAATAATAGATAGGTATTATGTTTAACATAGTATAAAAGATCAGCATTTTTATAAAACACTTGAATCAAGCTGTAATATAATTTTTAAATACACAAGCTCTGTAATTTCCAGACCTACCATAAAGACTATATTGTTAACCGAAAGCATACATCTGTGCAAACTTCTTGATCACTACAGAGAGCTGTGTTACCAACGATTTCGTATGTGTATACCTAGTCTTTTATCACAATACATTTCAGGCATTTTTATCAAGTATAAAGAGATATGATAACGCATGGAAAAAAACTGAACGCAGCGACAGAATTCATTGTGTTGTGGTAGGTCCGGGTTTGTTGATCATGCGAAGTGGCGACAAGCCTTCCGGACCGTTTTTGCTTAGCTCTATTGATTACTCTTAGTCGTGAGTTTCATGACGGGCGATAACAATATTGCAAAATAATCGAAAGATTTCAGGAGTTTTATCCCAGTAAAAACTAAAAAGGCGTTTTTTCTAGTTATGTCTAGAAAACTATGTTTAAAAGTTTTTACGAATTATTTGCAATCAAATTTTGCTCCTTTTATCTTTTTTATTTTTTTACTCTCTCGATTTTCCCGTTTATATAATTTGGTAAAACAGGTTTTATTCTTTCTTCAAACGCTGCATGACGCAACGGTCGCAAGATTAGCTAAATGCTTTGAGACGATTTATCGCTAATGTTATTATAATTTCACATTATTGTAATACGTTATCTTAGTTATTTTTTAAATAAATATAGGTCAGTTATCTGTCAGGCCACTTTTTATTTAGCTAGCATGATTGCCGGTTGACGTTTGGACGGCGACGAGGTGACCAAATGCATTGAACGTTAGATTAACTTTCAAGGTCAATAACAATATCCTTATTGAAAAATATAGGTACGTTGTAGTTTCCTCGACCACCCGACTCTTAGCATCTATTCTACAATTGGCTTGGGAAATGTTCTTTCATATATTGTAAACTGTAATAGAATCATTTGTTCTATTTATAGCGCTTTTGTTGACTATTAATTGTGTTAGACAAAAGCGTATTTGCAGCATTCTAGTTCTATTGGGTCTGTAATGTGTGTTTTTACTGTCGATGTGGGTCGAGACTCGAGCAGTGTGAGGCTGTTTGTGCCCCAATTGTAATACAAAACGCCACTGAGCCTGCCTCAACGTCGCGCGTCGGCGTAGTTACGAACACGCTTTGGCGGTCGCGCGCCCGCCCGCCGCGGCTCTAGTCGAAATGACGTTTATCTACGAAGGTGAGACCGCGGACGCACGGTCGGTGAACTCCACAGTATATTATGAATACCTACCTACCTATTTTGTGCCAACACATAAATATTATTGTGGCGCAGTAAGGAATCAGGTGTTATGCGAATGGAAAATATTTTTCTTTCGATTGTTATGCAATATAAAAATTATCTTCGATGCCTTTGCTGCAAATGTAACGATGAAACGATATTATCAAATACCTAAAAGGTTTGGGACCCTTTTGATTATGGTATATTAATTAAAATCAACCCGGATCTTAAGCCTTCATAATAAATGCTTAACGTGATAGGTACTTAAATGAAAGAGGCCTTGATGACGAAGGGTTAATACAGCGTCTCATGCACGTGGCTCAACTTTGTGTAGGGTTTATGGTAGCTTTGAATGGTTGGAGAGCACGAAATACGCTAATCTAAATACTACCACCCACGCTTTTATTTACGAATATAAGAACTTTGGGAGTAATCCCTATTTAAGTCCGACTTTCTTAGAGCGTGGAATATTGATTGTTATAATTTCAAAACATTGTAACTCATTTAACGGGAATTAACCCCGTCTGTTCAATAAACAAATTTTAGATATTAAGACGATTGTCAACACATAGGAATAAACAAATGTTGGTATCAAAAATACTGTCAAATTAGTCTATGCCCTTGTGAATTGGAACTGAAATTGAAATTGGATGAGACCTTTGAAATGGCCATTAAATTTTTTGTGGTTATGACGAAAATTGACGATAGGTTTAAAAATCTTCTATCTGTTTCTCATGATCTTTGTTAGAAAGAGTGATAGTAAGTCTAATTAGTTCAAGGCGGGTGCGAGAAAATTAGTACCAATATGGATGTTGATTTTATACTTAGAATTTTTGTCATTATTCCATTTTCGTTATAAACGGGTTTTGAATAAAATGTATTCTATGCACTTTGGCTATAACAAAAATAAAGATTGAGTATTATTTATATTTATTTTGTTTCTTATTATATTATTTACAGACACAGAGGACAGATTCCAGTATGTCGCGTTTTTTAAACTTTTTAAATTAAATACCTTCCTTTTGTTATTAATTAAAAATACTATTTTGTGAACTAATAATAAATATATCTATAGAAATTGCTTTATATCTTGTTAGAATAAAAATTTAATTAAAAAATGTAAAACCCCTCGACACTACTACCCCAATTTTTTAAACGGTTTTATTTAGCTTACCCTGTTTATTATTTGCTTCAAATTTAGTAATAAATTTCACCCCCTTCCTGTTGACAGTTTGATCTGATATTTAGTACACAGCTTTAGTTCTAATGACAAAATCGTTTTACGTAAAAAAAATAGTTATATTATTTTAGCTAAGAACACTCGATCAATTCACATTTTAAATAAAAATAACTAAATCAAAATCGGTCCATTTGTTTAGGAATTACGATGCCACAGACAAACGCAGACACGTCAAATTTATAACATCCCTCTTTTTGCGTCGGGGGTTAAAAAGATAACGATTTTTCACACATTTTAGATACCTTAGATACAATGTTTTTTCTCTATAAATATTCGATGACATCATCTTTGTTCTTAATTGATTTTCTGTCGAACAGAATTAGATTCTAACAAATGGCTAGTGACTTGCTATTTAGTTCAGCTTCGTTTAGTCATGTTATACTGACCTACCTTACTGTGTAGACGTCTATAGCCATTAGCCACACAAAGAATTGTGTTGTCTGTTGAATACTATGGTTATTGTATCGTGAATAAGTATAGTGAATATAGTGATTATGCATTGAAATAATTAGGTCTAGTAATTATTATTAGTACTGTTTTAGGTTATTGCGCACTTATGTTTAGTTTGAAGTTTTTTTTTTCTGACGATTTAAGTACTTAATATTTTTTGAAATTGAAATAAAATTATTATTAAATTTTAAAAGCTCTTGAGATACAGTGGAATACTTCTGGAACATAAATATACCCTGAACGACAAAACTACCCGCACTGTGTTACGAACTTATGACGAGGGGGCCCGCTAGGTTTAGGAACACACATTTAAGTTTTTTTGTGAAAGTAATTTTATGCCACTAATTTCATACTGTAACTTCGGCTTTAGCTTCGTGCTAGCTCGATCGTGGGATTGAATCCCATCCGTATCAGTTGTTTTTTTTTTGAAATTTCTTATTAAATAATTATACACATTTAATTTTATATGAAAACTGTGTGATAGTGACCCGTATCTACATCACTAACCGTCAATTTAAAATGGGGTGGTACTATTGGTAACAAATGAATACCATTTCTGCCACGTGCTTATCACATGTGACTGTCTGTTGAAGTCATGGCATTAACTTATTACAATAATACATTTATATAATACAGTACTTGAAGTTTTTCCAAACCTATTGTCTGGTGGAGTAGTATTCATGTCACATATAAATAAAGGAAGATGCAGTTCTAAGCTGAATTTCCAGTATGAGTGTATAGATAGATAGATAGATACTTATGTACGCGGGCGTGGCCCGGGGGTATCTTGGACGTAGGTGATTATTGTGATCACCCATAGTAACTAAAGTAGTCTTGGAATGATTTTGACAAGACACTTATAATAGGTGGACAAAATGCTGTCATAAAATTATTAGTTTTCATAAAAAATGGCTAAAATTGATACTATATTGTGGTTATATCTTTAAAAATATGTTCCTGTGTGTTCTATTATGCGCGGATACCGATATGTGACACAATATTATCAGGGACCACACAGCGACCATAATAAAAAATACATTTCCAGACACACCGCGCTACATTATGAAATAAATGAGTAATTAGTAATGCATGAGTAGGTACTAGATATAGTCACCTACTTACGTTGCATCACGATCATTATCACTTGCACATAGCAATGTCAAGAGTGCGTTGAACTCACAGTTGCATCCTTGAACACTTTTTTTGTACTTATCTTTAGATAGATAATTTTGTTTTTTCAATACCATTCTGTATAAATAAAGATACGATGTTTTTCACGTGTTCGCCCAGTCCGCGCAATGAGTAATGCCGCCATGTTATATTATTTGAAAATGAAATCGTTCGAAAATAAGCGTCAAATAAATGATTTTCTTTGTTTTTGATATGCTCGAGGCTCGATTTTCAGTTTTTTGACAGGTTGATAATTATGATTGCGTAGTCATTGACGTCATTTGATATTATGTCGGTTTATCACGTGCGTGTTGAAGAAATTGAAAGTTGCCGTAGGTCGGGCACATGCGATGCCTGAACTATACAATTTCCTTAGTTGACAAGACTTCTGTAGGTAGATAGATAGCAATAATCGATTTGTTTTGAGATAACTGTTTTATTTTCGGTATAATTATGTTAATTACTCTACAAAATATTTACACCATTTAAAACACCATTCCAATTCCAATTTTAAGGCTTTACGCACTCTCCAATGGGGTGGCATGATCACTGAGTGACCAAACCCTTCTTTCTATTATTAAAGATTTAAAAAATTCCACCGTTTTAATGTTGATTCTGCCAATGTCGAGTTGAAGGAAACATAGTGATCTGAGGGTGGCCAGTTAAGTTGAGCAACATGAACATGGATGAATTTGACAGACGTCACCTGTGTTTTAGTTTTTTTTTAATTTTTAGTTGAATTTGACGCTTAGTAGCATGATTCATCATTCATCAGCATTTTTTTCTTTTTTTTATTGACTTCTTGTATTTTAACACACAAATTATGTATCGTATTTATAGGTATTTGGAGCATCTCTATCGCCTGGATTTTATTCGTTACTTGTAATGATATAAAGTTTTATAATCAAACAAAAATCCAACTTGATCTAAATTAAAGCGTCTGAAATATTTTTCATAAGAAGAACGTCTGAAAACTTTATTTATTTCGACCTATTTATCACTTTTATCGTTAATAAAATTTTTACGTGTGTAAATTTTGAAGCTCCGTAATTTTTTACCGCAAAAAAGGTGGTAAAGGTTCTATTTAGGTTATCATAAATGTGACCTAAGAATTACCACCATTGTACCACTGCTGCTCAAATTTGAGGCCTCCATCGTAATCTTCGTATCCTGTCTCTTTATGTTATAGATGTCTTAGATTATTCTCGAACGGCTATTCACGCCACATTTATAAGAGTTAAAATACTTTAAAAATACTTATATCAGAGTCTATCTACTCTTGCTTGGCACACTTTTCGTAAAAAACAAGGAAATTTTCAGTTAGAATAGCACTTAGATAAGAACTCCGGATTTTTCAAGTCTATAGCATAAGCGATTTTATAAACCATATCCTGTCCATTGGATTCAAGATTCTAGCAGCGTGTAATTTCGTGTGAGATTTTTCTAGAATCAACCACTTATAATACATGATATAATATACCTACAGCACGAATTGGTTATGCTCTTTATTTCCTATTGAGTTTGTTTGAAAGGAATAAATTCAGTTCTAAATTCACAAAATACAGTTTTTCTCAAAGAACTAACTCTAAAATCTTATTAAAATTCAAACTATTTCAGCAAAATCGTACCAAGTTATGTGTATATTTTGAGCTGTGAATTTCAATGTGAAACAATCCCGACCTGCCTCAACAAGACCTTGAGATCGGCTATAATAGATGCCGATGATGTCAGCATAGAGCGCTACAAGCATTATAAAAAAAAACCGGCCAAGTGCGAGTCAGACTCGCGCACCGAGGGTTCCGTACAAACCTGTAGGTATATAAGTAAAAGTTAATATACTATGTGATGTAACTAAAAATTTAAGATTTTCGGAATTTTTCCTATATGTGTACTTTATAACGTTGCTTCATGCCAAATTTCAAGATTCCAGGTCGTCTGGAAGTATCCTTTAGGTTTTGATTCCCTTGCGAGTAGTTGCGAGTTTCAAAATATGCGGCTTTAATTGCTGTATCTTTTGATTGCGTTGACGTAGAAGTTTGATTTTGTTACAGCTTAAAGATATTATAGACTTGAGTATTTGTTAAGAATTTCAATATAATACCACTACGCGTTCATGAGTAAAGGGGTAATAAGTTTAAAATTATTAAAAATATTTTTATTATATGATGTAACTAAAAATTTATGCTTTTCGCAATTTTTCCTTTATCTGTGTTATAAGACGTTGCTTCGTACCAAATTTCAAGATTCTGAGTTCACGGGAAGTACCCTGTAGGTTTTGATTCCCTTGCGAGTGTCGAAAATTTGCGGCATAAACGGGAGTATCTTTTGATCGCGTTGACTTAGAAGTTTGATTTTTTCACAGCTCCAAGAGACCATAGACTTGAGTATTTGATATGAATTTCAGCTTGATACCTCCACGCGTTCCTGAGAAAAAAGGTCTTGACAGACAGACAGACAGACAGACAGACAGACAGACGGACAACAAAGTGATCCTATAAGGTTCCGTTTTTACCTTTTGAGGTACGGAACCCTAAAAAACGGAAAAAAACCTACATGGCTCTTTGGATGCCAAAACTTTAGGGTGAAACCTGTATAGTGATGAAAATTCAAGCACTATTTTTAAAAAACTGATACGTTGACATTTATGATAAATTATTGTTGTATGAAAGTATTTTTTTTTCTTCGCCATCTGTGTCAGACGTGTCTAAAGATTAATCGTTCGTGAACTGCAACTCATTGTCCTAGTGGTCTTATGTACACTTAGGTCGTCCTTTAGTCTAGAGATAATATTTTATAGACGCAACGAGATACATTCACTTTAAACTTTTTTAAATAGAAGAGCTTCTTTTTTTTAATAACAGAAGATAATTATACTAGGTTAGGTATGCACTAGGTAGGACATATACGATAAAAGGAATACATTCTAGAATTTCTGAAAAAGTCGGGCTGGCTGTCACAGCAGTGTTAAAAGACTAGAGTATTGACGAGAGACTGCTTTGCAAGCACGTGGGTATGGGTTCGAACCTGGCATGTTCGAACCAATGTGATTGTTTTAATTTCATATGTCATATGAATAGAAGAAATAAAAAGAATAGTCTAAAGAAAGTCTTAGACACCTGACTTTGGTGAAGGAAATCATCGTTAGGAAATTTGGAACTAATAGTCTGAAATCGCCAACATGCAATGAGCTAACGTGTGGTAATAAGCTCGCTAACTCTCGGTATGAGAAGAGGCCTTTGCTCTGCAGTGGAACAGTTACACGCTGGTTTATTTTATTATTGTCGGGACATTATGTAATGTGCACGTTGAGTGCTAGTACATTGCATATACAGATAAATGTATTGATTAAATTAAATTACACGAAGGCCAGACAAACTGGCTCTACCTACGGTTGGCTGCTTCATAATAACTTAGTAAATAGTATAAAATCACCTCAAGGCTTCCCAAGTAGTACCGTTTTTACAAAATAATTAAGTTTTTTTTACGGGGAAACGTGAGTGTACTGCATACACCTTTGCCTACTTCCTCTAGGGAATACAGGCGTGAGTCTATGTAAATATATTTTTTTAATTACATTTTTAATACCAAAATTAAACGTAATATGCAAAATTTCATGTCAGAGTTATTAACCGTTGAGGAGTGCCTTCATGAGGGTACAGTCCTAGCTGAGCGGGCCTACAGGCAGGCACTGGACGGGGCTGCGAGGCGCGGTTGCAGTATCCGGCCCCGTCCGATACAGTGCAAGGAACACGCAGGGGGAGACGTTTTTAGTGGGTGCGAGCCCCACATAACCGTACGTCCTCGGACGTGCGGTATGCGGAAGGCATTTTTTAGTCCCTCCGGCCACAAAAAAAAAAAAACTTGATGCTGCAGCTACACTGTACCCAGTTTAGCTGCAGCATCAAGTTATTTTCTTTCTGAACAAGCATACAAAATTTCATCTTAATCGGTTGAGGATAATTGCTTTAAAATTCAGTCGCAAGATTTGACCTGCATACGTAAATACATTGCAAGTTAAATAAAAGCTTGTTATAACTAACTAAGCGATAACTAAGCCTCAGTTAAAAACGATAAGTCTGTGTACGCAATATCGCTCAAAGAGGGTAGGTTGAGTACACTTAACCGAAGTGGATTCTAATTTCAAATAGCTGGTCTGGAGTTACGTCGACCGTTAATAATTTGCTTTTGTGGAACGCTAACATAACCTTACCTTTTAGCCCTGTGTCTGACGTCAGTCTGAAGCTGAGGCAATCTGAACTAATGTACCATGGTTTCAGACTAAAAGCTTCATTATGTTTACTCGCAAGATTCGGCAAGATGTAATTAGAGGCGAATTTTCTTAGTAAATGTATGGAGTCAATTCATTTATGTGTCTGACGCTTGAGTATTTCTGTACATTTATGTATCGAATTTGTATTGAACACCTATTGACAAGATCACTATTGTTATAAGGGATATTCTTACATTACCTACTTTTCTTTTTATTTTTAAATAGTAGGGCTCCTTTTTTTCTAACAAGAGATTACACTAGGTTTCCTATCCTATCCTACTTGTAATGTAAAGTGATAGTTTCCTTTGAGTATTTCTATACCATCATCATTTTCCTACTATGTATGACTATACCATCAAGTCCTTATATTAGTTAATAGTCTAGGTATTTATTAGTTACCAATTAATAAGACAAAAGCCTGTTTGATTAACAGTCAAATTGAGGACATTAAAAAACCGACCCTAAGATGAATTAATCTAAGATCAAATTCTGATGAAAAAATATCTTAGATCGAATACGTCGACTATATGGGATTATTGGTACATTGTTAAAGGTGCAGATGATGTCAGCGGTGAGTGGCGAGCCTATGCTTCGTCGCGTCAAGCAGGAGACAGAGCAACAGCCACAGTACTCGCCGCCCGAGCCGCAGCCGCCGCACGCGCAGCCACTGCACCCGAGAACCATGCCTATGATGCAGCCAGAGGTAACAATTGATAACTTTAAGTACCTATTTGGTCTCGCAGGATTGTTATTGTTACTTATTTGGGAGACTTCGGAAGCCTCGAAACGTATTTAAACTTACGGCGGAAACTTACTAGTTTGCGCCTAACTTATTTAACGGCGCAAACCCCTAGTTTGCCCCTACCGTACGGCCGGTCTGAAGTTAGTCACGAACGGCGTAAGTTTGCGCTTAATGTATTATTCTAGCTGCTAGAATCGGGAAGTGCTAGAATAAAACTAGTATGATACAACAGTTGAGAGGAGTGTCTTCCAAACGCGCTCCATACAAAGAAAAGTTTCATTTTAATTTAAATATTACCCAATTTAAATCAATAAAGTTTTGTTAATAAAAGAAGATCTAGTGACTAATATCTGTAACCAAGAACTTAAAAAAAATATATACGAAATATTTTATCGTCTGCAATCCATTTAATAAATATCTATCCTTCAGCCATGACATTCGAGTCCACCTGTCTATTTCTAGAAATTAAATCTGTCACCATAGAAACGAGACAACGACGAAATTTGAAATGTGAACAGCCCTTGAAGTACAGCTTATCGACTGCCAGTATTTATAGACAAAAAAAAACTTGAATTGCTTTCCAAAATATCACTTTCTACGTAGCCAAATTGAACACTTTTTGGACATAATCCAAATTCATCCTTCACTTATATATTTTTTTAAACATTCCTATAAATAATTCAATGTAAATGTATTTCAGCTATGTCGTAGGCAAGAAGGTTAGGTTAAGGTATAATACATTTCAATTTTTTTATTCATCATTAATTAATTCACGAAAATGACAGACATAATTTGTCAGAAATTTAGATAACTTCGCGGTATTCTAAAATAATATTATAGGTTCTACTAATATAATATTTCAAGACTGAAAGATAGCTAAGTATTTATTAAATATTTTATATAATATTTTGTAGCATATTAATTTCTTATTTTTTTAAATTCTTGGAACTACACAAATAGAAGCAAATAGACTATTAAATTCGACCCTTTAACATCGCTTGACCTACTTAATTGCGCAGAAAATAAAGTTTAAAATTAATTGTTGTTCTTGAAAATTTAATTAAAAACCTTTCGGTTTCTTAAACTTTTCCTTTGTACGTAAGATGCCTGATTGGTTTTCATATTGACTTTGTGAACCCAATGCAGTTTGGGTTCATAGTTTTTTTCTTTTTAATTAATATTTTTAACGCAACAAAAAAGGTAACAAAATTAAAAAAAAAGGTAAACTGAGATGAAATATGATCGTTGCAAGTACCTAATTTTAAAAAAATCGTTGCACTCCGTTCTGTCGGTGAATTAGATCCCTTATGGGGCACTTATACTTAATCGTTCGCTCGTATTAGATTCCACATGGAATTCGGGATAACGACCATAAATGAACGGGGTCGAGTACGCCCGTCTTCGGAAAACCTCGTCATCGGCTTCATCAGTTTTGCGATGGCCAGTATATGTAATAACTGTATCGGGTGCTCGAATTCGAATTAAAATCATTCAAACACCCGAATACGGGCTAACGACCAAGTGTATTTAAGCCATTACTTTATTTTGTTCATCATTATGTTTTACTTTTTATGAATGCTGCAGGTACCTACTTTTTTTGGAGTAACAATTGAGATGAAGTCAATTAATTAGCATGATGTGATGATTGGTTATAATATACTTAGTAAAAAATTCAAAGCAGAAATTCCAAATTCAAGTTTATTGCAATTATTTTTTTTTGATTTGAAATAATCATACAAGTTATCTCACATAAATTCTAAAAACGTACTTATTGATTTATAGTTATTAAAATTTCACCAGTTGGATCTGGAGACGAAGGAGGAGGTAAAATTCTGCGTGTCTCCCGGAGATGGCACAATAATTGGCAACACAAGCCCAGAGCAGCAACACTGCTCGTCGACCACAGCCGCCGCGGCCAGTGAAGCCAGAGACAATGACGCTCCAAGGAGGTCGTGTCTAGTCTGTGGTGACGTGGCCTCAGGGTTCCACTACGGGGTTGCCAGCTGTGAGGCCTGCAAGGCGTTTTTCAAGAGGACTATACAGGTGAGTAGGAAGGTGATAACCAATTTTGATTCTTATTATTATTATTATATTATGTTTACATCTGCTTACACACACTACACAATACATTCAACATATTATGCTGTCCTAAACTGTCTCATTGCTACTGCTACTTTGCTTTCCCTCATAAAAATACATACTATCGTAGACAAAGTCGGTGCACCACTCTTGAGGTTAGAATCGCTTGCACCCGGCAGTCGAACGTAGCGCTAGCCCCGCCCCTAAGCACGTAGCATCGTTCAAAGCATTTTGATGGCAAAGTGGTGAACCGTTCGTATCCGAATTAGTACATACTCAACCTATTCTCAGAGAGAGCTTAAAAGCTTGTGGCTTACAGCACATTTGTACGTAAAAAAAAGTCGTAGCATGACAAGAATTGTTGTCTGACGATGCGTCTCCACTGAAGCAAAGAAAACCGAAGAGGTGTGGAGACTAGCTAGAATGTATTATTATTATTTAGCCTATATTGTCCCAATGCAGGGCAAAAGCCACCAATCCTTCGACTTGTATCGGTCTAATGCTATCTGAAACCAGTCCTTCAGATGCGAGTCGTTTTCATCCCGCCACCTCCTCCTGGGTCTGCCGGGAAGACTTATTTAACCAATTAAAATATTAGAAATAGATTTTTTGTTTATGCACGATAATTCTAAACAATTTGATTGGTCAATTCTGCAACGTTTACGCTAGTCTCCGCTTTAGTAGAATGCAAATGCACAGCTCATATTTAGATTCTCAGCGTGCTGCGTAACATTTCTGAATAACTTTGTAGAAAATATATATCTATCGAAAAATCATGAACTACAGCAGAGTATTACGTGCGAGTGTGACTTCATATCGATCGATCTACGAATAAATTATATTGAAGGTAACAAGAATAGAACCCAAAATAGATACGAGGTAGGTACTCTAAAAAAAGTCGATAGACTGTGTGAATATGTTTCATGGCTAAAACTGAATCCGGGCAGAAAGTTGATAATTACATATTACATCAATATTTTTGTGAATCGGCACGGTACGCCGAAGATCGTGGTTCGAAATTTCGAATCCCATCCGTATCAGTTATTTTTAAATTTCTTATCTTATGGCATGAATTAATTGAATTGTCTAATTTTTTTTTGTTGTATAATTTCTATTGTATGCGTATGGAGTACCTATATACCTGATTTAAATAAAAAAAGACGAAATTTTAAATTTTTTTATATCATGACATGAACCCACTCTCAACAATTAGGCAATTCTCCCCATCAGGTAATGTAAAAATACTAGATTAGCTACTTTCATCTTTTGTCGAGAACCTACCTACAAATCAACCGCGACTGAATACTACACAAATTGAAACTATCATTAGTAGGTATTGAACTAAAATTTCAATTTACACTAGTGATTCAAGCTTTCGTCCTTTAGGCTAACAGTTCATTCACCTATCTTCAAACATGCTTCTAATATTATTTAAAACTAATAACATTAAAATAGAAGTGACGTGTTTGAATACTTTAGGTAGAAAACTTGATGTTTTGGATCAACGCCAATTCTTTTTTTTTTCTAAATTAATTGGTGTTTGCCACTGAACACTGTGGGAGACCTAGGTCAACTTAATCTTATTTTCTTTAATTGGACCAATCTCGTAATCATAAAATTACTTTATTTGTTACTTGTTCTTAAATATAAACAATTATACATCTTATATACGAACAGTTAGTAAAAAAAAATAAAGCAAAAATTATTTTTTAAAGAAATTTGAATCCAGTAGGTAGATCTTTGTACACCGATTTCCCCGAATTGGTAGGTCAGTTTGAGTAATTATTTTTTACATAAAAAAGTAAAATATATTCTTCAATTATTGGTCGTATACAAATAGGCGTTGACATGATGAATTTTGGAGAATGGTTTCATCTGATATAGCACACCTCTCGCATACATACATAATAATTATGTGACAAAGTGGGGTGAGGGCGGATGACCTCGTGTCGTAGGTAATGTGCCAAGATTTTATTATACAAATAAGAAAACATTGGAATATACATAAAACATTACGCTTTTTTCCATGGGAATAAGTAGAAACTATGTAACACAATATACTTTGCTTGCTTATACTAATAATTTCGCTTAAGTGAGTTTTTCTGGTCTGTGTGCACGTTGGTTGGCCTTTATCGATGTAAAATCTTGCTGTGCGTGTTATCCAGTACTAGCTAGAAAAATGTTAGAGCACGTCTAGCGTGTTTAGCGTACTCGTAAAATCGCTAAGAGCACGATAGGCGTGATTTCTGCAGTTAAAGTTGCGCATAACATTTCTCCTCTGATCCGATACTCGATTACGAAGGAAACCAGGTTTTTTTATGGCTTGGGTTAAGATTGACAGTTAACAATTCTGACAGATTTCTTTGCACATAAAAGAGCGAAGTTAAAATTTATGTTGATTACACGATTATTTAAATGTCGTGGTGTCGCATTGGTTACGGACCCGTCTCGGTAAATTTCGATAATTTGTATTCGTTTCGTAGTGACAGTGACAGAAGAATTGACAGGTAACGTCAGTTCAGGCCAACCAAGCGACATCTGGTGACGTGTTTTTTTTACCCTCATTATTGAGAGAGTCAGAATAGTCAGCTGTCCTTAGATATTAATAGGGTAGTTGGCTTAATTGTTAAAATTAATATGTTTTCAATATCTCTTTAGAAGATTAAAATATGATACAACGACTGAAGAATACATTTAAATCGGTCAATTAATGTCGAAGATAAGAGGGTTCTAAATTGTTGCCTAGACACAGATACACTTCATAAAAGAACTAAAAAAAAAATGACGTCATTTCTACGTCAAACTGTCAAGAGCGCACAAAAGTGGCGTGCATTGGGAGAGGCCTATGGTCAGCTGTGAACTAATACAGGCTGATAATGATGATGATTTAAGTAGATATCAAAGTATTAATTTTATACAGTAATTATTTTCTCTATTGAAGTCGAAAAACCTCTCAAAAAACAGATTTGTCGCAAGATGTCTATGTACTTCTTATGCGACGTCGGATTGAAATTATAGAAAAAATTTCTTAATTAATACCACAATTTATAGACTTCAAATACTTCCCTGTTTTATTTTTATTTTTATTTATAGACTCACGCCTGTATTCCCCAGAGGGGGTAGGCAGAGGTGCAGTACACCCACGTTTCGCCGACTATGTTATAAGTCCCATGTAATAGGGGGCGGGCCTATTGCCATTAACCGGGCACAATTCCAGACTCCGTGCTGCTACTGAGTATTTCCTAATGGAAAAACCCAATAACACTTTGCCCGACCCGGGGATCGAACCCAGGACCTCGTGCTCAGCAGTCGCGCTTGCTACCGCTAGACCAACGAGGCAGTCCCTGTTTTATTCAGTAAGATATATTGTTGTGTGATCATTGGATAATAAAAATACATACTTGGCTGAAAACACGTGTTTTATATAAGTTTCCTGCCAAAAGCAACATGTGCCAGATGTACAAAAATCCGAATCTTTCTTCAAATATTTTTCCTTCGTATGAAGTCTGTATTATGTGTCTCCATTACTGTTTAATAATATTATTAAATTGCGTGGGTTTGTTATTTGATAATATCAATGAAGTATAATGAATGAGGGTAGATTGCTCTGTGATTTCCTATAGGTACAAATTATTTTAATTCAAATCTAGAAAATATCTTGCATTATATATGTTTTTCTTTTGAAGAAGAAACTAGATTTACTTATTAATAGCCAATCAAAATGGCCCCCGTTGTTCGGAGAGATTGCCAGCAATACCAAATTTAAGACATCATCTTTTGAATTAGTTTTTTCATAGACTAAGAAAAACAGGGTCTTAATAAAATAGACATTCATCGTCTAGTAATCTAGTTCTTTCGACGCTACTAGCCTTCTACTATAGCATTGAAATCTGTCAAATTCTGAACATAAAATACAAATTGAATGCGGCCATAATTGTTTTGTAGTCTTATGAAAGTTCTTTTGCAGCCTGGCGGCATGAGGAGAACGCTGGTTTTGTTATTATATCTTACTTCTCCACCTTAAATAAAAAACAAGAAAATCAACGACATTTCTCTTTACCAGGGCAACATAGAATACACATGTCCGGCGTCAAACGAGTGTGAGATAAACAAGCGTCGTCGGAAGGCATGCCAGGCGTGTCGCTTCCGCAAGTGTTTGCGTACGGGCATGCTGCGGGAGGGCGTGCGTCTCGACCGCGTGCGGGGAGGGCGACAGAAGTACCGCCGCGCGGCCGACCAGCCCGCACTGCAGCAGCCGAGGCCGCAGCTTGATGATATTAAGGTAGGTACAATATTACAGTTCAATTGTAGCGTTCCGGGTCCACGTCATGTTTTGAGTCCATGTCATGTTTTGAGTCCACGTCATGTTCCGAGGCCACATTAAGTTCCGAGTTACCGGAGGCTCGTGCCGATGGCAGCCGGCTTTAGTTTGTAGGAATCCAAGATGACATATAAATTTGTTTTTCTTTTTTTAGGTGCTGGAAGCCCTAAACTCTTACGAGCCAGAACTGCTAACATGCTCAGCGCCTCCTACCGGCGTCACAGAACCAGCGGCGAAGACCTTAGCGCTCCTCGCTGATTTATACGACAGGGAATTAGTTGGAGTCATCGGCTGGGCCAAACAGATCCCAGGGTTTACTGAACTACAGCTCAACGATCAGGTAAGATTCGAAGTAGTATGCCAAGTTATTTTAATTTAAATAAGTTTTCAGAAAAGATAGGCAGAGGTGTCTAGTACGCTTAATTTTTACCAGTTTGGTTATTTAAAAAAAGGGCGAACCTAATGCCATTAATCGGGCATAAATCTGGAGTCCTTGCTGTCTTAAGAATTTTCTCAAACCCAATCACACTTTGCCCGACCCGGGAATTGTAACCAAGACCTCGCACTCAGCATTCGCGCTTGACAGAGCAACGAAGCTGTCATATAATTCCTCTCCTATTTTAGGTACTTATCAATAAATGTGACGCCAAAAAAAAATAACTTTAGGAAGTCTTCTTAAAATTTAAAGTTCGAATTTGTAACGTTAATAGTAAACTTAAGAAAAAAAAAAAACTACCTACCTTTTTAACTGCGACCATAGATGCAAAATACCGTTTACCGTAACCCTGGCCTTAAATATACTAGATTAAAAAAAAGTACCGTATACCCGACAAAAAATAACATAATGTAATAAATTAAAATTTATTTAAGTATAATTATAGTTCAGAAAAACTACAATAGTCTAGTCTAGGACCTTGAGTTCAATAATTATGTGTTAACAGTATGGATGTTAACTTTTAATGCTTGCATCGAGACTGGGGCGTACTGAACGCAGCATGATTACAGCGCGCTATATGCGACATTTTTGAGTTTAGTACTTGCAATAAAGAAAAAATTTTTTTTTAAGATTCTTGAATACGTTGTGACGAGCGAGTTCACTTGCCTACTCGCTACATCATTTTTATGCATAATATTTATGACTGTCAGTTTGCGTTAAGTCCGTAAAGTTTTCTTAGGTACTTAGATATTATATTTATTATGTCGTTTTTACTCTCTGGAAACATTATTTCCGTCTCTCAAAAAATGTCGCTGTTCGCGCAGTTTTTAAACATACTACTGAAAATCATTGTTTTTTGAAGTACAAACTTTTGCTCACAGATTCATAATATAATTAATAACAATCTAGCTTAGTAATAATTGTAACTTAAACTTCTGCACAGGTATAACTTAAGACAAATGTGTACTGTATGTGCATTTTCTATACATAATACTTTTTCTCCCTGACGTATAAACGTTGATTAACAATTTAAAAGTTAATTGACATAAACTTCACTTAAGTCGTCTCTACTCATTGGCATTTATAAATCACAAGGACAGCTGCAGGTACAATTAAAAAAAAGTACAATTAAATCAGTGATTAAGAATGACAAGTTTTTTTTTTTATAAATACCTAAGGGTATTTTTGTTATGTCAAACACTACTATAGCAAAAAGGTTAAGTTCTTTCCAGACTACAGCTGCATTACCTCCACTTTTAATGACTTTAAAACATGCGCAAGATTTAGTTTCAAACAAACGATCCATTGTATAATATTAGTATATTACATCCTTCAAATCAATATTACAATGCCTTGCATTCAGTGTGGGCCAGCCCTAAACCGTAGTCGCCAAATATCCTAATCTAAAATCTGCAATTGTGTGCGTCTGTGTAAATAAATTTTCATGTGTGTGTGTGTCTCAAGGTTTCTCATATTGCTGTGGGTCCGTTTGAATGCGTTTGTGATAGAATTTTGTTTTGGATGCATTCTTTTATTGGCTATGGTTAATGGTGTAGTCTGTTTTGTTTTTCGACTTCCACAAAGGAAGAGGGCCACTGATACAGATATTTCTAGTACTTGTTTACCAAATTTCATTGATATTAATTGGGTAATATTTGAATTAAGGTCAAGCTTCGTTTGTATAGAGTTAGTTATAGAGTATCGTTTTAAATATGATATAAACAATAAATTACACTTTATTGTACAAAAAATAAAGTCAAAATGTACAATAGGCGATATTATCATAGGTGGTAATAGCAATTTCTAAAAATTAAAAAATCGATAGACTAGAATCTAGATAGATAGATTTCCTATGAAATAGTCGCGTTTACAATACATTGTCTATTAACCAAGATCATATAAAGAGTCCTATAAGCATCACACGCGTTTTCATGTGTGTAGGAACATTTAAAAATGAGTATTCTATGCGCAAAAAGGAACTCATTTTATTGACTTAGAGAAACGCAGCGCGTATATATGTTTTTTGTATATGTCAAACACACAATTAACCTGTGCGGTAATCGAATCGCTCCAGCAAAGTGTTGTCACTATTTTTTAAATCCAATAACTAATTATAGGTAATTAATTTATAAATTTTATATATTTTTAATCATGTTAGTTAATACAACATCAATTATTTTTGACAGATGCGTCTCCTACAAAGCACATGGGCGGAGATGCTGTCTCTCATGTTAGCGTACCGGTCCATGTCGGGCGGCAACCCGCTGCGGCTGCGGTTCGCGAGTGACCTCGCGATAGACGAGCAGCAAGCCAGAGAGATTGGAGCACATGATTTATTTACACAGGTTAGTTTTAATTAATATTATAGGGATGGTCATTAAATTTTAAATCATAAAATAAATAATTTGAGAAATAATTAAAATATTCCAAGAAATTACAAAGTTATATGGGTTGGAATAGTCTTTGCTAGACAGAGATGGCACTACCAACAAAATAATGATGTCATTGTTTCCAAAGACGAAATCGAGAACTGTCACTCCATACAGATATTTATTTTGGGAGAAGACCACGTCCAGAAATTTCAAAACTTAAAATTTAAAGGACTCATTTTTTTTCTAAAGTTAGAAGTCTCGTCCTCTCCGAACCTAAATGGTCACTGAGTGGTGTTCATCCTGGTTCCAGATCGCCAGCGTAGCGAAGCGCTTAGAGCGCGCGGCCGCCCTGCGCGAGGAGTGCTACTTGCTGAAGGCGCTGGCGCTGGCCAACTCCGAGGCGCGCATCGACGAGCACGCGGCGCTGCGGCGCTTCAGGGACTCTATACTCGCGGCGCTTAACGATGCCGTGTCTGCGCTCAGGTGAGATACATAGCTATAAAGCAATATCGACTAAGAACAGAGCAATACACTTGTGCGAAATTGTTGCTGTCATTGGCTTATGGCTGTCATATATGACAACAACTCGTATACTCAGACTCAAAAATCGAGATTTTGTTGTTGTTTTAATTATTTTTTAATGATTTCAAAAAAAAGTGAAGTACACTAAAATACATGTTGAAATAAATATTTGAACCAATTTGGCACAAATTCTCATGCATATGACCTATTCTCTAAGTAGCTAAATGTGAAATTGCCGGCTATAAAAATTTTGATACATAGATAGAATGATCTGTATTGTACACTATTCAACAAATAATTAAGAAAATAAGTACAGAATAACAGGCTGGTACAATGGACGGTCTTCTCGCTAAAAGCCATCTCTTACAGACAACCTTTAGTTTAATGTTCAAATTTTAGCG
Organism: Protodeltote pygarga; assembly: GCA_936450705.2. Lineage (NCBI taxonomy): Eukaryota > Metazoa > Arthropoda > Insecta > Lepidoptera > Noctuidae > Protodeltote > Protodeltote pygarga. The sequence goes on from OW388266.2 coordinate 10,956,756, forward strand.
CCACTCAAAATTTGTTAGCGTTCCGAATTCGAAGGAAAAAATACGTAACATGAAGTTAATGTGTGTAATGAGTTAATGACTGTCTATTCAGGCCGTACAACGCGAACCCCGCGCTGCAGCAGCTGCTGCTGGTGCTGCCGGCGCTGCGCCACGCCGACGTGGCCGTGCGGCGCTTCTGGTCCAGCGTGCACCGCGAGCGACGCGCGCCCATGAACAAACTCTTTGTGGAGATGCTCGAGGCTTGCATGCGGTAGGTACCAACATTACAAAGGCTGTAACTTCACGGTTTAAACTGTCGGGAGAGTTTAAAGTTTTGAACCTTTGCCATTGTATGTAATATATTTGACAAGGGTTTAATCTCTCCGAAGTTTAAACTACAAATGACGTTACGGCCCAAAGCGTGCTGCATTTAATACCTTCCCGACCCACGACTGAGCCGTTAACAACAAAAAACAGCGAGTCTTTTGTCTCTGTCAATTTTTTTTTGTTTCTTCACCTTCGGCGGTGCCGCCCCATTAATGTACAAAACGATGGACGGATCTAGTACAAAACTTGTTACTATTTTTGTATAATATTAAAAAAATATATCTAGTTTTACTGAAATTTCGAGATTAATGTATGGTCGAGGAAACGATACTGTCGCGCTGTATTTTAGTGACCTGAAACGTCATTAGATCTGTTTTGAACAGAGTTTTAGTACAGCTATGAAGGCGACATTTGTTTATACTTTTGTAGCAGTTCGCGATAGTAGCTGCCGGCTGAAAGGTATTTTTTCCCCGACCGTACGAACTGTCTGTATGTATGTAAATGCGGGGGCCGTTTTCGGCGCATTTATCATAAAAATATAACATTGTTTTTATTCTGTTTGTATTAAACGCTAAGGTGAGGCGCTGTTTGCACTCCGTTGAGTTAAAAATATTTAGAGGATCTATAATTAAAATGTAACTTTAGCTGATAATGCAACTTGAATGTACAAAAGCGTAGATAAGTGTCTAGAACCAACTAATATTGGAAATATCTTTGTTTAGAAGTTCCCAAATTAAATTAATCTTAAAAAAATAAGTATATCATTTTTAAAACAAATCAGTACCTATAAAAAAAAATTGCGTGTAAAAAAATACATTCTAATTTAAAAAAAAATATCTTTTCGAAGTGCAAAAGGGCTAACATCGTTCTATGTACAACTGTTTTATAATATGATCATACATATAACATCAAAGAGTTTATTTAAATAGATTATCTAGCAATTTTTACTATATAAAGGTTATAATGTATTTTTAGTGCTGTTCCACTAAAAAAGAAAAAAAAAACCATTAACTGGAGTCGTTGTGTAGATGTAATATCCCCAGTGAAAATGTCTGATTCCACTTTCAAAAATGCCCGGGCAATGTGAGTAATATCCACATTGTCCGGACATTGTTGACAATGTAGGCTAGTCGTAGTAGCCCCTTATTAGATGGATGTATTTTTAAGGGCGCTTTAGTAGAAATCCAATTTAAATGTACCCCTGGCATGTGGAACTAATATACAGTGCGTCTGTTATATTTATGGCTCTCGGTTTTTTTTTTGTTACGGCTATTGTCATATCAGACTGTCAGTTGCCGTTTGCATTTGATGCTAGCCGGACGCGCGCGATCGACTTGGAAGTATATTATACAGGTTGAAATTTAAATTGTGCACATATATCATTAAACTCATTATATGATTTATACTATAGGACCAGACCTAAAATCGTAAAAAAAAGTGTTTCATACGTTTATGTTCACACTAGACAAAATGCAAGGAACTAGACTTTTTAACGCAATTTTAGGGCTGGTTTCAATTTCAAATTTTATAATTTTCCTTTTAAATTTCATCCTGTAGCGTTGATACTGCTCTTTAACACGACGACGACCGAAACACGACGATTGCCGAGAGCCATTTATAAAATACACGATGCGTACAAGTTTTACCGTTTTACTTCAGTATGTATAAGTTTGTTTCTGTAAGCAGTTGAACAATGTGATTGTTACATATCTGTAGGTAGTTAGTGTAATGTACAAAGTACAAGAATATTGTGAAAATGTTACCGATGTAGCGACCCTTATTCGTAAATTACTGATCAAACGAATTTATCTCGCACGGGATTTTTTACGATAAATAAAATGTAAATTTTTTTTTACAAAAAACCGTTTCGTCTTCAAAACTTAAGCTGTGCACCAAATATCGGATCAATCTGTCAACAGGAAGGGGGTAAAATATCAATTACTAAATTTGAACCAAATAATAAACAGGTCAAGCTAAGTAAAACCGTTTAAAAACACATCGACATTTCTTTATGTAAGCTTGAACTTGCCAGTGGAAGTTTAATGGTTACTATTTCATTAAAGTACCCTGTTACAAAGGGATGTACTCATGATGAGCAGGTAGGTGCTAGTACTTCGACATTTATGTGTTTTTTAGGAAAAGGTCCGTATAAAAAATACTTAATGTATTTGCAAAATAAAGTTATTTGAACTTTTGAATAAATAATAAACTTATGCTTATTGGTAAATTATTCTGGAGCTGTCATTATTTATGCTATTTATTTACGTCCAAAGTTGCGTTAAAATTTTTGTTAAAAGAGGATATTTCAAGACTTCAAATAATTATTATTATATAGATGTTTTGTGTAGCAACAAGCTTGGATAATAATAAGACAAAACAATATCAAGCGTAGTTTTAGAAGTACATCATCAAATAGAGAGGTAATATAGCTTCTACATTTGTATGAAAAGTAATTATCTTGCGCAGCTTTTATAAACATACAAAATAAATAAAATTAAAAACGAACATAATTATTATTAAAAATTTATTAAAAGGCGCTTCGTGGGAAAATCGTGAAATATCATGTAGACTTAAAATTTGTATTTTTGACATTATCCGTTGTACTTAAAAATATATACCCACAAAAACGTATATACTTAATTCAAAAACTTATCAAAGGCTTATTAAATATTTCGTACCCGAGCGGGATAAGATAGTGTGACCAGTTAATGAAATTAAACTAAAATAGTTCCTTAAATCCTTTTACTTGATGTAAATATGTTTTGAGTTTTTTTAAAGAATAATCTTATGAATAAGGGTAGATATCAAAATACAAAAGCATTCTTATACGTACTGAAGCAAAAATAATCTAAGTGTAACAACACAGAATTGTATAAGTACCTAAAATATTAATTTGTAAATAAAATTAATATTAATAATAGTGGAACAGATATAATATTATCGAATACCTCAATACTTGTTACCATTTACGAGTGACGATTACTTACTGTTATGTAAATAAGGACCGTAGTCGGTGCGGTTCACACCAGCGCCTCTAACGCACGAAACTAAAACTAAAGGGATGAACTTGCCAGTTACAAAAATAGAATTGGGAAATGGTAAAATAATTCAGAAAATATTGTTGATTAAATCTGTTTTAGTCTTGTTTTATTTGTAAATTTGAAAGATCAAAGTTTTTTTATTACATCATAAGCTTTTCCAATATCGGGCGAGTGTAAGTTGGTGTGAACCCCGTCATTATCTAAACAATAAACAAAAACAATGTGAAAACAACAAAACCTAAGAATAAGTTGTATAAAATGGTGGAAATCAATTCAAAATTGCACCATAATAGTACGGTAAAACGGTTAATTTTGTAAAATTATGTGTAAGGAACAATTTTACGGCTAACATAAGGTTGTCTTAAGGTAAGGTGCATTTTTGTTGTGGTTTTGCTCAAAAATGTGTTGGTAAATTTGCAAGGTTCTTACACGGAAAGGGCATTATGTAATTTAGTGTCTGATACCAACTGGTAGATTGGTTATAACTCATTTAGTTATTGCTACAGACAGCAAAAAGTTGATTTAATATTTCTAATAGCAAAACATTAAAATACAATTTTTTTAAAGTGACTTGGGGTCCATGGGACCATCTTGTGGATGTTAACGAGACCCTATCTTGGTTCGATGAGTCTTGTCCTAGTTCCTTTCTCCTCCATTCCTGGTGAATTTGTGCCAAGCACATACAGGCATGGCTTCTATGTCGTCTGATATTGTCCAGCCACCAGCATTGCAGCGGTCTTCTCTGTCTTAGGGTGTTCGCTCGAGGTCTCAATTCTAGGATTCTTCCGTGTTCCACAGCCCAGTGTGCAACCTAGTAATGCATCTTGCCCATGTCCATAATCCTTTTTTCTGGCTATAATGGCCATCACGACCCCCCCCTTCCCTCCTTGGTTTGCCCCTGATGCTTCATCAGGAAAAGCTTCTATTGGAATCTTAAACACGACAGACATTTCGATTGCATTGTAAGATAACGAATGAGTTAACCAATCTATGGTATCTCGATCAGAATTCGATGAGCAGTTTATTTTTTATTAGTTTTGTTTATGGCTTTGTAGCGTTTAAATGTCAAATATGTCTGAACAAGAAGAGGTTGTATATAGAAGAGTCAACTGTCAAAATTACATTTGTCTGTAATTTTCAGTAACAAATGATGTAAAAATTAAATTTTTATTTCATGTGTAATTTTGATAGTTGACATGTTCCGACTCGAGTATCACAGAATAAAATTTCTACGTATCTTAAATTCCATGTGAGTTGAAACGTTCTGTTGTTTATTCTTATGTTAAGAATATTTACTTTTATTTAATAGTGTTTACGCGTAACCGGTGGTAGTTAGCGTGATAGCTGTGAACTGTGTGACTGTGCCAGAATTATTTATTAAGTTTTTAATAATTATTGTCGTTATTGATCTGCGATTACTGACGTATAATAAAACATTGTGATTTTATTGGCTGCAGAGTGCAGTCTGTATGGAAATTTGACACTAAATTAACGGCTAACATGTAAAGCCCTTTTTAAAATGTAGATTTGAATTGATGAGTTCTAAAACCTGTTCATGTGTCATTGATATTGTACAAAAATATTTATTATGTGTAAAATTAAGTATCGGCAGCTTCAGCAGGTTTTCATACAGAGTGCGAACTTTGATGAAATTATAGAAAAATATGAAATTTTAAATCAAAATCGCTATTATAGCATTTTATTTGATTATGGAACTGATTGGATTCGATATTTCTAGTAGAACAATGTACTAACATAGTAGGTGTGAGGTGTAATTGTAATCTCAGATCAAATTAGTGAACCTTAGGTAAAACCAATATAATACCCGTGTCTTAAATTTTGTATTTAATAAATTCGTACCTTATTTCTTTACATAATGTTATTAATGTGAACCGGTCCCGGATATGAAATAAAATATATAAAGTGGTGACATTTTCTTGTGTATTTTTTTTATGCTTGATCTCCTGCTCCTGTATCCCTTTTTACATATAATACTGTAAGGAAACTAGTAGGGCACAAAACCCTGATTGGCTCTTATACCAAACATGTGATATAATCACCTTCTAACAGATCAACAGCTTGTGTAAAAAAACGCAACAAACCAAGAAATCTTAATTTGACCGGAATAATTTTTCATACATAAAAAAAAAGGGTCATTCCCGTTGGGTAACACCCCGCGTCGTTCACACTGTTGACGAACGGGAATTTTTTTTCATACAGAAATTGCCGCTCGTCCACACTTGCTTAGTTTAAGAGTCACAAATGTAGAAAAAGATTTCAATTTTTGACCCCGACTTAAAGAAATGGGTGTTTTATTTGATTTAGTTTTTTTTAGAGGTGACTCGTTCTGAGATAAAAAAAAAGAAAAGGCTTTGGCAAGATTGATTTTTAAAATTACGCTCTTAAAAGTACTAGGAGATCATAATCATGAAGATAATAAGTCGAATGCAGAATTTGCATCTCTTCATAATCCTTTTCTCCTAGTTTAATTATCAAATAAATGAAATCTTTGAAACAAATCACTTAAAACTAGAAAAGCCTTTGAGTAGGGAATGCAATGCTGTTTCTTTGCTCAAAGAAACAGCATTGCCATCCAGCGTGGCAATGCTGCCTGCCCAGCTTCCTGGTATACATTCGGTGATATGAAGGAACCCCAATTTAGTTGTAAAATTTTCATGGGTGCAGTTTCATCAAGAGGTAAAAAAACTTAGAAAATTTCACTTAATTTCCAGATTTTTTGAGACAGACAGCTTCTCTTTTATTTCCAGACGAAACGGAAACATAGTTTTAAAAGGCAAACTGCCGAGTATAAATAGATTGCTGAAGTAGGTAGGTACCAGGTAAACATAAGCTCAAGGTGTTCCCGCTCCATATAGAGTAGACAACATAGTTCTATAACTGACAGTTTCAGTAAGAAAGTCGTAATATTGTCTCTGTCCTGCCGGAAGAATAAGAACGAGACATGTATATTTCTCACTAAAATATTGTACCTACTCATAGTTTGTAAGTATAGGCCCCTAACACTACTAGGAGAACAGAATAATGAAGAAGAGTGCAGAATGGTTATTACTGTACCATCCATGGAGGAAACAAATTCGTCCTTCATAATTCTGTTGTCCTAGTTTTAATTAGCAAATTCTAGAAAAGCTATTTAATAACATGGTTTTTTAAAGTAGGACGTACCAGGCAAACATAAGCCTATAGATGTTTCCGCTCCATAAAGAGACACACTTTTAGCTAAAACACAAAGTAAGGTAGTGGCACAAAAAAATTAACAACCGCCAAAAGACTCGGTCAAAAAATCTTGAATGGTACGCTCATTATTATACAGGCTGCCACTTCATATTGCCACTGCTGAAAGAAGACCCATCCCCAAAAGCGCCTACTATCCGCCTTTATACGCGGACAGCACACAAGGAACTTTAAGTTTATATACCAACTCTCTTTGCAATAAAGTAAATGTACTTAAATCTAATATTATAAATTACAGCTGTGTGTTTGATTTAATAAATGTGAATAAGTTTTTATTTTGTTTATTCCTTATTCTCGACAAGCCGGACTAGTCCGGCCTAATCACACGCCTGGTGATTCTACGTGCAGGCAAAGGTCGTACTCCTTCACTCGGTCCACACACACAAATTAATAAGATATTAGATAAAATTTGTGAAGTGTTTTTACATCTTGATGAATTTGCACCCATGAAAATTTTACAACTACTTTCAGCCCCTTATATATAATCATCCAAAAAGGTTTCTCCTTCAAGTTTTATGAGATTCTGTAACGCATTACTTCCATAAAAGCGATTTTAAACCATGGCGGCAACATAAAAATAACCCGTTCCAATCAAAAGTCGGGTTAAAATCAATTTTCTAGGTTTTGACTCTTGTACAATGTCACGTGGGGTGTGAACGATCGGGAAGGATTGTCACCATTTAAAAAAAAATCCCACTAGCTTTAAATGAATTTTTATTTACGCAACTTTTAATCATAACCTCTTCAAGTTGAGTGAGTGATCCAAATAAGAAGTGATATTTCATATTGGTGATATCGCCTTTCTGTTGGATTGTTTTGTTATTTCCCTTATCGAGTAGGTATACGGAAGCTGATTACAAAATAAAACAAAAATGCATATTTTTGTATTTATTCCTTATAAACTAAATAATTTATTTACACAATTTCTATCCTCGCGAATCAGTACCATTAAACTATAGCAAATTGATCGTAGAGCAACTCTCGTACTTTGTAATACTCTTCGGAAAGCACCCCTTCCAATGCGACGCGACCGTTCTCCAACTAAAACAAAAGGAAATATAATTCATTCAAACGTTAAACTGTTGTCTGAGATCCTCGATCCGAGAGGTGCACTGTAGATGTAGTGTTTATGGCACTGACCCTGCGTATGGCGAGCGTGCCGTTGCAGCACTCGAGCGCGCCCTGCGTGAACTCGGCGGCCAGCCCCAGCTTGGCGAGCGCGGCGCGCAGCTCGGACAGGCGCACGCTGTTGACGAGCGACGCCGCGTGCGCGCCGCCCGGCGCCGCCTCCAGGCACATCGACACGTCCGACGACGCTTCTTCTGTAACAAACATACGTGTACTGCATACTAGAGGTTTGCCCAAGACTTCGTACGCGTGTATGTTAATTTTGAAACCCCTAAAACCTAAAAATCCAAGTACAAACTTTTACCCCCTTTGTGAAAAATTTTCAAGACATGTGAAACATAGTACATACTTTTTAATTTTTAATCCATAAGCTAAATAAACTTTAAAATAAAAGGGTTTCACCCCTTTTTACCCCCATAGTGGATTATTTTTCAAAAAGTTATTTATGCATTTTTAATTTGTAACTGGAATCTAAATACTAATTTTTACGTCTATAAACTTTAAAAATGACGAAATCTCAAACAAACTTTCACTTCCTTTTTAATATTCTTATGAGCAGATAATTAAACAAATCTGTTTTATACCGTGAAGCTTAACACAAAGTGTCACGTCTTTTGCTTAAAAATCACCGCTAAATTGAAAAATAATCAACTTCCCAAATAACTTTCCCTTCTTCACTCCCTAAAAAGTGAGTACTGACCAGTGCTGGTGGTGTTCTCCCGCTGGTGGGCCCTGGGCGCCACGACGGCCGACAGCCACGCCAGCTCCGCGTCCCCGGCCGAGCGCCACGCCAGCCCCGACATGAGGCTGTCCGTCAGCTTCACCTGTGGACACGGTGCCGTGTTACATTCTATGAACTGACAGCCTACTCGGTCGTTTGACTGCCACGCATACGTTGCAGCGTGTAGGTTCACAGTAACGCTCCACTGAATTTTTGATATCATGTGCGTATTAGTAATTAATATGTAACGATGACTAATGTTATTTGCACAATTTTCATTTTATCCGCAACAAAAATAAGTTTTTATTTTGTAGTAGGTATTTTTCAGAGATATTGATATTCAGCTGCATCTGGTTAGATTAGAAGCCGACCCCAACTAAGTTTGGGAATAATAAGGATAGCAGGATGATGATAACTATTTTTCAGAGACATTGTAAACATAGTTATTTCTGCGGTCGCTATACTCCTAATACGTATAACCGAAAACAATCCATATCTGTACACTATCAGAATCATAATAAAAAATTGGTAGAAAAGGGTACATACTTGGTAAATGTGGGATTCTGTGGTAGCGTCGATAACATCGCCAGCCATTGGTATGTATATCTTTTCAATGCCCTCAGATTCGCAGTGCTTCCTGTAATACATAAATATTGTATTGAATTATGTTAAATGGCATAGCTAGTCAAAATTTGTATAAAGGTTGGTGATTATAACTTTATAAGTAATAACTCGAAACAGCGCCACCTGTGTTTAGTTACTAAGATTATTTTCAAATACAACGCTATATTAAATTACATTCACGTTTTAAGCTTGAGTTGCATACATTTATCAAAAGATGGCGCTGTTCTTAAATTTACAAACTGGTTTTAATGCGATGATGATGATAATTATTATAATATTATGATCTTACTTGAGAGTCATCAAAGCCCCGTGGTTGGCCCGCAAGGCAACTAAAGCCCGCGGCTTGGCCTGCGTCACCACTCGCAGCAGAGACTCGCCGTCGCATCGCCCTTCCAACTCAATGTATTGGATGTTAGCCTTTATCTGCACTTGACGCATCGATGACACGCACTTGCTCGGTATTTCTATTAATTCCTCTGAGAAATAAAATGTAATAAATCAGTCTAAATTGTCCCAGGGCTGGAAAGTCTCAATAGAGATCAACCATACGTTAAATAGCGTCCTAGTCCTTTATATTTATAAATAATTTCTAATGTAACCTGATGCATCTGAATCCCATTTTTCTACAGAGCGACTTCCTATTAAAGTTTAGACCCCTATTTTTCCAGAAAATATAAAAAGAGGCCTATGGAACGAGTAAAACTGAGTCAGAATATTATTCATCAAGAAGATACCTTCAGGCTCCTGTTTCGGTGGTGGTGCGGGAGGAACATCCCTGATTTCCCCTTCTGCATCCACTATCTCAGCCAACCTGTAGTCTTCAGGCTGAGGAAGACCAAACAACAAATTAGTTTTATTCATGCGTATATCATGTGGTCTTGTCAGATTTAATAATATCCTCCTGATAGAGTTTCGGTCTAACTCAACGGAGATTGGCCATTGACGCAGAGATACTATAGTGCACAAGACAAGTGTGTGCGCAAACACAGATGTGTTCACAGTTCGATGGGACGGCAATCCGACACGACCGGAGATATCAGCCGCAGGACCAACAAGACAGTGATAATTATTTTAAAATACGCACGTAACCTGCGAAAAGTCACAACCTTGGGTTCAAACCTGACACTTCTGACTCGCTATTCAACGGTCTATTACGACACAGAATGTTGGATTTAAAATGGCACAGGTGGTTCGCATGTCGTGTCGCACGGATCTGTCGTGTTAGTTACCTTGATCATCTCCCCGTAGTCATCGGCCCTGGTCCGCTCCTCGTGGAAGGGGTACATGGCGTGGTGGCGCTTGTTGGACTTGAAGCAGCCGGTGGCTCGCACGTCGTGTCGCACGGGTATGTCGTGTTTGCCGGTCACAACCCACATTTCCAGTTCGCCGTCAGAGTCGGAGTCGGAAGATATGCCTGCCGTTTCTTCCCTGAAATATGGAAAGTAGATTTTTTGTGACCAGGGTTTAAAAAAGAATAATGATATTAAAATTATAAGACAGATTAAAGATGTTATTTGCTACTTGACAGTGTTATTGACTTACTTGACAGTGTTATTGACATACTTGTCATTATTATTGACTTATTTGACAATGTTATTGACTTACTTGACAGTATTATTGACTACTTGACATTGTTATTAACTATTTGTCAGTGTTACTGACTTACTTGACAGTGTTATTGACTTTGACCCTCTGTTTCTGTAGGAATTCCTCTAGCTCAGCACCTTCTAGTTTGACGCGTCTTTTCACGTTTAGTTCAATGGTTCTGTCGCCACCTTTCTCTATGAGGTCTCGTGCTAATGTGCCGGGAGAGGTTCTGTAGAAGAATTGAATATTTAGCATACTAAGTACCACAAAGCCACTAACAAGACAACCTTTGCAGTTAGAGGACAATGTATCAATCTACTCTACAAATACGTTGTTTGCATATATACTTTATAATAATAATAATTGGGGTAGGTTGATTGTGGAAGAGAATTTCGATAACGGGGCTAAGAGCCTACGAATAGCTTAGTGACAGAGTGCACCAGTCAATTCATTCACATATTCAAATCCCAGTCGTAATCGATTTTCTACAAAAATTTCATACCATAGTAAAAATCAGATTGTCAGTTCATTTTCAAAAACTTACCTAGCAGTCAAAACAATAGAATTCTGAGCGCTTGGTGCCCACAAAAGAAACAGGTCTCTAGCGAACCCAGACTCCAGATCAGGGAAGGAAGAGAGCACAACTTTGGGGCCAGGAGTACGACTCACTTCACCCACGGAGTGGCAGAGTTGTAAGTGACGGAGAGCAAACGGGTTGCTGCGTGCACCTTCAAATGCTCGGGTTAGTTTATCACTCATCCATTCAATCTGTAAAGTAAATTTTTAGGTGTTATTGTGTTGAATTGAAATGGAGTTAAGAACACATAACACAAAGTCTGTACTTTGGATTTAATGCGATTATACCCTGAAGCAAAATGAGGAATGTTATAAGTTTGACGTGTTTGTGTGTCTGTATGTGGCATCGTAGCTCATAAACAGATCCACTGACTTTGATTTCGTTTTATTTCAAAGGTAACTTGATCTAGTGTTCTAAATTTAAAAAATTAAGGTTTAGCTGTGTCGGGGGTTTTTAAAAGTTAAATTTATCTTATTAATTACTATGAATACATGATATATAGGTGTTAGAAAAGTTTGAGAGAGAAGAGATTTGTTAGCATGGCAAGAGTCAACAACAACAATTGTAAATAATAAATAAACACTTACTTGTGATTTAGCAAACTCAACAACGTTGTAGCTGACATTAGACAGCAGAAGTAAAGAATACGCCACGAGCCCCGAGTCCTTGTTGCGCCATAATTGGTCCAGCATGTGAGCTAACTCCAAGACTCGGCCCGCAGTGTCAGTGCAGACTAGAACGCAGCCACCACCACGCAGTGTTGTCAATATTGTTGCTGAAAAAGATAATTAAGAAATGGGAACTAATTTTTTAAGCTGTTATTTAAACATTCGAGATGTTATTATGATCAGTTGAAAAACATTTTGAGCAGTTATTTAATTTAATGGCGGTTGATTAATTATTGCGACAGTAAAACATGGACAGTAATAAAAAAAAAATTAGTCGGTTATTTTATCATACAATGTCAATTCTAAAAATAATTGAGCAGTCCAATAACTGAATGAGCGGTGAAATGATGGAATGAGCAGTTCGATAAACAGTTCGGCAGTTTACGATTCTGTGTATGGACTTTAGGGCACCCCGACTTGGATAGGTTAGGTTAGAAGGGGATGGCGGGGTCGTGTGAGCGAGCGAAGCGAGCGAATAGACCTCGCCTTCCCCTTCGTGGTTATTTTTTTAAAAACCACCCAGAAGTAGGAGCCCCGCGAAGCGGGGCTCCGTCGATTATATGATAAAGATTATATGATATAAAGCATAAGGTCATTCGAATAAAATTAATTAGCATAAAAATAAATTTTATAGCTTACCAAAATGATTGTTTACTACCTACTTTAACACCTAATTGTTTATAGAATTGCTTAGAATGCGATATCTTACCGACAAATTCCGATTTATTACTGCTCACACGTAACCGCTCGTTTAATAATTTTTACCGCCCATTTAATTATTTTCCTACTCAATTATATATTCACTGATCCATTTCGTTATTTTTTATTACTCATTTTTGTTTACTTTACTGCTTAGTTTGAACTGCTGAACTAGTTATTAAACGTGCCATTTATAATTTTTAACTAACCAAAACCGCTATTTACAACTGCCTTTTTAAATCAGTGCCTTAAGAAATTATAGCTACAAGACTATGAATGCACATAAATCTGTATACACATGGTGCAATTCCAATAGAGTCAATTTCAATAGACCAAAACACAGTCTTACATGGAGTCTTACTGTTACTGTAAAACACAGTTTTACTGTTTTACATGGAGCGACTGCCATCAGACCTCCACAACCCAAATACTGGGTAACACAATACCCAGACTTGGTAACGAACCTTGGTAAGACTGGTTGTCAGACTATCGGGCTTCTGACTACCCGTAATGACTGTCAAAGATGTACAATTGACAGCCGGGGCCAACAGCTTAACGTGCTATCCGAGGCACGGAGAGTGATAATGAATTTATAAAACGCACATAACTTACGAAAAGTCAGAGGTGCACGCCTTGGGTTCGAACCCGAGACCACCGACTTGCCAGTCAACGGTCACCACCACTAGGCTATCACGACTCGATGTAACGACGAACAGTCCGATGTAATATTTCTATTTAAATCATCACCAATGTGTGATGTATCGCTACCTTAGATGCACTAGCACAAGGCCAGATTCACAAGTGTGTGGACAGTTAGTAATCTTTTTAAGAATGTGTATGAATGAAAGAAGATTAAGTGGAAGATGTAGTATGTAAAATAAATAAATAAATAAATGTTCTGGCCTACTAAATAGAAAGCCTTCCATAGGACTGCAAAGCCACCTTGATTGGTTGAAGTCCTGACATTAAAACAGATAAAAAAATCTATTTCAATATGAAAATCTTTGCAACTTACTCATCAACTTCTCATCTCTCAATCTGCGCCTGTGCTGCACATAATCAGCATTCATAGCTCCAAGCAACATGAGAGAGGGTCTCATGAGTCTTTCAATATCACAACCGTTTAAATGCCGTTCCTTCTTATGATTGAAGTCTGGTGCGTACACTATGTCTTCTTCTCCTGGTGCGGCAATACGCCACACAGTACCTCCAAGTGAGTGCCCCGCGGGTAGGGGCGTGATTCGGAGCCCTAGACCTTTGCCTGTTGTTAATAAATAAAATTTTAGCAATAATGTGTTATTAAATAAAAAATTTGCAGGTGTTGTATACTTGTAGGATAGGTGTCTTATAGGATCTTTTTAAAATTGTATGTGTGTTAAACTAAGACTGCAAAAAATGCCATAATTTAAACATAATAAATTCTATTATGTATATGTATGTACTATTGTAGGTATAATTTACACACATCATCCCATAAATATTAAAAAAAATGAAAGTAAAATAATAATGTTTAAACAAACCTTTCATATCCAAACTCTGATTGTACTTCAGCTGAATAATCTTATCGAACGCAGCATCAACATCATCCAACGAGAACAGGTCAAACTCCGATACATTTCTGTGAGCCTGGTACAAATCATACATGAACATCTGTCCCATTTTGTACACTGGCAGTGTTGCATATATTGGACAGCTGAGCCCCAGTTTCCCAACTGCGTATGGTAAGGCACCAAGGTGTATAGGGTCTGAATGTGATATTAATACTGCATCTATTGTGTTTACGTGTCTGGAATATAAATTATAATATTATTACAATATTGATGGCCGCATTGAATAAACGTGCAAGAGCTCTTACATGACTTTTTTTCATTTTTTCTATTCCTTAGCCCATCCCCCTACCCCGATTTTTTTTTTTATAAATTTTAGTCCAAAAATAAGTATGTGGCAATCTCTGGCCAGTTTTATATTGTTTGTTTATTGGGTTGGTACCATCTATAAAATAAAATCATACAAAAAGGTCAAACACAGGCTAATGGTATGACCTTTTTGTATCATGTTATGTTATAGATCTCTCTCTCTCTACTTGTGACAAGTCAGAGGTCTCAGGATCAAACCCAAGCCTCTGATTATCACATTAAGCCATTGGCCTGTCTATGGCTAAGCTGTCATGAAGATCTTTGACAGTCGTTAACCCTTTGGGTTGCGGAGGTCAGATAGGTAGTCGCTCCTTAGAAAACTGTATTCATTACATTAGAAGCTGACAACAAAGTCTGGGAATAATAAGGCTGGGAGGATATTATTTGTATGTATATACTGGCTTCATAACATCTATAAAAAATTATTGAGATGGTATAAAAACATTGTTAAAACTAGGTGTTTACCAAATGTTATTTTATTACAAGGTAGTATTTTGTTTGAACATTATATTGTTCAAGAATATTATTACAATACAATTATGTAAAAACTGTTTGACGACACAATATTATGGTCCAGGGCAGATAAAATACCTTTGTATTGAAGATTGTATTCACAACATAACCTCAAAATCTTACCTTTTTAATTCTTTTATAAAGTCCATATCGAACATCTCGTCCCATCCGCAATCTAGTAGGAACTTGAATTCGTCTATCTGCAGCACGTAGCATGGCGGAGTTTCGTCTCCAGCCCCCGAAAGACAGTGCAATTTTATAATCGAAGTCATGGTGGAACCGGCTAGAATTCCACAATTATTCTAACCTTTGGCACACTAATACAGCCGCTACATAGATTAATCGGTTGGTTATTTAATAAGTTACTGTTAAATGTAGTAAGAATTTAAAGAAAGTTTAAATAAACGCAAATTTGAAGACGTACGTATTCCTTGTTTGGTTTACGCGGCGGCACAGATTAAATAAAATAAGGTAAGTTGACTGACGCTTTACATGACGTCAATCAACTGAATCAACCAATGACTGAATGAATATTATTCAATCAACTGAATCAGTGCCGGTGCCGCCAGTAATTTCTTATTTTGATTAGCAGCTAGAGCAAGGGAAAATCCTTAGAAAAATCCGGAAAATCATATAATTTTAATCCCTCGATACCCACCAATGATATTTGAAATATAAATATATAGCTGAAACTAAAAATAATAATCTTAAGAACTAAATTGATGACAACAAATTCATCACAGGAATTTATTTATTTATTTAGGTACACAAAACAGGAATAAGTTAAGTGTGAAACTTGTAATTTTGGGTTGTATTAAGAGAAGTGCGCTAGTGGCGCCTTCAATTTTTGCAGACTCTTTTTTGCCGCACAATTCACTATACAAGTTTACAGTGCATAGACTGTTACCGGGAATTTTTATTTTATTGCTGACTACATTTAGTATGCTCAGTTCAAATAAAGTTGCCATCGCTCTTAATTTAGCTAAAGCTTTGTCACTGTGTAGTAGTTTCAGTAGAAAATTAGAATTAAGGTTTCGGATCTACCTCATCTACCGTTAAGATTATTTAGATTTATGCAGCAATAATATCTTAGTACCTATAGGTTTCAATGTGATAAGATATAGCCTATATTGTATCAAGCGTTTGTGACTGGTATTCATGCATACTGGTTTCATTCACTGGCACGAATGAAATGGACCAGATTGGACCGGGATATACCTACCTATATACCACCTTCAGCATAACGTGGTATAAATAACTCTCTGACATTATTCGTATTATTCTGTAAGATCAGTAATCCTAATAAATTAGTAAAATAGAAAGAAAATAAAAAAGGAAATTGCATAACTTTATTCCTAATAATACATTCTGAAACTAATATATTGATTTTCTTTATTGCTTTTCTGAGCCAGTGTTCGGAACTTTAAAAATGTCGTCTGGCACTAGCGGCATTAACAAGTCTTTAATCCAATCCTCCAAAGATTTTTCACTAGTTTGACATTCTTCAGTGCTATTAACGAATGTAATTTTGGACGTAATATACTCTACAGCACTTTTAAATAAACTATTACTTCCTTCTTCGTTGATTTTCTTAATAGACCCCGTATTTTTAGACTCTTTCAAAGAAATTCCCAAAAAACTCTTTTTGTAACTTAGGCGTCCGGAATCATTATTCTTTAGGGAATTATGATCACTCAATATTTTGGGCGCTGGTTCTTTAACATGAGATGCAACTACGTTTACGTTTAAAGATTGTAAATTAGATGTCCTTTGATCTAATACGCTTGTAATTGATAATTCTTGACTCTTTGTTCTTCTATCTTTCATGTTTTCCTCATAGTTGAATACGAGAGAGATACCATGATTATTTGTTTTATCTGAGGGGTTTTTTACACCTCTTTGAATTTCCGTTTCCATGTATGGCCTCTGAACTTGTGTGTATTGTGTCCTGGATGATTTGTTTCGCATCCTTATGAACCTTTCTTCCATTTTTGCTTCTGAAATGTGATAATTTGTTGGTCAGGGCCTGATTTAAAAATGGAATACAGTGCCAGACTGTTTTTTTAGCTTATTTTTTTTTATTTTCTTTCGGTACACTTTAGAATATTCTATTGTGCTCCTAAGTCTAATCTAGTTTGCTTCTAAGATGATGTTAGCAATAGGTATCTACGCTATTTCACAAAAGGTATGTGAGCTCTCTACAATGACGGCGGCGTCCCCCAAACAACATTGCAAATGCGCCTAAAGAAAAAAAAGGGTCCACCATTTAACCCCATATTTTTGAAAAACACTAGTATAAATTAGTAGGTAATTTTTTCCTTTTTTTGTACCTACTTACCATTTACTTTTTTCACAATGTAGTTAATTATTAGGCATACGCTGAATACGCTTAGGGCCATGAACAGGTACACCCACCATTGTAAATCTAAGACCTGAAAATGTATGAAATGGAGACGACATTATTTTATATTCTAGACAGCAGATCTTTAAACTATTTTAAATGAGTAAGAGTTTGTTTTTACAAACCTCCATGTCTTCAGCATAATTAAATCTAATTTATTTCAGCCACAATCAGCAAAACATTTCACTTCACTTCTTCTTTTGAATGGCGAGTGAAAAGCAAAACATTTTTTAGCTACAATCTACAATGCAATAACATGACGTTGCTTTACTCTGTCATTTTATTTTCTTTAAATTGTCATGCAATCTCCTTCTTCGCTTTTCAAATAGGTACTTAGAGTGATCTAAGCATTCAGAAGATTTATGCTATTTATAGAGATCAAGATTTACCTATAACTTGAATGAAAACTCTTGCCTGCGTGGGTTCTTCTGTGAGCCCTAAAAGTAGACTAAAGGTGTAGCGTAGGTGTAGGGCGTAGCTACCGCCGTATCAATTATACGGGGCCCTCGGGCTATGGCCCCCGTCGGGCCCCGACGTGAAAATTAAATAAAAAATAAAAATAAATTAAATAATACATTTTTCATCACGTCTCAAGTTATATTTCTTTTGTATACAATAATGCAATAATGGGGGTTGCATTTTCATTATTGAAAAAGCACCCAAAAAAAAAGTTCATCTAAATTTTTTTTTATACGGAGCACCAAGGCACGGTACGCCATGCCACTGGACAAAGGTCACAAACCATCAGCGATCAATGCATACCTAAGCTGCTTCTGGAAGGAGGCTCAGCCGTGGCTGGTGGTTACCACCCTATACATATTTTAACATTTCAATGGTAAGACCTGCTCACGCTTCGTACAAGGCAATGTTGTTGACGTTATCACTCTATATTATCTTATATTATATACTCTAAGATATTTATATATATAAAATTGAATTGCTGTTCCTTAGTCTCGCTAAAACTCAAGAACGGCTTGAACGATTTGGATAATTTTGGTTTTTAAATATGTGTGAAAGTCCAGGAAAGGTTTAAAAGGAGAGAAAAGGCGTAGGGTAGGGTAGGGGTAGAGTAGGGTAGGGTAGGGATAGCGTAGGGTAGGGTAGGGTAGGGGTAGAGTAGGTGATGGGTAGGGTAAGAGTAGAGAAGGGTAGAGTAGGGTAGGGTAGAAAAATCGTAGAGGTAGAATAATTACGCGTAGGTACATTAAGTCGCGCGGGGCTGCTAGTTAATCCATATTTTTAAACAGTTTTACTTAGCTTGACCTGTTTATTATTTGGTTCAAACTTAGTACGATTACTAAGTTTGAACCAAATAATAAACAGGTCTGTATCTATTAGGTATCAAATAATAAACTGTCAACAGGAAGGGGGTCAAATCTCGATAGATTTGACCCCCTTCCTGTTGACAGATTGATCTGATAAAGTACATAGCTTTAGTTGCGATGACAAAACCGTTTTACGTAAAAAAAATTTTTACTTATATTATTA
The DNA here is from genome assembly GCA_936450705.2 of Protodeltote pygarga. Taxonomy (NCBI): domain Eukaryota; kingdom Metazoa; phylum Arthropoda; class Insecta; order Lepidoptera; family Noctuidae; genus Protodeltote; species Protodeltote pygarga. The sequence goes on from OW388266.2 coordinate 10,975,677, forward strand.
TAGCTAACTAGCGACCCGCCCCGGCTTCACACGGGTGCAATGAAATTTATCAGTGTTTCTCTACTATATTATGCATGTATTATACATATAAACCTTCCTTAAGAATCACTCTATCTATTAAAAAAATCGCATCAAAATCCGTTGCGTAGTTTTAAAGATATATACATAGGGACAGACAGACGGCGGATAGCGACTTTGTTTTATACTATGTAGTGATTGTATGTTTTCACTCGATTCAAAGTCGTCGATATCAAAGAGATTACGTTACAAAGAGGTTACATACTGTGTAAATACCATTTTAAAAGCCATCACGCGAGTTCCCAAACTTTGTTTTAGTTCTGCTTTCAATGTTAAAGACATTTGATTGATCGCTCGTTCAATCAATCAATCGTGAACTTTGTGGGAAAATTAAGGAAATTGTCGGTATTTGTTAGGTACAGGTATAAAAAGTATGTGTACATTAATGGTTGAAATTGTATGGTCCATTATATTGGTTTAAGACATAAAACGAACACACTTATAATAACTTAATAACTCATAATAACTCTTTCACCCTAATACTACTAAACGGATTTTGATGTAACTTTACAGTCATCATCTGCCTAGCCTTTTCCCAACTATGTTGGGGTCGGCTTCCAGTTTTACCGGATGCAGCTGAATACCAGTGTTTTACATGGAGCGACTGCCTATCAGACCTCCACAACCCAGATACTGGGTTACATGATACCCCTTGGTAAGACTGGTTGTCAGACTTTCGGACTTCTGACTACCCGTAACGACTGTCAAAGATCTACAATTGACAGCCGGGGCCAACAGCTTAACGTGCTATCCGAGGCACGGAGAGTGATAATTAATTCATAAAACGCACATAACTTACGAAAAGTCAGAGGTCCTCTGACTTGCCAGTCAACGGTCAAGTTTGATGAAACTTTACAGTAATATAGCTTATACATTCGAATAACAAAGGGCGACAATTCAATAATGTACCTAGCTAGTTCATTTTTTTTTCTTCTTCTTCTTCTTCTTCTCGTGTCACTGAGTCATACTCATATTTTTTTTGACCAGTGACTTGCAACCTCGACAGAGCTCTTCCCATTGCCTCATTCAGGTCTTGACGGTTGTACGTAGTTGGACAAGATGGGCAAGAGAGTAGGTGCGCCATATATATACCATAATGTATACAAAAATATAAGCCATTATTTAAAAGACCAACCATCGAGTTTCTTGCCAGATTCTTCTTCATGAGGGGTAGGCTGCCCTTGGAACTGGCAACTAGAGTCACTCTTATAATAATATTAGAATTATGACTAATCATAAGTGCCTAAAATGGTCTACATGAATAAAAATATTTTGATTTTGATTAATACCTTTTTTTTTCTGAAAATCAAACTATAATTACATACCTTCTTTGACATTTTGTTAAAGCAAAAGCCCTCTATCATATATAACAGTTATAGGGGGCCATATTATCCTAAAGGCCCCCGTCCCCCAATAGGTTTAAGACGGCCCTGTACCTACTACATCTATAAGATCGAGACGTACGATGGAAATACGTCTTTCAGACGCATACTGTGCGATCTTCGACGTGTTAGAATGCTGAGCGTCTAGCGTGCCTACCAAATGTGACCTGAATTATTAACATACAGGGAATGTTGGCACTTATATGTATTGAAATAACCTGCGATATTGCATGCTAACTATTTGATGGTTTAGAATGAGCGTTGAACTAATAATTCCTGTAGAACTAATATAAGACCTGGATTCCAGTGGTAGCCTGGTGGATCACTGTTAGAATGCCAAGTCAAAAGTTGTTGGTTAGAAACCCAGGCGCACACCGCTGATTTTTCGGATTCATGTGCGTTTTAGAAATTATACAATGTCAAACATTAATAATGCAAAATATTTTACGGGGTAGATCTATAGGTTACTAAGATGCTTTGTAGCTAAAAAAATCTTAACATTAACCAAATATTTTTCATAATGTTTAAAATTAATAACTGAAGTCACGTGACACACAGACTACGAGTAGGTACCTGAACATGGTGTCTTGTATTCCTGATAACGGGGAGAATTTACAAATAGCACAAATCGTCTTCCTGGATCGTTTTTGCACCATCCCTGTGTGCATTAATCATGAAAATCACCGCACGCCTTTCTTTTCTATGAAAACATTATTGTATTACTATCGTATTATTGATACATTTGTTTGCGTAGATCATGAACACCAGTCTCGCCATCTGTGCAGCAACAATGAGAGTCAGAACATTTAGATTGGATCACTACCAGTAGACGTGAGCATCCATGAGTTTTGATATTTATTCACATGACTAGCGCAGCAGTAATCACGAACACGCATGAGCGTGAACACTACGAGCTACTAATAATAACTTCAGTGTGCATTATTAAACACTTACCTACCTAGATTACAATTTATTATTATTACTGCACTTGATTTCACAAATACCAAAATAACACTGGAACAGTTGACACATGCCATTTTAAAAAAGTTACTCGCAATCTACTCATTACATTATGTTTTAGCGCAAGTAGGTAGGTCCCTAGGATATACGACTTCATTTGTTAAAAACTTAACATAAGTGCCTTTCCCGTAAAAGTATGATAGGTACCTAATTAATCTAAGTTCTTTACTTAATACGGCTAGCATAGGTAGGTGCAACTGTAGCACCTACCTATGCAGTGATTGTTCTAAGTGTAGGTTTTTACTATTGCATTTGCAAGCGGCTGAAAAGTGGCAAAAAAAGCTAGGTAAGTAATTGTACAAAAAAACACGTAAGTAGCACCAAATTGAGATTATTGTGTCAACTTACGTGAGGAAGTCATGATAAAGTGTGTGAATCTGAATTTGATGAATCTTAGCTTAGGCATATTGAAATAAGGTAATAAATTTAATAATGATCAGTCGGTCATTCAGTCTACCTTTATGAATGATCGACGTAAGAGAGTAGGTAGTTGTAAGAGCTGCTAGCATTTAATTATAATTCAGACTACGTACTACTACGTAGTACAGTTTGGCAAAAAAAGAGTGATAATTGAGGGCGCCACTAGCGCACTTCACATACTACAACTCAAAATTACAAAGTTATTTGGTCACCTCACCTACACATTTCTGTAACGAATTTTTCGTCATCAATTTAATCCAATGATTCACTTTTAAGTTGTTTTAGTTATTTTTCTTAAAGATTTTTATTTTTGGTTTCAGCTGTTACCGCCTCAGACTCCTTTTTGCCATACCTACATTAAAAAGTTCTTGTTGATAAATGATATTGTGTAATCCATGGAGATTAGAGGAAAAAAATTCCCTTTGATAGGTGTCAATGTTTATTTACAACTCGTGCAAGTTTATTTACTTTTGTAATTAATTTGTTATAATTTGGGGCTTTCACACGCCATTCAAAAGAAGTGAAGTGAATAATTAATAGGTATTTATTTATCATTATTTAAACTAGTATCACTGCTAGAAATGACCATGATCTACGTGAATGAACAAATGTATTAATAATACGATGGTAATACAATAATGTTTTCATCGAAAAGAAAGGCGTGCGGTGATTGTCATGATGAATGCACACAGGGATGGTGCAAAAACGATCCAGGAAGACGATTTGTGCTATTTGTAAATTCTCCCCGTTATCAGGAATACAAGACACCATGTTCAGGTACCTACTCGTAGTCTGTGTATCCGTAGATTGGTATTTTCTATGCAAGCTTTAACCATACGTCGCGTCCGCGTGCAAAATTAGTTTGTTGTATAACTACTTATGTAGTTATGTGTACATAGTATCAGGTAGTGGTTTGTGTATCCAGTGTTGTTGTCACGTGACTTCAGTGATTAATTTTAAACATTATGAAAAATATTTGGTTAATGTTAAGATTTTTTTAGCTACAAGGCATCTTAATAACCTATAGATCTACCCCGTTAAATATTTTGCATTATTAAAGTTAAACCTTATATAAAAATATAAGTAAATTTTTTTTGTTACATAAAACGGTTTTGTCATGAAATGCAAAGCTGTGTACCAAATTATAGATCAATCTGTCAACAGGAAGGGGGTGAAATATCGATTACTAAATTTGAGCCAAATAATAAACAGGTCAAGCTAAATAAAACCGTTTTATTATTACTTGCTAAAACGGTGAGGGAAAACATCGTGAGGAAACTAGTTCACCTGAAAGATATTTCTACAGTGTGTCAGAGGCCTACGGGCGGTTTAAACTCTGACGCAAGGTTGTCCATCAACCATACGATAAAGAACGAATGAACCTAGATTTTGGTCACAGGGGCCAATCTCAACGGGGTGATAGATTAGCCATCTATGCGGGAGATACTGTAATGTGCGAGTGTGTGCGCAAATTTAGCTGCTCTCTCTGTTCTTTCACACTCTTCGTCTGATGGGATGCCAATTGATCAAAGAGAGATCAGGCGCAGGGGCTTAACGAGCTCTCCGAGCAAGGCACAAGAGCTCTCCGAGGTACAAGGCAAGAACATTCTCGATAAGGTCACCTTTCAAATAAAAAAAAAAACAAAATGGGTTTATCCGTTTAGGAGTTACGATGAGACACACACGTTAAACTGATATCACCCCTCTTTTTCGACGGGGGTAAACATAATATTTCCTTAGTCCACTAAAGGAGGAGATATTGCAGTGAACAAGTGCGTGCACAAACACGGTACACTATTCTCTCAGCACTCAGTAATCTATGTACTTCTCACACATAAACACTCCTTAACTTAAATCTCATTACAAAAGCTGTAGTTTAGAGAGCAATATCACCAATGAGAAGCGGGCCCGGGGCGCGCGCATAGTCCACGAGCCAAATTAACCAATATTGACGACGCAGCCGCTACGAACTCCACGTGCAGCCGATACTGCTACGAGCTACGAAACTTTCGTAGCTCGTAGCGGGGCTACGGATGATTTATTTTGCTTATCGTAGCATGTAATTATATTTCAGATGTGAATATTTACTATCGTAGATTGGTTTTGTATATTTATAGTAGGTACCCGCAAGCTGCTTATAATTATTACCTGCTCCGTGCCTCGGAAAGCATGTTAAGCCGTTAGCCTCGGTTGTCATGAAGATCTTTGACTGTCGTTAAAGGGAGTCAGTACCCTCATAGAATCTTGACAACTAATCTGACTTTAGAATATCGTACCCCTTTGGGTTGCGGAGGTCAGGTAGGCGTAGTCGTTCCGTAGGAAACGCATCAGCATCATGCATCAGCCGGCCCCAATAAAAATGTTTGGGAATAATAAGGCTAGGAGGATGATGATGATCTGCGAGTTTTATCATCATCCATGAATCATGTCTGCTTAGGATTATAATGTTAATTCGGAGAAAACGAACTTTATTTGGAATAAAACTAGCTATATCGATTTTTCATCCCCGTAAGCATATCGTAAATTTTATCGAAATCGGTAAAGTAGTACACGGGCGGTAACAATTACCAACGTTATATTTTACGTGTAATTGCATACTTACCACCCTTAAAAACATTGTACATTTAAACGCCATCTTGAGCACACTGCTATCACCAACAGATTAGTAGCTCGCTGTGATTTCTAACTAAACAGTCTAGAACTCTGAAACTTTATGGCTGCGTTGTTAGTAAGTTAGTCTGCATATCACTCTATTAAAATACGACACCAACCTTCATGGTTTATCGATACGAGGAGTCTTTGTATATTGCATTATTGTCTTTGGTTTTGGGTGCTTTATGGGCGCAGTCTACGTAAATATTTGTCATTCAGAAGTGCTAATTCAGTTTCGAACCGAAAAGTTGACCCCAACAAAGTTTGATGAGTATAAAATAGGCTATTAAGTACTTTATTTAAATATATTACGGCTTTTGAGAAAAACTTGCCTTTTTTGTCTCTTATTAATAAATTTAACAAGCATTTTCAGAACGCTCCTTTTAGAACTGGCACTAAATAAAAAACGTAATCCCTAAACAATGCGCGCGCAGTCATATTAAATTCAAAACTTCAAAAAGAACATCACGCCAGAACATAAAAGGTTTGTTGCACTAAAACTTCAGAATTAATTCTGCTTAAAACTTTGCAGCTGCAAACATAGATTCATAACTTTGATATTAGTCGGATAGAGTGCCTCACCTAGGAAGCGGGGCGTAAAACATACCAGTCTAATTCCAAAAACTTCTGACTCATTACTGAGAGACAAAGAGCCATGCATAAAGAACGTAAACCAAGAAGTTTGGTGACGAATAGTCCTAACACTAACCAATATACATAGACCCCTAGCATCACTCATAAAACTCCCACATTTAATCTTGCTGTACTACGATTCACGCTGCATTACTGGTGAATTATGAACTCTGACTCAATATGAATAAGTGCGTTTTTCATGCTGTCAGCTGTGCCTCGTTCGGGGAGGCGGGGAGTTCAGTTTAAATTGGAAAGTTTTGCTTCAGAACGTGGCGGGAAGGCAAATGCAGCGCCGCGTTCGCAATCAAGGTAATGTTGCCAGGTGCGTTCGCGGCGGGCGGCCCGCGAATTTATAACGGCAACACCGACAACTTGATTTATGCGCGGCAAACATTTTCGCGGTATACCAATTGTGAGATATTCCGTTACACGCACGGCTGCGTTCTAGATGGGCAACTATTTTTCACGTTTTATTGGTTTTCGTTTGTAATATATTTTATCTGTGTGAGCAGCTAGTTATTTTTTCTAGTTTATGCGTTTAATATTCGCTATTATGTATTGAAATATAGATAAGATTGGTTGTTTAAAAATATTTTAATATAACTTTTTTCTGACAACATTGCGCATGCAACATTATTATTAATATTACGCCTTAAAGTCACCTGTCAAAATGAACGCCCCATCAAAACTGGTCCAGCTGTTTAGATAGTTATCTGGAACAAACAGAATAGAACAACAGAAAGACAGACCAACATATTGAAATCTGCGTTTTAGTTGTAGGTAACAGTTGCTTAATCTAGCATAATCTGTCTCTTTTATTTAAGGTTCATACAATTTTATCGAAAGAAGGAAATTTTACCGGAAGAAAGTACGGTTTTCTTTTACCGTACTTTGCCTGAATAGTTTTACTGATAAACATCTCCTCGTGAGTCCAATTAAGTCGTGAGTTGTAAACAACTTACGTAATCCTTGGAAGCACTCTTAGCAGTTCCCTATAATCTTAATTGTTTGTCGGTACAATAATAATATCTGACTACATAATTATACACATTTTTTTATCGTATGGAAAGCCTTTTATGAGTTATATTGATATATATTATTAAATATTAATACAGCTTTACTCACGCATTGATTTCGGGGAATGCCTGACTAGTTTCGAACTGAAACGGAGTCCATTTTGAAGAGCGAGTGTAATCGGTGGCGTCGTGAACCTCACTCTTGAAAATGGACTCCGTTTGAGTTCGAAACTAGTCGGGTATTCCCCAAAATTAATGCGTGAGTTAATAATAAGGGGGTTATGTCTGACTCGCACGGACTAAAAACTACACGGTGTTCCTCCACGGATCTCTGGATGGAAATACGGGTTCCATTTGCGCTTTCACAGTATTCCTGCCAACTATATAATATACCTATGGGAAGCAACCAAGGGGAAGAACCCTATGCGTTGAAAATGGCATAAATAAAAATTCATTCGAAGCTATTTTTATGTGAAAACGTATTCCCATCAAACTGATATTTTTCCTGAACCATTGTATTGTAACTTCAAAACTTGGTTTGTAGCGATTTTGCAAAACTATATTCATTGATTGATTGATTTTATATCTTCAATGTGCGAGCAAGATAGCAGATTTGTGAGTGTCCGCGCCTTAAGTGTCGACACAGCCTTTTTGTTCGTCCCCACCTATGCATCAGTGACCACACACGGTGTGAAGGTATGACGTAGGTCTCGCATGATCCGTTCACTCTTGTCAAGTCATGACTCCCATACCCTTCAAACCTTAAAGCAAGTCACTCGACACGATTTCACTTTTTGGCTTTGTCGAGTTTTTCGTCTTACGGTCGATTTTGCAAATGAAAAGTTAGAGGAAGTAAGTAAGAGGACTACCTTTTGCTTCGTGTATTATTTCGGTTGTTAAATGTTAAATTAAAATATTCAAGTTTACTTTTAGTTTTTAAATTTAATCTTAATTTTGTGATGTCTAAAATATGTAGTTTAGGTTGATTGACGATTTAAATTTTTTGATGACGAATATTTTCTACGAGATTGATGTTTTAACAGGTAGATTTTTCCCGCTTTTTTTGTAGTTCTAAATTTCCCGAGTACCTACTTAATTAATCCTTAAATCATATAATTATATTCTGGCAAAGTTAAACGACAGTGAAAATTGTAGCGACTGGTGGCTGTAACCAGTAAAATACTAGCTCATAATCGAATTTTTCTTATTTTTTTAATTATCGTATCACCGATATCGTATCGCCGCAAGATCGTGTATCCTAAAAGGGGTTACCATAGTTAATTAATTTGTATTTCATAAGCAAACGATTGATGAATCGTGGGTAAGTTGTAACAAGTGTGATGAATTGTACCTACAGCCTGGCAAACGATGGGTTGATGTATAGCCGTTGTTGCTAAGATTTTAGAGGTTTGCCTTTATGCCCTCGGTTTAAGGTTTGTTCTGAACTTTCGACTCTATTGTAATGTGACGAAGGTTCAATATGCTTTAATAAATAACGTTTTGCAGTAAGTCTATCACGCTTATTATTAGATTTGTTATTAGTAATAAACAAATGATGTTCTCCTTAGAACAATTTTATGTGGTACAATTCTTAGTTAGTAAAAGTTTCTTTTAATTATTTAACTATAGGAAAAGAATAATTTATGGACGAAAAGTCAAAGAATAAAAAAGAAAAAGAAATGAAAAGAATAAAAGAAAAGAAAAGAGTTGTACACTTGACTCTGACCTCAAATTGTACTAGTAACCTCTATCGCTCAAAGGTTTGCTGGTAGAAAACTCAATTGTGAGTTAAGCTCGCCTTTGTACATTCAATTACATTAAAAATGCAGTGTAATTATTTAAGATATGTGTGCAATAAAGAATTAAAAAAAAAAGAAACCCAAACTAAAATTAAAAAGAAAAAATAAATAAAAGGAAAAGATAAAAACACCGCTCGTTCTAAGTACATTTTATAATTCTACTAGTTTTTTTCTTTTTCTCTATTGTTTTTCTTTTTCACTTTTCATTAAAAAGAAAAAGTATAAAATGTAAAAAATTCCTTTACTTACGTTTTTATATAGTTTTTTTTGAAAAAAAAAACAAAAGGAAAAAAAACAACAGAGAAAAGAGAAAAACAAAAAAATAATCTAATCTATAACGAGCAGTATTTTCCATAAAAATCTTGGAGAACTTTATAAGTGTCCCAACCGTAAAGGGTTAAGACTTAAACCTCTATAAAACTTTTAAACTCATAAAATAAACTGGAGAACTTACCATCAAAATGCCGTAGTCATCATATGTGTATGGTGTATTTATTACCATAGGGTACTCAAACACCGATCAAAGGTTTTACAGTTAGCAGGTGTTCACCAAAATGTCAAGAGTTCGAAGTTGAGCCGATAAATAAACAGCTTTTTTTATGGATACATATTTTATAAAAATGTTTTTGGATTTATAGAACGAATACTGTTATTTTTACAATAATAATTTTCGCGAGTCATACTTATTAATAAATATGAAGACGGCTTTACACAGTCACACATACACAGTCTGTAGCAGTCCACTGCTGGACATAGTCCTCTTCTCATACGCACTTATTTTGTGCGGTCATTAGATTATCAGGTATTTGTCCTTAATCGCCACGCTGGGCAAGCGTTAGCGATCGCAGTAGCAGATGGTTGCTATTACACAGTAGGATACTGTTGCTCATCCTCCAAATTTTTCCCTTTGTTGCTTCTTACGACACCCGCGGAATAAGTAGGGGCTTTACGGTAGTACGGTTTACTCACGGATTAATTTCGGGAATGCCCAACTAGTTTCGAACTCAAACGGAGTCCTTTTTCAAGAGCGAGTGTAGTTACGCGGTGGCGTCGCGGATCTCACTGGTAACTGGTAACTTCTCACTGATATTTTGTGAGAGGTTAGTAGGTACCACCCGAGTGGATACAGCTCATTCGTAGTAATGCCTAGTCCACTAGTAAACATTAATCAAAACATAGACAAATAAACCCTAAATTTGAATTACTCTCTCACATTTCTGGAAAAGCGAAAAATATTTTTCTATAGTTACGTGCGCAACACAAAAGTAATATTGCGAAATACCCATGAAGGCACTCCATTAAATTGGTTCGTTACTACGAGAGTGTAATGAGACGTACGGCAATCTGAAAAATATATGTTAATACACTTTGCAAGTAAAGCTGTATGCATACAAGGCAATACGACAAAGTGGCCAGAAAAAAAACACTTGTTTTTTTTTATGATATTAAACTGTAAATTTTAGGAATAGGAATGTTGGCTTAAAGAAATTTCGTTATAAATAATTTCGATATAAGATTATTAGTTTAATTTAACTTTTTAAGTTAAAAAAAAAAAATTGTAAAAATTATTTTCTATTAAAGAAATTTAAAAAAATCACAACAATTATAATAAAATAATTATTTTAAGTATAAATAAGAATTTAACTTCACTTGTATGTGCGTCTATGGTCTTAATGCGTTTTAGGTTCGGTTTCAGTAGTCTCATTGTTGCCTTTATGTAGCCTCATCGCAGTTTTCCATTAGACTTCTCTCCCATCATAACTTTATTAACACAGTTTTCTTATCGTACACTTTAAGGAGTCTCTTCTTAGACATTTCGTAGATCCATCGTAAACATTCCTTAGATCCATCGTAGACATTCCGTAGATCCATCGTAGACATTCCGTAGATCCATCGTAGACATTCCGTAGATCCATCGTAAACATTCCTTAGATCTATCGTAGACATTCCGTAAGTCTTTCTTAGTGTGTAGGTATACTTTTTATCTGATTTAATTATCTTAGCAACTAAGGCCCAATATTATTTTCAGTTTTTTTATTAAAGTTTGTTTGTACTTTACCTTATGACTGTACCTTATTAGCTTACTAAAAACCTGCACCTTAATCATCTAAAATAAAGTCTCTATCGCGACAAATGCAGCGTAAAAACCATGATATAAAACTTATAGTGACCATAAAATTAATCATTGTTACCATAATAAGATTCCCAACAAGAACTATCTTCTCGCAACAAAATCTCGGGTAATAAATTATAAAACTCCTTAATACCTGTACTAGGTACATTAAGCGGACGCCTCTGGGCTAAACTTTTGTGTACTAGTCCGTCGGCTTAATCTAGTGGAAGATTGCACCGGATTTCACAAAGTAGTGTGCTTCTAACTTTATGACATTACTGTTTTTATAGACTGGCGACACTGATTTTTTGAGCGGCAACTTCGAACCTTCAAAAAAATATTTAACGGCTACCCAGGCTACCATAGATATAGAATTTAAGTGAGGTAAGTTACATTATTTCTATATTTTTAAACGGTTTTACTTAGCTTGACCTGTTTATTATTTGGTTCAAATTTAGTAATCGATATTTCACCCTCTTCCTGTTGACTGATTGATCTGATATTCCGTATATACCTAAGCTTTCGTTTTGACGACAAAACCGTTTTACGTAAAAAAATATTTACTTATATTATTTTCTATAAATTTTTCTATGAGATATGTTCTATGAGTTCTATGTGCCTATGAGTTAATTATTTTGACCAATTTTAGACTGTGGTTTTTTTCCTGAAGTTATTCAAGCCGCTTGTTATCTTTTGATTAGTATGAGTTATGTCAAAGTTTACTCACACATTACTAAACCATATTTTTTTACTATTCTCGGATTTACACAGCGAAGTTCAGGGAGACCTTTTTACAGTCTCTTCGGGGATGTGCCTAACAGGCGTTGCATGGGAGATTCGGGAGCTGGTCTCTTAAGAGGACCCGGGATCTCCCTCCATGTGCTAATGTATTTTAGTGAGGTAATATTCCCACACTCCCTGGTCTCTTCCCTCGGAGTCCGGGTGGTATAAATTTTCAACTGTCAGTGTGCACCTGCCCTTATAACGTTAGTGTTATATTCGCGTACACTTCGATTAATTGAAAATTGGATATAACTACAGTTTATTTGGCGCGCGCAGCTTTTACGATTGTGCGTTTTCGTTATGTTTATTATACGTTTATTTTGTGTTGGATAAAGGTGTGTGTTACTGACAGGGATAGGTATAGGGGTTGATTTTTAAACCCCGATGAAAAGCGAAAGGTTATCAGTTTACCCGTGTGTCTGTGTGACTTTTTGAGGCATCGTAGCTCCTAAACTGATGAACCAATTATGATTTAGTTTTTGTATTCAATTTAGCAGTGACATGACGGCTGATAGAAATGAATGGAAGAAGATAAATAACCTTGTGCGCCGACCATGAATATAATTAGGACGTGGATTCAATTCTTTGTTTGTAATATAACATATAGATACCTACGTAATGGTATATCATTATAAATCAGCTTATAACTGTCCCACTGCAGGGCAAAGGAGGCTGTCTCACCGAGAAGGATCGAGCATTAATCACAATGGTAGCTCATTGTGTATTGGTGATTTCAGACTATTAAGTCTAGGTTTCCTTACAATGTTTTTCTCCACCGTTAGTCAATGGTCTTAGTTTAACTAAGAAAGTACATATGACTTACATATGTGCTTGCAAAGCGGGCCCTGTATAATATATTGATTGCATTGGCGCCTTCATAACTTAATTGGAATTACTTCGTTTGTAAGTGGTTTCAATTACTTGAAGTAATTAAGAACCCGACTGTACGTAGTTCCCAGTTCCTTAAAACAATCATTCATTCCAATCAACGTCACAAGGTTTTTAAAAAACAGAATCATTTGTCAAATAATTACGTGCGAAAGGTGTTCCAGTTGAAAAACAACAAAAAAAAGGTGTTGTCGTAAAACCCCGTGGTATTCATTTAAGGTTTTTAATTAAAGGCGTTTTAAAGAAAGTCACCATTAATCCACTGTTCTCGGGAAAATTAAAGGGGTCCCACAAAGATGTCATTTAGATGGACGCGGCAAGAATAGACATCTTAGGAATGTAAAAAAATACATATATTTGTTTAATTATTATTACTATCGATCCGTATGGCTATTCCTGCTTGTATGTATACGTATGTCATCATCCTCCTAGCCTTATTATTCCCAAATTTTGTTGGGGTCAGCTTCTAATCTAACTGGATGCAGCTGAATATCAGACTTTCTACAGAGCGACGGACTCTGACCCTCTGCAACCCAAAGGGATACGATATTCTGAAGTTAGATTAGTTGTCAGGATTTTCTGAGCATACTGAGTCCCTTTAACTATTGTCAAAGATCTTCATGACAACCGGGGCCACCAGTTTAATGTGCTTTCCGAGACACGGAGCAAGTGATAATTAACTTATAACACGCACATAACTTACGAAAAGTCAGAGGTGCGCGCCTTAGATCTCTGACTTGCCAGTCCATGGTCATACCGCTAAGCTATCACGAAGCTACTAGTAAGCTATCATATTAGAATAGTCTAAAAATATAAGATCATCCAGATTGGCTAGCCAAGTTTTAGCCTCTGAGGTGAGTTGGTTAATGTCTTCTAGTCTTTCTAAAAATCTCGCGAGGGGACAGGTGCTTGATGGTTTGAATGTAGGGGTCACAATCACTGTCAGGAGTCTATGACACCCCATTTGTGGAGGTGGTAGTTGTATCTGACTACTTATTTAGTTACTACTTACTAGGCACAGTTCATAAGAATTTAATGCATAGCTTTAAGTCCGGCTACTCACGCGCATGTCTTACGGGCAATCTAGGGTGTAAGTGAGGGGATGATTCTATGTTAACTTAGGAGGCAGTTTAGGGTCATTCCCACCCCTACACTGCCCCTGCCGGTGCCCCTAAAGTTGATTTAGGAAATTGTGCTATTGTGCTTGCCTACACACATCACAACTTGGGTGGCATTTAGGGTCCTAGATTGCCCTTGCGGTAGGCTTGTGAATAGCCGGTTTTACCTGTCACATTCAGAAAATCTACATCAACGTGAGCGTCTGTGACAAAAGTACAAATGAATAAAAATCATCTAACGACCGAGGTGCTTGTCCTTAAATAACGTTTTTTCTCCATTTTTAGACAAAACTTTGTCTCAACTTGAGTTTCTAGTTGTCACAATTATGTTTCACTGAAAGAAGTTATGTCTGACAAATTATTTAATTAGTGTTCGCCTTTAATTGCGGTGGTTGTTTTAGAAAGAAATGGGTAGTTGAGTATTGTTTAAAATGAATGCTAGTAATACTATTATTATATTGATATCACCTTAAAAAAAGGTTACGTAGCTGACTGACTGACAGACAACGCACAGCGTAAACCGGTTGATTTTCAGACTTTAGAAGTGTCATATTCCTTGTTCAATCTTGAGATGCACTAAGGATTTTTGAAAATTTCTCTCCTAAGTGGGGATAGAAAGTTGGGGACTTTTTGCAGCAAAGTGTAGCAAAGTCTGAAGAAATAATTTAAACGAATCACAAGGTAAATAATATTTAACAGCATGCTCGTAATGTATATACGTAAAACGATGCCGCTACGTAATGACCAAAAATAAACCACTTATTTGTTGATATTACACCATTAGATAAATATTAAATCAATAAAATTCCTATAGATCCCATATTTCCTATCAACACTCCCCAATACACCCTCATTTTGATGATATAAGACAGATTATAGTACACATTGTAAACCGATTCACAACAAATCGGCGTGCGGCCTACAAATCGCGTTCGTCGGCCGATATCCGCCGAATTGTTAGAATCACGCGCGGAATATAAAGGGAAACATTCGGACAGAGTGGAATACTAATGTTGGAACATAATAGACTGTTAGGGGAAGCGTATACTGAGGCAACCTTGGTCAACGGCTGGAGAAAACTACAGAAAGCTGTGGTTTTTTTTGCAAAAATATTTTTGGTGTCCAATATCTTTTTAACAAAAAGTATTATAAAAAAAGGTAGAAACAACACGTTAATTTTTAGAGTTAAGTTAAACGTTTTATAGTCGGTGCCAAGCCTAAGTATTCCAGATAAATTCAAATTCAAATCATTTATTTGCAAACAAGTAATCAAAATTTATTTCAAATAAAAAAAATAATCTTTTCTAAAACCTTGGCACCGACTCCAAAACAATTTTTTTCTGTTATTTTAGTGATTTCTAGTTTTTTAGTGTTTTGAAGCTGGTTTGAAGTTTTTGTTAAAAATATTTAAGTAATCTAATTTTGACTGGTATTAGCGAATACGACAATGTAGCTCCTTCACACGACACATTTTTAACTTTTTTAGGAAGTATGTTACCATCAACATAAAACCTATCATATCGCATCTACTAACACACTAAAACATTAATTTATCCACTGAAATTCCAGCTTACTTGCTAAAACCTTCCAGTGCGCGTCGCCCCCAAAATCGCTTAGTGAATGCAATTTTCCTGGGCTAACATAATATGGGCATATTATGTAGGTGCTTAGGTTACCTTCAGCCTATAAGATTACTTTACTTTAACTAGATATAGGCAATAAGGTAAATAGAATTTGTTATAAGTAACCTTGTCGGTGGAATGATCACCGGTAAGGTTGTCTTTTTATCGTATGGTTGATGAACAACCTGGTGTCAGAATGTAAACCGTTAGGCCTCTGACATGGCTTTTCACACCGTTGAAACATCTTTCAGTTAAATATTTAATAAGAATTCTAATTATAATTTAAAATCTTTCAGTTATTTTTTTTTGTATGTTTTTTACATGTTTAGCTTAGAAAGCATAGAAACGATATCACCATTTTTGTATGTTTTTTAAAGTTAAAAAAAAAGTAAGTAAGCTGCAAAGTTTGGAACATGGAACTGGCAGTACGGTAGTACTCCGGTAGATGTCACCACACGCCTTTAACACGTTAAGAAAGAGATTCGTAATTTCGACTGAAGCGGTCGAGACTCGGTAGCTTAGTTGGTAAAGCGATGGCACGGCACGTCAAGGATTGCAGGTCCCACCCAAGTCAGTTGTTTTTGCGAGTTTCTTAATTAATAATATCTTTCAGATAACAAAAATAATGTCCTCCTGACCGACCGGAGAGTGATCAGGCGCAGGGTCAACGGCTTTACGTGCTTTCCGAGGCATGGTGTAAGTGATAATTAATTTATAATACGCACATAACTTACGAAAAGTCAGAGGTGCGCGTTTTGAGTTCGAACCTCTGCCTTACCAGTCAACGCAACTGCTGTATGCTGGTTTCATCACGATCTCGTGATTAATAGTCGATCCATCAGTAGTGCTGTGGCACAGTTACATATTAGTTTATTTATTTCTATAATTTTCTTAATAATTAAAACAAAACCGAATTAAAATCATAATATTATTATTTTTCAACTTCACAATAGTTAACAAAATAACAGTATTCAAAATTCGTAGCGAAGCGCTCGTATCGTCACTAATGGGGAATCCATTGAAATCCGTTTTTATCACACGTACGGTGCCCAAAAATGCTTTCTATCATTAACAATGGTGGACAAATGGATGGCATAATGGATAAATGGTCGCACGTGACGTAGTATCGACTTTGTAGCTGTGGCCAGATATTGGGATCAGAGGGGGACCAGTTATAAAGTTACGATTATTTTATGGTTTTGCATAAAAAATCTGGGTATTTTTTGCAATCAGTGATAGCGTCGTGGTATGACCGTTGGACTGCCAAGTAAAAGGTCATAAGTTCGAAACTCAGACACGCACCTGTGTCTAAACTTTCTTCTTCAATCACTCTATCTATTAAAAAAACCGCATCAAAATCCGTTGCGTAGTTTTAAAGATTTAAGCATACATAGGGATATAGGGACAGAGAAAGCGACTTTGTTTTATACTATGTAGTGATGTGTGTATGTTGTAATAATTCAATAAATAAAATAAAAAATCTGCATTCTCTCGATAGCCTCTCTTTAGTCTCATCGTAACCTTTTCGTAGTTCTAAAAGGATTGATCTTTCAATCGTCTTATCATAACCGTACCCCAGCCTCGTCAGTCTTCCAGTATTTTTTTACAAAACTCTATTTTCATTGTAAGTTGGTAAGAAATTGAAAAAGAACTTTACTATAACTGAAAGAGATAACCCAACATGTCTGGAAAGGACAATCCGACTTTTCCGCGCCGCATGGCCGCTCGACCGGTCCGGTGGGCACGGACCCAATGAGATGGAAACTATAATGACCCGCAGTCCACAAACGAATGGTGTTTTTATGCGGTCACACAGCTTCTGTGTGGTTTGTTACTACAGCCATTACTTATTGATGAATATTGACAATATTATTGGTTATATGAATAAAATATAGTGTTTAATTAATTATGTTTTACCTCAGATTTTGTTACGTGATCATCATCATCATCAGCCTGTATTAACCCACTGCTGAACATAGGCCTCTCAGGCACGCCACTCTTGTGCGCACATTGGAGGCATTTGCCCATAATTGCCACCCTGGGCAAGCGGGTTGGCGATCGCAGTAGCAGATGATTGCTGTTACACAGAAGGATGCTGCTGCCCATCCAATAGATCCCTTTGTCGCTTCTTATGACACCCGCGGGACGAGTAGGGGTGATTCTATTCTTAGGCCGGAAACCACACGGCAAATTCTCAGGCCGGAAACTACACGGTAAACTGATACGTGTTACGTTACTTGATAGCCTAGTGAGACCGTTGGACTGTCAAGTCAAAGGTCGTAAACTGCAACCCCTAGGTACACTCTGAGTTGCTGAATTCATGTGAGTTTTGGAAGTTAAATATGACTTGCTAAAACGGTGAGGGAAAACAACGTGAGCCCACCAACACATCCGATAAATTTACAACGATGGTTTAAATCCTAACAACATAACAATCATACTTACGATGAAAAAAAGACCTAAGACAGGACCTAAGATACTTTTCCTCTAAGAGACCTTTCTAACTTCTAATTGTGTAGTTGATATAGTGATTTTTTATGCAACCGTGTCTGCGGCTTTCAAATATGTCTATTCAGACGTGAACAAAAATGCTTTTCAGAGTCCTAAAATTGCGTCAAATATATCATCTACGTTGATAAAGTAAGGCCAGTGGAAGGTATTAAAAAAAATCACTCAGGCATAGTAAGCTGTTACCATAACTAAGGACGCTTTCAATAGCTCCTTTCTTTCACCGGACATCGCGACGAACAGCCAGATACCATATTTATCCGGTAGATATTTCTTTTGCTTCCACCTTTCTCATACGTTAACCTAAAGAGTGGATCCTTCGGAAACTGTATTCCCGGTTAATTTCAATTTGGAGATTTTAGAATTCCAATTTTCCCGCATGCAATCGTTTTTTAATTTCCTTTGTGGCCCAACTTCCTGATCCATACAAGATCTATGCATCTGTGGTTATGTCACCTATACTCTGACGTCAGTCGCCACGTCGTCGTCTTTATAAACTAAATAATCATAAAACCATCACAAACTTCGCCACCCTCATTACGAAACTTGGGTAAATAAACACAAAAATCTGGCAACACCAAAGTAAACATCCTCAGCAACTCCGCCATAAAAAAGTTTAAAGAGTGTGAAACATAAATTTTAAATTACCGTAATGTATTCCGCCACCCGCCATTTTTGCGGAGAGGGGCCGCGCTCCGCAATTAGGCACGCCTCGTTAAACGCGAGATCAAGACCTAATGAGCCACGTGTATGGTTTAGTGCACTCACAGGATCAAAAATTATAATCCTACAGGACCAATGGAACATGGACTCGACTAACACGACGTTATTAACCACCCAGAGATCAACTTAAACTGGCCATTAAACCGCGATGACAGTCGGTTGACGGTTGACGCTCTGTGAATGACACGATAAATTCAAAGTCCAGTGTGTTTGAAAATGCTAGTTATTTATGCCAAATAAGGTGCATTTTTGTTTAAATGACGTTTAAGCGTAGTGTTGGAACACATGCGCAATATATTTTAAAATTATATTTCAGTTCGCAGACGCAGTTCAGTTTAATAAAAAGTGTTACAGTCCAAATGTATGAAACGAAACTTCGATATTTTCAGAGTATAACGAATAGAAATAGGAACGGAATCTCCCTTAACCCTAAAAGAGCGTAGTTAATGGCTAAAAATACAAAGAAAAGGACTGTTCATTGTTTGGTAAGTTACTCACAGAAACTAGACTTTATAAAAGGTACCCAATGGTTTTAGTAAGTACTTCACAGAATTTACGAGGAATCGTTTCTAAAATTTATATTGAAGCTCATTGAGGCGAAATTTCTACACTGGCAACATTTAAAATTAAAAATAAAACGTGTGGCACTCGGGGACTGCCGCGGTAAAGCTATTGCACAATTTATTTAATCAATAGCTTAAAAACTTAATACAAAGTCACGTCTTGAAAAATCTAAGCAAATAATGTACATACCTAATTAGTTTTCCAAATTAGAATGATTATATTTCTTAATATTTTGTTTTATGTGTCAACATAAAATATACCTTATTTGTTAGATATTAAGGTTTTAAACACTCAAATAGATTATTCTGCAATAAAGGGTGGTTTTATTTTCGTTACGGAATTTCTCGATTCGGTCGCCGCGCTCAAAGCCTTCGATAAAAGCTATGCTATACCTTAAAAACAAAAGACTTTTTATTGTTCTAAAATCAAAATAATATATTTATGCCAAATTCAAGTTCGAAATTTGAATACGAATTCCATGCCTGTTTTTCTCCCGTTCAAATTAAACAGGCAGTCGTAATTTTTTTCAGATGCCATATTTTTATGGCGGCTATATTATTAAATTCGTAGATTACAAAGAATAAAAAAGAAAATAAACGTCAAGTGAGAGCCTTTAAAAAGTGTGTACGGTGCGAAATATTATGTCATAGCTTTCAAGCTTTTGACAATGTTAATTAAATTGATATTTAAATATCTTGAATGAGTATAATGTTCCTACATTCCCGGAAACATTGATAACGGATGGAATTGTAATACCTATATCATGGATGGAATATTATATGTACAAAAACATTTTGCAAATAGTTTTGCGAATATTTTTGGATCAGTTTTGGTTTTTTTTTGTTTTATTAGACTGTGGATATATTGCAAGGCAGTATGAAATACCTATTTAAATGCTTGCTTTGTCATCAAATCGCTTTTAAAAGAGTTTACATATCTCTTGCTCTGTAAGTACACCCTTACACCCCTGAATGCCGGGGTGTATGACTATCATTACAGCATAGGTTTTGGAATTTGAAAAAAGAACTGTCATACTCATACTGCACGAAGAATACCTATTTTTAAAAAGTTAATATTTTTTTTCTTGGTATCGATTAATTACTCGAATCGGAATCTAGACAATTTATTTTATAAAGATTTTATTTTAAATATGGAACCTTAGAGTATATAAAAAAAAAATAGAGCAACCCTATAGAAGTATGAACCGTGAGCACGGGTATGAACAACGCGGCCGCGACACGAGCTCCGTTTGCGATCATACCTCAATCGACTGCGGTTCAACTAGGCTCCACGAGCGAAAAAGTTACATTTTAGCTTATATCATGGTTAACTGCTGAGTAAAATTTTGAAAAACGTCTAGAAAACTTAATTTGAAAAAATGACATTTTAACATTTCTATGGCGAGACCTGCTTTCGCTCCGCACAAGGCAATGTGGTTGACGTTATCACTCTATATTTTCTTGAATACTCTATGTATGGAACTATTTGTTTCCACATCGTATGTTAGATGGAATCGATTTAAAATCAAACTGGCCAGCAAGATTTGACGCGCTTGCTTGCGTGAAAAAAAAAGGCAGTCTACTAGATTCCTAAAAAGAACGTGACCATATCTCTTACAAATTGTAATAATTTTACTATTAATTTTAATTAAATACACATTTTTTTCTTCTTAATAAATGTTCATTGAAACCTGCTGTCTTGTTGTTTACTTACCTCACAATCGATATGTAAAGCAGAGTATTTATCTCGGGCGTAAGCATCAATTGCATACTCGGGTTAATTAGCGCCTTCGCTTCGCTCAGGCGCCAAAAACCTCGTATGCAATTGATGTCATACAGCCCTTGGTTAATAATCTACTATTAAAGTATTTTTAAATATTATTAATCTCTTTATTAATAAATATCTATTATTAAATATCTCTACTAGTAAATATTTATAAATTTTCCAAAAGTATTTCTAAGCGTAATATTTGAACCGTTTTTTTGAGTTGTGATAACCTACTGGTATGATCGTTGACTGGCTAGTCTGAGGTCTCAGATTTGAACCCAAGGCGCACCTGTGACTTATCGTAAGTTATGGGCGTATTATAAATTAATTATCACTTACTCCGTGCCTCGGAAAGCACATAAAGCCGTTGGCACTGCGCCGGATCTCCCCCGTTTGTGTCGGATTGCCGTCGTCGATTGACAAGAGTGAGGGAATAGAGAGTGGCCGTTCTGACCAATCTCAGCCAAATGAAATTCGGTCAGGAGCACATTAATATTTGAACACATATCTTCATTGTTGTTCAAATATTTGCAATTAATCTTGTTAAAGTGTGTCTTTACGGAACACTTGGTACAAACAATTCCATGCGGGTTCCCGAAATGTATTATGCATTATGTTTGTCGTAAATATAAACCAAATATTGTAAGTAATAACCATAATATACAGTATTTTTGTGAATTTTAGCACATGTTAGCTTATTAAATATAATGATTTAATAAGAAATTGATACTGATACGGATGGGATTCGAATCCACGATCTCCGGCATTCCATGCCGACGCTTTAACCGCTGAGCCACCGTATCCCATCAGAATCAGTCGAAATTTCAAATCTCTTTCTACGCGTGTGGTAATATCTATCGGAATACATTACGTATCCGACTTAAATAATTATACATAATATTATACAGGTTGAATTTTAAATCATGAGCAATCCAAAAAGGGATAATTTAATTTAAATAATTATGAACAACTTTTACTATGGGACCAACCCTGAAATCGCGAAAAAAAACCAGCTGCTGTTTCATACATTTGTGTTCACATAACTCAACAAAATGTTTGACAGCTGTGAAACAGCTGATTTTTTCAATTTATTATTATATTTTAGCAATTTCAGGGTTGGTCCTACAGTTGTTCATAATGATGAGTTCAACGACCTCTTTTAGGGATACTCAATTTTCAGTTCAATTTCGCCCTGTATATTGTATAAATGACGAGAAATGCCCCGCAGTCATTTCACTTGTTTACGTTCTCCAATATTAGATAATACATAATTGAAAATTCTGTTGTACACATTTATGCTTTCGCTGCATCCATTATTAGACCTGATTCGACAAATTAGCCTAGAATAATTTAGCTCTGGAATAACTAGAATGAATTTTAATTTTAAATTAGGAATAGCGTTAGTTTTAGTGTTAGTTTTTAGTTTTAATTGTATTATGTTTATAAAAATATTTGCCTTAATAAAAGTAATCTGATGGTTCATTTGACGAATTAGGAATATGCGTATAAATATTTTTTCGCTCGCGACTCCCTTCGTTAAAATTTTAATCAATAAATGGTCATCTAAAACAAAATGTAATTTTCAAATCAGTCAATTTTTAAAATAAAAAAAAATATATTTTTTAAAAATTACTTTTTAGAGAGATTAAAAATGGTGCAGCTTAGGCCACATAATTATAGGCTTTGTGTGAGTAGCTTCTAAGACTATTAAAGTAACATTGTTAGGTCTATTATATAACTTTTACGTAATATATAAGTTATATAACTCATTTTACTACACCATTAAATCTCTTCATAACAGTTTGAATTATAGAGGAACCTATAATTCTAACAATATAACTTAGAACACAGTTCTAAATATATGTTCAGGCGATAGGAAGTGCACTTTATCAAGTGGTAGTGTAATACATTTGTGATGTTGAATTACGTAAGCTGTATATAAGCTGTATAACCGCATAAATCTTAGCCGTTTCTAGGAGTTTGGATGATTATGTATCTATGAAACTAAAATCTAGGTATATTATAGACAGGTATTTAGTTGGTTTAAAAATTGTGTAGTGTAGCCTAGTGACCATTGGCTGGCAAAGGAGAGGTCTCAGGTTCGAACTTAAGGCACGTACCTCTAGCTTTCCACCCTTTGTATTTATAATTGTACTTAAATTGCAAGTCAGAGGTCTCAGGTTCGAACTCAAGGCTTCTCTCGCGTGGTACCTACTTAAATTTAAAATTCAATCATCATACGAAAGACACCTATTAATATAAGAGCATTATCTGCATTATTGTATTTTTTTTGGGAACAATACTTTTTTCCGGAATTAAAGGTACATGTCCGTTTCTGTACACCTGGCAACGTATATGCCAAATTTCAGAATGATCAGTTCAATGTATTAGGTGTGAAAAGGTAACAAACGAATTTACTTTCCAATTTATAATATTGGTTAGGATTTGTAAATGTATACCGCTTATTTGCTACAAAGATGACACAACTTAAAAGTTTCGAATTAATAATACAGTTGAGTTGACCAACAACCTTCAGTTTAAAAAAAAACATTTTTTTAAGCATCATAGTAAGATGGAGGGAGGCCTTTGCTCATTATTGGGACACCGAGGGCTAAGAATAATAATAACATAGTAAGATAAATAATAATGTCCTCCTGACTGAATTTCGGTCACAGCGGCCAATCTCAACGGAGATTAGCCATCGACGCGGGAGATATTATAGTGCACAAATGCTTGCGCAAACACAGGTGCACTCTCTATTCCCTCACTCTCATAGTCCGATGGGACGGCAATCCGACACGACCGGGGAGAGATTAGGCGCAGGGCCAACGGCTTTACGTGCTTTCCGAGGCACGGAGTAAGTGATAATTAATTTATAAAACGCACATAACTTACGAAAACTCAGAGGTGCGCGCCTTGGGTTCGAACCTGAGACCTCTGACTTTCCAGTCAACGGTCAACACCACTAGGCTATCACGACGCAAGTACACAACATAGTAAGATAGTAAGGGAGGGACATCAAATAAGAGCAGAGGTATTTTTAAGAGTCTTAGAATGTAGGAATATTAAATAACTAGTTTTAAAATTGTAGTCCTGCAAAATCGTATTTTTTGAGAAATGTCTGTTTTGTCGCAAATTAGCGACATGTATTTTTAAAGAATTCGTTTTTCCTTATCTGTTTTCTTTCGATGTCAGTGATAAATTGAGAAGATAATATGTTCGAGAAACACAATTGTACACGCCTGAGATCCTTCTTGTACACATATCACGGTATCTTGTTACTACGTGTCACGTCTTTTGCTATAAGTGACAAAAAGAATAGATATTATGTACATTTATATACATTACTTACGTCAATCCTGAAATCCGCTAGCCTTAATACATGAACATCATAGCGTAAACTATAAAAGTTTGTATAGTTATATAAATTTTTCGTAAAAAAAATAAAACGATTAGATACGGGCAGGATTTGTACCTTCGACCTATTGGGTAAATAAGACCCTAGTCGCTCTGCCTTTGAGCTAATCGTAACCCCGCCCGTGTCGCTGGCAAACTATCGGTTATACGAAATAAAGACCACAAATAATATTATTCGTATTTATTTTCGTTATTTACTTTCTTTGGTGTCCCAACTATTACCTAATTTCCGACTGGTCTTGAAATACTTGTTGACAAAGCAAATTAATGTTTCCTTATGCGAAACATTATTTTACTTTCCCATAACAGCCAAACAAATTATTTCACAACATACATAATGGATTTCACAAAAGGGTAAAAATTTCATAGGAAAATTACCCTTAAAACAGTTCCATATCATAGTTTCCCAACCCCGTATACCCCATTACAGTACCATTACACAGAATTCTAAAATTCGTTGCTACGAACGGCTGGCAAACAATTCGGAACATTTAACATCTTAAAAACATCCCTTGGATTCAAAGGAAAAGTCTTTCATAGGGATGGGACGTACAGCTTGGCAAAAAAGAGTCTGGATAAATTGAGGGCGCCTTTTTCCTACAATGGCCACCCCATATACCACGACTAAAAGTGACAAGATACTTGATCATTTTAGTCTTCAATATTTATCAAATTAAAAAAATAAATTGAACATATTTAAAATTAAGAAAGATTTAAACTTTATTTGTAATAGTCATGATCTGGTAGTAGTTATTGTACAACAGTAACCAAATTATATTTAGGAAGATTATACATTGGCGGCAATAACTACCTACTTATATGTAATATAAAGCTTGGTGGCTTACTCTGTGGGAGATCTAAGTAGGATAAGAAAAATCTGACAACGCAATGCATAGTCCCATTATATAAGTACGTAATCGCTATCATTCAGACTCTTGAGAATGGTCATCTCAAGAGTTAGAATTATAGCGAGCCTATCAGAGAGTCATTTATGGATTGTGGATTATGATAATAAATCATCATTATCAACAAGGGAAATTAAATAACATGTTTCATTTTAGATTTTATTAAAATACAAAAAAATAAATGTCATCATCATCAGCCGGAAAACGTCCACTGTTGAACAACGGCCTCCCCCATTGAACGCCACAACGAACGGCAACTTGCAACATAAATCAAAATCATCAAGTTCTTTCTTCGGGCGACCTTTTCGGTGTTTTCCAGGTGTCGAAAAAATACTCTTACTTTTTTCACCTTCATCGACAATTGCTCTGATTGTATTTCAGATTTACCTGAAATAAACAATAATAACTCTGTATTAACTCTATTCTTAAGTTTCAAGTATCAATTTAAACAGTTTAACTACACGCGATTCATCGAATTACAAAACATAACCTCAATAATTATTTGTACACAAGACGACAAAAACTGGTGGTACAGCTATCAGAGAGTAAATATAACGACTTAATTACATTCTAGAAGAAAAATTGCATGGACTATACCTGTCATTCGAGCAGTTCTCAGGTAAACATTGTCAATTTCAGACAAAATTTGTCCGGCTTTGCTTTCGGCCAAACATCTCAAGAAAACTTGATATATAACAGATCTTCCACTACTGCAAACGGTTTTATTCATTACGAACAACTATATCAACTAGTATTATGTAAGAATATCACACACAATTCACACGAATCTTTTAAATTTTAAAGAAAATTACTCGCAATACGTAAAGATGACAAGGAAGCTACTTGTAGTTGACAAATAAAACAGTGTTGTCATTATTATAATTTTTTAGTTCCAACTGTCACCGCCTCAGACTCTTTTTTGCCAAGCTGTAGAAAATTCCAAAAACAATATTTTTTTTCATCGATGCGATGTTGTTTTTTGAGTCTACATAATCAAATTTAAAAAAAGAATCGTTATTGAAACTCCATTTGATTAAAATTCAATTACGAACGCTGAGAGAATTGTGGAAGTTGAAATTTTCAATGGCTCTTCTTTTTACCCGACTGCCAGGAAGGGTTATGTTTTTTTTATAAAATATCTGCTATTTATTTCAGTTTTTTTATTGAGTTGCAAAGAATTGTCACCATTTTTCCGGAATGGAATTTTTACCATTTCAAAAGTTTTTCACTTTATTTTGTATGCCACACAATTTTAAAATAATATACTATTATATATTTTTATGGCTTTACTCTTGGGATAATAGTTTCGAACTCAAATGGAGTGATAAACAACCACGCGTCACCACGTAAGCTGCTCTTAAAAACTGACTCCGTTTGAGTCCAAAACAACCTAGTCGAACAACCACGAAATAAAAGTCAATTAGCTGTGTAGAACTGGCTATTTATTACATTTGAAATAAAATGCTAAATTTCGATGACAACCCACGCCATTTTGTATTTAACGGCAATTTTAGTGCTATTTAAATTAAGAAAAAAATAAATACATACGCCATCCAATTCCAAGTAAAATTCCGAATTCGAAAATAGCCGAAAAAACTAAAACGTTCTAATTGCTTTTCAATATCTCGATTTCTTCGTAACAACACTAGCCCTTAAATCGGTTGCCCCTTTGATCTCACTCCTTTTGTATCGTCCGTAAATGGAGTCACGCGCTGCCTTAAATGTCACGAATCGCACCAAACTCGATCTTGTTAGGAATCGAGAATCGATTCAGGGTTACGTCCCGTTTCAAAGAACACGTGTGAACTAGATTTGGACTAAATGGGTTAAAGAGGGATGGTCATGAGGTGGTAAGGAATTTTTTGTTGGTTCGTTTTTGACATAGCCTGTTTTATTTACGCGTGGAAAACTCTTTATGAGTGTCAGTCACCGAGGGCAGATGATGGCGTTATGTTCGACAACCACGCGGTGATCCTCGACGGACTCTAGGCTTGGGATCCATTAGCGTATTCGTCACACAACGCTGATAATTGTAGGCAGATATGCGAGTCTGTTGTTTAATATGCCTCGATTCCAAAACTAAAGTGCTCTATCAGTGAGGCAGACTTAACTGATTTAGGAGGGCGCACTGGTAAGGTTGCGACGCGACATGTCAATTTTTTTCAAAGCAATCGTCATTTCGCGTCCTTTGGTCACCATCCAATTAAAAGATCGCCGACGCCCGCGCCGCTACCTTTTGCGCTTTGCAATACTAGCTACATTTTATCAACGTGAGGTTTGCCTCAGTAGGAAAATTACTGTTACTGTTACTGTTAGCTTACATCATCCCACTGCTGGGCAAAAGCCTCCTCCCATGATTTCCACACCTTTCGGTCCAAGGCTATTGTGGACCATTGATCGTTCGTCTTGTCTAATTCGTCTCGCCATCTTCTACGTGGTCTGCCGCGACGCCGTAGTAAAATATGTTGCAGAAAAAATCATGCCTCTAATTTTATTTAGATGCCTCTGTAAAATAACTACTTGACTATACAAAGATATTAAATTTAGGACAAGTTAGTGAGTCTAGATTTATCCCCTACGTTTTACCCTCCCACACTTAGGACTAGACTATAAATTGTGGATAGCAGGTGCTGGTAGACAGTTATTATACTTCGATATAGTTTAGTGTCAGTTTTCTTAGATATCATTTATTTAAAGGGTGTCTCAAGAGTGCACTATTTAAATTTTGTGTAATTATTTTTTCGTGTGTGTGGCAACTCTGAAATTTGACAGATAGACTTATGATTGTTCGAATTTCGAATAATAAAAATGGCGCTTACCTTGTTGCTACAAAAATGTTAGTTGTTTATCAGATTATACGATTTGATTTGATTAAGAGTTAATAGATTCGTTTTATGCACTCTGATCATTCTCATATTCCAACGAGAAGATAATTAGCATTCTAAAATTAGCTACCCGGGCTTTACGTGACTATTCAAATTCTATGCTGCGTGCCTTAGATTTGAACCTGAGTCTTCTAAGTTGCCAGGTAACGGTAATACCACTTCGATGATCACTACTAATAAAAAATAATAATGAATTAAATAAATAACGCCGCTTCTCAAACGTATTGTTCGATAATATCGTATCAAACCTATATTTTATTTTCAATTCAATATTTTCTTACAGAAATAAAGTTAGATTATAATTATCAGTGTTCAATTCTGCCAACCAATAACAGAAAAAAACGAAGCCAATATTCACCTGACATCATGTGTCATGCCAACTTTCAAAAAAATCAATAGGGCAAAATATAACCGCGTCCCTTCAGAATATAAATCAGTATTCGGGATGATTGATTAGCTAGTACTGGCGGGTGATGTACGAAAGACGTACGTGCACTATTCATCAAGAGTTTCTACATTTGCGCGGGAAATATGACAGATGGTTGTTGCATTTTCAAATATTGTGTGTCAATGTTGCCAGCAAATAAATATTTAAATAAACTTTATTATTTTTGTTAACACAAACACAACTTCAAATCAGGAGTCGTGATAGCCTAGTGGTAGAGGTCTTAGGTTCGAACCCAAGGCTAGTAGTAAATTAATTTTCAGCTACACCGTGTCTTGGAAAGCACGTTAAGCCGCTGGCCTCGGCTGTCATGAAGATCTTTTACAGCCGATATAGGGAGTCCGTACCTTCATAAAATCCTGATAAGTGACCTAACCTTCGAATAACGTATTCCTTTGGGTGGCAGGGGTAAGAAAGCCAGTCGCTTCGTAGAAAACTGATATTCAGCATCTGGTTAGATTAGAAGCCGACCCTAACAAAGTTTGGGAATAATAAGGCTAGGAAGATGATGGTCTATCGTAATCAGTCACTTATGAACAATGAACATTATTTCGTGTGTCATTAGTTCTTACTTTTTCTATTTAATGGAGGGTCCGGTGACAAAGAGTCAAGCCAGAGTGACAACAATAACAGATTTCGTAAAAGTTGCCCGCTCATATATTTAGAGAGTTCGTGTTTACTTTGTGCAAACATCGGCAATAAAAGTAAGACAATGATACTGATTCTCTTGTACATTCCGCTAAATTAATTTTAGATTAACTATCTCTTTCTAATAAACACCAGATAGAAAAAGGACAGCAAATAGAACTATGAAATTAGAGCTGTAAAATCAGTCTACGTCCTTGCAATTGACGTGAAATTAGACGAGACCTCTATGACGTGCCGACTAAATTCTCGTTGATATCACGCAAATGGACTAGTTTGACAGCTAAAAAAAATTTCTATTATTTTCTACTGATCTCAGTTAGAAAGAGAGATAGTGAGTCTAAATTAGTTTAGAGCGTGTGCAAGAGAATTAGCATCAGTATTTCTTTATTCTACTCAAGGTTGAAATAACTCAAGGTTGAAATATTATGTACATATACTTGAGTTGTATAAGGTCCGGTGGTTTGGGAAATTTAATAGATTTTGGTGGTTTTTGTATTTTACTTCATTTTAATACAATATAAAAGCTGTAAAATTGGAAGCCAACCCCAACATAGTTGGGAAAAGGCTGGGCAGATGATGAAAAGATGTAAAATTACAACTTTAAAGTTCCAAATTTTTGTAGAACGGCAAGATTCTTGACTTAGAAGAATTATTGAGGAAGGCAAAAATCTTTTCTCCAAGATTCTTGACTACAGAAACTCAAAGTATAAATGCACAAATTTCGGGTTATTCACCCTCATAGAACTTTTTCCATGCCGTATTACGTCACAGTACACTTTTCCGACAAAAATAACGCAATTAAATAATCCATTTTGAGCAAATTAGTAGCCGACTTTGTTTTAGATTCATGTTTTACACAGGATGGTTCAAAGGGTATTCCGGACACGTTCTCGGACGTGTGGACGGACAGTTTAAAATTAGCCCAATATTCTTTTGTATTCCTTTAAAAATGTTCACTAGGTGGATGTACTTAGATTTGTTTGCCTCTAGTTTGTCTCTCAAAAAACTATCACAAACCACGTGACATAAACAAAAGGATTAAAAAAAAAATACAGTTCCAAATTTTAAATTCTAAAACAAGCTGCAATCACGTCATGGCGTCCCTTTTTTATTGTTCATACGTATGTTTATAACCTAAAAAAATGTATAAAATGCAATTCTCGATATCATTTAATTAATAAATTCAAACAGAGATAAAATCTAAAGGACTCTTTTTAATTACTTTACATTGTAAGCAACGTTAAAATGCACAA
Organism: Protodeltote pygarga; assembly: GCA_936450705.2. NCBI lineage: Eukaryota > Metazoa > Arthropoda > Insecta > Lepidoptera > Noctuidae > Protodeltote > Protodeltote pygarga. The sequence continues at coordinate 11,006,316 of OW388266.2, forward strand.
ACAAAATATTTATAATTAACGACATTTTAAATTTTACGTACCCAATATACTATTAAAAAACTACTAAAACGGTTTTTAAATTTTTAAATTGGCAACACAGCTCGCCAGGCGCGAGTATTAATTTTCGAAACTAGCAATTGATGTAATAAAGTTAGATTGCGCCGGATTCTGGTGGATTAAAACGGCTCTATGTACCTACGTCGACGGTTTGTGGAAAATAATTTTTGAAAATGGTTTTATTTATCGCCATTGTCAAATTTAATACTCGAGCTCTTTATTGTTGCTTTTCGTTTTGAAATCAAAGAGCGTATCTGTTTTTGTTATGCTTTGATAGGTTCAGCTTTAAATACGATTTCGAAGTAAGAAGATTAATTTTTCGTGTTGTGTGAAAATACATGGTGTATTTCACAATTGTTACAACAGCCTATTATAGAAATATAGTAGAATTTAGTGGAATAAAATCTCTCGGTAGTTCGCTGACTTTTATCTACAGCTAGAAAATCTTAAAACTATATTTTTTTATGTATTTTCCTTACAATGTACAATAAAGAATACTCTACTTTACTTTAATCTACTCTAGACGATGTCATACATATTTCGCTGAGACAACGATAATTTAATTTTGGGCTGACAACCCTATCTATCAGCAAATCCTAACTTCCTAACTATCCTAATCCTAACGAATAATATTACAAATGTATATTAAAAAGTAAGTTAGTTGGTTTGTTACCTTTTCACGCTTAAACCACTAAACCTATCATCCTGTAAATTTTCAATATACGTTGTCAAATGTACTGAAAAGGACATAACTCGATTTTCATCCCGATAAAAAGTAGTGTCCCAATCCCCTAAAATGCAACTGCAATTTTCCTGTATTGCAAGGGCCTATGATCGGTGGTGATCAACGTAGAGGACACGTTGATCACCACCGATCATAGGCGTATAATATTGATAGGATTTAAAATAATAATAAAAAAATACCATACAAGCAGAGCCTCGGGCAGTAGTTCGTTAACACTAAATTATAATAAAGAGATATTTGTTGGTTTATGTAGGGTAATAAGAATAATAGTTTTTTATTTATTTATTTTTTTTTTTTGAATTTTTTTGAAGAATAATAGTTTGGTCTAAAAACTACAATTCCGCTGATAGAAAGTTACACTATCTCTCATAAATATGGGCTACATTATATTTCGATAATTATACGGGATAAGCAAATTACCGGCCTGCGGGCGATATTGAGTTAAAAATAAATGTATTTACTGAACTTAATTACGCAGACATAATTACTTACATAATTTTTGTGCAGTATTCAATATTTCGCGTCACGTCCGTCGAATAATATTGAAATAAGAGCTATTTATTTATAAGATAGTGTTGTTTACACGGCGCGGTTACGACACGGGACCGACGCGACACGATAAACAATGGTGCTAACGTAATTAACCCTTTACCGCGTAATTAATCACATGAAATCACATCTGATTCATTGGTGCTTTATTTATGTACAGTAATATCGCTTGGTTGTAGGTAGACAGCAATTTTCGAGTTGTTTTTGTATAATTTTGTTGTTGTTTATTGTTTAGATCCATCCCCCAGATGTTTTTCGCTAAACATCAACAGTATTTTGTCCAATATATGGTGACCAGGCATGATTAGAATACAAAGTAGCAGCGTAGGTATAATTAAAACAACCATTTAGGTCTATGACCGATGTAATAATGACAAATCAATCAACATGTGCAGTTACATTTATAAGGTTAGGTGAGCTGCACACTACAAGAAGCCTAATAGCCTTGAAGCAGTGGCCTTTTCCTACCAATAATCAACTTTAACGATATGCAGAGGGAGTTGGCGTTGGTGCTATTCTTCTCCAACACCAACGGAACGTACATTTTCTTTTTCCTCTACTCCAAACGTGCTTCAACGCAATCAAAACATTTCTTACGCGCATGGGCGTAGCTATAGCCTTCCCATTGACCGAGGATCCAAAAATGTACCAAGATTAACTAGTTTTTGCCCGCGCTTCACACAGATAATTTCACAATATGCGGTGCGCGGGAAAAGGGTGGGGGATGCACTGTATGCGCGTACTTACTATCGCTTGTAGTTGCGTTTGCGTCTAATATTCATTGATTTTTATTTTAGCCGTATGCTAAGGGGGTCCGGACCCCCTAAACCCCATGCTTACGCGCCTTCAAAAGTCGTATTAACTAAATCAGCCCCAACCACAAACACTTACGGCCTGCTTATATTTCACAGGCGGCAAATAGCAAATAAATAACGAATCGGACAGATTTACGGGCGTTTACGCGCGTTACGCGATGCAATTATGCGTAAACACGTAAAATTAAAAAGTTGCTGTGTGCCTTTATTTCTACTTTTACGCGTTTGAACGCTGATTACATCTGTTGTTGAGTTGCGTTTAAGTGCACGCTAAAAAGTGGAGTTTTTTTTTTACTTAAATAACAAATAAAAAGGGATCTTGTTTTATGAACGTTTAAGACTTTAAATTGTACAACAAGAAGTTTTAATACGATAAATGAAGCCATTTGGGGTTTGCTGCATTCAGAGTTAATTTTATACAACAGCTTCTAAATATTTTTAGATGAAAGTTACATAAACACAAATGAATACAAAGACTAGAATTGTATTTTTTTAATGTAGTTCCACACTTGATCGAATCGTCAAATTCGTGATACTAAGCACTAATAATGTTCTCCTGAATCCGAATATCGGTCACAGATCCCAATTGTAACCGAGGTTGGCCCTTGACCCAGGAGATATTGTAGTACACAAGTGTGTGCGCTCTCTTTTCCTATTTCTCATAGACCGAAGAGAGATCAGGCGCAGGAACATCGGCTTTAAGTATTTTCCGAGAAACGGAGCCAGTGATAATATTTTTTTTATACGCAACGGTTATATCACTAGGCTATCAAAACTCAACCTCAGCCAAGGCTGAACTTCAACACAAATTACGTCGACGGATTGAAATGTATTGTCATTCAACTTACAGGATAATTTCTGATTTGTCATTTCCTTGAACCACGCGTTCCATTGTTGACCTGTTTACCCTGCATTCTTGTATAAGTTTGGAGCAGTTATAGCATAGTAGTGTGACCTTTGGTGGTTACTGCTAAATCAAAGATCCCAGGTTCGAAACCAAGCACGCACCACTGACTTTTGTAGTGTAGTTGACTTTTGTACACAGATGTAACTTATCTACAAAAATGTCGAACTTAAGTTTATACAAGTTAAATTCGTTTATTCTTTGCAGCTCATATTTCATATTACATATTTCTTATATCTACATTTTCACCTGGTTTATTTAGTATGTTAAGTTAATAGCAATACGCCCGGATCCAACTTACGATCATTAATAAACGGTGAAATTTTGAATTAAAACTTTTTACAAGTAATTTTCTAAACAACCCAAAAGTTTCTAAGACGCTTAACTTGACGAACGTTATATTTTGGTAAAGGGACTAAATTATGTGGTGCTACGTTGAGCTAAAACTTTCTCTCCTTACCTGGTAAACCACCCGCGCTGGTAACTCGGCCGGGTAACATCTAGCTGCTTTTTACCCGACTACAAAAAAAAGGAGGGTTATCACTCATCGTGTTATGAGCCCAATAACTCTCGAATTACGAACTCAATCCTAATTTTTAAATGGACACGAACTCATTGCAAGTTAACTTATTAGTGCCCTCCTGACCAAATTTCGGTCACAGCAAACTCTCAACGGAGATTAGCCAACTACGCAGGAAAAATTATAGTGCACAAATGTGTGCGCAAACACAGGTGCACTCTATAATCCTTCACTCTCATATTCCGATACGACTGCAATCCGACGTGACCGGAGAGATGAGCTATTCGCAATCTAGATGACGATCAGCGCCATCTATCGCACAACTAATGAGTTGCTTCGACAAATCTATTTCAATCGGTAAGTAACATTATACAAATTTTATTTCTTTGATTTCATGCTGTCCCAACTCCCGACTGTGACCGTCGCTAGATTACACCTATTATATTATTTAGTAATAAATTTCAAGGTTAGTACGTTTAAACAGACAAACATAATGACGTTCCCCTTTGTGTTGCGTAGAGATGATATTTTGTATGCATAAGTAAGGCACACAAATACAGAGTTATCAAAGTACCTATGCCATTGTGGAGATATTACAGTAGGTCAAGACGTATATTAGTTTATATTTTATTTATTATACAGTAGAAATTTATTTAATTTAGCAAATAGAATCCTTTAAAATGATAATACCCAGAAAAAATATTTGACGCCATTAACGCATGCGAAGTAAAATACGTTACAGAAAGACAAATTAGGGAACGAATAGTTTTGTGCTAGCAGGATAGTGCGAGCAGGATAGTGCGAGCAGGATAGTGCGAGCAGGATAGTGCGAGTAGGATAGTGCAAGAAGGATTGCTAATGGCTCATTTGGCATAGCGGCTGACTGCGTTGGCAGAGCGATATTTCGGAATCTTGATTTTTTTACGTGTAGAAAACAATTGAGTCGAGTGCGAGTCGTCGGAGTTATGTCCGACTTGCACGGACTAAAACCAACACGGTGTTTCTTGATGAACCTTTGAGAATTGACCCACCTATGGTGTAGATGTGTCCAACGCCGAATCCTTCTTGAGAGGCGCGTGTGGAATACGGCACGCCATTATCTCCGGCCTATTGCTGATCGGGTGACCTGCCCATAAACCCACAGACTCGCTCGTAATCGAATTGCGACCAAATTATTCTTATCTCGATTGAAACTTTGCACAGGTCAATATCATTTTATACAGCGATTATAGAGCTGATTAGACGCAAGAAATTACAGCAAACCTCTCGTAATCTCCAGAAAATATTGTACAGACGCCAGCACATCAAGCTACTACAATCTGTCAGATTTCTTTAATAGATTTTCAACTTTATAGCTACAGCATAATGTTCAAGGTTGATTGGGAAAATTTGACATATTAAGAAAAATAAGAAATCTAAACTTTTAATTTACAATTTAAAAAAAGTTGTATAAATGTCGTATAAGTTTTTTATTACACACATTTTTGTCTCTCTGCGTACCCTACTTGGTGTCTTAGCGACGGGGTAATTGCTCGAAGGAGCTGCGGAAGACAGGCCTCCCCCGGTTATTAATGACGGGCAACCCAACCCCCCCCCTATTTACAAGTCATTAAGGCCCAACAGAATTCATGTTTGTAATCAAATATTTGGAGCAACTATGAATTACTTATGTTTTCTTTTAAGAGAAATCTGATTTGTCTTTTAATTGAGCTATGAGAGCAGTCTGTTTCACTGTTTTAAGTATTGTAGATGTTGATTTGATATGAATTCAGTTTTTCAATTCAATTATCTCGTTTAAGATCTGATCGGCCACATAAACTTATCATAAAATAGATATAATTAGGTAAACAACGGGTTAGTTTTAAACTATATTTAGTCGTCCAAAGGATTATAATTTAAGAAGAAAATTGATTAAAACTATTTTAAAGTTTTACATTTTTGTAGAAATAAAAGATTTCGAGTAGAATTTGAACCTGTGAGTTGTAACCATTTGCTTTGTCCATGGTGAAAACATTTTTAGATCTGTAAATTCTAAAGGAGTTTAAAACTGTGCCCAATAAATGGCAACAGGTTCTCATATTAAACAAGCGAAAAAGCGAACTGTGGTAAAGTAAAAAAACCGCATTTAATTTATAATGTCACTAGCTTCTGCCTTTATAATATTAGCAGATTTTGCAGGATAGTAGAAATTTGCGGGATAGTAGGAATTGGATCTTTTGGTTTCATTTAAAAAACGTTTTACACGCCTACCTTACCTTACCTTAGAGCAAGTTAACAGATTAAATAAGTACTTACTCAGAACCTTTTAGAACACAATAAAACAAAACAACAATGCCAAAACAAAATTAATTCTTAATTCAATGTACTTACAGCACTTTGTGCATTGTTCTAACAATAATTAATTTGTGAAAATGCATGTTTCCTAGAAAATTCTGCGCCTTCCCCAGCAGTGTTGCTGTTAATTACTTTGAACACTTCCCACGTACACTTTGCGCAAAATGTTGAGAAAGAAAGGTAATGAGTTTAATGTGCAGCTGAGGAACTCATTATTAACATTTTCTCTGAGATGAACTTGTACAATAAAATATCACTATCTGTTCTCTGGAAGTGGGCGGCCATATTTGCTGACGGACTGACGAATAAACAAGTAACTAAGTACGTTTAGACTGGACGCGCTGTGGAAAACTTAGTGATGTCCTGTGAGTTGTGACTCGATGCCGATGGAATTAAGATTTGAAGAAGGTGTGTTGTGTATTGTATTGTAGTAGTGTATTGTATTTAAATATAATTTATCTGAAACAAAAAATAAATACCTAATGTTATAAATTATTTATTCTATCATTTTTTTTTGTACTATGTAACCATACACTTTATTATGTGGATACTATTTCGTACAATTGGAATGAATGATTGTTCCCGCCACAGAACACGGAACTACATACATACGTATCCTCAATTCATCATCATCATCATCAGCCTGTATTAGTCCACTGCTGAACACAGGCCCCTCTCAATGCCCGTCACTTTTGTGCGTATTTGCCTATAATCGCCACTGCACTGGGCTAGCGGGTTGGTGATCGCAGTAGCAGATGATAGCTGTTACACAGAAGGATACCGCTGCCCATCCTCCAGATCATTCCCTTTGTCACCTCTTACGTTACCTGCGGGACGAGCAGGGGTAGTTTTATTCTTAGGCCGGAATCCATACGGCACTTTTCTATTCTTGAAGACCTATTAATGGCTGTCAGTTACTTTTATTTAATTTCAAATATGTGTCAAAAATTGTTGCTCTTGGTCTTCCATCATCTCATCATCTGCCTAGCTTTTTCCCAACTATGTTGGGGTCGGCTTCCAATCTTACCGGATTCAGCTGAATACCAGTGTTTTACATAGAGCGACTGCCTATCAGACCTCCACAACCCAGATACTGGGTTACACAATACCCCTTGGTAAGACTGGTTGTCAATCTTTCGGGCTTCTGACTACCCGTAACGACTGTCAAAGATCTACAATTGACAGCCGGGGCCAACAGCAGCAGTACGGAGAGTGATAATTAATTTATAAAACGCTCATGACTTACGAAAAGTCAGAGGCCTTAGGTTCGAACCCGAGACCTCTGACTTGCCAGTCAACGGTCACCACCACTAGGCTGTCACGACTCCCGTTGCTCTTGGTCTGCCACAAAAAAAAACTCTGTAAAGGCTGACTTTAAACTTGCAGCTAAAAAGGTTACAAATAACATGTTTAAAGGTTTTATTCGACAAAACCAAAGGTTGAATGTTTCCAGCCTCATTTACCACGAGTAATTACTTCCTCTCGGCACTTAATCTGCTAAAGTGGTACCAATAGTAACAGGACAAATTAAAACCTACCACTTTGTTTGAGGGCAATGGGGCGTATCCCTGTTTCCGCGGTCTCTTTTTGACCGAAGAAAAAAGGAGGAGGTACTTAATTTGACGTATGTATTTTATGTTGGTATCACCGCAAAAGTTTTTAGAGGGTTTTGGTATATTTTAATTTCTTTCAAAATGTAGAGGCAGCCATTTTGACCTCCCCCAACATTACCATAAACATAGACTCACGCCTTTATTCTCCAGAGGAGGCAGAGGTGTATACAACTATACAGTACAGCCACGTTTAGGCGGCTGTTATAAGTCCCATGTAATAGTGGGCGAGCCTATTGCCATTAACTGGGCACAATTCCAGACTCCGTGCTGATACTGAGAATTTCCTAATGAAAAAACCCAGTAACACTTTACGTGACCCTTTAATAATTAAATAAATAAGAGCACACAATTGTGATAGAGATTAGGACAAGGTTACGATACACGGGCAAAGCTGAGGGCAAAAGCTAGGAAGTAAATAAATATCAAAATGTACATAGAGTTATTTAATTTTGCGTCTCGCTGCATTCCTTTTGGTTGCCGTCTTATCAAGGAGCTACAATGTAACTCTGTCTTGGAATAATAACGTTCGTGAGTCATTTACTCACGGTATAATTTCGGGAATGCCTGATATAGTTTTGAACTTAACGGACTTCATTTTCAAGAGCGAGTATAGTTACGCGGCGCGGCGGGGCGTCGCGGAACTCACTGTCGGCAATACAACGCACTGATCGGCAACGCAGTGAGGTCCGCGACGCACCGGCCGCGCCGCGTAACTACACTCGCTCTTGTTGTGTTTATGCTGTGTATGGTTTATGGTCTGTACAGCTAAAATTTATTTTTATTATCATCATAAATGTCATCAATGTCATCATAGATGTCGTGGTCAGCATTGGTTTGCGAGCCCGCTTTGCAAGCGCGTGGGTGTGGGTTCGAAACTGGCATGTACCAATATGACTTTTTCTATGTCATATGTACTTTCTAAGTTAATTTAAGACACCACTGACTAACGGTGAAGGACACGTCATGTAAGGAAACCTGGACTTAATAGTCTGAAATCGCCAACACGCAGTGAGTTAGCATGGTGATTAGTGCTCAATCCTTCTCTGTATGAGAAGAGGCCTTTGTCCTGCATTGGCATTGCATTTGCCCCAGGATTGAGCATTGATCATAAATGTATAATATAAATGCGTATATATATATATATATATAATTTTCCCTGGCAACCACGAAAAAAAACTAATGACAGTCTATATAATATTAGTAAAAATATTTTTTTTTACGTAAAACGTATGTACCAAATATCAGATTAATCTGTCAACAGGAAGGGGGTGAATTATTGATTACTAAATTTGAACCAAATAATAAACAGGTTAAGCTAAATAAAATCGTTTAATAAAAACAGGAAAGGTACGGTATAAAACTATAGGTACCGTATCTTACTTGTTTCTTAGATCTAAGTTCGACATCATGCACTCCATGCTTTGTCTTTTATTCCCTCACGAATAAATTGATGTAGCTGATATTGTTAGGACAGTGAAGCCGAGGTTACCATCGCCATCTTGTTTGAGAAAGAAATCTGAGAGTATGCAATATTGTAGTTGAATTTCATCACTTGCTTTTGTCTATGAAAGAACAAAGAAAAAATATTTAAAAAAAACAAAATAACTACGCGTACGGTGGTAGAGCTAGGTACTCGTATGCTACCGTATTGGTAGTATTTGGTATAATAATTAGGTTTATTTTCAATTTTTAAAAAAAATAATTATAATAATTATGTGTTGGCAGTGTAAGTATGCACAAATCATATGTTATAATTATTTGTCATTTAAATAAAAATTATGAATATAAATTGGTAAATTGAAAAAGCCAATATCAGAGGCCCCGTAGAATCACTTGGTATTCTCTTCCTGTGAAAACTAGGTCACGTGATAGTTTAAAGACTACCATCGCGATCGGCTGTGAATACCTATATTGAAGATGTCAATCAATGACAACACTAATCGTCACGTAGCATAGGGTAGGGCAGATACTCTAAAACGTAAGCATGTAATTGTACTATATACCATACCACAGGGCCTAACGATTGAAAAACGAATGCTATTAAAAGAGTTCACTAATATGTCATAAATAATTGAAATCTTTGTAAACAATAGCAGCAAAAGTGTATTTTATACATCACGCGATCTCCAAAAAGTTCCAAACATTTTGCTACAGGAATATGGTTCGCAACCTCATTGGTAGCCCCATGAAAAAAAACATCTTCAAACATGAATACGCTTAAACTTAACTACAGTCTTACAAAATTCTGTATAAAATATTTTCGCTCCATTTCAGCGTTAAAATACTAAAATTAAACTGCTACTTTTTCTTCTTTTCAAATCACTGTTTTTAAGATATTTCTAGAGAACGGACTCTGTGACATTTATATAGTCATGGTTCGGTTAATTTAAATGTAAAATCTTAAGGCGTGCGTCCACGGTCGCCAGTGGTGGGCCTCGTTCCGTTTTAATTAAAATCTCTTTGTTTGTTGACTATCTTTGTGCAGTTTGTATACGGCCAGTACATTAGTAATTTAATAATTTAAAAAAGAATTGGAAAGAAAAATGTAGAATGTCAGTTCGCGCGCTTTTGTTTTCTAAATTCAATTTGTTTGTGGAGTTTATTTATTCGATTTTGGATGTCATTTTATTTTTATTACAATGTAAATATTAATGTTCAAATCAAATCAAATAATATTGTTTTGCACAATGATTGAAAACACTACGCTTTGTCTATGACTAAAGCCGTCGTTTCTGTAACAAAACTATTCATTTATTAAAGTTTAGGTAATTTGAAATATTTGTAAGGACATTGAGTGACACTTTCTTTGTAATAAGGATTGGATTGGATACCCAATGTCGCTAAAAAGGGTCACGACATTCTACTAATACTATTGCGTAAATAAATAAATAAGTGAAGCTATTGCTAAGTATGTCAAATGGTCGCAAGAACGACTGCTGATGACAAAGATCCGGGTTCGATTTTTGGGTCGAGTAATGTGTTAAGTATTGGTTTTTTTAGCTAGCTTGAAAGTTTAGGCTGAAAAAAAAAACAAAAAATCCTACAAAAGCTTAAAAATATCTAAATACAGGTACATATATCTAAGATCTTAGGGTATAGGTTATGGGATATTTATCTCTGCTCAAAATCTTGCTTTTTTGCGTAGTAATAAAGTAGGTATTATTCTTTGTTCATTTCACATGCATAATCACGTAGATGGCTTTTTTCATAATAAAAATAGTGGTTTCTTCTGAAGTTTGAAAATCAACGATCTCTATTCAACCATTTGTAAAAATATAGCCGTGGTGAGTTCAAAAAACCGCTTATAAAACTCACAGTTACTATTTCTCTCAACATAAGGACTAAGTTAAACCACTTGGTGTGGTTTTTAGTACCCTAATGGATCAGAACAGCTTTGCCGTTTTAGTTCTACAGTCATAAATAAATAATTTATTATTATTATTTTATTATAGACCAGAGGCCTGTATTCCCCAGAGGGGGTAGGCAGAGGTGTGCAGTACACCCACATTTCACCGGCTATGTTATATAATGTCCCATGTAATAGGGGACGAGCCTATTGCCATTAACCGGGCACGATTCCAGACTCTGTGCTGCTACTGAGAATTTCCTGACGGAAAAACCCAATAACACTATGCCCGACCCGGGGATCGAACCCAGGACCTCATGCTTAGCAGTCGCGCTTGCTACCACTAGACCAACGAGGCAGTCAATAAATAAATAAGACTATTAATAACACAGCAAGCTACGTCAGACATATGACCTATTGCCCTTTACATCCAAATTTAATATATATCGTCTACTACAACGATATATTTGTCAATTTAAGGTTAGTATTCTAGAATTACACGCTCCTCAAGAAGTTTTATCTTTAACTAGCTGTTAGCCCGCGTCTTCGGCCGTGGATTTCGGAATTATCCCATATTTTTTTGGGATAGTCTAGCTTTCTATTAGCTAAATAATTTTGAAAGTTACAGTCCCTAACCTATACAAATGAACATTTTTTTTTTCAAAAAAGGTGGAGGTTTTCAAGCATATACGATTTTTTTAGAGATTAGACTTAGAGAACAGTGGTGCATACTTTAATTTAGCTTTGTTTATAATGATAGGTCGTATGGCATGCGTTTCAGAATACAATGCACGCATTGCCAGGCATTTCAGAAAGCAATGCGCGCACCACTTGACAGTCCGGGTCAGCGCGACGCGGCGGAAAAAAAAAACTTTAGATTTTATTTATTTATAGTCTATGAGCATTACACTGCCATCTATAATTTATATATATAGAGTTGTGCTGTCTTAATTTATTTAATATCCACATAAGTTCATAGATGGCGCTAAAAGTATTTTTAGAGAAAATAAGTTTTACGCGCTGATATTGTTTTTGGACCCGAAGTCGTCCATGGACTGTAGAGTGGACTTTTGCACCAACGTTGCAATGAGTTCGTATATAAATTGGGACATGGTTCGTAGATCAAGGGATCCTCTTGATCTTTACTTGAGACGGTACTTGATACGCAATCCGATAAATGTCAATAAATATGCTAAACTATGCGTAAGAAAAGTACCTACTGAATGACACTGACATAAAAAAAAAATGCTTTTAATCTCTTACTTCAGCGAATGTCTAGAAGTTATGCTCAACTGAACTGTGATAAATAGATTTTGACTCAAGTGATGTATTAGATCACATCTCATTATTATACGTTTATTTTTAATATGAGTTTAAAGCGCTTATCGCGCTATCGCTCACACATTAGATATAAGATCGCTGAAAATAGTTATTAAATTTCGCAAAATATCAAATTTAGGAGAATAACATTACAAAGTTTCAACAAAAAGTTCAGTTCGATTGGAACAACCAATTGCAATAATTTTATATCTTCAATGTGCGATTGAGATAGAGATTTAGAGCAAGAAACATTTTGGCCGAGTTTCACAGTCTTTGAATTGACTCTACCTACTGAGTAAATTAAAAAATGGAATATAAGAAATATTCCATAAGTTAAGGTAACAAGAACTTACCAGTAAGCGGTGATATAGGGCTTAACCTCGTATTATAAGCGCAAATGATATCTGCAGCTAACTACAGAGACGTAAACATTCGTGGCGCGTACTGTAAGAAAAAATAGAGAGCTCAAAACAAAAAGTTCAAAGCCTAAGCCTATAGAAAGGCGTAATAGTATGTTCTATCATGATTTATTTAAAGATAAATTCAATAAACAGAACCCCAATTTTATTGGGGTTATAAGAAAATATTTCTTCAACTAAATTATCGTTAGATAAAAGGTCTGGCGACCCGTGAATCTGCGAAGGTCGGGACAGACAAAGGCCGTGTTTCTTTGTCAAAAAAAAAAATTGAAATTACAGTCGCCTCGAACAGTATTATAATGGGTCTCCCTTGACATTTCCCTCTTAAATAGACACCTTTAAGGGTACCATTTTGTTGTCGGCAATTCGTCTGTGACGCAGATTGACCCTTGTCAGTTTAAAAAGTTTGTATACGGGATGTTTTTTAAATGTTGTTTTTTTACGGGCGAAACTTTTTATCGTTTATTTTTAGCTGTGTGGTTCGTTTTTTATTTTTATTTTTATTTTATTTTATTTTTTTGAAATATGTTATTGTTTATCTTGTTTCTGCTCTGACTTTATTATTATTACCTACTGTACTTATATGGATAATTGTCCGAAATAAATAAATATTATTATTATTATGTTATCATAAAATATCATGCTTGTCTTTTCCCAAAGGTTACAGCAGATATGACCCTAATGTTTCGCCAAATATAAGTCACATCGACAAAATACATAATATTAACAGAAATTCTGTAGATGGTCGTTTCCGGAATCAGATTTATAAGTTTCTGTAGTTTAGGATTTTTACTGAGGAAATGGATGAATATAGGTGAGGATTTGTGGTGAAGAATAGGTGTTTCCGGAAGTCCGTTGAGGAACAAAAAACGAAATCTGTTAAAAACTAGATGTCTGTACAAGTTGATCATAACCTCATCACCTGCAAACCTCAGCACCTGTGCCTGTGTCTTGGGCTGGCATAGAGGTTCAAACCTGTGACTTGACGTGGTAGTCCAACGATAATAATGTCTATTAATTTGGTCTAAAATGTGTGTAGCAATATAAATGGTTTAAATGGTTTAATATATACCACTACCTATCTTCACTACTACTTCTGGGAATCTCGTCGAAGCAGGTTTATGTTGGTTAATCAACTGTATAATTATGTCGTAAAATTTCTCTTTAACGCAAAAATAACAAGTTATAAGTTTCGAACTGTATTTGAGTTTATCATATGAAGAAAATATTTCCTTTTGCAAAGTAAGACGTGTTGATATAAGTATACACAGACATTTATATATAGACATTTCTTCAAACTGTACTCCTATAACAAGTTTGCAGTCATGTGAATACTGCTAGTTTTAGTGAACCTCTCGACATCTCTGTCCTTTTCGGGAAGTAAAAGCGAGACAGGTAATTATTTTCACTTTCTAAAACTTCTCTAAAACTTTAAGTATTTGCGTAGTTTGCAATATCTGTTTGGGGATACTGTATGGACGTCTTTGTGTAGATTTTATTATTTTTGGTCTAGTTCTCTTATGTATATTGAGCTTAGAACGTAGCCTATGACATTGACAGTGGTCCTATTTTAGAGAATACCATATTGATACTGGGTGTTGGATGGGTCAGTGGAACAGTGGACCCCATTTTGCCAGATTTGTATATATTATCAATCGGTTTAATGTCTTCCGTATAGGACAATGGTTCTAAGAGACTTTCTAAGAGGCAGAAGCTTTCTAAAGCCTATTAGAATCTGGTGGTGCTTTGCATTATTCTTTCCAGATCTTTATACTACCTTCAGTAGGTAGTAAGTATTTCTTCAGCGGAAAAAACAGTGCCGGCGCTTGAGTCTGGCTGAGACTATAATGTATTTACAAGAGCGCATAATAATGATATCTCTTCGTACAGCAAGAGGTACGATTTCCACTAGCGGAAACCACTTAATTGCTTTAACTTTGAGCTCCATACTAAATACTCTACGGAACCAAAATCCGTAAAACAGCAGCCTATACATCATACGTCAGTCACTACAAGAACTCACTTTACAAACGTTAGGTGAATGTCATTAAATAGTGACTTTCGACTGTTCGTGAATCGTGACTAAACAGATATTGAGCCAATTACCTTCTCTCGAGGCTCGTTAGCGCTTGAATGAGAAACGGGACCGTGGTAGCGCGCCGGTTGTTTCATGTTTTATATAATTAAACGAGGTTTTTGAAGGTAAACGTTTGCTGGTTTGCAAGTGGAGGGTTTTTGATTCGGTTTCAATATTCAGGAGTAAATATAGCTGCAGGGAATTTATTGGTGTTTTATTTTATTGGTGGTGAATCGGTGCCTCAGTGATTATTTCCGGCCTTGTACAATATAAGTGGCGTGCCATTGCTAAATTAGAGGACTCAGATTCAAATCCAAGACTTAATATTCATGTTAATCGAAAGTGTTGTACCAAATAAGTTGCAGCCAATCTTGCCACCAGGTTGGGTTTGATTGCGTCATTTGTAATGCTGAGCTCATTCGCGATTTGCTAGGGAAAGGAGTAATTGAATGCATCCCTTGTCTCGGCGAACACTGCTAACATTTTGGTGCAGCCTGTTGCCTTTGTGACGTGGTGAGTCCAAGCCCTAAGAGGTCTGATATTTTATTTAGTTTAATCATAATTTACTGAGCCCTTAACATGTTTTGTAAAAGCAACGGAATACTAATATTAATTACAGCAAAGCACCTCTTCCCATTACGGCGAGTCATTCAGGTCCCCAATTAATTTTACGGCATCTCTTTTAAAATTGTTGATGAGAAAAATTGGCAGCTATCCAGGTGGACTCGGTTTTGGGTACCGTAGACTGGAAGCCTCTGTCAAGTATTGTTCACGATTTTGTGATTGAACCACCGTGTATCGGCGAAAATGGGCTGATTTAGGGTAGTACCACAAAATATTGGCATGAAATATTTCTATTTGTAGTGTTTCGTAAGGTTAAGTAACCAAGTATCTGGGTTGTGGAGGTCTGATAGGCAGTCGCTCCATGTAAAACACTGGTATTCAGCTGCATCCGGTAAGACTGGAAGCCGACCCCAACATAGTTGGGAAAAGGCTAGGCAGATGAGGCAGTTGATGTAGTGTTTCGTAAGGTTAGTAAGAGCACCGGAATCTTATTATCTTAATCCCCCTTCCATAATCATCCTTCCTTAATCTCCCTTCCCCTTCCATAATCTGCACAGGGTTTGCAACTCGCAAGTGATACTCTTGATGTTGTAACTGTCTATAGGTTACGGTAACTACTTACCACCAGGCGGGATGTATACTTGTGTACCACCATAGAAGTGTATGGCATCATCATCATCATCATCATCAGAAGTGTATAAAAAAATATTTTAATATTTATTATTCATGCCCCAGAGAGCACGTAAAGCCGTCGATACTGCCCTTGTTCACTTTTCGGTCTCCATTGGACTATGAGGGAATAGAGAGTGCATTTATTTTTGCATACACTTGAACATTATAATATCTCTTGATATATTATTCAATATTAAAACGGCTTTACTCACGCATTAATTTCTGGGAATGCCCAACTAGTTTCGAACTCAAACGGAGTCCATTTTCAAGAGCGAGTGTATACGCGGAGTAAAATAATGTGTAAGTGAAGCTGTATTCATATTTTATACTATATATGTATGACTCTCGAATGATGTCCAATCTCCGTCGAGAAATTCGGTCAGGAGGACATTATTCAAATAATGTTAATCATCATCATCATCAGCCGGAAGACGTCCACTGCTGAACAAAGGCCTCCCCCATAGAACGCCTCAATGAGCGAAAACTTGCCGTTTGCATCCACCGGTTACCCGCGACCTTGATAATGTAGTCAGTCCACCTGGTGGGAGGCCTACCAACGCTGCGTCTTCCGGTTCGTGGTCGCCACTCGAGAAACTTCCTTCCCCATCGGTCATCGGCTCTTCGAGCGATGTGGCCTGCCCATTGCCACTTCAATTTGCATACTCTGAGAGCTATGTCGGTGACCTTGGTTTAAATAATAATGTTAATATAATCTTATAATTAAAATCTGGTCTACAGTACAAACTAAATATCACGGTTGTGCAGAAACATCGCGTTTATTGAGCAATTGCAATGTTGTTGCGGTTAGGGCCAACTTCTGCTTGTAATCGTTTCTGTTCTGAACAATCTGAGGGTTTTAACCCCACATAAGCTTCGGACGTATTACAATCGTAATTAAGAACATGTTTTAGTCTTACACACTTCGTCATCACCACTATCGTATCGTAGACGTATTAAAAATCATTGGGTATCTAATAAGTTACTCTTACTGTCAGCCATATCATCCCACTGCTGGGCAAAGGCCTCTCCCTCAATCTAATAAGTAGGAATATATTATTACGTTAATTAAATTAATTTTAAAATTAATATATAATTAAGATACTACTAGAATAAGGGCCTGCTTAGCAGATTACTGGTATTTAAGGTAAAGAATTTTTTTATAAAATTTTTGTTTTTTTTTTTAAATTTGGTTTGGTCACCGGAACCCACAGCGTGCAATACAAACTTTAGCAAAATATTTTTTCGTCCACCCGACTGGGTTAATTACTTGAAATTATTGCTTTTTATTACGAACTGTTCTATTTTTAAGAGAAAAATGTTTCAGCAATGATTTCGAAGAACAGCTCTTTAAAATAGTAGATGTCGCGCGCCTATCGGTTAATTATGGTCCGTCAAACGTTGGCGTGGGGCAAAATGATTTGATGTTGGCGTGGGGCAAAATAGTCGGATATAATACTTTATACTCTCTAGAATTTCGTGTCTATTCCTTTCCATAACACGACACGGTACTGTTTATCTGACTAACATAATAATTTAATGTAATGTAAAATATCACATTGTTTTCACAATAATAAGTTACATTATCTATTAGATAACTTAAAGGGGTTTATGGTACAAACAGTTCAGTTACTGTATAGAATTTATTTGTATACACCCTCCGTTTGGTATAACTGGTATAAGGCTGTGTTCATAATGCTAGCGATTAGCGTGACATAATTTTATCTGTCATCGCTTTCGATTTAGCAAATCCGGAAGTAGTAATCCTTTTTTTTTCTATTTATCTTTCTGTCGCTAGACCATGAAGCCGGGCTAAACTTATAGAAATAATTAAGTTTTAATTCTAAGATAATTGTGATAATTTTTAATCGATTTTCAGAATTTGAATTCGTTCCTTGGGGAAAGTTGTTCAGTTCCATTGAGCTCATTACCTCCTAAAATTAGGCTGCTTTTTAATGTAATGTATGTTTAAAAAAAAATTGTGACAAAAATCGTATTCACAGAGTTCTGTTTACTAAGTTTTCTCACCAAAATTGTATTTCTATGTAAACAATGAATAAGTTTCAGTAAAACACGCAATAAATATGTTTAATAATAAATTTATGTTTGTTATTATTTATTTATTCAGGCAACATTAACCCAATTCATTTTTGACCTAAGAAATGTCTGACTAGATAGGCACAATACGATAATAATACAACCGGCATCTGTCATAAATATTTATTCACGATTAATTACCCTGTGTAAATTAAGCTTAAAATGTCCACAAACATTCCATTTATTCAGAATGTAAGGGTTATAATTTAAATTTAAAATTGGAATTGTTTTCGAACGAAAAGCAGATGGCATTCGGCGGCTACGCCTTTACCCCACAACAACTGTCATCGGACTAAGAATTTAAAAAGTCCAAAATAAGAACTCGTTCTAAAACCGGGATATAAAATTAAATATCCGGAAAGAATCAAGGCGTAATCTGTAATAGAAATCTCTGGATTTATCGGCTCTGTGGCTGTGGGTTTGTACTGGCTTTCGAATGAAATATAGGTTGTACGGGTGGTCGTTGCCTTACTTCGTTTTTTTCCATAGACAACACTACGCGCTGTATTGGCGCGCTTTTCGAGCCAATTTTTGCTAGTTTTTTTTTTATATAGGGATGTGTTTTGTGTTGCAATGGATTTACATTTTTTGGGAAATGTTGATGGAAATGCAGGGGTTAGGATGCGGATTGGCTGGACTTTGCAGGATAGGAGTAAAAAGATTGCCTACAAATGGCGACGAGGTTAGGTTCCACGTTTTGTGGGGAGATAAATCCTTTTGTATGATTTATAAAGCCAATGGAATAATTGAAAATGATGTTTGCCTTTGTGAACCCTCATATTCGTTTTCTTTTCCTCGTGTTATGGTACACTCGCTGTACTAGGAAAACAAATGCGCAAAGATATAAGTAAAAAAAAACATCCTAGCCTATTATTCCTGAACTTTGTTAGAAAGAAAGAAAGAAAGCAACATTTATTAGACATAACAAACCACACCTATAAATACGTAATAAAAAATAAAATTACAAATCCTTAATAAATAAATAAAACATACAACAATAAGCATAATAAATTGCATTGTTGGTTTCGTCTTGTCAGTTTTCTACGGAGCTACTATCTGTCTGACCCCTATACCGTATCTCAAAGGGAGTCGTGATAGCCTAGTGGATGTGACCGTTGACTGGTGAGTCAGAGATCACGGGTTCGAACCCAAGCCCCTCTGACTTTTCGTAAGTTATGTGCGTTTTATAAATTAATTATCACTTACTCCGTGCCTCGGAAAGCACGTAAAGCCGTTGGCCCTGCGGCTGATCTCTCTCCGATCGTGTCGGAAGGCCGTCCCATCGGACTATGAGAGTGAGGGAATAGAGAGTGCACCTGTGTTTGTGCACACACTTGTGCACTATAATATATCCTGCGTATTTGGCTATTCTCCGTTGAGATTGGCCTCTGTGACCGAAATTCGGTCAGGAGCATATCATCCCAAAGGGATTCTAAAGTTAGATCAGTTGTAAGGATTGTATGAGGGTACTGACTCTCTATATCGAAAGACCTTCATTATAATGGTAGTTATCGCTGGGACTAACGGCTTTATGTTCGTTCGTGTTACTACTACTACATAGGTAGTAGTTACGTACATAACATAATACATACAATAATACTACATACTAATACTACATAGGTAATAGTAGTACATAGGTACGATAGCATCATCATCATCGAGTGCCATAGATAGACGAGTGTGTTTTTAAACGGTTTTATTTAGCTTGACCTGTTTATTATTTGGTTCAAATTTAGTAATCGATATTTCACCCCCTTCCTGTTGACAGATTGATCTGATATTTTTTTTCTTTAGTTTTGACGACAAAACCGTTTTATTAAAAAAAAGTTACTTATATTATTTAATTTTTTAAATTAATATTGTTTATTTTGATTTGAATTTAAGGCTTTCTACGTCTAGTTAGACGATTTTATTATAGCAGCAGTCTACTAATATAGTTTTGGTAACGAAATTATTGGATTTACTCGATAGATCTAACATTAGGAGTCTTTTTTATCTTGTAAAAAGGGTCTGAAGTCCGTAACTTGAATTTTAGGAAAACAGAAATAATGTTAAGGTTTCCGATAAAAGTTGCTGAAATACAATTTAGCTCTTCGTAAATATTTTATGGATCAGAACTGACTGATATTCTACTGAAGATGAAGTTTGATAGATGCGTAAAAACGTTAGTTTAGTTTAGTTTAAGTCTATTGACATTTCACAAACTTTTGCACATTTAAAACAGTTAAACTATATATTGATTAAGGTATATGGCACCACGCTAATTTATCACCACGCTAGCTCACTGCGTGTTGATTATTTCCGACCATTAAGTCCAGGTTTCCTCACGATGTTTTCTTTCACCGTTAGTCAGTGGTATCTTAGATTAACTTAGAAAGTACTATATGAAATTTAAAAAGTCACATTGGTACGTGCTAGGTTTAAACCCACACTCACTGCGCACAATGCGCCACCACAACATTTACGCCACGCCACTACGATGAGCTAATAGTCATAGCCTAATTATTTGCGCTTTATGTTGTACTGTCTAAAACGTAAGTAGTACGAAAACAATTATTTGAACTAGTACAGTCAGCAACGTAAATAGGTTCACATTTGCGTTTCTAAGTAATTTTTCGCGGGCTCATTGTTTTTAAATAAATTTTCTTAATGCTCAACGGATAAGAACATGATCATTTTAAATATTCCCTATAATCTGTCATAGTCTGCTTATAAAAAGTTTTCAATCATAAAACCCTTTTGAAATTTGTAAAATGTTGTCGTACTTACTTTGCCGATCGTATCAATCGTGTGTTAGAAAGATACACAAACGGTATTGGTAAACAGATCAAAGTGTTGTCTACGTAGAACTTGTCCAACAAAATCCAAAGATGACTATTTTTTTATTGGTATGAAAAAATTGTAAGATGCGGTAACAAATATTGTGATGCTCATTAATTCACAAACACACTTATAGAATGTAGACAGCATCATTA
Organism: Protodeltote pygarga; assembly: GCA_936450705.2. Classification (NCBI taxonomy): domain Eukaryota; kingdom Metazoa; phylum Arthropoda; class Insecta; order Lepidoptera; family Noctuidae; genus Protodeltote; species Protodeltote pygarga. The sequence continues at coordinate 11,027,320 of OW388266.2, forward strand.
ATTGGTGACCCCTGCCGTATGACAGCACGGTGCGGTGACTATAACTTTTTTTTGTATCATATTCGAAGAGCAACATTATCTACATTTATTTACATTATAGACAAATTAATCTAGTGATAAGTGCCAGTTACAAGAACACGTGAAGTGTAATATAATGTAAGTGATAATAGACGCATTTTTAGCATTATGATAATACAGCAATATAGTTAAAAATAAAATTACAGTACCTTCTGAAGGCTAGATTGTATTATAGATAAAGTATCATTTGGATTCAATGTTAGAGCAATGTTTTTAAATGAAGGGGGTCATGAATTAGTGGCGCTGACTGTACTCAGCTATATAATGTACATGAGTACTTGGGTCAAATGTTTATGTGAGAGGGACTTTAATGCCAAAAACGTTTGTTCTTTTGTTATTTTTTCTACCTGCCGAGAAGAAAAGTAATATCATTGACCTGCGTATTTTTCTTAAAGAATAAATGTGTCGTGTAGGTGCTATCAGGTTTCGGAGGCAATACCGTGGCCCGTGGGGGCGTCACAACGTCTACGATATGAATACAATAAAAACCTTTTTTCCTTTCACATTTTGAAGGTAACACCGTAGTTTAACAAAGGGAAGGAAAAACCTAAACATTTCTTAAGCCCACCTAACTATAAGGGGGCCGTCAAGGGGGAAATAATAATTCCAATTTTATTGGGAATGTCCTTCAACAAGATTTTTCCATACGATGAAAGCAATTTATGTGATAACGCTCAGGAAAATTGCTTTCTGCCCTTTCTTTGCGTCTATTGAATTTATTGCTCGATTCAGTCTGAATGATATTTATGGTACAACTACAGTTGGCTTTGATAATTTATTATATGCTATCAAAAACTCGGTTTGGGAAGCGATCGGAAGCGCGGAGATTTGGGTAAACTTTTTCGGGTTAGTTTCGCTTTTGCTGCCTAATTGTCTTCCTGCTATTGTGAGGATCTAAATGGAAGATGGAACTTTTGTATAATTGTTTTTTTTTCTTGTTTAAGATCAATATTTTTAATACGAACCGTACCTGTTTTTTTAATGACCCCAATTATATGTAGGTATTATATCGTATCTGAAGTCTGAGATTACTAAAATTATTTCGGGATTTTTTTATTGGTTGCTGTTAAGAATTGATAAACAAAAAAAAAACACTTTTGGAGAGACTTTGTGTGCATGATCTTTTATTATTAAACAAGGGTCACATTATTTTTATTTATCTATATTTAAATAGGCAAACATAAAAAGATTCTCTCATTTGATTCATTCTGTTTGTAAATCGATTTTAAATCATTTTTTAGTAGCTATTTACGAATTTTGGTGTTATCAATAAAAATATGGCAATAACTAAGATACAATACAATTTCTACCAATAGGTGACTTCTAGTTATAAGTATTTATAAAACAAAATTTTCTTACTTATATTCACAGCTTATAAAAAATAACTTCTGTATGCCCGTTGGTTTTACACACTATCGAAAACGGTGGTTAGGGGTGATGACTTTCACGAGGATTTCCTTCACCATAATAACAAGAAAATTTGTAAAACAACTGTTACGGATGGGATTCAAACCCACGATCTTCGACGTACCGTGTCGACGCTCTGACCGCTACACCACCGTATCCTACCAGCATAAGTAGAAATTTCAAATCTCTTTCTACTTTTGGGGCGTGTGGTAATTATCTATTGGCTAAAGCTAAATTCACAAAAAAAGAAATAACGTTTGATTTTTTAAGTCCATGGTTCAAACTTGACAATGGACACAAATACTTAACACATACTTAAGCTCAAGTACCTATTCATAAACTACCTCATCTTTAATATTATTTTATCAAAAGCATTTTCGTACTTTGGTTCGAATACCCCGTCTTTGGTTCGCTCAAAGTTTTCCACAAGCTCTTTGTTTTATGGGGTGCAAATGAACCGAGCTATCGAAAAGTACCGCCAGATGGCGCGCACGTCTCATTTCTCACTGATGTTCAACATCATTCAATGGTCACTGGTGCATGGTTTTCTGAAGATAGTTTTCCATAGATGCAGGTTTCCTTTATATTTTCTTGAAGTTTTTGTTACGGAAACTGACGCATGAATTTACAAGAAGAGTATGGACAGAGTGGAATGTAAAAAAGTAAAAAAGCGGTTGGACAGTATGAAAGCGTGTAAAAAAAAAAAGAAAAAAAAAAGGTATTTGGTCTTGGGTTTGAGCTTATGCAGCAAGTAAAAACTTCAACGTGCATTTGACTGTTCAATAAATAAAACTTGTTAACATTAATTAATAAAATGTATGATATTAAGAAATAAAAAGAACTTTTAACCAATTATTGATTTAAAAAATTGACGATCATTTTTCCAAATAAGTTCAATTTGAAAAAGGACTAAGTATATTTTTAGATTCTCTAGGGTAGGGCAGGGAAGGGGCAGCAACCCCTCCCTGCCCCCTCTTGCCAACGCCCTTGCAGGGATGCATGTTTATGCGGTGTTATTTATAAAAATTAGTTAATTAATACTTGATACGAGAGAACAGCGCCATCTAGCTGTCAAAACTGAGAGACTGCTACTGCAATGACAATCATATTGACGGTGGAAATTTCAAAAGCTTGCTATTAGCAATAACTATAAATTACAAAACTCTCGACACAACTAAACATCAATTTCGTTTTGCTAAAAACACTCTTGATCAAGTCATCTTTCAAATTTAAAAAGAAATACTAAATCCGCCTTAGTATTAAAAAAAAACTTGATGTCTAAATCTAAATGTAAGTCTGCAATCCTAAATTTGAATGACGTCAATCTTAATTTAAGACGATTTAATCACTAATTCAAGTTCTAATTAATCCTTAATTAAAATGACTAGTTAAACATCTGTGCTGAAGTTCTGTAAACTTTTGATTTGTTTTAGTTTACCTCAGATGTTGAAAATGTTGAAATATTAATACTAATTTGACTTTTGGGTGCTAGTTCGCTAGACTAAATAATTATTTTTTAATTGTATTTTTAGCCGATTTACAATAAGAAGAAGGTTCTAATTTTGAAGCGTATTTTCTTAAAACATAACATAGACCCACCCCTGTATTTCCCAAAGGGGGTAGGCAGAGGTGTATGCAGTACACCCACGTTTCGCCGAATAACACTTTGCCCAGCCCGAGGATCAAACATATCTTCGGGACCAGGACCTCGTGCACACTTGCATATACCTCTGCCTTTGGGGAATACAGGCTTGAGTCTGTTATGTTATGTTAAACAGCCTAAATTACATAAGGAATAATATATTAATTTATTTACATACACTTATAATAAATTTAAAAATTAATAAAATTAAGAAGTGCATTAAAATTATTTACATTCTAAATCTACTTACTAATACACTAAAGCTAATAAATAAGGATAGTGTAGGTAGTTTTTCTTGAATTTTTTTAGAATTATTTTTTGTACTTAGTTATAGATAATTATTTTCTACATGTAGACGCACGAAGCAGCAGTTCCGTCAAGTTCCGTGGCTAAGTAAAATCTGATCTTTGCACTTTGCGAAACGAAATAAAAGCTCTCAACGTATTTAAATAGAAATATCACCTGCAACCCAAGTATTGTGTGGTACAATTGTGAGCAAAAGTCTGCCAAGGATTTTATAACACGACGTTTACTTGGATTTTGAAGAAAAATTGTAAATGTGGACGTTTCTCTGAGACGTTAACTGAGTACATTTCAGATGAATTTTGTCGTACGACTTAGGTTAAGTTTTAAGTTTTGTTTTGTTTATGTAGGAGATTTTGTTAGGTACTATTGTAAATTTACATTTACAATTTACATTGGAAATTTACAAAATTTACAATAATCAAGAAACGAGACACAATGAAAGTTTAAAATATCTTAAATCATAAATCCTTACTAATATTATAAAATGCGAAAGTAAGTTCGTTTGTTTGATTGCTTTTCACGTCTAAACTACTGAACCAATCGTCCTGAAACTTTGCATATACGTTGTCAAGTGTACAAAAACGGACATAGGGTACCTTTCATCCCGAAAAAAGTACTGTTCCCAAGAAAAACAACAATTACGTTAATAGATGGCGCGACGTGTCTTTCGAATCATAATTGAATTTTAAATTTAATTGATGTGAGTTTAATTAATGAAGAAATTTGATGTAGATAGTCTGAAGCCTGGGGAAGGATATAGGCTACTTTTTTATCAACAAACGACGCGGGCGAAGCTGCGGGCGAAGCTAATACTTCACAAATGTATATTTTATTATAATTACTTTATTGAAAAACCTCCAAAGTCCATTTTAACCGTTATAATTGAAATGAAAATGTTACTGTATTGGTTTATAGTGTTTTTCGTTCAAGTACAGTAACGGGTATGTGAACATGTAGAGTTTTTCAAAAGCCAAAATAATTCTAAAAGGAACGTAGCTATACTCAAAATGCAAAAATATTGCATTCATGGTATTAATAGATATTTACAAATATTCAGTTCTACAACCTGAATATTTGTAAATATCTATACCTACGTATACACAGGGTTAAATTAAATACACCGACAACCTGAAAAGGGGTCATTAAACTCATCAAAAAATCAGCTGTTCCAATGTAGGTAATGTGTAATTAATGTATGGAACATTACATTAATTACACATACAATACATTTGATACATACATTTATTTAATAATAATACATTAATAATAATTAATACATACATTTGTATGAAACAGCAGATTTTTTTTAGGGTTTGTCACATGGTAAAAGTTGTTCATAATCTATATATATAAAAATGAAACCCGTTTTCCGTTGTCACGACATAGCATGAAAACGGCTTGACCGATTTGGCTGATTTTGGTCTTGAATTATTTGTGGAGATCCAGGGAAGGTTTAAAGGTGAGAAAAAGGGGTAGAGTAGGGTAGGGTAGGGGTAGAGTAGGGTAGGGTAGCGGTATAGTAGGGTAGGGTAGCGGTATAGTAGGGTAGGGGTAGTGTAGGGTAGGGTAGGGTAGGGTAGGGGTAGTGTAGGGTAGGGGTAGTGTAGGGTAGGGTAGGGATAGTGTAGGGTAGGTTAGGGGTAGGGTAGTGGGTAAAGTAGGGTAGGGGTAGAGTAGGTTAGGGGTAGAGTAGGGTAGGGGTAGAGTAGGTTAGTGGTAGAATAGGGTAGTGGGTAGAGTAGGGTAGTGGGTAGAGTAGGGTAGGGGTAGAATAGGCCTTGAAGTAGGATAATCACGCGTACGAAGTCGCGCGGGGCAGCTAGTGATGATATAATAAAATAAATAATTTTACTTCTGACTGTACCGAGTCAATATTTTAATAATTTTATTCCATTTCATTGGTTATTAAATTTCCTTTATTTGTGTTGTAAACTGTATGTTGGAAATTTTATTTATTGGATTTTATTAAAATGTTTATCTTTTAAACTTTTCTTACGATATTACACACGCACGATATTATCACTCAGTGATAGCTTTGTGGTATAACGGTTGGACTGCCAAGTAAAAGGTCGTCGGTCCGAAACCCGGGCACGCACCTCTGATTGAAATTGACTCTAACTTGAAATCATAATAATTAAATTTTAATTTTTTTGAAATTTTTACATGTTTTAGCACATGTTTTAGCATGTTAGTTGAAAAAACATCTGATACGGATGGGATTCGAACCCACGATCTTCGGCGTACCGTGCCGACGCTCTAACCGCTGAGCCACCGTATCCCATCAGAATCAGTCGAAATTTCAAATCTCTTTATACGCCTAGGGCGTGTGGTAATATCTATCGGAATACATTACGTATCTGACTCAATGTTCCAAACTTTGCAGTTTTAGAAGGCACCGATGCGATATAACCAATTTTCTTAATATTTTTTGTGAAATTTTGACATGTTTTAGCACATATTAGCTTAATATTTAATAAGAAATTCCTCCTTTTTTTTCAAATTTCTTATTAAATATTTATAATTAAATTTTTAACTGAAAATAAAATTGAGCAATGAAATTAATACTAATAAATAAAAATACCAATAAATAATTAATGAACACCGATCAATTATGGCAGGGAGTCGGTGGATGGAGGCTGCTCAAGCCCTTTCACTTTGGAATTCTATAGTCTATGTCCAGCAGTGGACGTCGACCAGCCGGTGCTTAGGTTGATGGTGATCAAAAAGGTAAGTGCACTTTTCTATAAGATGTGCATATTTTAATTTAATAATAACCATGAACATTGTGTTCAGAAACCTGAAGATACACGTACATATTTGGGTAGAACAGGTGCGTCCGGCTCGCTGCGCTGTCTCCTGCGTCATTTCCCATCGCACAGGGTAACGTCTCGACACTGCAGTGACGGTGGACAAATGTAGTGTTTAGATTATTGGAGCATCATCTGCCTAGCCTTTTTCCAACTATGTTGGGGTCGGCTTCCAGTCTTACCGGATGCAGCTGAATACCAGTGTTTTACATGGAACGACTGCCATCAGACCTCCACAACCCAGATACTGGGTTACACTGGATACCCGTTGGTTTAAAGACTGGTTGTCAGACTTAAGCTTTTGACTTCCCGTAACGACTGTCAAAGATCTACAATTGACAGCCGGGGCCAACAGCTTAACATGCTATCCGAGGCACGGAGAGTGATAATTAGTTTATATGCGTCAAGATACGTAAGATAATTTACGGGCTCAATCAATAAATAAATCAAAATATTTTTATTCATGTACACCATAGGCATAATTAGAGAATTATGCCTATGGTGTACATGAATATCAGAGGATATTCTATATCTATCTATATTCATTGATATTCTCTGATAGAGAAGAATCTGGCAAGGAACTCCATGGTTGCTCTTTAAAAAAATGGCTAACAATATTTTTGGTTTCATTGTTCTGTGAGAACAATGCGAGTCGACTAAACATTTTTATGATAAATAACCCTAAAATATATTTAAACATTTGATAAAATGACTAGGCTATGGGCTGACCATGACCTCTTCATTTGATATCGGTTAATAAACCATATATTTCAATTCCGTGAGAAAAATCGTCCCACAGCAAACTTAATAGCTGGTCGGTGGAGCATACAGTAACTAGTTTATTTAGGACAATTCATTTTGGCAGAGACACAAGTCTATGCCAGTAAAATGTACAGCGACATTGGCAGGTTGCATGGGGTAACTGTCGCGACATATTGAGTAATGTTGAGGGCCGAGAGTAGATATTAATTTTATTGGTATTTATGAAACGAATCAATAATAAAAAGTATTGAGCTATTTGTAAAAATTGTCAACAGATATTATCCAGGCGGCCGCTCAAGATGATTTAGAAAGGGAACTTGAAATTTGATAGGTGCGAGCACACTTGTGCACTTTATCTCCTGCATCGATGCCTAATCTCCGTTAAAATTAGCCGCTGTGATCGAAATTCGATCAGGAGAACATTATTAATCTAAAATAAATGGAATATTTAAGTCAGATCAGTCCGGTAATCAGAAACTTTACATAATACAACTTTATATTGCTCTACCTCATACCGCTATCTTTAGTCAATGTAATTCCCCAAACACCATGCATAGCAAAACAACCCTTCTATCATTAGCATAGAGCATATTTTCCTTCATATTTTATATGTTCACGGTGGGAATTCTCAGAAATTTCAAGGTAGAGAAATATTTTCATTGCGTTTCGGTCTTCCTTACTCCTACCCTCCTAGGAATGTTTTAGTAAAGAAATACTTTTCGTAACAAGAAATGTACGAACAAAAGGTTTTATTTAATTGGCATATATTATGTTAGTGCTCGCAAGGTTTATTTATTGTTTGAGAGTGCATTCAAAAGTCCTTTACATAGACTTCATCAAGGAGTAAGGAAGTGAATTAATACCCTTATCTTGGAAAAATAACATTCGTGAGTCATACCTACTAATATATTATTAAATAATAACAGCTTTACTCACGGATTGATTTCGGGAATGCCCGACTACTGACTACCAAGTTTTACTGAGACGTGAGGTCCGAGACAACGCCTGTGCCACTTCGACTACACGAAAATGGACTCCGTTTGGGTCCGACACTAGTCGGGCATTCCCGAAATCAATCCGTGAATAAAGCCGTTTTTATTTTATGATACCTACCGTTATTGTTGCCATTTCAGGTTTGATGTTTCCTTTTTTAAATAGTAGGTAGTTTATTTGTTAAAAATTATTACGGCTTTACTCACGGGTTTATTTCGTGATTGCCTGACTAGTATCGAACTCAATCAGAGTCAATTTTCAAGAGCGAGTGTAGTCACGCGGCGGTGCCAGCATCGCAAACCTCACTCTTGGAAATGGACTCCGTTTGAGTTCAAAACTAGCCGGGCAATCCCGAAATAAACCCGGAACTATAGTTCGGTTCTAATTGCGAATATAAATCATCCAGAGAACTCAAATCCACACAAAAATAAAACATTAAAATTGGTCCAACCGCTTAGAATTGATGCGCGGACAAATATTTGTAGCATCTGATCTTTATAATAGAACAAAATGCAATCGTTACGTTTCCCAACTAAACTCCGAAATCCGTTATTGAAAAGGACAACTCTGTTAGTAGCAAATTGTACCTACAACTATATAATCGTGTACCTTTTCGCTTTTTTCCTCAATTTGAAGAAAACTTATCAGGGCTTGAATTGCCTTAATTAAAGGACTTTTGCCATGTTTGCCCAATAAAATGATAATATGAACGAGGGCGGCGCGTGGGCACAATTCGGTTTATTTTATCTTATCTCTCAGATTGGTATACTTTATGAAGATCATAAACGGGTTTCTATTGCAATAAGATTTGGCAGTGATTATAGCAATCGAGGTATAATGGGTTCAATTATCGAAATTGCTTCGGATTTTAGTAGTAGTATTCTTACTAGTACTTGATGATATTCGTTGATGATATGTTTGACGTAGCGCTTGTGGAGTCGCAGGTTCGACTCTCGTACGGGACCAATGTTTGGGTGCTTGCCACATATGAACTTCAATATATGTCAAACATTCTAGTTAATTCATAGCGATGAAGGTAAATAACTATCATGAGGATACGCTGGTATTCTCTAAAATATATTTAAAAAGGATAAAAGGATGTCGCCCACGACTACGCCCGCGTGAAGTTGAATTTTGCTGTATATCGCTTTTGCTTATTCTTTAAATTTTTGATATCATGGGTTAAGTATATTATAATTACTTTATTAGATGCAGTTCGTCTGATGTCAGCCAAAGATCGTAGGTCCGAAACCCAGGCACGCACCTCTGACTTTTCGAATTCATGTGCGTATTAGAAATTAATTATCACTTGCTAAAGCTTGCACTTTAGACTTTAGCTTCACTCAAGTCGCTATAACACCTCTACTGAACCCAAAGATATTGGACATTTTTAACTGAACCCCTAAAGGGATTATGTTATGTTTAAATCAGATATTTATCTACCCGCACTTTGTAAGCTCATCAAAATTCATGGCTCCTATTGTAGGGTAGCTCTTTTAAATAAACTCCATTGTTTAAGTAACAATAAACGGAATAATTAGATCTAGATTTTTCGCTCCTTTTAATCCCAACGAAACCCGAAACCGAGAGATTCTTGAATTTAAACTTTACAAGTGCTTAACTATCTTGGAAATCATTGTGCTGCCGTCCACGTGATATTGATTTTTAATTAGTAAAAGACCTGCACTTTAATTAGTTAACTTGCAGATGGTTAGCGATAGGTGAAAATTATACAGTAAGGAGCAATTACCAAGTCAACATTGTAGCAACAGTTTTAGCAAATTTTAGCAGTTGTTTAGTAACTATTATTGGCAATAACTGCGAACTGCTCATGCGCAAATTCATGCTCTCATGTTACTGGCATAGCCACCCGATTTGCAACGTTGTAGAGCTTCGGCATCAACCACCAAATTTGGGGGGCTGATTCTATTACCTACATTTTTCGTCAACACAATGCTAGACGATGTCGTAGCAGACCCTGAAGGAGATAGTGGGATAAACTGGATGCTTATTTGGAGGATTGGCCGCAGAAAGTGCAGAACCGGGAGGAATGGAAGGAGGGTAGGAAGGCCTTTGCCCAGTGGGACGATAAGACCTGAAAATAAATTAAAAAATAATACATTTTCTTAGAGTCTTGACCGAGCATATATTCGAAAGCATAGGTATTCATTATAACATTTTACGATCAATCGTTATCACAAATCGTTCGCAAAATACATAATCATCCTTTTTAATAAGAGGTAGAAAAGTTATCTCAAAGAAGTAGATAACGCTATTAATGTAGTTCAGACTTAAACCGTTGGATAAAAGTTGAACATTAGCTCGCTTAATTAGGAATTAAAATTCACCTTAATTTATATGAAGTTGAGGAGGTTTCGAGTAAGGGCGGTAAAGTGGGTATTAGTATCCTTGGTAAAACAGTGGTCGATGTAAAACTATCGTTACTACAAGCTTTTACTTAACTTGCAATATTATATTAAATAGCTCAATAATAATTTATCTAACTATACACTCTGTTGTTTTAAAGACCTGGCAGGTCCATGAAACTGAACAACTTTCCCCAAGGAACATAGGTCGAAATCTGAAAACGAAAATGTTCAGTTTCAAGTTTTTAAAACAATAGGGTTTTTATAGGGTTAAATTAAATTAGTGAGCTAAACTTCACAAAAATGTTAGGTTAGGTTAGGTTATTACGTATCCAATATAAAAAAATTAGAGATGGGCTCATTATTGGTCTCCCACGACCAAATTTTTTTAGAAAGTAAGAAAGAAAGAAATCATTTATTACACGCAATATTGCGCAAGGCGCTACATAATAAAAGTATATATGAAATAAAAATAAAAACACACAAAAAAAAAAGAATTAAAAAAACAAACTGGATCTATGCCCAATATTTCCACTTATATGCCATTTTGTAGGTATCTACTTAAAAAATAATTGTTACTGTGTGTAGAAAAATAAATGTAAGTATTTCTTTCCTTCTATCCACAATATTAATTTAAATTCAACAGGCCTTTCTACATGTATACAAATTGTGAATAAATTGTAATATTTGAATGTGGTTCTTGCAGATTCGAAAGTTTAAATCCCGGTTTGAAAAGTTTGGAAAATGGACTTAACTGTTTGTAATTTTCATAGAATCGCGTTCTGTTTTTAGCTGTTTGATACCCAAAGCGATTTAAGTGATAGCAGTTTTTAATCCGTTATTTTGTATAAAAAACATAAATTCACGCCTGTGTTCCCCAGAGGGGGTAGGCCGAGATACCTCTGCCTAACCTGGAGAAACATGGGTGTACTATATACATGCAGTATAATACCCACGTTTCGCCGGCTATGTTATAAGTCCCATGTAATAGGGGGCGAGCCTATTGCCCTTAACCAGGCACAATTTCAGACTCCGTGCTGCTACTGAGAATGTCCTAATGGAAAAATCCAATAACACTTTGCCCGACCCGGGTATCGAACCCAGGACCTCGTGCTCAGCAGTCACGATTGCTACTATTAGACCAACGAGAAGATGTAGCTAGGTAATTTAAGCTGAAATTTCACAAAGATTGCAAGCAAAAATGAACTTTAAGAACTTCGGTTAATTATCAACAAAAACTATGAGAGAAACACGTATTCTCTGTGTTCTTTAAGGTAAAAAATTCATTAAGCATGTAATTAATTCAGGTAACGTCTCCGGCGACCAGATAGCTCTCTTGTTAAGTGCTGGAAAAAATACAGCATGAGTTCTGTTGATATGTCTCGTGTCCTCTCCATAAAAGACTTTATTATTAAAAAGGAATTCATTTCTTTAATTTAAACATTAAAAGTATTATTATTATTATTATTTAGCCTATATCGTATCACTACAGGGCAAAGGCCTCCCGTCCCTTCCTCCACTTGTCTCGGTCTAATGCTATCTGAGACCAGTCCTTCAGATGTGTGTCGAGTTCATCCCGCTACCTCCTCCTGAGCCTGCCGCGAAAACGTTTACTGCTATTTGGGACCCATTTTACTGAAATTAATAATTTTAATGAAAGTAACAATATACAAGGTATTTGACAATTTTCATCTTAATTTCATTAAAGGCTTTTTGGCATTTTTATATACCACATCATACTAAATACAAGAATCTTAATCTATACGATAAGAAAACACTAAGCTATATTTCACTACTGTTGGAAAATTATTTAATATTGTTTATGATAAAAAAGAACAAACAGTGCACATAAAATGAATATTTCCGGGATATCCGTCGTATTCGGTAAAAATACTATTTGCGTGATGGCGCTGAGAACGTGACACATGTGACGTCACACCACGGTAAACATTACTGCGATGACAACAAACATATCAAAAACCACAGACATGTGACGTCACCAGAATTGCGAATGTAGATTTTTTAGATATTCAGTTGTATCGGTTAGATTAGGTGCTTCTCCCAATAAGTTCGGGAAAGTATAAATATCTAACAATGCCTTAATTGTATGGAGTGGAAGTCTGGAGCATACGCTTAAACGAAGCAGAGGAAATATAATTGTGTTATAGTTATTGTGAGAAATTTAATTAATGTTAATAAATATTAAATACTCCGTATCCCGGGATAGAATGGCACCCACCTATATCATCCCGAGGGTGTCGTAGAAAACGACTAAGGGAAAATCCGGAAGATAGGCAGCAGTGGCTTCCGTGAACATGAACTTAACAATTACACTGTGATCCCCAAGACGCCTGCCAAGGGATTTTGGAAATCCCCCTATACAATGTTGCAGTTCGTTGTGGCGTTCAATGGGGGAGGCCCTTGTTCAACAGTGGACGCCTTTCGGCTGATGATGATGATAATAAATATTAGAGTTTTAACTATCACATAGTATAAAAATGATTTTCCTTTGTGTCTCATTTCAATGTTTGATGGAAGGATGGAGGCCAGTACCTAAATATTTTGGCACTGAAATAAAATATTTACAGAACCAGCTCTGTTTTTGGTAATTAACTTATCTCTCTGTCGTAATACATAATAATATGTACATATATATGTTTAATTAAAATTACTAAGATTTAATAACAAGTTCTTTTACAAGAAATGACGTAATAATGAAAAAAATTACATAAGGTATCAGAATTACTTTCTCGGGTCACTGAAGCATATAATTGATTTGAAGTCATAAAACAATCACGAGAACAAAATACTTGGTTGTTTACTTTTAAAGTTTCGAAGTCATGTTTTTAATTTATTTTTTTGTAATTATTCAGTATCTAGATATCTACTTAAGGGTAGAGGCTGCAGAACCTGTAATCAGTTGCAGAGTAAGTTGGAAGTTAGAATAATATAAAGATTTGTCTTTTTGATTGCGCATATATTTATGGGTAGTCCAGAATCTTGTTATTAAAGAATAAAACTTAATAAAACGAAGTAAATCAAGCGATTTTTTGAAAATTTTACTGAAAAATTTTGGGTGTTAATCTTCCATTCAAAATTAAGAATGCAATATTTTTTATTATTTTAAGTAACTTGTTGGGTAGCGTTACGGACGCCGGGCGCACAAACAATTAGTATTCAATTATTGAAATTTTGCGCTGCTAAATAGGTTAACTGTCAGGTACGAACCAAAACCTATGGATAGTATTTTTTATTATAAATTTCTAAAAAGATTATTTTTTAAGAAAATATTTTTTTTCCCAGTTCAACACATTGGTCGATCACTCAAATATTTGCCCGGTGTGGAAATTGAACACCAAGTGCACAATGCGCATGCCTCCATGTTTACCTCACTACCTACACCTATAGTCTTCTTATCAACATAGCTCACTTAAATTCTATTGTTTGAATTTAAAAAAAAATTAAATCGATTCCGAATTACCCCTAAATTTAGCAGTTAAAAAGACAATTCCTTTTTAGATTTATTAGGTTTTAGATCCATCGTAATTAGCAATATTTTTTTTTCATGTTGTTGATTGGCAAAAAAGCAACCCAGCGACCTTATGGTAAATAAAATCTTTACTCTTCTTTCTTCGAGTAAATTTTTCTCGCACTTTTTTATTTATTTAAGAAATTTCGCAATTATTTGGATCATATTTCTCCAGAATATAAAAACATTTTTATCTAGTATTAATTCATATTATGCTAACACTAAAGTTCGAAATTTTGAATAAAGAGAAAAACTATTCGATGTACAAAGAAAGAATGGAAAGAAAAGATCGATCCCAATGATCCCGAAATATTTTTTTTTAAATTCAATTTGATAACAAATCTATCTCCAACATTAAAATATCTTACGCAATTTGCTTTCATAGAAGCAAAATTAATTTTAAAATCATTAAATGATCCGTGTATTTGTAGGTGAAAAAGACTTTTCCCCCATCATCATTAATTGCTCTAACACATTGGGCGGTTAAAATGCGGCGGCTCAAAATCAATTTGGAGAGAGTCAAGCCAAATATTTTGCAAAGATCTATGTTCAAGTTTGATGCAAATTTGACCATCACTTTTGGCTGGCCGCCAGTTTAAACCCCCAATGTGTTAGGGGACCCTTGGTCGTCTTGAAATTATTGTCTTCTTTTGCAGTACCGCAGCAACCACCTCCGTCAAGATGGAGGCCTTTGCTTCGAGATACCACCGTGGCAGCATCAGCCGGTGGTGTTAGATGAGCATCTCTTGCTCCTCAGGACTAAATGGGGCAACTCCTCGGCTGCGCGACGGCAACTCAGATCACAGTTGACTTTAGCGAATAGGTATTTTTTTGTAGTAGCGTTCTCTCTCGTCCACTGCCAAACATAGGACTCTCCCAATGCGTGCCACTATTATGCGCTCATTGGAGGTATGTGTCCATAATTACTACGTTGGGCAAGCGCGTTGGCGATCGCAGTAGCAGTTGATTGCTTTTACACTACTGCCCATCCTCTGGATCCTTCCCTTTGTCGCTTCTTACGACACCCACGGGATGAGTAGGAGTGGTTCTATTCTTAGGCCCGAAACCACACATGAAAACGCGATTAGCACCAAGTCACTTTGATTTCTTAGCCTCAAGTTTCTTCATCAGACTGTCACAAATCACATCTCTTGCTACATCAAATTAGCTTTCTCACTTTTCAAACCGAAGCACAATCAAGTTTCCTTGATAACAGAAATATCAGGGTAGGTTTAGTGCTGACGGTCGCGCTAGGTAACCCTCTTACCTATCGCTACCGCCAGCACTAAATAAAAGATGGAAGTGGTTTCTATTAAGACGGAATTAAAGTAACTCCTACTATTTCGAAATGTTGAAGTATAGATACATCATTTCTTTGTTTAGGTCTTATTTTTGCTCTCTTCTCAATGTTTTATTATCTTGTATGAGAAATCCATCCTTTTTCATGAAGAGGCTTCCAAAATGATCTACTTTGTATTTTTTGCCAGTGAAATATCCCGCTACATGGACACGGTATTGGCGCCATTCCTGGACACCTACCATAGAAACATCCAGAATTCTTACCAACAGCTAACGGGCAAGATTCTGCGCAGGATTAAAGATGAGGTTAATGCAGCCGTTCAGAAGAAGCAGCAGATCTATTCTGAGTTGACGCAGCTAGCTGATGAATTGAAAGTGCCAGGTAGGACTATAATAATAAAATGTGATCAGATAACATGACTATTCAGAATAAATGGGACAATTCCATGAGGAATACCAACTCGCAGTCCCAAGACACCTCTTCTGCGACTGGGGACCACTCATACACAGACAAAACCGGGTATTTCTGGGCCCGGAGGATGTCAAGTCTCTTCCTGCCAGCCACATCATCTGCTTTATGGAGGATATAGGTTTAAGGGAGATACTATAAAATGTGGGCTAATCACAATAAATCTTTTAGGTCGACATGAGTATGACTGTAAGTCTGCATAGCTCCGTCCCTCAAATAAATATAATAATAATAACTCGCATTCAGCTTCACAGATATAAAGATCCGAGGCTATAACTGTAATTACTTGAATTATAGTTACAATATTGTAGAAAAAAAATATTTAATCTACCAATTTTGATCAGTGATGTGTGACGAAGAAAGGCGTGCAGCTCGAACTCTAGCCAGCAGACATGTTGCTTCGATCTACGCCTGCACCGAGGAAGCTCGCGTCTCCATAGCTAAAATGGGGAAGTACGCTGAAGAAATGATCGGCATCACCAGAAACCATATGCAGGTGACCCTTGTGGAGGCTACGAGAGCTTTCGACGTGCCTAGTAATGGGGCTCAAAGGAGCGCAGTGTTGCCAAAGTAAGAATTTATGTATTAATTTGTGAAAAAAATTAGAAAGTTCTTATTATTCTTAAACTAGCTTTTTGTTCGCGTAGGTTTTATGAGAAAAATCAAATTACCGGCCTGTCTAGGTCGAACATGTACAGCTTGGGACCTTTTAGACCTTAGCAGTGGCAGTCTAAGCCTGCCAGGATCCCGGGGCAGCAAAATTAAATGGGACCTCTTCAAAAACTGTCATTTTTGTAAAAAAAAGTTAATACGCTCGATGAGGGGGACTTATCTAGATTTGGGGATCGTCCCCTAGGATCGGGGGTTCCCCCTTTAGTCCGCTACAAGACCTTAGGTCTTCTCTTGGTAGTAAAGTTTTGTGTTATTCGATTTCTCAGTAATTAGTTCGCGCAAACTCTGCAAAAGGTTTTACATTAAGGGCACTTTATATTTGTTGATTAATAAATTTATTTTATGTAATGAAGCTAATAAAGTGCCTTAAGTGTATTAAAGTTTTACTTATTTTAATAAATTTTATTGGAACAGACTAATTGAAAGTTTGGTATTGTTTTAATCAGTGTTTAACGTAGCGTTTAGCTGTATGTTTGTTTGGTATAATTTCTAATCTTGCATTGGACAAATCATCAGCCTGTATTAGTCCACTGATAAACTTAGGCCTCTCCCAATGCGTGTCAATATTGTGCGTTCAGTGAAGCTATTTGCCCATAATCGCCACGCTTGGCAAGCGGGTTGGCGATCGCAGTAGCAGATGATTGCTGCCGCCCATCCTCCAGGTTTTTCTCTTTGTCGCTTCGTAGGACACTCACGGAACGAGTAGGGGTGGTTCTATTTTTAGGCCGGAAACCACACGGCATTTTTTAAATGTATTTATAATAAAATATGTTTTCTTTTTTTAGAACTGATGTGTCCACTTGTCTCCAAGAGCTGTCCCGGGCAGCAGTGGTGCTTGGCTACGAGCTAGATCTGAGTCTCACAAACGCCAGGAGACATAACGAGCAGTCTTGTGAAAGATTGACGTCTTGTACGTCCAGGTCTCGGCGACACACTGAAGATTCCGTGATAGGATTGCGAGATCAATTGTATCAGTGCGTGTACGCATAGGACCAAAGATTGTGATGTAAACATTATTTTGAAAATATGTTATACTTATTTAGACTTATTATTTTTGCCTTTTTTTTTTTTTTTTTTTGTGGCCGGGGGGAGTAAATAATGCCTTCCGCATACCGCACGTCCGAGGACATACGGTTATGTGGGGCTCGCACCCACTAAAAACGTCTCCCCCCTGCGTGTTCCTAGCAACTGTATCGGACGGGTCCGGGTACCGCAAACGCGCCTCGCAGCCCCGTCCAGTGCCTGCCTGTAGGCCCGCTCTTATTATTTTTGCCTGATAAGTATTTAAAATATTATTATGTAATTATAATGATTCGTTATACCATGCTACGACCATCTTCTAATCTTTCAGGTGAGCTGGTTTCCTCACAATGTTTTCCCTCACTGTTTTAGCGAGTGATAAATAATTTCTGCCTCTTTTGTCTAGTGGTAGCAAGCGCGACTGCTGAACACGGAGTCCCGGGTTAAATCCCCGGGTCGGGCTAAGTGTTATTAGGTTTTCCATTAGGGAATTCTCAGTAGCAACACGGAGTCTGGAATTTGCCCGTTTAATGTTAACCCATATTACATGGGACTTTTATCATAGCCGGCGAAACGTGGGTGTACTGCATACACCTCTGCCTACCCTTTCTGGGGAATATAGGCGTGAATCTAAATTTAATGATAAATGTTATTTAATAAATTTCTGAAACGCACATGAATTCGAAAGTCAGAGGTGCGTGCCTGGGTTTCAACCTTTAACTTGACAGTAGAACCAAAGAATATATAGTATTACTACGTAGTACAACGGTGCACAGAGATAGCTCAAGAGCCAGAAAGTATCATAGGGTACTTTTAATCTAAAAAGAAATTACCACGGAAGCAAATCCGCGGGGAAAAGTTTTTGATAAATATATTCATTCCTTTTTTTTTTTTTTTCACGGGGGGAAACCTTCAAAAGGCACCCGGCCTCCAGGGGAAGAGACCGGGGAGTGTGGGATTCTTACCTCACTAAACCACCCCGGTGATCACCATCAGCTCATGAGGGGAGATCCCGGGTCCTCTTAAGAGACCAGCTCCGGAAAAATATATTAATTCGTACCGATTCAGAGTTTAATGAATGGCTGCATATTGCAGTGTTGATAACTTCGCACGAACTTAATGTGTTAGCTTACTAAGGTAATTACCAACTTAGCCGTACATACTGAGGTAAAACTTAAATTGCTTGTTTTGATTAGTTGATGTAAGTATAGTCATGAGAAAAATACGAAATAGCCGCAATAGATGCTTAAAAAAGTTATTATTGGGGTTTATTATTAATAAATTTCCTATTTTTTGATGTAAATATAAAATTAGGTACCTATATGCTGTGTGGTTTCCGGCCTAAGAATAAAATCACCCCTACTTGTCCCGCGGCTGTCGTCAGAAGTGACAAATAGAAAGATCCGGAGGATGAACAGCAGCATCCTTCTTTGTAAAAGAATTCATTTCCTACTGCGATCGCCAACCCGTATAGCTGCGCCTTGGGTTCGTACCTGAGACCTCTGATTTTCCAGTCAATGGCGATAATATATCACTAGGCTATCACGACTCAAGCTACTAGGGGTACTGACGTCATGATCAATCCCAAACAACAAACTCTCAGCAGTGTTAATTACACTAACGTGACTACCATCGTTAATATGAGTGATGAGTTTTAAATCTATTATTAAAACAAATCTGGGTAACCATATTATTCATGTTACTGACACAAGTTTACTCCATTACGAATGTAAATGGAAATTCAGGCGATTCCCTTATAAATATGTATAAAATTATATTGAATGCACAGAAATTGAGAATGCCTAGGTAAGTTGTATAGCAATTTGGTTTAAAATAACTGGGATTCAGAATGTAATTGGAGGGCTGAGGGCAAATTCCTTAGAGGAAAATTTTTTATCATTCTTCTAAGGCAAATTCGGTTAGGATAGAGAGAGAGAGAGAGACTACCCATTAGCGTACAAGTCGTACAAGCGTACAAGTCTATCAGCCCATGTGACCACCAGAAGATTGATGATCATGTTCTTGTCTAGGCTATAATAACAGCCGAAAAAGCTACACACTTATTATATTTTAACATATAATAATATAAACACTTCCATAGAAATCCGTTTGACCCAAATCTACTTCATTAAAATCTTCCCGACCAGGGTTGTCACAATTATGTATGTTCCCATATTATTATTGTTCGTAGAAGTACTTTATATTCTACGAAAGAAATAAAGTACTTTACATTTTCATCTCGTGGTTAAGTTTTTTGGCTTTTTTATTAGTCTATTGTCGTTGGTGCGTTTCTAAAGAAAACTTCATTACCTACCTACCACTATAGTAGGTACAGTCGACCGCACATCATTGGTAACAATTTGACATTGACAGCACCCTTATTGCGTAGCAGTAAAGGCGCTTATCGTAGTTTAAGTGTCACTACTGTCATGCGGTTGACTGTACTAACGAGGCCGCTTATGTACTTATTGTGCTACGAACCTACTTGCGCTAAATTATAGAGCCAAATGATATCGCATTCCCTGTCTCTAGTTACAGAAAGAAGAAAAAATGGAACCTCCGGGCCTCTCAGAGGTCCGAGTTTCCACAGTAGGTACTTGTATAAGGATACATGTATTGGCCACCATCTTGCTTGTTTAGTTAAAAGTGTCGCTAGTGTCTTTACTTAGTCAAGTAATTTAAGGTTTTACCAAATGTTAAAATTTGAACATCAATACACAACTAAATTTAATTCTGTAAAAACCTTACACTTCTGACTAAACCTTACTTACAGTTTGCAATAAAGAGTATGGAAAATTTGGGGGCGCCACTGGCGCACTTCTCGTACTACAATTCAAAAGTTATTTGGTACTTACATAGTCCTATGACGAATTTTTCGTCATCAAATATAATAAAATAAAACTCTTTGAAGGTATTTTAGTACCTACCTAGTTTTTTTTTTAAGTTCCAGCTGTCATCACCTCAGATTTTTGTTTCGCCAAGCTGTACTACGAATTGTTTTTAAAAAAAGGGACAACCCTACGCTCAACCCTTGTCCCTTTACTGTCCTTTCTAATCATAGCTGTACCCTTTAATTCACAGTTATAGGACAAAGCGCAATCTAATTATTCAAATATTTAGACAACACGACTGGCCACTAATGAATTTAGATTAGTTAGAATCAAACGAGTACCTAATGTCATTTGAGTTACCGGCTTAAAAGAAGTAGAGTAGTCCAGGGGGCTTAGCCAAGTTGACTATCTACAATCGCTAACGAATAGAAAACGAAAGAAATGTATAGGATACGATTCTATTCGTTTGTTTTGACCACGTGACATAACGATAAAAGTAATGTCATCATATACATTTCTTTCGTTTTCTATAGCGTTAGCGATTGTAGATAGTCAACTTGACTAAGCCCCCAGTACTGGACTGGTCATTAGTTTTGATACCATATACCTAAAAGTGGTCTTGAAAAAAAAACTATAAAAAAATAATTAAACTGACTTTAAAACTAAATACTTTAGATCGCAATCGATATTCGGTGTGGATGGTATGAAAACGAGACAATAGTTTCCTCTAGACCGAATCTAACCGATCAACAGAGATTAGTCGACAATATATGAGATATAATGTACACATGCGTGCGCACAAGTGTGTGCACAGGTGGACTTTTTATTCCCTCACTCTCAGTCCGGTGGGACGGCAATCCGACGCGACCGGAGAGAGATCAGGGGGGTAATTCTGCTATTTTACCAAAAATGTCCATTCTGACACGATGCTATTGCCATTGTATCACTGGCCTCAAAAAGTACTTGCGGAATACCATAAGACGTAAAATAATGCCATTGTCATTACACTGCCACTCTATTAAGACGTTTTATCGTTACGTGAATCGGGCCCCTGGTGCACGACCAACTGCGGACGAATAGTTTGAGGATCGGAGCAAGTGTTAAGTAATTTATACAATACAATACAAATCCTCTTTATTGCACACCAAAAAAAAAATCATTTAAAAACAGAGAAGAGTACAATTGGCGGTCAACGTGAATGGACTGGACAGTGTAGAAATCACAAGGGGAAAAACACGGGGCAATATTATGTTTACGTATAATACACATTAAGCTCATAACTTATAATTACCGAGCCAATAAAACGTTATTAAATAAACATTTTGTCGTGGTGGCGCATTGGTTACGGACCTGCTTTGCAAGCGCGTGGGTGTGGGTTCGAACCTGGCATGTACCAATGTGACTTTTTCAATGTCATAATATGTACTTTCTTAGTTAATCCAAGACACCACTGACTAACAGTGAAGGAAAACATCGTAAGGAAACCTGGACTTTAATAGACTGAAATCGCCAACCCGCAGTAAGCTAGCGTGGTGATTAATTATTATTATTATTAAAACTTTATTTGCAAGTTACCATGACTCAATATGTTAGTAATACTTATTCTATGTTAGTAACTTAAAACTTAGACTAATGCATTAATGCTCAATCCTTCTCTGTATGAGAAGAGGCCTTTGCCCTACATTGGGACAGTTACAGGCTGATTTATTTATTATTTAAATAAACATTTTATTTCATCTTGTCTTTATAGCAATATAATATAATCCCCACATCAAACGAAACCCCAAAAAGCGCACACTGGGACAATAAGAATTAATAATAAACTCACAATTCAAAAACTTGGGACATTCAACGGTTAAGTGCGAACTTCTATACATTATACATTAACCCTCAGGTCGCTGGGGTGACCGAGATCAGCCTCTTCACACATTTATCATCTTTATAACTTCCACGGCGTACGGTAGAATGGTTTTATGTATCGTTGTTATGGGATGTTATGTTTTTAAAATAAAATTGATATTGTACGTATTCAAATGTGAAATGATGTTGATCACAGTTGATCTTATCTTCATTTTGAGGGGCAATATCCGGCGCGCTTTTATTTGTGAAGAAAAATATTTTTTGTAAAAATATAAAATCGACTAGAAGTTCGTTTTGGAGTCGGTATCAACTATCAAGTAATTGTATTTCAGCATCTAATAACAAATAACAAAGAAACCAGCCTGTAACTGTCCCATTGTTAAGGCCTCTGTAATATTGGATTGATGATCAGAAAAAAAACGTGTGACACTCGGGGACTGCCGCGGTAAAGCTGCATAGCATTTTTTATCAAGTTATGCAATTATAATTATTTTTTATTTTTTATTTATGCAGTCAATAGCTTACAAACTTAATACAACAAAATCACGTCTTGGAAAATCTAAGCAAATAAATAGTTTTCGAAATTCGAATGTTTATATTTCTAAATGTTTTGTTTTTCAATGTGTCAACATAAAATATACCTTATTTGCTAATTAATAAGGTTTTAAACACTCAAAATAGATTATTCTGCAATAAAGGGTGTTAGGTTTTATTTTCGTTACGGAATTTCTTGATTCGGTCGCCGCGCTCAAAGCCCGCGATAAAAGCTATGCAATAGCTTAAAAATAAACAGGTCAAGCTAAGTAAAACCGTTTAAAAATCGGATATAACGTACCATATTTCGAAAATTCAGTGGTGGTCTTGGAACCTAACTTAATCACTGCTAAAAACAGTCACTTGACTCGCAGACATGTTTAACAACCCCCATCTTAACTTTCATCGTAAAGGTGGGTAGGTATAAAATATTCGTATGAGTCGGGATAGTTTCTTAGCGCGCATATAACTCACGATAGAGGCACTTCAGAGGTTCGCTCCCTCGCAGTTATGGCAAGATCTTATGACATTTTTTTGTTATATTGTATGTATTTTTATATTCTATACATTTATACGAATAAATGAAGTTTAGCAAAAGCAGTGGTAGACTAGTCTTCTTATCGTATGGTTGATGAACAACCTGGTGTCAGAGTTGAAACCGCCCGTAGGCCTCTGACATGGCTTTACACACCATTGAAAATTCTTTCAGGTGTGCTGGTTTCATCATGATGTTTTTCCCTCACCGTTTTAGCAACTGATAATTAATTTATAATATGCACATAACTTATGAAAAGTCAGAGGAGTCTTGGGATCGAACTCGAGACCTCTGACTTGTCAGGCCCAATTTCACCATTCACTTTAATAACCGAGTTTAACTAAACTAAGTTCAGCCATACACAAACTGCAGTTCTGAAATCAGTTAATCGCTTGAACCGAGTTTAACTCGATTGATCGCGTTTAGTGTCAGTGGTGAAATCGGCTCTCAGTCGACAAGTCGAAGGTCATGTTCTCTGACTTTTCGGATTCGTGTGCGTTTTAGTGCGAAGTAAAACATCGTGAGGAAACCAGCACACCTAAGAGATTTTTTTAACAATATGTGTGTGTAACCATGTCAGAGAACTACGGAAGGTTTAAAATCTGACACCAGGTTGTTCATCAACCATATGATGAAGAAGAAGAGTATGAAGTCGAAATATCCGTTTGCAGAACGCTAAATAATAAAAAATAATATTAGATTAATTAAAGGGGTAAAATTCCAATTACTAAATTTGAACCAAATAACAAACAGGGCAAGCTAAATAAAACGGTTTAAAAACGTCAGCTTTTATAAAATTCTGATAATTATTTTCATGGGATTAAGCAAAAAAGAATAAAAATCATAGTGCTACCCACTACTCAAAGTCGAACAAAAAAATTTTTTTAAAAACAACTAAAGCGTTCCCTAATCCCCATTCAGTTAGGGTAAACGCACCAATAAACGGCTGAAACAAAATACTTTTTCCAGCTAACTTTATTACTCGCTCGCAAACTGTTTATCACTGTGCACTATGTGCACTGTGGTAGGACCGCAACTTGCAACTTTACCCCATTTGCCGGAATTAATCGTTCGTGTAGTGCTAAAAGAGGAGAATATACTGATATGGTTATTTTCATTATATTTTGTATTATTTTTAAAGATGTAAGAGGGTTTATTCTGTATTGTGTTTTTATGTTATGGCTTTATGCAGCTGGTGCACAGAAATTCGGATTGGTCTTTTTTTTAAGCAATGTGTTAACCCAACAGTCAAAGCGGAGAAGCGTCGCGCAAAATCTTATTTTGAGAGCGTTAGTTTCGCTAAGATCATTCAAATCTTTGGAAGATGAGGGGCTCTAAATTATGCAGTAAATAGAGGAAAGATTAAGGCCCAATTTCATCAAATTCTTAATTTGAATTAATGTCTTAAATATAAATATTATATGACCAACGAAAAAAAATTTATGTTCTAATCAGATTTATAACATTAATTGAAATTAAGAAATTGGGCTTTCATTAAAGTTTTTAATATTATTAGTAAATTATCATTTGTTTGACATTTATTAATCATATTTAGGGTCATTTTCATCAAATTCTCTTAATTTGAATATATAATATAATTTTCAGATGTCAAACAGAACAAATTGTTTTTGATAAATTTTAGATATTAATTCAAATTAAGAATTTGGCGAAATTAGGCCTTAAGATATTTAATTCAAATTAAGAATTTTGTGAAAGTGGGCCTAAAAGTGCAACCAAACACAATTTTCCTTGATTAAACATTTTCTAGAGGCATAAACAGTTAATTTATTTATTTTATCTTCATACAAATAACCCATGATAGGCTCTGTTAACTAGGAACCAGCATCCACACGTTAGTTAAATGTATACCGGACACAAGCGACAGTGATAAGGTGCAATGCGACGCGACGGATTTGCGACAGCCGACGCTATTTATCATGTTGCAAGGGTTTTTATGACCTATTTTTTAAACGCAATAGCAATGTGAACAAGCTTTATTGTGGAAAGAAAAAAATCGTTAACGATTAGGATTTGAATCTGCCATATTCGATAGTCGAGTAGAAGAGTCGTGATAGCCTAGTGGTTGTGACCGTTGACTGGCAAGTCAGAGGTATCGGGTTCGAACCCAAGGCGCGCACCTCTGACTTTTCGTAAGTTACGTGCGTTTTATAAATTAATTATCACTAACTCCGTGCCTCGGAAAGCACGTAAAGCCGTTGGCCCTGCGCCTGATCTCTCTCCGATCGTGTCGGAAGGCCGTCCCATCGGACCATGAGAGTGAGGGAATAGAGAGTGCACCTGTGTTTGCGCACACACTTGTGCACTATAATATCTCCTGCGTAATTGGCTAATCTCCGTTGAGATTGGCCGCTGTGACCGAAATTCGGTCAGGAGGATATATTCGATAGTGTACTGATATGCCTAGTGGTATGATCATTGACAGAATCAGCACTCTGAATTTTAGTAAGTTATGTGTTTATTTTCTCTCTGGTTATGTTGGATAGCTATCCCATCAGACAATAAGAGTGACGGATTTATTATAAATAAAAATATTGTAACCTTTTTTCGATTCTGGTTAGATTTTTATTTGCACAGATATAGTTTATGAGCCGAATTGGCCAACGAAACCGGACGTTAGGTACTTATTATTTTAAGGTATGAAGATCTAAAATCAATGTGTTAGAATTATTTCTAACTTTGGGCAATAGATGGCGTTGTTCTTTTTATTGAGAAAGTTGAATGGCGCTATTAAGATTTTCATGCAATACTATAAGGCTCTCAGTATTTTTATAATAGAAGATATTGAGTCCAAACCGCTGCTGGAGTTTATTTAGCTAGAGTTCAATAGTTCATCCCTGACGCAGACACAATGAATACAGTTATGAAAAATCGAAAGAACAACATTACAAAGTTTCAGCAAAAAATTCAGCTTGATAACTTTTTGAAGACTTGTGACTCGATTATTAATAAAAATAATATTGTACCTCACTACTTCCCATAATTTTTAAGGCAAATGAATTTTCGCTAGTTAAGCAAAAGATTATAAAAAAATATTCCTTTCGCCGAAGTTTGTAATAGGGATCTATAATGGTGAAAATATCTTGAAAATAAAACTGCGATGATGGTTCTGGGGAGTGCAAAAACTGCTCGGTATTCCAAGCCACGAGGCTGAACCAGAGGGGGATGAAAACGCTACTTGTCACAGCGAAATGAATTAAGTAGGTTGACTCTGTGCAAAATGGTACAGTTCTGATTTAGTTTTGGTACTTAAGTGCCATGTGGTTTCCGGTTTAAGAATATAATCTCCCCTAGTCGTCCTACGGGTGTTGTAAGAAGCGACAAAGGGAATGATACGGAGGATAGGCAGCAGTATCCTTCTGTGTAACAGCAATCATCTGTTACTGCGATCGCCAAACCGCTTGCCCAGCGTGGCGATTTTGGGCTTCTAATGAAGACACAACAGTGGCGTGCATTGGGAAAGGCACTGGTACTACTAGTACTGGTACTATTAGTCCACTGCTAAACATAGTTTAGCAGTGGACTAATACATGCTGATGATGATGATGATGTACTTTTCTAGTTAATCTAAGACACCACTGACCAACAGTGAAGGAAAACATCGCTGCATCGTGAGGAAACCGAAACATAGACTTAAAAGTCTGAAAGCGCCAACACGTAGTGAGCTAGCGTGATGATTAACTTATCTAACTATAGTTTCTTGAAATATTTCCATAATTTTTCACTGTTTTTTAAAGAAGATTTAGGTAATAATTTGAAAAACATAGTCTAAAAATCCCTATTGTTTAAAATAATACTTAAGTTTCGCTTCTAATACCAACCTTACCTATATGTATAATACTTCTGGCTGTCCACTGTGCGATCGTCAACCAAGTTTCAATATAATTAGAGCGAACGGCACCTTTTCAATTGGATCGTGGCGAACTTCTGCCGCCAGAGTTGTGCCCGGGATTTTATAACTGAGAACCTGATTGTTCATTCTTAGTGTAGTTGGCTCTGGAGTTGACTATGTTAAAAGGTAGAGTGGGGTAGGTAATTTGAATACGTATCTGTGACTATAGTACGAACGATAATCATAGCTTTTTTTATACAGCTAAGCTAGTGATGGGTGTGTGGATGATATAATAACAAAAAATCTAATGTTCACTTGACTGAGTTGAGTTAATGAATTGTTCATATAATTTCATTTTATCTAATTTCTTATGATGTAATGAACATTTCCCATAATGCGCATTTGACATAATATTCATTTAGTATATTATTCATTTACTATAATATTCATAATCTGTAACGTTTAATATTAATTAGAAAATCAAAATATTATGATTAAATAAATGTTATAAAGTTTATCGACAATAGTCCGTCGATTAGATATAAATAATCGCTTCAAAATGTAACTAATCCAGATTTTCAGAAACCAAACATTATAATTATTTAAATAAGCCAAAAATTAAGTCGTCAACGAATATTATTTCATTCAAAAACATTGTAAAAAAAACCACAGACTAAATAAACCCTTGTTTTTATGGAAATGCGGCAAACACGAACTGTCAGACCTCAGACCCCTTTCAGATAGATTTGCTGAAATGTTTAGAATAAAAAAAAAGTAGAATTTAAGATAAATGGTTATAGATATACGACATATAAATTGTAGGATTACCTGACGGGGTCATAAATTTCGACCTTATTTTTCTTTTTTTTAGCAGGGTTGTGATTTGTGTCGTCATCAGTGGCGAAGGCTCCATACAATTCCATTCCTACCGTATTCCCATTGAAAAATGGCTCAGTCAGTGTCAACTGACTGAACTTGATTTTGCTTCGGTTTGGCTTCGGCTTAGGAGGCAATATTAATCATATTGTGAGGCGATTTTGGTGATTTTCGCCCCGTCTTGGTGAGATATCGTAAGATTTGGTTCGCCCCTTTCCCCTCTCTTATCTCAAGTGAGATTTTTCAAAATGCGTACTTTTACGAACAAATGATGGAACGGAGTCACTATTAACGATAAAATGTCTGTGCATTAATGAAATATAACACATAAATAAAAATGATGTTTGTATGTCTGTTACTATTGATCTCCAAAACGGCTAAACAGCATTGAAAATCACTTTGGAGTAGGATTCAGATAGTTTGGTCGCTAAGATCACTAGAAAGCGCTGTCATTCACGTTGTCCTATATTAAAACTATGATAATTATTGGTAGGTTTTTAAAAAACTTGTTTATAGAGAGAAGAAAGAAACATTTATTTGGCACAAAGTGCTCAGACATACATGATTAAGGGTCATGTATCGTAACAATTTTTTTAAATATGAATTTAAAAAAATTGCATATAATTATAATTATTTAATAAGAAAATTTGAAAAAAAACTTCTGAAAAAAATTTGAAAAAACAACTGATTTTTAAAATTTTCTTATTAAATAATTATATTTAATAAGCTATCATGTGCAATAACATGTAAAAAATTCACAAAAAATATTGCAGATAATTGTTTGATTAATAGATTTTTTACTTTTCCTCGATTTGACAGTCGAAAACAAAAATGTTTTTTAAAACTTATTCAGCAACTTACCTACTAACTTTTGACAGACAGTACCTTCTTCGCAAATAAACTGACAATCACAGCTTGCTTCATTTTTACCTTTTTTTAGAAATCGTGTCCAATTGTAGTAGCGTAGAAGGGAATTGAAGACGATTTGTACACGTAGCTTCTAAAAGCGTAGCTTATTTAAATACAAAATGTAGTTGACACCCTGAATGATATGTTTGGAGTACCTATTCTGTTATTTTATTTTATTTTAGGACTCGTTTTTTTCTGGGGTTCTATCTTCTTTGCACTTGAAATGTAGTAATTTCCGATACGATTGGCCGTTGTGACGGAAATTCGGTCAGGGGGACATTATTCTTTGGATTACACACCGCACAAATGCATACGAATAGACAGGAGGAGGAATTTTTCTTATGATAAATCTTAGCGAGCTTATTTTGCATTATTAAATAAATCAGTTTGTAACTGTCCCACTGCGGTGCTAAGACCTCTTCTCATACAGAGAAGGATCGAACATTAAACACCACGCTAGCTCACTGCGTGTTGGCTATTTCAATCTATTAAGTCCAGGTTTCTTAAGGATGTTTTCCTTCACCTGTGGGTGTCTTAGATTAACAAAAAAAAAAACCAAATGACATTGAAAACGTCACATTGATACATACAAGGTTCGAACCCACATCTACGTGCTTACAAAGCCGATCCGTTAGCAATGCGCCACCACGATACTATTATTAAAGTTAGACCTAATATCACTACACATATTTTTCACTCTTTTAAAATGGTTTACTTAGCTTGACCTGTTTATTATTTGGTTCAAATTTAGTAATCGATATTTCACCCCCTTCTTGTTGACAGATTGATCTGATATTTGGTACACAGCTTTAGTTTTGATGACAAAACCGTTTTACGTAAAAAAAAAATACTTTAGTATATTATTATCAACAAAATTCCATAAACCATCGAAAATACAAGATGTTATGTTACTACAGAAATCATAGATATATGAGAAAAACAAATTTAGATACAAACAAAAACTTCTTCACTACACTACACTACATCACAATGTTCATACAAAATTTCCGACCCAATTGCTTTGGGAGAGGCAGAAACAATATATTTATATATATGTACAACATATCTATATGTATGTATTTTACGTTTGTCCCTCATGTCTAGTTGACCGAACATAATACTTTTCCTGATCAATAGGATGGAAGCGAACCGAGTAAATCCATTACTAGTGATACTTCGGAAGTTCCTTTTGTGTTTCATATGCCTTTGCCTCTTATCTGCCTGTGAGATTTTGTTCGTCAGTTGAAGTTGAATAAAAATGTTTACTGTATAAAAAAAAAAACAGAATAAAAAATACCTATTTCGAAAATGACAAATTTTGTAAGACGAAAATTTGTTAGACAGAGACGGCACTTCAAACTGATGTCGAACGTCATGTGTTCTAATTTCGACGTCAAAGAACTGTCACTCCATATACTCGTAAATCTTATTTTGCGGGGAATTCCCTCTAGAATTTCAGAAAGTTTAAAACTTCTTTATGGTGATTAACTGTTGGTAATAACCCTATTGATAGGACTTATGGCCGTTCTACTGTCTAACACTTACGAAAAGACAGAGGTCAACTTTGGTTCGAACCTGAAACCTCTGACTTGCCAGTTAACGTGCATACCAATAGGCTATGACGACACAATATCATTATAATATTAATATTATAAATACGAAATTGTGTTTGTTGGTTTGTCGGATACTGTCACGTGTAAGCCATACCCTCACCTACTTGTGCGCCTGAAATTCTAATCCTAGGTTATTCCTGAACCAACGATAATCAGTCACGGTTTATATTTTAATTCACATTAATATTTCGGCTACGCTCGGCTATTGTCGGCTATTTTCGGTCTGCGCTAAATTGGCGCTGAATCCCTTGATTATATTATGAGCTGTTCACGCAGCTAGGCTCAGCGTCAGCCACACAGATTAATTTAGACCATGTAATAATACGTTGATTAACAATGTATTTTTAATTACAGTATATTTATAAAATCCTGTCAAAATAAATGTGCTCAAGTTTACCCATAGAGCTCAGTATGTTTTACCAAAGATAATATATAAAAAAAACGGCTTATGATTTCTTAACTACACCAAGCTGGATTTGTGTATAAATAAATGTTTATTTATAGGTTATTAAAGTTCTTATTTATATTATACTCGTATATGATATTTAGTCTTTTATAGTTCATTAAAGTTATTACCAAAAAAAAACTATTTGTATACCTACATAAAAAAACTTTTTACAGAGATTTTTATTATTAATTAATTTAAATAATATAATTACATTTTAATTTATTTATTGTTAAATTTAAAGAGTGAAAGCTGAATAAATACCACATCAAGTTCATACATAAAATGATCAGTAAATTAATAATAGTGATATGTTTAAACTATAACCTTAACCCCTTTTCAAAGTAATCGGTTTCTATCATACCTCCGTCAGAATCTGTCTGATATAATTAAGATGTCTATCAATAACAGGGTCTGTGACGTCACTCGCCTATCTTGTTAACCAATATTTTATACAATACCTTGTATGGTATTGGGGAAGAGAGGGAGGGAGAGAGGAAAAGAAAAGAAGGGGGAGATATAATTATTTAATAAGAAAATTTGAAAAAACAATTGATACGGATGGGATTCGAACCCACGATCTTCGACATACCGTGTCGACGCTCTAACCGCTGAGCCACCGTATCCCATCGGCATCAATCGAAATTTCAAATCTCTTTTACACGCCTTAGGCGTGTGGCGACATCTATCGAAATACATTACGTATTCCGACCCAGTGCTCTAAACTTTGCAGTTTAAGTAGACACCGATGCGATATCACCAATTTTCTTAATATTTTTTGTGAATTTTTTACATGTTAAAATGATAGCTTATTAAATATAATTATTTAATAAGAAAATTTGAAAAAACAATTGATACGGATGGGATTCGAACCCACGATCTTCGACATACCGTGTCGACGCTCTATTGATTCGATCTTCGATTGATGCCGATGGGATACGGTGGCTCAGCGGTTAGAGCGTCGACACGGTATGTCGAAGATCGTGGGTTCGAATCCCATCCGTATCAATTATTATTATTATTAGCCTTCAGTGTCCCAATAATGAGCAAAGGCCTCCCTCCATTTTCGCCACTCCTCTCGATCCTGTGCCAAATCAGGCCAATCTGGATGAAATTGTTCAATTGTTTTTTCAAATTTTCTTATTAAATAATTATATTTAATAAGCTATCATGTGCTATAACATGTAAAAAATTCACAAAAAATATTAAGAAAATTGGTGATATCGCATCGGTGTCTACTTAAACTGCAAAGTTTAGAGCACTGGGTCGGAATACGTAATGTATTTCGATAGATGTCGCCACACGCCTAAGGCGTGTAAAAGAGATTTGAAATTTCGATTGATGCCGATGGGATACGGTGGCTCAGCGGTTAGAGCGTCGACACGGTATGTCGAAGATCGTGGGTTCGAATCCCATCCGTATCAATTGTTTTTTCAAATTTTCTTATTAAATAATTATATTTAATAAGCTATCATGTGCTATAACATGTAAAAAATTCACAAAAAATAAGGGGGAGATAATTTACCTCGTGTCGTAAAAGTCAATTAATGAAAGGACAAAAGTTAAAATCTAGCAGTGACTCAAGTTGCTTCTGGTGTAAGGCTTTAATCCTGGCTGCATGGTTACCAGTGACCAGACAAGTCCTTGGTGGTGGACCTGGTGTCAGAGTTTAAACCGCCCGTAGGCCTCTGACATGGCTTTACAAACCATTGAAAAATCTTGAGAGATTACTCTCAAGATTACATTACGTACATAAAAAAAATCAGCTGTTCCATACATTTATGTTCTCATGACTCCACAAAATGTATGGAACAGCTGATTTTTTTTGCGATATCAGGGTTGGTCCCATAGTAAAAGTTGTTTATAATCATGAGTTTAATGACACCTTTTATGGATGCTGGTATTTTACAAATAACCCTGTATATAAAGATGTGCTACTGTTACTTTATTCTACTGTGGTTATAACTTAGAATCCAATTTTAACCCTGATTTAAAAGGTACAATCCTCATCAAGAAATTCTTCTACTTTTTCAAACAAAGGAGTACTTTTACTCTTATTATTAAGATTTATATCACTCGGAAACAGGTTTATCAGCGAAGTTTTATATTCCTTTTGACACGAGCGTCTCTGCCAAGTGTCTCGAGAATTGGAATAATTTATCTATGAAATTTCCCAAAGGCACCGTGAGAGGACAAACGAAATAAAATCTTTCTTTTTTTTCGCAAATAAATATAAAGGGATGCGATGTGTAATGGGAAATGTGATGGTGGTTTAGGGTTGCGGGTTCGATGGATTTGCTGACATTAGTCTTGGTAGGACGGCTTGTTATTGTGTGATGATTTGCAGATGCAATACGTAACCCTATGTGACACACGTGAACATAATTATTAATATTTTGCCGTGTGGTTTCCGGCCTAACAATAGAACCAGCCCTACTCATCCCGTGGGTGTTATAAGAAGTGACAAAGTGAAAGATCCGGAGGATGGGCAGCAGCATCCTTCTGTGTAATAGTAATTATTTGCTACTGGGATAGTCAACCCGCTTGCCCAGCGTAGCGATTATGGGCAAGCATCTTCAATGAACACACAATAGTGGCGCGGATTTGGCACGGTTCAGCAGTGGACTAATACAGGCTGATGGTGATGACGATGATGATGTAAACATATTTGATATGTTCCCCTGGTGGTTCTAGACTCTACTAAAGGCTTTTTCGGACAATAATATCCTCCTGATCGAATTTTGGTCACAGCGGCTAATCTATTCCTAACCTACTTTATAAGTATTCTGTTTAAAAAAAGGAAAAAATAGTAATCGATCTTATACGTTTAAAAAAAAATGAGACATCATTGTATGTCATTTTTAGCACTTCATGTTTATGCGCAAAAAATCAATTTATTAGCAAATTGCCATTTCTTAGTCAACGGCCAACTTCAGTAATAGAGCCACAGTAAAAACCGAAGCTAATTACCGGCGAAGTGGCCTGTAAAGTGGCCTGGACTTGTAAACTTAGGATATTGGCCTGGCCGAGACTTGAGGACAATCTTGTTGGTAGTTTCGAAGTTATGGTTAAATTACAGCTTGAAGACCTATCAAATTTGTTTTTTATTTATCTTAGGAAATCAACTGCCTTGTTGGTCTAGTGGAAGCAAGCGCGACTGCTGAGCACGAGGTCCTGGGTTCGATCCCCGGGTCGGGCAAAGTAGCAGCACGGAGTCTGGAATTGTGCCCGGTTAATGGCAATAGGCTCGCCCCATATTACATACTGTGCTGTACTGTACTGCACACGTCTGCCTACCTCTGGGGAATACAGGCGTGAGTCTATAAAAGGAAATCAAATTGATCAAATGAAATAGAACGAGTAAGTTACATGTGTTCCCTATTTCATAGGATATAGGTTTCTTCACAATGTTTTCCGTTTTACCGTTAGAGTAACTAAGAAAGTACATATGACATTGAAAAATCACATTGGTACCTGCCTGGTTCGAACCCACACCCACTTGCTAGCAAAGCGGGTCCGTAACCAATGCGCCATTATAACTTTTACGTTAGTTACAGATAAATTATCACGTAATATCTTAATGCGTAGCGGCCTACACACTCTATTATGGTTCAATAGATCAAGCCCTGGGGACAGAAGCTTGGATGAACGGACAGACCTCAGTAATAGGATCTTGCTTGGCACCCTTTAGGTTGGGAATCCTAAAAATTTAGTTATTTTTATTTATTTAGCCTTTCTAGCTTAGCTAAGCAGAATTTCAATTTCAATCATGATTCAAAAGACACGTAGCGCCATCTATTATCATAAGAACGTTATTGTTGTTAGGATAGGATTAGGATGTCACGCAAGCGAAGCGAAGGCGTCAAGAAAATCTATATAAAAACAACTTTTCATATCGATTTTCTTTGTATACAATATAAATATTGTAACGAAACTTGACTCTTTGTGAGAATAAGTCAATCGTTGCCAAAATATACAATAAATATTTACAACTACTTATTTGAATAGCTTTTGAACAGTTATGTAAGAGTTCCACAATAATATTGGAAATGTATATTGGTATGTCTGCCTTTTCAAGAGATTTATTGGCTTCGAGTGTGTGGGGGCTCTTACAAGTAACTTAATATAATGTAGGTATATGTATAAGTCGGCTGAGAGTCACTGTCAGCCGTTAGTTAAGTCTATTGGTTACTAATAGTTGGTAGTCTTTAGAAATAAGGCAAGGTAGAAGGCAAGGTAGAAGGCAATATAGAAAAAAAGCAATCTAGAGGCAGGGCTGCGAACGATCTTCGGCGTACCGTGCCGACGCGCGAGCGCGACGCTCTAACCACTAAGCCACCGTATCTCATCAGAATCAGTCGAAATTTCAATGTGTAATGTATTCCGATAGATATTACCACACGCCCTGCGCGTAGAAAGAGATTTAAAATTTCGACTGACTCTGATGGGATACGGTGGCTCAGGTTAAAGCGTCGGCACGGTACGCCGAAGATCGTGGGTTAGAATCCCATCCATCTCAGTTATTATTACATTTTTTTTTTATTTCTTATTAAATATTTTTTTAGTTACTTACATACAATTTTTTTTAAATACTTATTTAGTAATAAGTATTTAAAAAAAATTGTATTATAGACTCACACAATTCTAGTGAGAATTTTTTAATGGAGAAACCCATTAACACTTTGCCCGACCCGAGGATCGACCCAGGACATCATGCTCAGTAGTTGCGCTTGCTACCATTATACCAACGAGGCAGTCTTATTAATAAATAATTTAGTATAAATAAATAGTGCAATGTATTAATAAATAATGCAAAGTATTGATAAATAATGCAAAGTATTAATAAATAATGCAAACTAAACTACCATAATTTCTAACTTCAAACCCTATAGTCAGCGCTACAAAGCGACAAATTAGAATACTAAAACCGTAATGAAAATGTAACACATTTAATTTAGCTAGGTATACGATTTGTGTGTGACGCAGAAATTGAGTCGTGAAACTAATTCCGACTTCCGCGTGCCCGGTCCGAAATATCAGCTCGAATACTGGTTCGTTAAAACTTCTGCGAATGATGGTGGGCGACTGGAAGCGCCTTGACGTTGTTGCAACATATTTTCGTACGCTAATAGAAAAAAAAAGAAAAAAAAATATTTCAATTAATCAATTAAAATATTGTTATTCATGTAGACCATTAGGCACTTATGAATAATTATAATTATTAGTCATAATTCTAATATTGTTTGTTGAAAGAGTGACTCTAGTTGCCAGTTCCAAAGGCAGCCTACCCTTCATGGAGAAGAATCTGGCTAGAAACTCCATGGTTGCTCTTTTAAATATAATGGCTTACAATATTTTAGGTTACATTGTTCTGAGGTCTTAGGCGGGAACAATGTCAGTCTACTAAACATAACCTTAAATAAATTTATTTCTGTCACAACATAGACGCAAACAAATAGAGTAAAAATAAAAAATGACATTACTAAGTGTCCGTAAGTTCAAATCCTGCTTAATTGTTAAAAAATTATCTTATTCTTAACTCGAAAAAGTTAACGTTAAGTTAAGCATGCAACTATTGCAACATGGCATGTCGTTTACGAGTCCTGAGAGAGCCATGCCCCTTTGCACATGTTATTTATTACTGTAGGAGGCGCGTGTCGCTTTGCACATTGTTAAAAAGGATAAAGTTATAGTATATAAGTTATATACTTAACATCTTGTAACATTACATAATAATTGCGGTAATTATAACTTTGTAACTTTTTTTATAACAAAAAAAGAAATACTCCATGTTGATTCCAGCAACACGTATCTCCGCGTAAATGTTCCGGTTATGTAAATATGTTCACATGTAGGCATGTCTTGTCAGAACACTACAGAGAATACTTCGCGACAGCCGAGCTGATGAGAAAATGTACTGCGTGTAACACCGCACATATCTGATGTTTTGATTTTGTAGCTTTTGACTTTATGCTGCAGATTTATTTGTGTTTAATTTGATTATTGTATTTTTTGGTAACCATTTAATTATTAAAGTTTTTTGAGGCACAAACTTCTTCATTATTTTGTCTTTGATTTGCTAGAAAATTTATACCTACATTTTTTTACGTCGGTAATAAGGCTGGCAAAGTCTTAGATGACTTTAGTTTTAGTGCATCTTGACAGCAGTCACAGCAGCCAATCTCAACGGAGACTAGCCAACTTTGCAATAGATAATATAATAAATCCTCCTGACTGAATTTCAGTCACGACGGTCTAACTCAACGAAGATTGGCCTATCTCAACGGAAATTGCGCACAAACTTGTGAACTGTTTAACACCTTACTCACACATTCAGATTGAACGAAGTTTGATATGAATTTTTATTGAATTGATATTGAATGGCATAAAAACAGAAAGAAAAACTATTTAACTTATTAAGACAAATGAATCAAGAAGAACCGAATTTCGGCTCATCGCTGCTGGCATAAAAGTGTACCAATTTACATGACCAAACTAAATTAGACTCGTCATCTCTCTTTCTAATACAGATAATTAAAAAGGGATAGAAGATTTTTAGAGCTGTCAAACTAGTCCATTCAATTGATATCAATGAAAATTTAGTTGGCACGTCATAGAGGTCTCGTCTAATTTCACGTCAATTGTAAGGACGTACACTAATTTGACAGGTCTAACTCAATAGTTCAATTTGCTGTCCCTTTTTCGATGGTATTTATTAGAAAGAGATATAATTGGACTAAAATTAGTTTAGCGGGATATAAAGAGAATTAGCACCATAACAAATGAAAACGTCATCTAGTAAGAGAAAACCCTTTAAATTATTACTCTAAGATTCCTACTAAAAACAAGGACAATACATTTTCCATGAAATATTTAAATAAACAATTAAACCCACCACAAAAGTCAAGGCACCGGACAGTTCTCTTTCCACCGTTTGGTACAAATTAGTGGCTCAAACAACTACGTTATAATTTTGATATTTCACGAAATTCGCTAACTACTATATTTTGGATGCAGACGAGAGATTATTTAAAAAAAAATGACAATTAGAAAAATTTGTTATGTTGGGTTCTCCGGCCTTATAGACTAACCGGTATACTGACTAAAACCCTCTCGTATCACTTCTCTTTAGCATTGTGACCTGAACGCGGGAACGCGGTTCGCATGCTTCCACGAACCCGCCGCGGATGTCCGTTGCCTGAACCTCTTGTTACGACACGCCAGGATATAGGTTATATTATAACCTAGCATATTGCATTTAGCACTTAACTTATATGACTCTAAAACATCACTACATAGTCTAAAACAAAGTCGCTTTCTCTGTCCCTATATCCCTATGTAAGCTTAAATCTTTAAAACTACGCAACGGATTTTGATTCGGTTTTTTTAAATAGATAGAGTGATTGAAGAAGAAGGTTTATAATTTGCTCCCGTGCGAAGCCGGGGCAGGTCGCTAGTACTTACTAAATTAGAGTAAAAATTTCGATTAAGTACCAAATTTTTTTGGAGAAACTGTAAAAGTCGTTAAAGTTGAGATCGCTTGATCGTAATCGTAACTTCAATTCAACTAAGTTGGAATGACTTCGCTTTTTTCAATTTCCTTTCTTATATAACAACGAACGACTACGCGAACAAATATGTTTAATTTTCCGCTTTTGGGTAGTAAAATAATAAGGAAACAGTGATGATAGCCTGGACTGTTTGACTGGCAAGTCATAGGTCTCAGGTTCGAACCCAAGGCGCGCACCTCTGACTATTCGTAAGGTGCGTATTATAAGTTAATTATCAGTTGCTAAAACGGTGAGGGAAAACATCATGATGAAACACATACTCAGCACACCTTTGAGATTTTTCGGTGTGTAAAGCCATGTCAGCGGCCTACGGTCGGTTTAAACTCTGACACCAGCTTGTTCATCAACCATACGATAAGAAGAAAATGTTTAACCCAAGAAAAAGACCATATACATTATTTCCTCTTGTACATGCACTTTTGTAGCCGACTGTATATACCCCCGATGTTTTTTACGATTACAAATCGCTGGTCTGTACGCACAGAGTAATGCCCTCGGTTTGCCCGCAAAGCGCCGACGTATAATATGTCAGCAGATGACCGCAATATTCTAGCGAAATTAAGGGAATTAATGTAACAATTCCTCTCTCAGTGCATGTTAGAAATAATTGTGTTAATGTCCTGTTATAACTAAGCTTTTTGTCCTATAGTCCGAGTTGTAATGTTCTTGAATTAGTTGCGGTTAGATTTGATATTTTAATGTGTCAGGCTTGTTCCGGGTATTAACGATTTGTTTACTGCGTTTGTACGAGTATTATATTTTACAGGCACAGGCAATGTTATCAGCCTGTAATGTTAGGATTGGCTGAGGCGCTAACAGAGCTCTCTAACATTCTGGTTGACACAGGTACTGACTGGAGATGGCTATCGTACCGATACAGATAATGTACTAACCCAACTTAACGCACATAGTCCGTGTTCTACAACATCTCAAGTGAAGGGTGAGGGTGAGTTGATAAACGCCAGGACTTTGTCCCTCGACTGCATTTTTGAGCGGGCCTATAGGCAGGCATTGGACGGGGCTGCGAGGAGCGTTTGCGGTACCCGGACCAGTCCGATACAGTGCGAGGAACACGCAGGGGGAGACGTTTTTAGTGGGTGCGAGCCCCACTTAACCGTACGTCCTCGACGTGCGGTATGCGGAAGGCATTTTTTACTCCCACCGGCCACAAAAAAAAGGGTAAGTTGATAAAACCGCTCGCGATTGACGATGGTGATCTCGCAGTACATTTGCCCCGTGATCGCGTGACCACGGCTGAAGCAATTCAGCCGAAACGTCGGGAAAATATAATTAAAATGACGCGATTAATACCCGTTTTATTTTAATCTAATCATGGACTCGGTAGTTTTGGAAAGTACCTGTGTTGAATAGGTCGGGCGCTATCGTCTGGTTGCTACCTTTGTGAGGACGGCTTCGAGGATGCGGAGGATGAGGAGGAGGCATTGTGAGGACGCAGCACATACTAGAGAAGTGCTCAACTGCTCAGTCTGAGTGGCTCAGACATAAGGTTAGTGACGCCAGATCCATTTTTCCATACCTCTTTCTTCTTCTTCTTTCGCCTGCTCTGGTCTAATGTCACTTCGGGTCGGCGCAAAAAGTCTTCTTCTTCCATTCTTCTCTATCAGCCTTCATCTGAGTAATTACTCCTTTTTCATTCATGTCAATGCTTACACACTCCATCCATTTTTTGTTTGGTTCATACATCGGGACTTACATGAAAAAAAAAGCGGGACAAATGACGAGCTGTTAAAATACATTGTAAGTTTGTAACACATCTGTTCTACGCTTTGGTGGGAACCCAAGTTCTGAAGAACCTTTTATTAGAAAAAAAATACTCTCCAAACATCGCTAGTTGCAATATAATTATAAAAAACAGGCCAAGCGTGTTAGATTCGAACACTAAGGGTTCCATTTTAGAATAATAACTTTCGTGAGACATACTAATATATAAATATTGATACGGCTTTACTCACTTTTACTTAGTGAGGTCCGCGACGCCGCCGCGTATACACCCGCTCTTGATAATGGACTCCGTTTGAGTTCGAAACTAGTCGGGCCTTCCCCGAATACAATACGTGAGTAAAGCCGTATCAATATTTATATACTAAGGGTTCCGTATACAATACATTAATTTACTATTATAATGTAAAAGTTAAGGAAGTAGGTAAAGGTGAAAAGTCAACAGATAAATCAATTAAGTCAATATTATTTCTTTTTCTATGAAATATAAAAGGGCTGATTTATTTAAATAAAATAAGTGAAGGCTTTAAATAGCCATATTTTTTTATTACGTTAAGCTAGAAACTTGAATTATCACGGCAATTAAAGGCTATAGATTTCAGTACTTAGAATATATATTTAGTAATTTTTGAGACATACAGACAGGCATCTGTGTTTGGCCAACAAAACAAACCTCTAAGGGTTTCGTTTCTTCAACTTTGAGTTACGTAATCCTAAAAACGAACTAAAATCTATATTTTTACATTATAAATATCTTTGTAAGAGGATTCAAGAGCAATATAAAAGTGGATTCGAACGGGCGTCGGCGGCGGCGTGTTGAAATATGAAAATATTTTCCATATTATGTCATGTTGGTGTACCGACGTCTTCGGTATTTCGTTTTATAGAGTTTCCAGTGGTGTCCCGATTCGGTATTTTACATACAGGAAATATTTCGTGTAATTTTAGTTTTGTGTGAATGATTATTTTATTTATTTTGATTCCCCAACTATTGTATTAGAAAAAATAAAAGAGAAAACTGATATCTAGTATAGAAAACTGTAGTAGAATACTTACTGTTATTTCACGATATTCTGTGAGAAGGTGGTACTACTCGAGTCGGCCCTTTCGTGCTGAAGCAACATGTACTTGCCACCAAAAAAATATTTAAGCGATTCACTTATATTTTTATCGGTCTGGGTGTTTGTGCATTATGAGTTTAAATTAACAATATCATGAGTAAAATTTTGTTAAAAAAATTCGAGAAAAAAGATATCGAATAGGCGATCTTTGATTTACCAGTATATGGTCATATCAATAACACTGCTAACTAAATACTACTGGATAATCAAACTCTTCATTTAGTGCAATTATTTTTGTACATATTACGATCAAAAGACATTAGGATTAATTGTTATGAACCTTGACTTAATACGAATAAGTTTGCTTTTCAATGAACCTGCTGTTCTGTCGACGACATTGGTTACATTAGTGTTTCCATTAGAATAACATTTGTGGTGCACTGTGATTAATGGTGAAGCTTGAGGTTTTTGTTCGTAATTCACAAAATAGTTTGTATTAGTGTTGCGGTTAAATAAACCTATTACTAAAAGGTTTATTATTTTGTGTGATTTTGTGTAAAGTAAGACAGTGCCATGTATTGATTTTTTAATAGTAATCGGCTGGATAAAATGTATTACTGTTAATCGTTGGTGTAAAATACTTGTATGGTAAATCTATTGATATAAGTCATTGATATTTTGGATATCAATGATATAAGTGCATAACTTTTGCAAAAAAAATTAACGCATGCTAATTGAACTCCAAAGTGTCAACTTTTTTAAGAAAAAAAAACTTTGAATTTAAATTTAAATAATTTCCGAAACAAGTTACTACAGAATCAGAAACATACCTAACCTCAACGCGGGACTGCACAAATTGGACCTCACTCTAGAGTCCAATTTGACGTGCAGCGCTTTAGCGCTCTCGAGCTAACGAGCGGGTGCCGTGTGTTGGACCAATAGAGCTGCTGTAGCGCTGCAGCCGCTGAATCGCCAGATAGGCTGCTGGAGCGCTTATTAGGATTTTGATACTTGGATTTTGAATGGTAACTGGGTTACAATTTGTAGGATTTCTAACTGTAAGCTAGTCGAAATGTGGGTTCGGATGTACTCCATATTTTTCCTAAGGGGATAAGATTATTATAGAAATTAAAAAAGGCAAACTTTAAATTTTTATCATTACGGAAAAAATCCACATAATGGAAAGCAATCTGTAGACACGAGGCGCGCAAAAGAAGGGACAAGACGCGCAAAAGGAGGGACATGGCGCGCAAAAAGAGGGACACGACGCGCAAAAGGCTACGGCGAATTTGCGAAAGTACCTATGCGTTCGCGTTCCGATCAGTATGCTAATGAGAAGTGACACAGGGTAGGTTTAGTCTGTATATCAGCCGCCGCCATCTCCGCCGGCTAAATGCGGCTGTACTGCATACAGATCTGCCAATTCCTTCTGATGAATATAGGCATGAGTCTATATTTTATATTTTTCTGAGTATAAAATACCAGACTCGCAACCATTATATGAATAAGAGCACAAAATATCGCTGTCACGTCAAAAATTTAAATAAATCATACTTTAAAGTCACAATATCAAACTGCGGCCTTAGTAACAGAGTCAATAAATATTAAAACTCTCAACCTTGCTACAAGATCTTCAATAGTACACAAGTAATACTCGTAAGTCAAATCGTATTGGTAAACGTCGGTTTAAAGTTGAATCGTAACAAAAGCGTGTTTACCGTGGAACTGTCGAAACTTGTACATTGATATGCAAAGGCTTCGATGTTCCTACTTACTGCTATACACTAAACAGTTAGGGTGACTGTAGTATGGGTCTGTTTGGGATAATCTCAACGGAGATTAGCTAATAACGCAGAAGATAGATTGCATAAGTGTGTGCGCAAACACAGGTGCACTCTCTATTCCCTCACTCTCATAATCCGATGGGACGGCAATCCGACACGACCGGAGAGAGATCAGGCGCAGGGCCAACTGAACAGCTTTACGTGCTTTTCGAGGCACACAGTAAGTGGTAATTAATTTTTTAAAAAGAAAGAGAGAAATATAAGACCATGTTAAATAGTTAGAAATTTTTTTTTTAAACGGTTTTACTTAGCTTGACCTGTTTATTATTTGTTTTAAATTTAGTAA
Organism: Protodeltote pygarga; assembly: GCA_936450705.2. NCBI lineage: Eukaryota > Metazoa > Arthropoda > Insecta > Lepidoptera > Noctuidae > Protodeltote > Protodeltote pygarga. The sequence continues at coordinate 11,070,625 of OW388266.2, forward strand.
TCGATATTTCACTCCCTTCCTGTTGACAGATTGATCTGATATTTGGTACACAGCTTTAGTTTTGATGACAAAACCGTTTACGTAAAATTTTAAAATTAAAATTTTACATACGAGTATATTATTTTCGATGTCATCGAGTTACAACTTAATATTTATTTGTTTACTTTGAAATAATTAAAGATGTATAAAATTGAATAAAAATGTTATCGTTTCTGTCTTCAAACAATCTAGCACTCTTATAAACTGAGCAACTCTTACTAAATTTATAACAAAAGCAATTTCACAAACTTCAAACAAGGTACTACAATCAATATCTAAGTAAGGTTAATATCCGCTCATTGTAAGTAGCCCCGGGGCTTCTAAACAGACGCCAATTAATATGGCTGTATAATATGCTGCTCAAACTGATTTACCTAGATATTATTAGAATATCCAACTTGGTCTTAGATTGCGCCTAGATTAGATCGATATGTATGTGAATGTGAGGGTTTGTTTGTGTGTGTTTGTAGTGTGTGTATGTATAATCTTCTTTCTTTATCGTATGGTTGATGAACAACCTGGTGTCAGAGTTAGAAGTGAACCTTTGACTTCGCAGTCAAATGTCAGTCAATGGTTAAACCTGGCTATCACTGCTAAATAAACGAAGGGCCTGTAACTCAACTTCGAGAGTCTTATGTTCCAATAATGAAAAGTCGACTGAACGATTATTTGAATGGAATTTAATGAATAATTGAACAAAATAATATAATATAAAAATTGGAAGGAAGGTCTAAACTGCTAATTTAAAAAAAATGATCTCGCGATCACAGCACGATTGAACGGGCTTGCCTTCCATAGAGAGGCGTGAAATATAAATATGGTATTCGTCATGTTGTATTTCGTGTTGTGAGGACACCAAAGTCCCAATCCGCCCTCCCCCTACTCTCCTTTCTTTCCCTGGTTTTGCGGGTGCCGCGGGTGAGCGGTGGCGATTACCATCAATTGACCGACCTGTTTGTATTCCCACTGTTTTATATCACAGGATCATTCTCGTTTAATCTTTAAAAAAAACTAGCCACCATTCAACCCTTAGCCACAGCGGTAAATGACAGGTTATTAATCGAGTCCAAACAAGAACTTTGTGCCGATTGTGAGAAATTTTAAATTGAAAATCCTAATAACGGAGAAACTACCGAATACCAACAAAAACAGATTACACAAAAACAAACATAACAAAATTTAAAACGACTTCAGAAACACACATCGTATAATAATAATTACGATACAATACGGTTTGTTGTGCCCAACAATTTTGTTGTGCCCAAAACAATCTAAAGTTGAAGACATAAAATCATAATGTCTCCATTAGCTAAGGCAGCGTTGTCGCCTCGTGGCATAAAGTTTATCCACAATAGAAATGTGCCTCGCGGCCGTCTCGCATGTCAGTTGAGTCGTGCCTCGGCTCGAAGAAAAGATAGATGTGCTGAAGATCCCTAAAATTTTATCTAGCAGTTTATTTCAAATGATAAATGATTTTTCTTTTATTTCATTTCGAAATTACGAAGATATTTTCTTTTTTTTTTCAAAAGCTCACCTGATGTTGTGGTAGCCTTTGCCAATTATAACGGAATACTTATTTGCTACTATTAAAAAAGATTTAGAAATAATATGACAGTGAACGAATAATTGAAAACAGTAGCGTAGTAGTAGCAGTAGTAGCCCGAAAGATAAAGATACATTAAGTGGAGTGACAGTTCTTTGTCTTGGACGTAAGATACAATGATGTCATTATACAGCATTCATATTCTGAGTGTACATTAAAAGTTAGCAGAAAAAGTTGCTAACCGGGGATGTTTAAATATTATGCTTGATTCCAGAAGCATAAAATTAATAGACTACAGTTTTGCATAAAATAAAAATTAATTTAAAGCTATTTTTTTATTTGAAAACATGTTTCAATCAAGCTAAAAAATTTTGCTGAAACTTTGTAATGTTGTTCTCCTTCAACTGGTTTATTTCGATTTTTCAAAACTATATTTATTGATTTTATATCTTCAATGTACGAGCGAGATAGCAGATCAGTACTGATAGCCTAGTGGTATGACCGTCGACTGTCAAGTCAAAGCTCTCGAGTTCGATCGCAAGGTTGCTAAAACGGAGAGGTAAAACATCGTGATGAAACTAGCACACCTGAGAGGTTTTTCAACGGCGTGTAAAATCATGTCAGAGGCCTTCGGGTGGATTAAACTCTGACACCAGGTGGTTCATCAACTAAACGATAAGTAAAAGCAGATATTTAATTTACACTCGTATGTATTACTATAATAATAATTCTTTAGAGTCGTGATAGCGTAGTGGTGGTGACCGTTGACTGGCAAGTCAGAGGTCTCGGGTTCGAACCCAAGGCGCGCATCTCTGACTTTTCGTAAGTTATGTGCGTTTTATAAATTAATTAATACTTACACCTTGCCTCGGAAAGCACGTAAAGCCGTTGGCCCTGCGCCTGATCTCTCTCCGATCGTGTCGGAAGGCCGTTCCATCGGACTATGAGAGTGAGGGAATAGAGAGTGCACCTGTGTTTGCGCACACACTTGCACTATACTATCTCCTGCGTAGTTGGCTAGTCTCCGTTGAGATTGGCCGCCGTGACCGAAATTCGGTTAGGAGAATATTATTATTATTATAATAATTCTTGCTTGATGATTGATGGCTTAATCTCGCACGGCATCGCAACTTAATCTTGCTCTTATCCACATATCACATCTGTTTATTCTAACATCCAAGTTTATTACTTTCTGGAACGTTCCACAACTCTTTGTAGTCATCCGTTTGATATTATAAACGTTTTAACCAAAATCGTGGACATATTTTAATCTGAGTGGAAATTGGACAACTTTGGGTTGTTCTGACTTGTGTCTGAGTTGTGTATAATTATTGTAGAGACAGTGGGTGTTATGCTGCAGTAAACGTACCTAAAAATAGGAATGTTGAGTTAAAAAAAAATGATTAAGTAACCTTAAATCTTCTCAAACAACAATTAATTTTGCAAAAGAAATGAAAAAAAGAATAAAGATTTTTTACAAAAGATTACGAAAAATTTTGAGATTTCTACAAAAACTTCGGTATATTCTCGATTAAGTCACCTTTCAAATAAAAGGAAGTAAATTACAGTAAAAGTACGTTGTAGAAAGAAAACATCGATCACGAGCGGGATTTAAACCCACCACCTACTGGGTAAAGCCCCCAGTTACTCTGCCACTAAGCTATTCGAGTTACCGCCCGTGTTATCAAAATTCTCTTCCACATTCAACCATCTCAGATGGTAGTTACAACCACCCCCCTTACGGAATACTAGAGGGATCCCGCTCGGGTTCGATTTTTTCTTTTCTTTTTTATGTTCGCATAGTATGCATAAATATAGTATAAAATGATCATGTATTTATAATTATGATTATCTCGATAATGTCGTGGTGGCTCATTGGGTTACGGACCTGCTTTGCAAGCACGTGGGTGTAGGTCCGAACCTGGCATGTATCAATGTGACTTTTCAGTGTCATAATTATATACTTTCTTAGTTAATCTAAGACACAACTGATTAACGGTGAAGGAAAACATCGCAAAGAAACCTGGACTTTTTAGTCTGAAATCGCCAACACGCAGTGAGCTAGCGTGGTGACTCATACTCGATCCTTCTCTGTATGACAAGCCCATACAGCTGTGGGACAGTAACAGGCTGATTTATTATTAAATATCTCGATTACAGTATTTTCCAAAAATAATCCGAATACTGTTTGTTAATCTTTCTAACCGAACTTTGCATAACTACGTAATTTAAATATTAACTACCTAAACATTAATTTTGTTTACCTAATAATAACTAGTTAAACAGTTTAATCGGTGCATACTAACCACGTTAAACCCACACTAACTAATTGATTTTGATTACGCTTTGCCAAAGCGTGGGTGGCGAACCATGATAATTTCCACAAAGATATTTATTACATGACTATGATCATTTTCGGGTTAAGCAGTCACATTAGTGTCATGTGACTAATTGAGGGTTAACGACTACACAAACTGTGGTGCTATTTTGATCACTTTAATGTATCTAGCAACACTATTTTGATCACGTAATGAAATCGCCTGTTATAAAATCAACATTTTACATTTAGAATGAAAGCTACTGTGATAAAATATTTTTTTTGAAAATGGAATGATATTTGCTATGCTACAATAAACATTTGAAAATTAGAATTAAATCTACTGTCCTAAAATAAACTTTTTGAAAATATAATGAATAATAATATTAAAATTTGACTCCTTGTGCGTATTAGAAATTAATGATCACCTGCTAAAACGGGGAAGGAAAACATCGTGAAGAAACTAGCATGCCTGAGAGATTTTTCAACAGTGTATCAAGCCATGCCAGAGGCCTACGGGCAGTTTAAACTCCGACTCCAGGTAATTCATCAACCATAAAGAACAATAAAGAAGAAAAATTGCAAACGCAGGCCGCAGCTGTAAATTTAGAGGCTTTACAACAGCCGCATTCACAATATGTAACATTCATTCAAATGAAGAATATTAAGCTTTCAATCAAAGAGAATGTAATAAAAAATATAACCAAATAACGCGTCCACCAACCCGCATCGTTCACGCAATAATAAAAATTATAAAATGGCTGTTCTCATATTTAATACTGAGCCCAGCGCTTCACAGATTTATGAATTTTAATTTTCTTTCATCCACTGCAAAGTATTATCTTTCAGGGCGTACATTATTCTTCAAGAAATGCCGATGGGGAGCTAAGCACAGATGGGACAGTTCAAAATTAATTCAATCGTCATGCGAATATAATATTTTCCTGACCGAATTTCGGTCACAGCGGCCAATCTCAACGGAGACTAGCCAACTACGCAGGAGATATTATAGTGCACAAGTGTGTGCGCAAACACAGGTGCACTCTCTATTCCTTCACTCTCATAGTCCGATGGGACGGCCTTCCGACACGATCGGAGAGAGATCGGGCGCAGGGCCAACGGCTTTACGTGCTTTCCGAGGCACGGAGTAAGTGATAATTAATTAATTTATAAAACGTACATAACTTACGAAAAGTCAGAGGTGCGCGCCTTGGTTTCGAACCCGAGACCTCTGACTTGCCAGTCAACGGTCACCACCACTAGGCTATCACGACTTGCAATGCGACATGCGAATATACGTAATACCTAGATAGAATAGTTCAGGCAAATGTAGTGTGGGTCGCCCTGTGGCTCGATGGACGCAGGTGGCTAGCAGCGGATGGATGCGGGCTACCCACAACCAGGATAGTTGGCTCTCTTTATGGGAGATCTAAGTTCAGCAGAAGACGGCGATAAGCTGATGTGTGACCTAGATAGAAAAAAGATAATAGATTAAGATAAGTAATTACATAAAGTAAAATTATTTAGCGTTAGTAAAATGGGAAATAAAGAAAAATTTGAATATGAGGTAAAAAGGCCTACTTTTCTATTTTTTGTTATTTAAATTTTAAATTATAGAGTGCCAAAATCTTGACAGTTGGCGTTTTTTAGATCCAAAATTATTTTTTTTAAAGTCATTCCTTAGGATTTTTTTTATATTTACTTTCTGCCAAATTTCATCCAATTCCATTCATCAGTTAAAGCGTGATTGGGTGAAGAAGCAAATTTTATATTCCTGATCATTTACTGCACCATTTACTATTCTCACATTTTCCATAAGCGTCACTTTCGACCTAAATATTTTCGGCTCGTCCTATCTGCTCGATAATCTTTGCCGGCAGGTAAGCAGGCATCGTATTAGAGGGAGCAAGCTTAGGCCCGACCCCCTTTATCATCCCCAACAATGGGCCCTGTAAAATGAAATACGGAATCAGTGCAGATAACTTAACCGAATTGTTTTTCCGAAACCCTGTTAGGTTTGAAAATCAAATTATTTTTTGGTATTATGTATTGTGGAAGAAATATGATATTTTGAGCGAGTTTGGTACTTATAGGGAATCCTATATAAGTATTTTCATAATTTGCAGTGATGGCTTAGTTGTATAACTGTTGACTGGGAAGTCAGAGGTGTCAGGTTAAAACCCAAGGCAAGGTCTGGCTTTTAAAAAAAAAATTAAAATTTATTTATAATTTACTCTTTATTGTACACCACTTTGACAAAAACAATATGAGGATATAATGATTTATATAAAATCGTACAATGGGCGGTCTTATCGCACATGGCAATTTCTTCCAGACAACCTTAGGGTGGAATAACTGGACATATGGAATAAAATGGACTTTTGATAAGTTAGGTGCGTAAAGTTATAAATAAACTAGCCTGTAACTGTCTCACTGTAGGGCTACTCCTCTCATACAGAGAAGGATCGAGCATTAGTCACCACGCTATAGCTTCCTCTCCGTCCTTACGATGTTTTCCTTCACCGTTAGTCAGTGGTTTCTTAGATTATCTAAGAAAGCACAAATTACTTTGAAAAAGTCACATTGGTACATGCCAGGTTTGAACCCACACCTACGTGCTTGCAAAGCGGGTCCGTAACCAATGAACCCTTAAAAATAAAGTTATTATCATTAAATGCTCCAAATTTTAGCCGTTTGTTCCGAATTGTTTTTTGTAGAATCGCTGCTATATTTCACCTGTAAATATTTCACTTTCCTTTAACCTGTAAAACAGGGCTTCCAGAATTCCTGTTGGTCAGGTATTGGTTTCATGGAATACACTTATGTGGGTGGAAATGATCCTCTGTCAATAGGCTTGTGATTAATTATATAGAAGCGGGCCTCGGGCGGGGTCCATCCGACTTGGGTATGTTTAGTCACCGTGAAAGGGTTAATTTGGGTGACCATGGTTTTAGGAATCTTGAGCCAATATTTCATTGAACATTTTAAAGGTTTGAGGAATTAAAGTGAAAAGATTGAGATACGTAGTAGCTGCAAAAGTGCATGGATTAAAATAAAAAAAACCCCGATACGGAAAATTATTTATTATTATTTATTTTCAGCCATTATCGTCCCACTGCGGGGCAAAGGCCTCCCTACACTTCTTCCCCTCCTGCCTCTGCGCTTTCTGCGGATGAATGGCCGTAACAGCGAGTGCCAATCTTTCTATACAGAAAAGCCTCAATTTTTTATTAACTAAGAACAGTCGATTAAGTTACCTTAAAAAAAAAACGAAATTAAAATCGGTTCCTTCGATTGGGAGCTAGGATGCCACAGACACACATACACGTCAAACTTAAGACACCCCTCTTTTTGTGTCGGGAGTTAAAACGGTCATTTTAATTCAATACACAAACCAATTTCGGTTAAGTAATTTAAATAACATTTGTTTAATAGAATTTATTTAAATTATTTGTACAATACAGCAAACATTCATAAACAGCATAAACATTCATATGTAGAAAACGGTAATAGTATAAGGTCAAATACTACTATTTTCTTCTAGTATATGCATGCATGTATCTATGACATTCAGGTAAGCACATGTAAAACTCAAACCCCTTTAACCACTCACTCAGAACGTCATTGTTTGTAAATTTATCAATGAAAGCTGAAAACTTAAAAACTTGCACAATTTGACATTTCATTCGCGTCATTGCCATAATATACAACAAACATGGTTGACAAACGGCTTCTAAGGTCATGCCACCGGAAGATTTTCATCAGCTGTCACCCGCACCATGCTTACACGGGGTACAGTCAAGAGTACGAAGAAGTGTAAATATTTTTTTCTACAATCATGGTGAACCTACTGCGAATACTTGAAGGTCCGCGTTTACCAATTCTATCGGGACCTTTTGAGTTATAGTTTTAGTTGCAGACATTACACTGAAATGTGTCATTTTCTCTTTTGTTACTCTAACGTTAATATAACAATCTTTCTTTCTTTGTCTTAAGGTTGATGAACAACCTGGTGTTTAAGTTTAAACCGACCGTAGGCCTCTGACATGGCTTTACACACCGTCAATAAATCTCTCAGGTGTGCTGGTTTCCTCATGATGTTTTCTTTCACCATTTTACCATTTTATATGCGTATTAAAAATTAATATTTTAAAAAATTAATATTTTTAATACGCATATGAATCCAAAAAGTCAGAGGTGCGTGCTTGGGTTTCAAACCTAAGACTTGGCAGTCCAACGGTCATACCACTAGGCTTTTACTGCTTCACAAGATTATTATAGCTAGCGTTTTTTGTAAGAAACCTTTTTCTCATCGTACCGCAACACAAAAGGCGTTTAGCTAGTCAAGCGTGATCTGGCCGGCCTAAACTAAGTCATATCATTAATGTTGAATTGTTTCGCTTAAGGGCAGGTCCTGTGTTAATATTCTGTTAATAATTGTAGTTTGGCAATAATAGTCTTGTTCGATAGTAATTGAAGTTCTGTACGAACATAAAATTGCTTTACCAATTTTGATAAAAACTTTAATCAAAATTTAATTTCACTAAGACTAAATAAATTTAATGACAACACTATCTGTTACTTAAGCAGCAATAATATAAGTAAATTTTTTTTTTACGTAAAACGGTTTTGTCATCAAAATTTAAGCTGTGTACCAATAATCTGTCAACAGGAAGGGGGTGAAATATCAAATAATAAACAGGTCAAGCTAAGTAAAACCGTTTAAAGTTAGAATTTGTTTTTAGCTTTCTGCACTTCTTCTTCATTTAAACTTCTACTATGCAAAATGTCACACACCTTCGTGCGCGCAATATTCTTAAAAATGGATCCACAGTGTTCGCTTCCCGTACTAATATACAGGGTTAAATTAAATACTCTGACAACCTAAAAAGGGATCATTAAACTCATCATTATGAGCAACTTTTATTATGGGATCAACCCTGAAATCGCTCAAAAAAAAACAACTGCGTCATAGGTACATTTTTAATTACATAATTGTCTCGATATGGAACAGCAAATTTTTTTCACGATTTCAGGTTAGTCCCATAGTAAAAGTTGTTCATAATGATGAGTTTAATGACCCCCTTTCCGGTTGTCGGTGTATTTCATTTAACCCTGTATAGACTACTTGATGTTCGGTTTTAAATAAAAGAAAAAAAAAACATTTTGACATACCTACTCAATACATAAGTACTTAGAGAAACCTCCATAAATTGTGTGTTTATTATGAAAAGCTGTAAAAGCTGGGTCGTTAGAAGCCCTAGGGCATTACGTAATATGGTTGGTTAATTCTGAAAGCGAACTAATTTCAGGATTCCCATTAAGACACAATTTTATATTTATGTTGTACGTGACTGTGTAACTCTAAGAGAATTATGACTAATAATTATTATTATTGTTGTCCTATCTCAGTTGTTGTTTATCGTTATGTTGTTGCTAGCTAATATACAGGGAAATTGGAAACGTAGGTACTCAAAATCTCTTAGTACAATTTAGTATCATGATCCTGAATTAATCAATCTTTTAGCTTTTAACAGGTTAGCCGAAAAAAAAATATTTTCGTATATTTGAAGCTATAAGTTATTGATAATCATTTCAGATTTTTTGGCCCGTGTACTTTGAAAATAAAAAGGGTGGGGGTGGGGGGGGAGAAGGGCAGAATTTTTCCAGTCAGAATAAAAAAAGTAGGTAATAATCTTAAATGGTTTCAGAATAATTAGGATAAACCCTTGTTAATTATTTCCATCATAGAGATACATATTCTACTACCTACTTTAAAAAAATATCATTCCCACTTTACATGTAGGTACTTCTTATACGAATCCCCTTTTTTCTTTTTTTTTGTGGCCGGGGAGTAAAAAATGCCTCAAATTTATTGATTTCTTTCGTTAGAGGTTTAGTTCAACGTGGTCGCGTGGCTTCGGCGACCAGTTTTTCGTCAAAGCGCGCATTCGTTGTTAAGTGATTCGAATTGGTGAATTACGAGATTTGGTTATTCGAGATCGCACGGCTACGGCGTTACGTTTTTCGTGGTGGCGTGCATTCGTTGTTAAGTGTTTCGTAGTAGTAAACTTACGGGGACGTGTTATTCGGTGTGACACTTTTCCAAGTCATGTAACGCACTCCTCAAATTGATATTTTTGTTGAAATTTATTTCCTAACTTGGTATGATACGAATATATATAAAAAAATATTCATACATTATATAGATTTTCATAATAGGCAAGCAAAATAGCTGTGGCAGACAGACAAACGGACATGACGACACTGTAAGGATTCCTCTTTTCTACAGAACCTTACAGAAAAAGAAAAGTGAAAATACATTCAGCAACCCACATGCGATCATAACAACTGCTGCCGTGAATAGAGGTAAAAATAACCATCTGCACCAAATCCGGGAATGTAACCTACACCACAATGCACATGAAGAATTCAGAACAGGGAAATTACAGGGTCCTTATAGCCTTATCGATAACGTCTCAAGGTATTTTGCCTTCAATTATTTATTCAGGAATTTCCGATTCGAAGGTTTGCAAAGTCCAAGGGTACCCAATTACGGGCCTTCAGTAACTAGTATAAGTTATCAGAGACTTAAGACAAGTTTATTTCCAAAACATAGCTTACAAACGGAATATTTTATCTGGGGGACGGAGATTTGTAATGTGTTGTCTAGATGCGACTGGGGAGCGTAGTTTCATTTTATACTATACTAGCGACCCGCCCCGGCTTCGCATGGGTGCAATATAAATAAAATCTTCCTTTTCACCACTCTATCTATTAAAAAAACCCGCATCAAAATCCGTTGCGTAGTTTTAAGCATACATAGGGATATAGGGACAGAGAAAGCGACTTTGTTTTATACTATGTAGTGAAGTGAAGTGAAGTATAATATAATATCTTACCTGCCATGCCGTGTAGTATGGTTTCCGGCCCAAGAATAGAACCACCCGTACTCGTCCCGCGGGTGTCGTAAAAAGCGACAAAGGGAAAGATCCGGAGAATGGGCAGCAGCAACTTTCTGTGTAATCATCTGCTACTGTGAAATACCAACCCGCTTGCCCAGCGTATGTTTGTATGCCTAGTAGCGCGCACCGGGAGAGCCCTATGTTTAGCAGTGGACTAATACAGGCTGCTGATGATGATGATGATGATGATGTATATTTTATAATTATCTTCTTTCGCCTACCCTAGTTCCATGTTACTTGGGGTCGGAGCAAAATGTCTTCTTCTTCCATTCCTCTCTATCAGCCGTCATCTGAGCATTTACTCCTCTTTCATTCATATCAGTGCTTACACACTCCATCCATCTTTTCTTTGGTCTCCCTCTCCCCTTCCATCCATCAACACTTATATTCATCACCCTTTTAGACACATGAGTTTCATCCCTCCTCATCACATGCCCATACCAAGACAAATGATTTTCTTTCAACTTATCTGTTACTGGCGCCACTTTTAAACTTCCCCTAATATACTCATTTCTTACTTTATCCCTTCTTGTCACTCCACACATCCATCTCAACATTCTCATCTCTGTTACATGCAATCTTCTTTCATCCGTCTTTTTCACTTTGAATATCTTAACTTTTTAACTTTGAATATCTTATATAAAGTATCTTATATCTATTTTTAATTTCATCATAATTAAAAATGTTTACCGCCCGACGAAGCGGGCACGGGTCAGCTATTATTAAACAAGCATCTCTTCCAGCATAGAAATAAGATTTATTTTTCCATGTCACGGTTGAAATCGAATCCCTAGTTGTCTTCAAAGTTGTCTTTGATCTCAAAAGTGTCTAATGACAGGAAGAAGTTTTAAGTAAATTTCTTTTTATATGTATAAATGTTTGAATGTTTTTCTATATTATGTCCATCCCTCTTTTATTTTTTAGATTCTTTTCAAAAGTCAATAGCATCGCACGCATTTGTAGAATAAACAATTTGAATACCTTATTAAATACAAACGGCTTTACTCACGGATTGATTTCGGGAATGCCCGACTAGTTTCGGACCCAAACGGAGTCCATTTTCAAGAGCGAGTGTAGTCACGGCGCGCGGCATCCTGTACTTCACTTGGAGTGACTAAAGCTAATATTCCAAAAACAATTTAAATACCGAATATATTGGTTGGTCAATAAAAGTTTATATTTTCTTGTAGTATACGACTTATTTGTAGTACTGGTGACCTAATGGTAGTCATACTATTACTCGAACCTCATAGGTTCAAACATAATGCAAAACCATGACATGTCTTTTTAACCCCCGAAATCTGAGGGGAGTTATAAGTTTAAAGCGTTTACCCGTGTGTCTGTCTGTGATGGTTTTGATATAGATTGAGTGTCATAAGATAAAAAAAATTGTGTCGTGGGATTTTAATTTTTTTAAATAACCTTTAAACTTGTTTTAAACGAAGAAAAAACGTTAAAAAATTATGCGAAATACTGCAGTGGTGTGTAGAGCCATGTTATAAGCTTATAAGCAGATTGAATTCTAACGCGAACAACCTATTCATCAATCCGAAGACAAAAAAGAGGACTATCATTGTTTTCCCCCCCGAATGTGGGTTCTCGCCTTGTCGTGGCGGGGGGGCTTAGTAGCCGCGGTGGGGCTCGCGGTGAAGCTAAGAGGAACCCCAAGGAGGCGCCGCTCCGGCGGGCTTTGGCCAGAAGCCCACTTTGGAGCGGCCCTGGCGGGTTGCGGTGCTGTATCAGGGTGGAGCACCTAGCAGCACCGCAACTGAGGCGGGCCGCGGTGTTGTATGAACAATATCGCGGCTGAGGAGTGCGGGGCCGCGGCGGGAGAGGAGTGCCGGTATTACGGTGCGCCGCTCTCCCTACCTTCCGCGGCCTCGGCGGGGCCGCATCCGTCAGATTGCGGACACGGCGGGGCCGCAGGGGAAGAGGAGTGTCGGTATTACGATGCGCCGCTCTCCCTATCCTCTGCGGCCGATGTGAGGACCATGGACGTCAGACTCGGGGTCGTCTGGCGTTCATTGCATATGGTCCTCGAAGTGGTCACGGTGGGTGGGTGTCTAACACCCACCCCGAGGAGGGTCCGGCAACGGACGTCCGCGGCGGGTTCGCGGATGTAATACATTGGGATACCGCGTTCCCGCCACTATGCGGATAAGAGGTGACACAGAAGGGGTTTTAGTCGGTATGCCGGCCGCCCACCATCTCCAGGCCGGAGAGCCCGACATAACCGTCTCGCATCCCCGAGCGGGACGGTATGCATAAGGCGCATTTCCCCTTCTGCGAAAAAAAAAAAAAAAAAAAAAAAAAAAAAAAAAAAAAAAAAGGACTATCATTGTTTTCCTAAAGTCGACGTATAATTTTATTGTTTATCCAACAGAAAACGTGAGATAAAATTTGACATATAAACAGAATTTCTAGTTAAGTGATCTGCCACTCATGTTACTTCAGTAATTTTAGCTTTTTTATTTGCAAAAGATAGGTAAGTATCATTTTACTTTTAATGAAATTTTGAGGGGGAAGGTTTTGGGTAATTTGATCATTTTGACCCAGTTTTGGTGAAACTTTCGACGACTTGAGATCAAAAACAATTACTTAATACTGATTTATTGCTGGCCATTGATGAACAAAGTATAAATGTAGATCATAAATTTTACGCAAAAAAAAAACAAATTTCGATAACTCACGAATTTCAAAAATAGAAAACAACAATTTCTTTTTAATTCCACAAAATCATTGTTGAGAAAATTATTTAAAACAAAAAATAAGATGAAAAGGAAATGAAATAATGAAAATTGGATATACCTAATATAGTTATGATAAGTTTTTAAATACTCGTACAATAATTGCTTTACTCACGGATTGATTTCGGGAATGCCCCACTAAACTAGACGACTAGAAAATGGACTCCGTTTGAGTTTGAACCTAGTAGAGCATTTCCAAAATGACTCCGTGTTGCTACTGAGAATTTTCCTAATGGAAAAATCCAATAACACTTTGAGACCCGGGGAACGAACCTCTGACTTCCTGCTCAGCAGTCGCGTTTTCTACCACTAGACCAACGAGACAGACAATTTATAACACATTCTGTAATAATCCAAACTCTGTATCAAAAAGTGAGATCAACTACGAACGTATCTCAGAATATTCGATAATCCTAATCCTAATCCTAACTGATATTATAAATGCGAAAGTAAGTTTGTTACCTTTTTACACCTTAACCACTGAACCGATTACCCTAAAATTTTGCATAAATACGTTGTCAGGTGTACAGAAACGGACATCTTTCATCCCGAAAAAAAGGACAGTTCAAAACAAAACAATAATAACGTTCTTATGACAATAGATGGCGCTACGCGTTTTAAATAAACGTGAACAAAGCTGCGGGCAAAAGCTAGTATATGATAATATAGAAATCAGCACGTTCATAACGTATGAAACTCATCATAATTTACCTACCTAATACTCGACTTGAATATATAATGGTACTGCATTTCTACCATGGTCTGACTTGGCTTAATTTTCTGTTCGAACCAAGTATAATCTAGCAAAATTCGGTATGCACCGCCTAACATTAGACGGCTATTTAAACTGGTGTTATTACCATTTGGTCGCGCTATACGTACGGATTCTGGATGCTTACGTACGCCGAAGCGAAATGCAACGAATTTTGGAGTTTGATATAAAATGGAATGATTCTGACATTATTTTAGTGAAATTATTCATGGTAAAGTTTTAATTTTATTCCGCTTGTGAGGTTATGAAGTTTAATGATTGCATTAAAATTTTAATGAAAGTTATTATTTAAATGTAAACCGAATGTTTTTTTTTGTATACCTACGGTTGCTTTTAGAGCAAGCAGAATTACAAATAGCTCAGAGGGCAGAGCGGCTGGACGAATAACCAGGTTGCAGATTCAAATCGTGATCATAGACGATTTATTCTTCTTACAAAAATGTTAACTTTACACTTATTATTTTATTTTCTTACTTAATCTAAGACACCAATGACTAACGTTGAAGGAAAAGTGAGGAAACCTGGACTTAACAGTCTGAAATCGGCAACAGGCAGTGTGCTAGCGTGGTGATTAATGCTCAATCCTTCTCTGTATGAGTAGAGGCCTTTGCCCTGCAGTGGGACAATTACAGTCTGGTTTATTTATTTATTAAGTGCCTTTTCAAGTTACCTATAAGGCCTACATAAACATTTATCTACATTTAATTGCATTTCCACTACGTGACGTTGAATACAGTAATGGCTATAAAAGTGCCTAAATCTGAGTAGTCCTGGCAAAGATCATGCCGTCTCGTCCCGGATGTGTCATAAAATTCCTGAGTGTTGAAAGTATCGTCAACATGGACGGACGTGACAGGACAATCGTTTTGGTGACCTACATATTATTTGTTATGGCTTGAAATAGCATGGTGGTTTTAGCCTTATATTTATATGTAGAAGCTTTGTATAGTTTGTGTTCAAACGGCGCAAAAATAGCAACTTATATACAGCTTGGTCTGTCAGTCTGAGGCGGTGACAGCTGGAACTAAAAATAAAATCTTAACAACTAAGTTTGTGAGTACTATAATAACTTGAAAGTGATTAATTTGATTATATTAATTGATAAAAAATCCGTCAAAGAAATATGTAAGAACTAAATAACTTGTAATTTTGAATTGTAGCATGAAAAGTGTGGCAGTGTAGCTCCCAATATTCGCACTCTTTTTATGCCACACTACATAGGTTATGGGGGGTCATCGTGGGTCCGTTTGCGCGTGTCCTATTTAAGAAAATTTCGCATTGTTCTCACATAACACCTCAGAACAATGTAACCAAAATTATTGTAAGCCATTGATTTAGAGAGAGTAACCGTGAAGTCTTGCCCTTTTCCATGATTTTTTTCCATGAGGGGTAGGCTACCTTTGGAACTAGCAACTAGAGTCACTCTTACAATAATGACTGCCTATTCATAAGTGCCTTAAATAGTGTACAGATGCCAGCAGATCAAGCGACCCGAAACTGTCTAATTTTCCCAATCAACCTTGAACATTATGCTGTAGTTTTAAGTTGAAAATCTATTAAAGAAATCTGACAGATTGTAGTAGCTTGATATGCTGGCGTCTGTACATGAATAAAAATATATTGATTGATTGATTCTGATAGGAGTCAAATCTATTTATTGAAACTTGACCTGTAAATAATGCTTACACAAGCCTTATTTGTTGTCGTCGTCAATTGTTATTTTAGCAATATCTGTACTCCCTTCGTATCCAATTCTTGTCTTTGGTGCAATCAATCAAATTTTTTTTTCGTCTCACAATCGCTACTGTATTTTTGTTCCCTTGAATGATTGAATTGGTTTCAGTTGTGAAGCGTGAAGAGTGTGGAGACGAACCAAATAAACTCGGTACGCGAAAAATGGAGATATATTTCAGTTTCAGTTCTGCGCGGAGTTCGTTGTATTGATCGTAAAAAATGTGACTTTGGTTAGGTAGTAAAATTGCGTAGTATACAAAATCATGTTTGTGTTCCTTATACTCAGTTTTTCACGGATTCTTTATCATTACCAATTGTGGCCAATACTGCTAATCTCTGGTCGTCTTTAGAAGCCACAGCCCATAGACTTCTTCTTTTTCTTTATCGTAGACTGATGAGTCATGGTAGACTGATAAGTCGTAGTGGCGCAGTGGTTACGGACCCGCTTTGCAAGCGCGTGGGTGTGAGTTTGAACCTGGCATGTACCAATGTGACTTTTTCAGTGTCATATGTACTTTCTTAGTTAATCTAAGACACCACTGACTAACGGTGAAGGAAAACATCGTAAGGAAACCTGGACTTTAATAGTCTGAAATCGCCAACACGCAGTGAGCTCTGTATGAAAAGAGGCCTTTGCCCTACATTGGGACAGTTACAGACTGATTTATATTTATGACTGATGAACTACCTGGTGTCAGACTTTAAATCACCCGTAGGCCTCTAACATTTTACACACCGTGAAACAGTTTCTCAGGTGTGTTGGTTTCGCGATGTTTTCCTTCCCCGTTTTAGCAAGTGATAATGCATTTTTAAAACGCACATGAATCCGAAAAGTCCAGGTGCATGCCTAAGGTTTCAAACCTTTAAACTTTTGATATGGCATTCTAATTTTCATACCTCTAGGCTATCACTGCTTCCCATTGACTTATCATCATCATAATCAGCCTGTATTAGTCCACTGCTGAACATACGTCTCTCCCAATGCGCGCCTCTAATGTGCGCTCATGGAGGTATTTGCCCATAATCGCCACGCTGAGCAAACCGGTAGGCGATCGCAGTAGCAGATGATTGACGTTACACAGAAGGATGCTGCTGCCCATCCTTCGGATCTTTCTCTTTGTCGCTTCTTACGACATCCGCGGGACGAAATAGGGATTGTTCTATTCCTAGGCCGGAAACTTCACGGCACATAGAACCATAGACATATACTTTATCTTTCTACAGATATTATAGGCACATTTATGTCAATGTCTAAGTAGTATAATCAAATCAAAAAAAGAAATTACTTATAGACACTTTTAAAGCAATATCTTAAGAATCTCAGCAACTTCAGCAGTCCATAATTTTTTATTGTGTTTCATAAAAACAAAACAAAGGAGGTTTTATATCTCATTGTCTTCTACTTTTATTAATCTCTGCCCGTTGCTTTGTTTGTATATTTCGTTTCGTATCAACGCTTTGGACGTGCTAAAGAATTTTTATCATTCTGTAATCGTGACTAGGTCGAAAATTATTTGATAGAGTAAACATTGTTATTTTATTTGACGAGATGGCTAATATATAGAAGTGGATTTTTCTGACGGTTTCGGCGTGACCTTTAGATTATATAATAATGGGTATATATTTGACCTATTAAGGAATTGTGTGGTAATATTGTGTGGTAAGTGTGAAAAACTGGTCTTAAGGGACCTTGCGCACTACGCAATCACACCGTACGTCGTACCGACCAAACAAACTATACTATTAAGTGATGTACTATAGTGGACAAAACCGGTGCACCACTCTTAAGGTTAGAATCGCTTGCACCCGGCGTCCGAACGTAGCGCTAGCTCCGCTTCTAGGCATGTAGCATCGTTCAAAGCATTTTGATCGCAAAGTGGTGCACCGTTCGTGTCCGCGATAGTACAATTCTATGCACATCGCGCACTCAGCCTACGATCGTAGCGGCCAAATATTATGTACTAGTTTTCGATAGCACGGGCGGAGTTACGAATAGTTTAGTTGCAGATTGATTGGGATCTTTACCCATTATATCGGAGGTTCAAATCCCGTTCGGAATCTATATTTTCTTTCTACAAAAATTTGAAAGTTTAGCGTTCGCATAGCATGCATAGATGCTTTATATTTTTTCGTAGTTTTCCACGAGTTTCTAGTACGGGATGGACGCAGTAGCTCTTCTTTTCTAGCAAGGCGTTTTCTTCGCTAAGGGGGCTAAGCGATTAGTCGATTAAGTGACGCGGGATTGTTCCCCGAAATGAAATTATACGTCTGTAAATCGTTCCACAATTGTACCTACCCTACACTAGGACAGACTAAAAAATAAAGACTATAAATCAACGATAATATTCAACACAAAAACCAATAAATCCCTAATGTTATAATCCATTATTTTTCACTTTAAACACAAAGCACCCGAACATTATTCCTCTCTAAATGATCGACTTCAAACGAAGTCTAAATCGGGAATCAGTTTGAAATACTTAAGGTGCCTTCCCACGATGCGCGAATTTACAAATGCGAGGCAACGATGGACGGGTCAGCACTACACCGGAGCTCATCTCACGGTAAGTACCGATGTGAGTTTCGAAGTTTATTCACATATTTCGTAAAACCGATTTTCAAGGCAAAATAAAAAAAGCACGTGTCGCAGGATCAAACCCCGCCCGTATACTATTTCTTTTTTAATTTCCTCCTCCACTTAAAAAATATATAATACTTATAATGACAAAAATTTAATAATATTACCTATTAAATTTGCCTTTAGGTACACGAAAGTGATTTAACATTTAAAAATTCGTCATATTATAGAAGGTTTGACGTGTTGGGCGAAATTTGAAACGTCTTAAGCTCGTAGAGTCCATGATATCTTTTAAAAATTAGTTATGCACTGTTGATTTACGTTTGCTATTACAAAATTGTAAACAAAAGAGAAACCATACGGCCCTTTTAAAATACCAAATCGCGGTGGATCCGAAGCACAGCACAGAAGAGTCTGCGATATCGTGGACAAACTTCTTCCAGTTGCGCGTCGTGCCAGCACCCGTGCGGAAAAAAATCGGATCGTGGGAAGCTACCTTTATAATTCATACCCGACAAGGCCAAGTCTGTCACGAAATGGTCTGATCTGTCATCAACTCATCAATCACAGACTGGCCTCAGATCCTTTTCTCAGGGATCAGGAGAATGGATAGGTTTTTTAAGCTTATTGTTTTTTGAGACCTGTTGAGGATTCCGATTGTGGTTTTAGATTAAACTAGGTAATATATTTTTAGAAAGTTTTTTGGATAGCAAAATGGTCCTTATGGTAAAGTTTTAAAAATTTTCTTAAAAGAAAACGTAAAGTTAAAAGTACGTAAATGTACAACTGCACTAACCATATAAGAGAAAATCCTTGTATGGGGCTATTAAAACGGTATATTATTATAATATTGTTGATTTGTTGTATGTACTATCTCGGACACGAATGGTGCACCACTTTGCGATCAAAATGCTTGGAACGATGCTACGTGCGTAGAGGTGGGATTAGCGCTACGTTCCGACGCTGGGTGCAAGCGATTCTAACCTTAAAAGTGGTGCACCGGCTGTGTCCACGATTGTACATACTCCAGTACATCAAACTACTATCTGTCAAATTTCTTTAACGAATTTTCAACTTTCTCGCTAAAGTATTAGGTTTAAAGTTGATTGGGAAAATTTGACAGTATCGGGTGTACCTACACTAAAAAAGCTGTGCTGTCATAATTTTAAACACTAAGAACTATTAATTTTGTACATTCTACTATGTTGTTATTTACCTATGTAATCTTTTCGCGCGACGCCACTCCCGTAGTTATGTTTTCGGTATAAAAAGCACCCAGTATCACTTTCTTTTCCAGTCCATAAGCCAGCTCTGTGCAAAAATCAGGTCGTGTTAATACTACATATTGTAGTGAAAAGAAATAAAAAATCAGACACTTTCTCACATACTGAATAAGTTTAATTATTATTTAAAGGGAAAAAAAAACACAAACACAAATTTAAAAAACACAACACAAAATAAAAATATAGGTTAATTTTTAAAAAAACAAACAAATAAAAAAAGCTTCGCAGTATTCTTTTAAATTTAAAATTGATCAAATTGCAATAGGATTTATAAACATATAGTTTTCAAATAATATATTATGCTGCCAATACCTTTTAAAATAATCTAGCAATTACGCCTTATCAATATATTATATTATGAAGCCGTCCTGGTCCTCCGCGTGGTGGTGGAATGGGAAGAAATTAACCGACGTAACCTCGGTCCCTCATGTGGTGGTGGAATGGGAAGAAATTAACCAACGTAACCTCGGTCCCTCGTGTGATGGTGGAATGGGAAGAAAAATAACCGTCGTAACCTCAGTCCCTCGTGTGGTGGTGGAATGGGAAGAAATACTCGACGTAACCTCGGTATTTCTTCCTGGGGCCTAAAGCCGAAGCCACAATCCGGAGCCTAAAACCGGAAGCCCGGCTTGGTTCTTTTATACCTAATGACAAAGGAAATCATTAGGACTATAAAACGCAACCCAAGTCGACTTTTAAAAACAATAAGCTTGTTTCCGAATTAAATAAATATGAAAAATAAATAAATACCTTTTAAAATTTAGATGTTTCCAATACTCGTATTCTTATTCCAATACTCGTTATCTTATTCTTATCCTTGCCTAATAATTATGAAATATATAAACTATGGACAAAGAAAGAAAAAATATAGTAATAAAAGCAGACCAAATAAAATTTATCTAATGAAATCGCCAAATGATACGTACCCCGTACGGTTCGAATTCAACTCATATAAATAGTATTAACTATTATACAGTATTATTATTATTTATAACAATAGGATTAGCGGAAAAAACATAATTTTTTGCACACTGCGAAGACTCAACTAACTATGACACACGCCAAATTTTCTTTCATCAGCTGTGTCGAAATTCCTAACAAAGAATTCAAATCCTTGAAAAAAATAAAAAACAGTGGCCAGTACTTTGAAAAAGTATTTATTATGCAGTATTTATACTGCATTACCCTCTTTCCGACAAAAAAAAAAAAAAGGAGAGGATGAGAAACTAAAACTAAATCAAAGAAAAAAGCAAAAGAATAACCTAATTAAACATTTGAAACCCTTAAGACAAGTATTAACTAGACTAAAAAACAAAACAACTTTAGCTAAATGAATAGCTCAGTCAAAGGAAAGAGAGGACAACCTCAGACAAGGAAATGTCATCGGGCCACAAAAAAAAAAATAACTTCCTAAGTGGAAGAATGCGACATCAGTTCAAAAAGAAACAACATCTGTCCACCAATATCGACACAAGACGAGAGGAAAAAAAAATTAGTCATAAGTGGTCCAAGCTATAAGCAGACCTGTAACACGACGATGAACAAGAAAACAAATAAAGAAGTAAGACTTCAAAAGACTAAGATAAAAAGAAGAGAGATTAACAAAAAACAAAGTATTGATAAAATATAAGAGGTTAGACTATAACAAAGGAGAACCTTGACTTGATTAAAAAAACTATTATCGACAAAAAATTATCGACATGTCCCATCACTAAACCTCACCTAACAACCAAAATCGACTATGTCCCAACCCTAGTCAGATCTCAAACCCTGACACGTTGCTAATAGACGTCAGATGTCAAAAGCGCGCGGTTATAGTTTTAACTTTTATTTGGAGGAAATAAATTGTCGTAATATTTTTCTGAAAATTAATTTTTTATTTAAGCAAAAATTTTGGAAAAATTAGTTACATAAGAAAGAGTTAAGTCTAAAAATAACGCCCCAACGCATAACATGTAAATTATATGTTATGTTTGGAAGTTGTAGCCAATAATTTATTTGTTGTGTATTAAACTCGTCTGCATAACCTGACGGGAGTAAAAGCGTGTAGTTATACTGAGTTAAGGATCACTTAAGGATATCTTTAATATGATATTGCCCTGAATGAACAGAATCACAATCTTGGAGGACATAAGTGGTTCTAGAAATAACCCTAGTAACGTGACATTTTATAAAACGAGGTGCGAGCTTTCCGGAGAAATAATCAGCCCCAGAAGATCTGGAAAAGTTCCGTCTCCATACAGTATCTCCTACGTTAATGATAACTTCAACTCTGTTCTTATTATAAGCCCTTGCGTTACGGAGGAAAGCCATTGAAAGATTATCGGCCACCTTCGCATAGACCTCAGTGAGAGAAGATAGATTCGACGCGTGTTGAGCCCGACTCTCAGCTAAATTAGAACTTCGAGTCTGACAATTGACACGTGTGGAACGAGTGGAGTCCATTAACACTTCTCTACCAAACATCAGGAAATTAGGCGTAAAGCCTGTGGCTAAATTTATACAAGAATTGAGGTAAAGTTTGACCTTGGGTAACATTTTAGCCCAATTTCTCTGGTTTTCGCCGACTAAAATACCTAAACAAATTACAACACTCTGATTATAACGCTCTACTGTATTAGCTTGGGGAGTATAATAAGGAGTATAAATTGGTGAATCAATATGATAGGATCTCAAAAAGTCTACAAATAGAGTACTACGAAAAACTGTAGCGTTGTCACAGAGAATAGCATGAGGCACTCCAAAATTAAGGAATATTTCAGACTCTAAAGCTTTAATGACAGAATTAGAGTCAACTTTCTTAAGAGGAGTGAGCCAAACATATTTTGAAAAAACGTCTACCATAGATAAAATGTACTTATAACCATAATAAGCAATAGGTAAAGGTCCGATAAGATCGATAGAAATCAGCTGTAAAGGTAACGAAACGTCTTTCGGGTAACACATTTGACCTCGTGGTTGAGTGTTTGTAATTTTATAGGCTTTACAAACCTCACAACGACTGATAGTATCAGAAACATCACGAAACATATTTAGCCAATAATAGATCTCTTTGATCTTAAGATAAGATTTGGTAACACCAGGGTGAATAGAAGGTTGGTTATTGTGTACTTCCCAGATCGCGAGTGGAACCTTTTCAGCAGGTAATACAATCCGCCATGGGTCAGAGTTTAACGGATTGGTAATAGGCATGCGTCTTAAAAGGACACCATTCTGAATAGCATAAGCTGGAAACATCTGAGGTGTGTCACGAGCACCTAAATAAACTTTCTTATACCATCTATCGTTAGTATTCTCGACACCCTGATCAAAAGTAACTGCATCCGCAAAAATCCTAGATAAGGCGTCTGGAACTACATGATGTGTACCCTTACGATGAATGATATCAAAAGTATATTGAGAAATCACAGTAGCCCATCGAGCTAGACGACCAGAAGGATTATTTAGCGTGAGAAGCCACTTAAGAGCCATATGGTCAGTTATTACTGAAAACTTTACTCCATCTAAGTAACAACGGAAATGTTTTATAGAATCGAGTACTGAGAGTAATTCACGTTCAGTGGTACTATAATTACGCTCTGCCTTAGAAAACAAACGGGAGTAATAAGCAATAGGATGTTCAACATCATCAATCTTCTGGGAAAGAACGGAACCAAGCCCAACAGAAGATGCATCACATTGTAGGATGAATGGTTTAGTAAAATCTGGACAAGCTATGACAGGAGTATTGATCAATGCCTCTTTCAATTTAACAAAGGCACGTTCAGCTGCTTCATCCCAACCAATAGGATCTCGGCCTTTTCTTTTTCCGATGAGAGCTGTAAGTGGAGCAATAATAGAAGAGAAACCATCAACAAAACGTCTATAATAGGAACACATTCCAATAAAACCACGTAAAGACTTAGCAGTAGTAGGAGTTGGAAAATCTCTAATAACCTCAAGTTTGCTCGGATCAGTCTGCAACCCTTTTTCATTCACAATATAACCCAAATATTTTAACTCACTCTTACAAAATTCACATTTCTTTAAATTAATTGTGAGACCAGCTTCTTTGAGACGGTACAAAACCTTCCTGAGGAGTGCTATATGGCTATGGAAATCCTGAGAGATCAAAACTAAATCGTCAACATACCCGAAAACACAATTATCACTAGTAGAGGTAAATTCAAAGTTAACGATTAAATCAGTGAGTCTTTGCATCTCAGACGCCGCATTTGTGAGACCAAATGGCATTCTGACAAATTCAAATAAACCACGTTGGGGAACGATAAAAGCTGTTTTTTTACAACTGTCATCATCAGCAAGTTTTATTTGCCAAAAAGCGCTTCTAAAGTCAAGCGTACTGATGTATCTTGCACCACGAAGATTGTCAAGTATGTCTTGAATTCGCGGAAGAGGATAAGAATCTCTAACAGTAACGCTATTCAATTTCCTGCTATCAACGCAGAAACGAACAGAACCATCCTTCTTGGTAACCATAACAACTGGACTAGCCCAAGGTGACTGAGATGGTCGAATAACACCCATCTCCAGCATCTTATCAATCTCTTCATTGAGAATCTTTAATTTGACCGGTGAAAGAGGGTAATATCTTTGTCTAATAGGTGGTCCAGTAGTATTAATTTTATGTGAAAGCCATGTAGTTTTTCCAAGACCAACTTTATCAGATGAAATAATTTCAAATTCATTGATAACGCGTTGTAAACTCTGTTCTTGATCAGGCAGTAACACATTACGAGGATGAATGTAACGGACTTCACTAATGCTAGAAACTTGAGGTGAAGAAGGGCTGTTAGCAGAGATGTACATATTACCTTTAATATTTTTATCAAAAGCATTGCTAAGTATAGAAGTTAGACCAAATTTATTCCAAAACTCTATCCCTAAGATAACAGATGTCGTCATTGAACGTGCAACTAAGAACTCATGAACCAAAGTTGTTCCATTGAATTTTACCGGAAGAGAAACGGTACCCAAAATATCAATCGGTGAGTTATTA
This sequence comes from Protodeltote pygarga, assembly GCA_936450705.2. Classification (NCBI taxonomy): domain Eukaryota; kingdom Metazoa; phylum Arthropoda; class Insecta; order Lepidoptera; family Noctuidae; genus Protodeltote; species Protodeltote pygarga. The sequence continues at coordinate 11,095,602 of OW388266.2, forward strand.
GCAGAAATAGCACGGGGACAAGAGTTATTAGAATTTAAAGAAATCCCTAAATCACGGGTTAAACATTCACTAATAAGAGACATTTGCGCGCCTGAGTCTAGTAAGGCTTTAACTAAACGACCACGCAATAATATTTCAATAAAAGGTCGATTATCCAACGAGTCAGAAGCTATCACCGGTGACACTTTACGAGACGCAACGTGTTGTCGGTGGATCAAATTTTTCGTTGGATTGCAATTGGGGCAATCACGAGTAATCACACCAGGTGTACGACATTTAAAACAAAGAATGCCTGGAAATTCAGAACAAAAACGATAACAATGTCCGTTTTTCTTACACTTAGGACATGATTGTGAGTCATTAGAAACGATAGATACAACTTTTTTAGAAAGACTAGGAAGATAACTTTCGAAATGAGAAGCTGTGTCAAGAAGTGATTCAATATCTGTGAATTTATGAATAGAAAGGCAAGGGAAATATCGTGGATGCATGTTGTGGGTTATTATCTCTATTAATTTTTGTTCTATGATGGGTTCGCTAAGTGTGTTATTTAGATAATTAATCTGAATCACGAAATCCCTAATAGATTGATTTAATTCTTGTTTCAAATTACGAACTTCTAACTCCCTTTTGTAATCAAAATCTGATCCACAAAATGTCTTAAGAAATAAACGTTTTAAATCAAAAAAAGTTAAATCAGCAGAACGAATACTCCGAAAATATTTTAATGCAGCACCGGATAAAAGTTCGTGAAAACGCTTTACAATATAAAATTCAGGAAGATCATCTGCAAACTGTTGTTCTTCGACGCTAGTAAAAAACTCACGCACACAAGTGCTTCCTGAGAAATTAATTTTCCATTTTGATAGAGACAACTGCTTATGGAAATGTCGCGGTTGATCCTCCGTTTTGCTTTGAAAAGGATTAGAATTGATGGAAACTTGAGAAGACCTAGGCGGAATAGGAGGTGGTCTAGAAATAATAGGGCTTTGTCGTTGAGGTGTTTCATGAATTGAGACATTTTCTTCCGCCATATTGTCTAACAATCAAAACCTAAAAAACTACAATTAGACCTAAACGTTGAGAGAAATAAATAAACAACGGCTGCACAACAAACCTAACAACTAAAACACAGCGAAATATCAGACTAGAACAAAAAGACAAATTCTAGCGCAAAACTTACCTTTAAAAGACTTCAGAGCACCGCTGGTTCGAAGTAGGTAGCTAGCACAAGTTAAATGAAACACGGGATTAATATTTATTAAGAGGAGAAATAAAATTCAAAATATTTTGATATATTTTATATTTTCCTAGTTAAATAAATTCAATTTCATTTAAATCTTCTGAAATCTTGTCTTCAACGCTTCTGAAACTTCTGTATTTGTTCGCAAAAAACAAGCGAACACTACATACCAACGAAACAAAAAAAAATAATTGAATATCACTTCACTTCACTTCACTTCACTTGTTTTCTTTTTTATTCGGGCGCCATTTTGTAGTGAAAAGAAATAAAAAATCAGACACTTTCTCACATACTGAATAAGTTTAATTATTATTTAAAGGGAAAAAAAAACACAAACACAAATTTAAAAAACACAACACAAAATAAAAATATAGGTTAATTTTTAAAAAAACAAACAAATAAAAAAAGCTTCGCAGTATTCTTTTAAATTTAAAATTGATCAAATTGCAATAGGATTTATAAACATATAGTTTTCAAATAATATATTATGCTGCCAATACCTTTTAAAATAATCTAGCAATTACGCCTTATCAATATATTATATTATGAAGCCGTCCTGGTCCTCCGCGTGGTGGTGGAATGGGAAGAAATTAACCGACGTAACCTCGGTCCCTCATGTGGTGGTGGAATGGGAAGAAATTAACCAACGTAACCTCGGTCCCTCGTGTGATGGTGGAATGGGAAGAAAAATAACCGTCGTAACCTCAGTCCCTCGTGTGGTGGTGGAATGGGAAGAAATACTCGACGTAACCTCGGTATTTCTTCCTGGGGCCTAAAGCCGAAGCCACAATCCGGAGCCTAAAACCGGAAGCCCGGCTTGGTTCTTTTATACCTAATGACAAAGGAAATCATTAGGACTATAAAACGCAACCCAAGTCGACTTTTAAAAACAATAAGCTTGTTTCCGAATTAAATAAATATGAAAAATAAATAAATACCTTTTAAAATTTAGATGTTTCCAATACTCGTATTCTTATTCCAATACTCGTTATCTTATTCTTATCCTTGCCTAATAATTATGAAATATATAAACTATGGACAAAGAAAGAAAAAATATAGTAATAAAAGCAGACCAAATAAAATTTATCTAATGAAATCGCCAAATGATACGTACCCCGTACGGTTCGAATTCAACTCATATAAATAGTATTAACTATTATACAGTATTATTATTATTTATAACAATAGGATTAGCGGAAAAAACATAATTTTTTGCACACTGCGAAGACTCAACTAACTATGACACACGCCAAATTTTCTTTCATCAGCTGTGTCGAAATTCCTAACAAAGAATTCAAATCCTTGAAAAAAATAAAAAACAGTGGCCAGTACTTTGAAAAAGTATTTATTATGCAGTATTTATACTGCAATATACACCTTTATTAATTTTCAATACATTTTATATATATCAAAAAAAAAATATACATTTAAAAATATAAAATATAGTAGCCCACCGGTAACAGGGTCCAAGCTACCGGTGGTCAGGGCTCCAGAGAAAGGAACCTTCTGACTATGCGAGCCGTGTCCAGGAGTACCGCCCTCTGCATCAAGCCCTTTATCCATTTATCCAGCCATCTAACGAGAGCCTCTTAAGGTGTTGATCAAGGCTCTTGGGTATTAAACCATGGACTGAAACTACTATCGGCACAATGACAGCTGAGTCCACATCCCACATGTCGACAACCTCGCGGGCCAAGTCTAGATATTACACATACTTATTATTAGCAGGATAATTAATATCAAAACAGTACACGACTATAACAATGATAAATTTATCGAGCCGCACACAAGAGACGCTATTTTGACAATTAAGTACCTATCAAAAATATTAGAGAGTACAATCAACCTGTTTGGCTCATAATATGAACATGAATCTGTACAATTATTAATATGTAAGTGGTTATTTACTACATCGAATGATTGCAATTGACGAGCAGTTGCTAGTGTGTCCGTGCCGAGTGGTTTCCGGCATAAGATTAGAACCACCCCTACTCGTCCCGCGGGTGTCGTAAGAAGCGACAAAGGGTAAGATCCGGAGGATGGGCAGCAGCATCCTTCTGTGTAACAGCAATCATCTGCTACCTGCGATCGCCATCCCGCTTGCCTAGCGTGGTGATTTAAGCAAATACCTGTAATGAGCGCACAAAAGTGGCGCGCATTGGGAGAGGCCTATGTTCAGCAGTGGACTAATACAGGCTGATGGTGATGATGATGATGCTAGTGTTTATTTAGAATGTTTTATTCAAGATTAACATATAAATGAGTTTGTTGAGAGTGTACCTGTAAGTGCGAGCTTAGAAAAATGTCGCTTAATACTGGTGTTTTCTATGGACAAAAGCTGATTTGAGATGAATTAGTGTAGTTAGTCGCTAATAATAATGCCGCTGTGACCGAAATTCAAGGGAGATTAGCCTACTACGCATGAGATATTATTATAGTGCACAGGTGTGTGCGCAAATAGGTACACTCTCTATACCCTTACTCTTATAGTCCGCTAGGACGGCAATCCGACATGACCGGAGAGAAATCAGGCCAATGGCTTTACGTGCTTTCCGAGGTACGGAGTAAGTGATAATTAATTTATAAAACGCACATAACTTACGGAAAGTCCTCTGACTTTTTTTGTTTAGTGTTCATACTCAAGACCTCTGACTTGCCAGTCAACAGTCACCAGCATTAGGCTATCACAACTTAGTCTGTCTAATACTGACGTCATAACAAACTACTGAAATATGAATAAAACTGGTTGCAATTACTAAACAATCAACAACCAAAACTAACAACCAATCGTTCACTCGCTGTACATAATATCCCCTTGTGATATGGGAATAGAGTCGATTGATGTCAACGGTCCCCCATGGGAGTCTCGTCGTTCTATTGATTTTTCCAACTGCATGGGTTACAGGACTATAGACTTTAATGATGTGTTTATATATTATTATGCCTACGTAGTTGCTGATATTGATGTCTTCCTTGAAGTATCCATCAATGGCGAAGCTTGTCAGCTCTGAATATGCGAAAATCAGTTGTTTTTGCGAGTTTCTTAATTAATAATTTAATTTAATATTACACTAGCTGTTGCCCGCGACTTCGTCCCCGTGAACCACCCTAAAAAAAACTTAAAAATAATAGCACTCAGGAATAATCTAGCTTCATATTAATGAAAGAATTTTTAGGATCGGTCTGGTAGTTCCGAAAATTACCCCTAACATACACATACATATAAACTTTACCTCTTTATAATGTTAGTATATATTTTCTTTTTTATACATTTTCTATTATATTAGATTTCATTTTGTAATGTCATGGTGCGCATTGGTTATGGACCCGCTTTGTAAGCGCGTGGGTGTGGGTTCGACCCTGGCATGTACTAAGGTGACTTTTTCAACGACTTTTTCTTTTTTTTTTCTTAGTTAATCTAAGACATCACTGACTAACAGTAAAGGAAAACATCGTAAGGAAACCTGGACTTAGTCTGAAATCGCCAACACGCAGTGAGCTAGCGTGGTGATTAATGTTCAATCCTTGTCTGTTTGAGAGGAGGTCTTTGCTCTACAGTGGGATAGGTACAGACTGGTTTATTATTATTATATTACAAACTTTGTCTACGACGAATTACTTAAAAACCAATAATTATACCTCGATTTAATCAAATGCGATTCCGTAACGATTGTTATCGCTTAGTGAGCATATTGAGTTATATCACGGGCTGGCGTGTTTCCAGCCCTTCTGCTATAGTACGACACTAATTAAATGTGCATCGCGTATCTATTATATTAAGCAAACACTGTGGATACCTTTTTTTACAATATTGCGCGCACGGAGTAGTGTGGAACTTGACATAGTAAATATTTATCACCAACAGAAAGTTGAAATTTATAACCAACATTATTTTTCAAGGAAATTCAGGTTTTGCTCGGGCTGTCATAATATTACTTTTTTTAATTAAAAAAAAATAATAGCGGAAATTGAAAAAAATATGAGCGGGACTTGATCCCGTGACACTTGCCGTACGGTAGCTATCGCTCGCACTTTTTCAAATTCCTTTTCTACATCGTCTTGAAGAGATGTCATTAATCAATATTTATGATTGTTAATGCCAATTTTAAAAATCATTTAATTATTTAACGATTTTTAAAATTGACAATAGTATCACAGTATAAAGAGCTCTTTCCCTATAGTATTAAATACAAGCTATTCTGCATTGCCGAGTACTATAATTCGGTGCAACTAGATCTTATCTAGGGTTGTGCTTTGTTCGTGCGGGTGCGATGCAATTTGTGTTGGAATTGGGGCACGTCACTAGCTAGCTACGAGTATGTTTTTTGCAATGGTGGCGAGTTAGGGGAAATAGTACAGTAGGTCACTAAACTGCGTAGGTAACTATAGTACCACCGTTTCGTCCGCTACTGCCGCTAAAGCAGTATGTCTTTATTGTTTTGTTGCGGTTGCAAGCTTGTAGGCTAAAGAACTACAACCTTACTTAGGCCCATATCAATATCCTCCTAACCGAATTTCTGTCACAACGGGCAACCTAAACGAGAATTAACTAATTACGCAGGAGATGTTATGATGCACAATCCGTACCTCGGATAGCACGTTAAGCTGTTGGTCCCGGCTGTCAATTGTAGATCTTTGATAGTCGTTACGGGTAGTCAGAAGCCCGAAAGTCTGAGAACCAGTCTTACCAAGGGGTATCGTGTACCTAACCCAGTATCTGGGTTGTGGAGGTTTGATAGGCAGTCGCTTCATGTAAAACACTGGTATTCAGCTGCATCCGGTAAGACTGGAAGCCGACCCCAACATAGTTGGGAAAAGGCTAGGCAGATGATGTTTTAGTGCACAAGTGTGTGCGGAAATACATCTGCACTCTCTCCTCAATCTCATAGTTCGATGGGATGGCAATCCGATATGACCGGAGAGAGATCAGCCGCAGGATCAGCAGATAAACGTGCTTTCCGAGGCACGGACGGAGTATTGGTTGACCTCAACACCGTTTAATATCAGATGAGTTTGTAATCCAATGAAAGAAAGAAAGAAACCATTTATTCGCTTTTGGGCAGAATGCTTGCGCCAAGGATAATTATTAGATGATTATATGAAATCTGGACCCCATTTGGCTTGGCATTGACTCCAAAACGAATTTTTTTGTAGTATTTCTATCTTTTTAAAGTTCTGAAGACAGTTTTGCTTGTTTACTTACAATAAAAAAGTTGTCGATACATAAGTACCTACACTGATTTATTTTTTGATTTATAAGTAAAGTAATAACACCAAACAATTAAGTGTGAGACTATCAATTTGAACCCCAATGAACTTAGCCAGTAAAATTATTCTCAAACCGCAAGCTTGCATACCCACACATATTTCAGTAGCACCTTATCGGATAGTGCACGTAAGGTTGATTGCATCTAGAAACTTTACTAAAGACCAGAACAGTTGTGCGGTGGAGTAGCTTGTTACTATGCTACAAATATTATATAGGTACAAAATGTAAAATCAATATAAAAATTAATTATCGGACACAATAATAACCACTAATTATATATAGCTACACCTTTTTTTTTTGGCCGGGGGGAGTCAAATATGCCTTCCACATACCGCACGTCCGAGGACGTATGGTTATGTGGGGCTCGCACCCACTAAAAAACTTTTTCCCCTTGCTTCCCTCACTGTATCTGACGGGGCCGGGTTCTGCAACCACGCTTCGCAGCCCCGCCAAATCAACTAACGTACAGGATAAACTTATTTAGAATTCTGAAAAAACAATACATAGTATTAATTCCGCTATTAAATGTAGGTATATGAAATTAGACGTAAGTCACATATTGGTTTTTCATAATTCTTCATACCATGGATTTCCGCAAAGTAACGCCTGATTCCACTATAAAAGATAAACTTGATCTAAAAAATTGCTACCTGTAGGCAACGTTCCCAGAATGCTGGCTACAATGCCTCGTAAGATGGCTATACTTAGCCTTTGGACAAGATACAGCCCAGCATTTTGGTCACAAGATGCCTCGATCAGACGCCCCGATAAACCTTTGTAAATTTTACGAATCCTTGGCCCCTACGGACCCAGCGTCTCGAGCCCAAAAGGCTCAAATGTATTCGCTGTCAAGGTTAGGTACTATATTTGTGTCTTAACTCAAAATTGACTTTATTTTGTGTAGTACCTCAGGGAGGCTATCGCGTTATTCTACAAATGCTTGATTTTTGTAGAAAGAAAAAAAATACCAACAGGATTTTCCTATAAGAAAAAGAAAATAGTAGAGCAGGGTATCTTTCTCCTAGCCTTATTATTCCCAAACTTTGTTGGGGTCGGCTTCTATTCTAATTGAATGCAGCTGAATATCAGTTTTCTACGGAGCGACAGACTAACTGACCTCCGCACCCAAAGGAATACGATATTCTGAAGTTAGATTAGTTGTCAGGATTTTATATAAGGATACTGGCTCCCTTTAAGGATTGTGAAAGATCTTTATGACACTGGCTGTCCAGCCACCAACGGTTTAACGTGCTTTCTGAGGCACAGAGCAGGTGATAATTAGTTTAAAATACGCAAATAAATTACGAAAAGTCAGCGGCGTGCCTTGGATTTGAACCTGAGACCTCTGACTTGCCAACGGTCATACCATTTGGCTATCACTGCATTAAAAAAAAAAATAGTATAAGAAAATATTTTTTTTACGTAAAACGGTTTTGTCATCAAAACTAAAGCTGTGTACCAAATATCAGATCAATTTGTCAACAGGAAGGTTAAATATCGATTACTAAATTTGAACCAAATAATAAACAGGTCAAGCTAATTAAAACCGTTTAAAAAAAAGCAACGCAATGTTGAAATATTTTTTTTCTTCTAAACCAAATGACTTGGTAAGTATTTATCTAAGTCTGCATTTGTTATTTGAACAAAACCTTCGGTGAAAACCGGTTTAAGGTCAGATCAGTTTTACCGTGCGTCGTGTTATATTATCGTTGGCCAACATTCTCAAAAACTTTCATTCCGCTATTATCCGATAAACTCTTTCCACATTGACGTCGGGGTTAAGTTAATAAGCGGAGCGATGTCGAGCAATTTTCTACAAGCTTTTATTTAACTAGCAACGTTTGTATGTTAGTATCTTTAGGTCAAATTTTGCAAGCTGAACTAGAATTGCTTTCTCTTATCCCACAGAGTTGATTTTTTACATGTTGGTTCAGTTTTGATGACAGTGTCTTTTATGGTAAGCATGATTAATCGACATCCAGGATTAACTCCAAGTAAAAGAACTGTTCAACGTTTACGTTTGTCACTGTCCATCTATGTCGTTTTTCAAACAATCCATCCATCTTTTCATTGGCTTACCTCTACTCTTATAACCATCCACATTCGTTCTAAAACCTCTGTCACACATGTCCTTCCTTAATCAGTCCTTCAGTCCTACATGTGTTCTTTTTAATAGTGTCTTCCATTATTTTATGAGGGAAGTAGATGCTTATATTCTGAAGTGTCAAACTACTCCGTTCTTCGGAGGGTGTACTCCTCGTCTTTTTTCTATCAAGTCGTTCAAATTGCCGTGTCTTCAAATTATGAGAATTTACCCGTGTTTGCGTGCTCGATGATACCTGTGTTATCTAATTTACTGAATCTCAAGCTCACGTCAAAGGGCGTATTCAGACCCACAAAACAGATATTTCCTTTAAATGTTCAGGGAAGTCTAGCTAGAAGTCAAGTCAGGGAGGCAGCTGCTCACCCCCTGGGTACATCCATATCTCAGGGTAAAATGCCTTCGCATATTAATAAAAATTATACAAATAACTTATGACTTGTACCACAAATGAAAACGCTCTCTGTGCCCGCCCGAACATATTGGAACTTCTGTAAAATGCTCGTACGTTTACGTTATATTCTATGGGAGTAGTTTTTATTGGTATAGACTTGTTGAACTTTTGTTATAGTCCCACTTTGTGTTTTTGTTGTCCCTACTGTTCAGTTTTAGTAGCTTTTAATAGTTTAAGAACGTTTTTGCGAATGGTACTTTCTGTTTAGTTATTTTCGGCCTATTTGAAAACGTTGAGTGTAATGAAATTTATGGTATTAAAGTTTTTATCGTCTTGATAACCGCTGATGCTTTATGTAATTATTTTATTGTATAATTAAATTATTTTTACCGACATGTAGGTACTTAAGTAAAATTAAAATAACCGCCATTAATTAAAAAAAAAATCTTGCTTTTTTTAGAACTCCAATGCATTCAAGTAATATGAGTATTCAAACGAGTCGTGTAGTAAGTGGTGCCTTATAAAACCTAATTTTAGTGATAAGACACCGAGAAAATTGGCTTCCGACCTTCCAGTGTCATTTCATTCGTTGTTGTTTACCATTTGTTTACGATTGAAACTCACTTGCCTTGTTAGTGTTCGAGACTTCTAAAATTGAAACATGGTGATTGAGCTCGAAACCTCGAAGTCAATTTGCGAGTTGGCCAAGGTTTTTGAATGATTTTCTTTGGGAATTCTATGGTAATGTTAGCTTTTCTTTTTACAAGCGAAAAGAGGGTATAAAATATTTTTTCAAACCCATATACATTTATGTAGAAAATATGAGGATAGTACAACTTACGAGCGTATAGCGGGCAGCGTGATGGCAATTAAAATTTTCATATTTTTTATATAATTGCATTTGCATTGCATTTGCACAAAGCAAGCTCAGAATTGCTTTTAAAAGTCTAATGCCATCGAGAACAAGAAGTAGTGATACAGGGTCTCAGATCGGCGATTCTCTGCCCAGATTACGTCTACCTGTAATAGCAGAGAGCAAATTTTGCGAATTTGACCCCGGCGTAAGAAAATAATTGTCTATTCCTTGCTGGGGAGAAAAAAAACGTTTTACGTACTAACCGTTTCAGGGTAATTGATATCGTTGGAAAAAATAAAAGCTGTGTTGTTTTTTTCTGAACGCGGAATTTGGTTTCAGAACGCGTTTGTATTTAGTTCATTATGACGTAGGTAGTTTGTGTTTCGAACGTATTTTAATTTCAGTTGAGTTAATAATAAACCGGTTTTATTATATTCAGTATATATTATATTTTAACCGGTTAATAAAAATACATTTTTTTTTTTTTAGAATATATTATTGTTTTATTAATCATAAAACTATTAAAATACAATTAAAACTAAAACTAAAAACTAATACTAAAACTAAAGCTAAAACTAAAAGTAAAATAAAAAAAGAAAAACTTGATCTAAAAATATAAAAAAAAAATACATAGTTTGATGATACTATGCCAGACAAAGTAGGTATATGAAAAAATTCAGAGTGATCGGTTTTGTGATTTAGGCGTGACAAGGCAACAAACAAAAAACTTACTTTTTGAATTTTATAATCATTTGAAGTTAGGATTCTTATTTATTAAAGACATAGACATTAGTCTCTAGAACATTTATTACAAAACTTTATTGGTTTTATTTGAGTAATTTTCAAATTATTATTATACATAATAAATTTCGTTTTTGTATAGACCGCGCTTGGGGGAAACTCCTCTTAACAGAATGTTTTTAGGCCATCGGCTAACCTATCTAGGAGCCGATCAATGCTGAACAATGTACTCTACCGTATCCTAAACTCCTCCTCAAATCTATTTATAAAAGAACTTTCTATTATTAAATTAAGAGATATCGTTCGCAAACCCAGAAATTCTAAGGCTCTTATCTTTGTTCAATTACTCGCGCAGAAAAAACCGGTTCTTTTACGAAACGGTTTAATCATGTAATACGTCAAAGGGTTTCTTGGGGTGTGTCCTAAGTTGATGGAAGGAGCGATGAAACGTAATAGTACATTATGAATGGAACATAACAGAGGAATATTATGACATTGGATTTGATATTTATAATGGCAAAATTAATTGATTTTGAGTCAGCCGCTTTCTATGCACTCAGTAACAGTATCCGCTATCTATAAATTTCTAAAATATGTTTTTCCTTATTTTTAATTTATGTACTTAATTCATTTAATTATTGTATATAATATTATTATTAGTCAGTTGTCCTGACCGAATTTCGGTCACAGCAGCCAATCTCAACTCGATGATTGGCCATCGACGCAGGAGATATTATAGTACACAAATATGTGCGCAAACACAGATGCACTTTCTATTCTCACCCTCATAGTCCGATGGGACGGCAATCCGACACGACCGGAGAGAGATCATGGGGGCATGCTCCATGCCATGCAAGTGATAATTAATTAATAATACGTACATAACTTCAAAAAGCCTTGGATTCGATCCTGAGACCTCTGACTTAATATTTTTGTATAATTATTTAATAAAAAATTTGAAACATCAACTGATACGGATGGAATTCGAACCCACGATCTTCGGCATACCGTGCAGACGCTCTAACCGCTAAGCCACCATATCCCATCAGAATCAGTTGAAATTTCGTATCTCTTTCTACGCCTAGGGCGTGTGGTAATATCTATCGGAATACATAACGTATCCGACTCAGTGCTCCAAACTCTGACTTACCAGTCAACGGTGAGTTTGCGCACACACTTGTGCACTGTAATATCTCCTGCGTAGTCGTAGTGAAGAGAGAAGACACTATATACTATTGATACTGGGATCGATTTCATTGTGAAACTATCGCCTAAGCTCGTTTCGTTGTAGCAAAAACCTTTACCGAACAGTTTTTCCTTAACACAAATTTACGATATCTATAGCCGCTAAAGCTTATACATTAGCGTGTTCCCTGAAGGGACATTATCAAGACGCGTCCTTTATTCTATTTATTGTTCAAGCACACATTATGCCAGTCTCAGAAAGTTGAGGGTCAACGTCTTGATGTGGGGGATATTTATTATTAAGATTGACGGGAAACATGACACTTTTTGAGTTTGATAGGATGATAATAGGAAGAAAGTATCATCAGTTATTTAAACATCCGATCTTGTAAGTACCTACATTTTAATTTTTTTATTATGTTTTTTACATGTATATGGGTTGCAAATTTAAAAAAAAATAATAAGAAACTCGCAAAAATAATTGACTTGGGCGGGACTTGAACTCGCGATCCCTGGCACGACAGGGATCGCACGGCACGCCAGGGATCGCACGGCATGCTACGGATCGCACGGCATGCTACGGATCGCACACGGCACGCCAGGGGTCGCGGGTTCAAGTCTCGCCCGAGTCAGATGTTTCTTATTTAATAATTTCATTTGGATTTTCTTCTTTATTGTAGTACCACACCCACGTATAGAGATTCGACGCCACTGCTGCCTGCCTGTGACTGCATTACCTGCTGCTTGTGTACTGCACCCGCTTCCTGCACCTCTACCTGCTTGCGTGCTACCACGCTAAAAGTAAGTACACCACGATAAAAAAGTTAGTTAATTTGAAATACTACCGTATATGCAGAGCGGAAAGTTAAGTTAACCAATGACCTCAATAGATGGCGTTGTGCAAATGACGTCATTTTCTGAATCGCGGCGCATTTCCGCAGTAGAGTGGCCCACCCTCATAATATATACCTCAATCTCTAAACCATCTTGGTCGTCCCATTAAGAGGGCGCCCTTAGCTGCTGTTGCTTTAGGTTTAGCTGGAGTTTGCTGTAGCTAGAGGCCTTTTAGATCTAGCTAGAAGTCCGGTTAATCAGTTTGAGCTCCCTAGAGCTATAACTGAGAGAGACCAGGTAGAAAAAAAAAAGAATCTTGGACATAGTTTGTTGCTTAAGGGCCTTATCTCGCTAACTACTATCTCGCTCGCACATTGAAGATAAAAATCGCACATAACCAAGTTAAGCAGAATAACATTACATAATTATAGTAAAAATATTATCAGTTTGATCAAAACAAGTTTTCATACATAAAAATTGCTTCAAATGAATTTTTTTAAGCAATTTTTATGTATAGAAACTTGTTCCGATCAAGCTGTAATTTTAGCATGAGTTCTGAGATGCAAACCCAAAGCGCGCTTCTCTGACATTTCTTATTATGTTACCTATGTGCGTATTATAAACTAATTATCACTTGCCCCGTGCTTCGGAAAGCACGTAAAGGCATCGGTCCAGCGCCTGATCGCTCTCCAGTCGTGTCGGATTGCCGTCCCATCTGACTATGTGAGAATATAGATTACGCTCTTACTTGTACGCTATAATATTCCCTGCATGCGGTAAATTCAACTTCAAATTGTGCTTTAAGCTTACACCTTTTATAAATTGACAATTACTAGCCAGAATCACGCGATCTTTTGTTCATTGCTTTGTCCGGACAAACTGGGGACCATCACGCGATTGCCACAGTATAACGAACAAAACCCACTACAAGGCAAAGGCCTCTTCTCATACAGAGAAGGATTGAGCATTAATCACCACGCTAGCTCACTGCGGGTTGGCGATTTCAGACTTAAAGTCCAGGTTTCCTTACGATGTTTTCCTTCACCGTTAGTCAGTGGTGTCTTAGATTAACTAAGAACGTACATATGACATTGAAAAAGTCACATTGGTGCATGCCAGGTTCGAACTCACACCCACGCGCTTGCATAGCGGATCTGAAACCAATGCGTCACCACGACACATGTATATCAAACCTTGTCTATTTTCTAATCCACTAAGTCTGCTTTTATCCTACATAATATTTAATCCAGTTCAACAATATCTTCGCCCTTGGCCTAAGGCTTCTTTATGCAAAATCTCATTAGAATCTGTTGCTCCGTAGACTCGATCGAATAACAAATAAGATTCGGATTTATACAGCGTGTTGTGAATATCGATCGGAGGGGGAATAAGAAATAACAAATAAGAAAGTCAAGATACATAATATGTGGTTCTAAGGGAAAACTTTATTTGGAGCTTGCCGATGCAAGCCATATTTTGGAGTCAAAAGTGTGTTGTGATGATTTTACGTGATTAATTTCCATTTAAATCTAGTTAGGTCCAATAATTGTCCATTTAAAACATCAACCACAGTATGATATATTAATACGCCTTTACTCACGTATTGATTTCGGGGAAAGCCCGACTAGTTTCGAACTCTAACGGAGTCCATTTTCAAGGGGTGTATGTAATACGCGGAGGCGTCGCCGACATCTCTGTAAGGACCTTAATACGGGGTAAAGCCGTATCAATATATCATAAAGGATGCATGAATGTTATTATTTTAAACGACCACAATGTTAGTTTTCTGTATTTAATTCGTTTCGGGTCATTTAGGATCACTGAATGACCCCAATACTGATTGATTTATGAAGTCATTTGAATGTTTTTGGTGCAACATAATGATTGATTGGGAATTTAATAGCATTCAAGTGAAGTTAAAACTATAAACATTTTACACTGTGTTGAACTAATAAACATTTAATTCTTCCGACTGCCTCGTTGGTCTAGTGGTAGCAAGAGCGACTGCTGAGCACGAGGTCCTTAGTTCGATCCCCGGGTCGGGCAAAGTGCTATTGAGTTATTCCATTAATGGCAAAAGGCTTGCCCCCTATTACATGACAGTTATAACATAGCCGGCGCAGGGTGGGTGTACTGCATACATCTCTGCCTATTCTCTGGGAAATACAATCGTGAGTTTATGTTATATTAATATTTACCAATATGGTATGTAGTAATATTTAATGTGCTTTGGTATGCTATGGTGTTAATAATTTTAATAATTTTGAATTAAAAATAACACCCTGTTTTGCAGTCACGACTTGCTCTTTCAAGATCTTAATCTCACATTAATTGGAACAAAATTACATCGAAACAAATTAATCTAAATTGTTTTTTTTAATAGAAGTAATTTATTCTTTCTTGGTCATGTAAAACTTATTCTGTATTGTGACTTGTGACCTAAAAACGACGTCTAGTTGTAAGTTAACAAAAGTTTTGGTTGGCATTTATTTTATTACAGGCGTACAATCGTAAATAGCATAATTATGCACTATATTAGAGACAAACATCTAATTACTGTTACTGTTAGCTTATACCATCCCACTGCTGGCCAAAAGTCTCCTCCCATGATTTCCACACCTTTCTGTCCAAGGCTATTGTGGACCATTGAACTTTCGTTCTTTCGAAAATCTAATTAATCTTTTAAATTAAAAATTGATAAATTATAGTATAATAATGTATGTAGGTACTTATTAAGTTACAATAGAATTATTGTAACATAGTATTAAAAAACTAGATACTAAATAAAAATATAATAAAACAATGAAATAATATAAATAATAAAACGTATAACTTTTTCGAAGGTGAAAGAAACTGCCTAAGGTGTCATGAAATTTAACATTATTTGAAAATTTATTCTTTAACATGCATTGTTAAATTCAAAATGGTTGTAAGAGGACCGTGAACACCAATATTAATACGATAGAATTAGGGCAAAAGGTTTTTATGGGTGCTTTTCTGGGTTATCACTACATAGTATAAAACAAAGTCGCTTCCCGCGTCTGTCTGTCCCTATGTATGCTTAGATCTTTAAAACTACGCAACGGATTTTGATGCGTTTTTTTTTAATAGATAGAGTGATTCAAGAGTAAGGTTTATATGTATAATACATGCGTATTAGCGTAACCGTGCGAAGCCGGGGTGGGTCGCTAGTATTATAATAATCCCATCACAAAATATTTTCTAAAGCAGAACTTGCCTATAATTTAGGGAGACACCGCTTGCACGGCTTGCCGACAGTAAGTTGCAGTAATTTGGTTAATTTGTGCCTATGTTATCGTAGAACAAATGGCCAACGTGAGATACTGGTAGATTTTAAGCCGCTGGCTTGATGCCAGCCTGTGGCATGTTGTCATGGAATTAGAGATTATACAGAAGTGCGAACAGTATGCTTTGTTCATATAATGGTTGCAAGTATGAACTTCATTCATCAGACATCGCGTTGTACGACTCCTATTCGACTTCTGCTCGAATCAAACCTTCTTCATTCGCTCAGCTAAAGAATGTATTCTACATACAAGGTAATCTTCATAAAATTGCATCATGAAGTTAGCTACCATCCTTCTTGGTAGATATTCCCTCTGCTGAGACCAAACAGGTTGCATTTTTCTTCTTGTGCTTCATAGAGTGGAATGACTTTCCAACTTCAGAATTTTTAAGGATAAAGAATGGAATACCTTTCCGGTGTCAGAATTTCCAAAGATAAAAACTAAAATACCTTTCCAAAGTTCTGCTTCCAAAGATAAAGAGTGGAATACCCTTCCGGCGTCAAGATTTTCAAAAATATAGAGTGGAATACCTTTCCAGGTTAGGATTTCTAAAGATTAAGACTGGGACTTGGTCCAGTGTCAATATTATCAAAGCTAAAAAAGTGGAATACCTTTCTGGCATCAGGATTTCCAAACATTAAAAAGTAGATTATTATTCCAGCGTTAGAATTTCCAAATCATTACAATTTGAGGTTATTGAAATTGAGAATAAGCATCTTAAAGGCAGATCATAATAACGCTAACCATCAAACACGTGCCTTTACTATAATAATGAAAAAAATAATTATAGAGTTTTTGTTTGTTAGAGATAGGTACTTGCAGTAGCAGCATAAATTTAGAGTTACTTCCAGTCATTTACATCGTTGTCAGAGTTATAGGGCAGTGCACACTTCGTGGTCTAGCATACAGTGCATACCACCCGTAAATACCTCAGCTTTTTGTGTGCAGAGAGCATTTTTCAGGAAACCTCGCCGTATTGAACACAATTCGGTATAACGAAATCTGATTTTGAAAATTTATGAAGAAAATATGAAAGATTTTGAAAATTTTAACTTTTTTCTGCTTTCTTTTTTCTTTTCTTTTCTTTTGTCTTTGTGATATGTTAAAATGACGGGATAAGTTACTTACTCCTTTTATGAAGACTGGTCTTCAGCAGCTCTAGACAGAGCGAGGTGGAAGGTGAGTGACAGTTGAGAATTACGAGCTTGTGTCTCTCTTTTAGAGTTTAAACCGCCCGTAAGCCTCTGACATGGCTTTACACACCATTGAGAAATCTCTTAGGTGTACTGGTTTCGTCACGATGATTTCCTTCACTGTTTTAGTAATGATAGCACTGATAATAATTAATTTATAATACGCACATAACTTACGAAGAGACAGAGATGCGCGCCTTGGGACCGAACTCGAACCTGTCAGTTTACGGTCATACTTAATACGACGACGGTTATATTTAATAGGCTATCATCAGTGCTAGTATCACCTATAATAACATTATCACAAGGGTACAGAAGAGTATAATTATTTAATAAGAAAATTTTAAAAAACAACTGATACGGATGGGATTCGAACCCACGATCTACGACGTACCGTGTCGACGCTCTAACCGCTGAGCCACCGTATCCCACCGGCACTAGTCGAAATTTCAAATATCTTTTACACGCCTAGGGCGTGTGGCGACATCTATCGGAATACATTACGTATTCCGACTCAGTGCTCTAAACTTTGCAGTTTTAGTAGACACCGATGCGATATTATCAATTTTCATAATTTTTTTGTGAATTTTTTTAGCACATGATAGCTTATTAAATATAATTATTTAATAAGAAAATTTGAAAAAACAACTGATACGGATGGGATTCGAACCCACAATCTTCGACGTACCATGTGCTATAACATGTAAAAAAATTCACAAAAAAAAAGTAAGTACAGAAGAGAATAATTCTTATTAGAATATAATCTGGCTAGAAACTCGCTTCGATTCTAAGCCAATCTTATCCAATTACGATCTAGGATCCAGTTCTAATAACCCAAAAGTAATTATGTATAGAAAATAATACGAAAAGTTTCTCAAAAACGCGTGTTGTCACGTAAGCCGGCGTAAATAAAGAAAGTGCGCGCGTTCGACTAAATTACGCGAAATGCGCGCAGCTCAACTTTCAAATTGATTCGCCAACTTCTTCTTGGCGAATATTGTTTTGGTGTTACTTGTTGTTCTCGAAAGTGAAAATGTTGTTTTCGTAAGTGAAACTTTCGATTAATAAATACAGTTTGAAACCTTGGTATATTGAGGTGATTCCGTTTTCGTAAATAACCAGGGGGCTTAGCCAAGTAAGAGAGACTAGTTAGAGTTAGAGAGAAGTAGTTAAGACTACCTGCAATCGCTAACGCTATAGAAAACGAAAGAAATGTATAGGATTAGATTCTATTTGTTTGTTTTGACCACGTGACATAACGATAATCCTATACATTTCTTTCGTCTTCTATAGCGTTAGCGACTGTAGATAGTCAACTTGGCTAAGCCCCAAGATGATGAAATTATTTCAAAAAAATATTAAAGTGTAGGGAGCCAGTACTCTAATAAAATTCTGTCAACTGATCTAACTTTACATCCTATCCTGTTGGTCGAATATTTAGGTGCGTCTGGTTAGATTAGAAGCTGACCCCAACAAATTTGAGAATAATAAGGCTAGGAGGATGATTTAAAATAAGCATGTATTTAGTCGAAACTTGCTCGTATTTACCAGTTTTTCACTCTAAATATTTTCTCTCGATTACGAAACGATAAACTGGTGACTTTTTCAAACCCGTAGTAGGTCCACAGCACCCAATATCCCGTATGTATGTGCGAATACTTGATTATTTGCTCCGAAAATAGGTCGTTCTAATTAATATCACTTACAGTATAAATAAGTTGCGAGGGTGGATTTTGTTTGGCTATACGAGTACGTAAATATACATACTTAGTAGGTTCAGTGTCAAAACAGAGGTCAATGCCTTCGGATGCAAAGATTGGCTTATCATTGAAGCTGAAGCAATCGTGTTTTTTTATTTACTTACCTACACACTACAATTTGAGAAGTTGGCTTTTTGCTACTAGTTGGCATTTTGTGAAGTTGGCATTTCGCAATCTTCTTCGTATCGTGTGGTTGATGAACATCCTGGTGTCAGAGTTTACACCGCCCGTAGGCCTTTGACATGGCTTTACACACCATTGAAAAATCTCTTAGATGTGCTGGTTTCATCACGAGATTTTTTATTTGACTGTCTCGTTGGTCTAGTGGTAGCAAGCGCGACTGCTGAGCACGAGATCTTGGATTCGATCCCCGGGTCGGGCAAAGTATTATTGGGTTTTTCCATTAGGAAATTCTTAGTGGCAGCACGGAGTCTGAAATTGTGCTTGGTTAATGGCATTAAGATCGCCCCCTATTCCATGGGACTTATAGTCGGCGAAACGTAGGTGTACCGCATACACCTCTGCCTACCCCCTAATGGTGTCGAGGGTTTTTAAAGTTATTGTTATCATAACATGCTGTATATACCTAGATAAAAAAGTTATTTAGGTACAGATAATAAATATGTATAAAGGTAAAAACTTTCTTACGTGAAATATACTTCCTACTTCTAACATTCAATCCAAGATTGAAGATCCCTTTTATGAGATCTTAAAAAATATCTTGTTCCTTTAAGGCAGTGTACTGGACGACACAGATAAAATAAATCATTTTATTCTCAATGAAAAACACGGCTCCCTAGAGGCCACCAAATAAAAGTCCTGATTGACAAAAGGGATTGCAGTACGCTAAGCTATGCTTATTCTTAAGCTATGATATTGTGAATTTTTTACATGTTGCACATGTTTGCTTATTAAATAGTTAGAAATCGCATCGATGCCTTCTAAACTGTAAAGTTTGGAGGACTGAGACGCATATGTAATGTATTTCGATAGGCATTAGGCTCGCACCCTATAAAATAATAAAAAAGAAACTGTTAAAAAAAACTGTCAAAACTTCCTGGCAACAATTTAAAATACGAATTCTCACGACGTAATAAGTTGACTCCTTTCAAAATGAAATCGAACTGACTTAAATTCGTCACAAACTACAAGATTGCAAAAATAAAAACTTACAATGTATTTTCAATGCTGCGTAAAACGGAATTCTTTGAAAAGAAATCTAATGCTCTAAATTTTACTACCCAAGATGAATAAAGCCACTGTTTCTTTATCGCGTCACTGCAGTACTACGTCGCGATCTTTAAGTTTACGGAACATTCAATAACTTAAAGGAAATTGTAGCACATATCTGTCGTCGTTTCATCAAAAACCTATTGATCCGGTATAATAAACTGGACTGTTTGTAGGGGGGAAGGGAGGGGAGAGGAAAACGATACATAAAATCGATTTTCTCTTACTCGTTCTTTTTTTGTGATGAGGGGAAATGCGACAAGGTGTAAACTTTCTTGGCACTTGTTAAACACAAGATAGCCAGAGACACTGATAGCCTAGTGGTATGACCGTCGACTGACAAGTCAGAGGTCTCGAGTTCGATCCCAAGGCCGCACCTCTTACTTTTCGTAAGTTATGTGCGTATTATAAATTAATATCAGTTGCTAAAACGGTGAAGGAAAACATCGTGATGAAACCAGCACACCTGAGAGATTTTTCAATGGTGTGTAAAGCCATGTTAGAGGCCTATGGGCGGTTTAAACTCTGACACCAGGTTGTTAATCAACCACACGACAAGAAGAAGAAGAACACGTTAAAAAGGTTTTTAAAAAAGAGACTGACCCGGGCGCGCTCCATACAAATTAAGATTGATTTAAGAGTAAAACCAATAACTATTAAATATAACACTTAAAAATCTCTTTTTTTTTAAATTTAATAATGATGTAGCCATTCCTTGTATATTTAATTTAATAATAAACATTGATGCTATGATAAAATATCAAGTAAATATTGTCAGTTTATTTTACAGAGGCATACAAAAATCAAAATATTCTATTTTTCAATTTGATAAAAAAAAATTCGGTTATGAAAAACATAGAATAACTTAATTCATTTTAAATCAATACCATGCTAAAAAAACTGGCCGTGTGAAAAAATATGATTCCCTTTACGAATATTTAAATTGTGTTCGAAAAAGAATAATAGACTGAAGATATTTTGAATTTTTTTGGGATCGCCAAATAAATTCTAGAGTAAAACCTTAATAAACTACTTAACAAGATGTGCCCGCGACTTCGTCCGCGTGGAAGTCGAAAAATAACATGGAGAGACAGGTAATAATACACGACAGATAATACTCGACTTCAATCGATTGCGTCGCCGCCGTCTCGATTCACTTTTATTGAAATCTATTCAGCTATTTTCACGTGATGAGGTAACAAACAGACAGACAAAAATTCTAAAAAAGTTTTTTTTTGTTTTGTTGCTTATTTTTAGTTTTCCAAATAAACGAACACAGCCAAAACAAGTTACATGGAAACCTCAAGGAACATAACACCGTTTAAAAAAGAAAAAAAAAATCACCAAAGCGGTAAGCTTGCCGCGTAATTTTAGGTCTTTCAACATGTCGCTGACGGTCGCGAGGTAAAATGAACCGTTCTGAAAGGCGACCGTCTGGACTCTTTTGAGAGGCAACTATAAAGAACCTCGTTGTACAGGCGGCCATTTTGCACCCTAGTTGTTAGTAGTTAATTTCGTTCTCACAAGTGATCAAGGTATTTGTAGTTTGTTAGATTTCTATAGAAAAATGTTTTTTTAAGATGTCGTGTTGAGTTTTCTTGAGATTTCTCTGAGATTTTTTTTTTTTTCGAAAGTATGAGCAATTTCAATCGTTATTGAAAACCAGCAGTTGCATTGATACATAAAAGCTCTGCTTCCTGAGCTGTTTAAAAAAGAAATAATAATTCCTTGACTTTGATAGCGTTTTACAATAACAGACTACAAATTAAAAAAAAACCCGCGACATAATTAGTGTTAGAATGACTTCTAAATTTGGATAACAGATGGCGCTGTTCCTTTTATCGGCAAAGCTGAATGGCGCTGTTAAGATTTTCTTTCAAATGTATAAGGCAATCAGTATTTTCCTTTTACAGGTTTCAGTACAAACTACTGCTGGAGTTTAAATTAGCTAGTACTTCAATGGTTCATTCCTGGCGCAGACATTTATAGGTAATCCTCCATTTTTTTGAGCTGTGTGCAAAAAAGCTAGTTGACTAAATAGGAAATAGTGTTCTTTAGTCATTATTTCACGCAGTAACGGAGCAACGGATCGACTAGATTATTTGCAATTTGCACGGAGATATGTTTATGAGCCGAAAAGTGACTTATCCACTTGACAGTCCGAGCAAGCGTGACGAGGCGAGAAAAAAATCTTCAGATATTATTTTTATCTTAAAGTATATAAGAAAGTATAGAGCAATCCTGCAGAAGTATGAACCGTAAGCACGGGTATGAACAACGCGGCCGCAACACGAGCTCGGTCCGCGATCATACTTCGATCGACTGTGATTCAACTAGGCTCTACGAGCGAAAAAGTTATTTTAGCTTATATCATGGTCAACTGCTGTGTTAAATTTTGCAAAAATGACTAGAAAACCTAATTTAAAAAATGATATTTTAACATTTCAATAGTGAGACCTGCTCACGCTCCGCACAAGTCGTTGTTGACGTTATCACTCTATAATTTCTTTTAAACTCTAACATTGTTATGATGCTGCGGAAAATCGTCAAAAGGCACCCTGTCTCCGGGGAATAATGTCTTTTAAACTCTAAAATTGTTATGATGCTGCGGAAAATCGTCAAAAGGCACCCTGTCTCCGAGGAATAATTTCTTTTAAACTCTATCATTGTTATGATGCTGCGGAAAATCGTCAAAAGGCACCCTGTCTCCGGGGAATAATTTCTTTTAAACTCTAACATTTTTATGATGCTGCGGAAAATCGTCAAAAGGCACCCTGTCTCCGAGGAATAATTTCTTTTAAACTCTATCATTGTTATGATGCTGCGGAAAATCGTCAAAAGGCACCCTGTCTCCGGGGAATAATTTCTTTTAAACTCTAACATTTTTATGATGCTGCGGAAAATCGTCAAAAGGCACCCTGTCTCCGGGGAATAATGTCTTTTAAACTCTAACATTGTTATGATGCTGCGGAAAATCGTCAAAAGGCACCCTGTCTCCGGGGAATAATTTCTTTTAAACTCTAACATTGTTATGATGCTGCGGAAAACCAAGTACCTACTAAACAAAAGTATAGATCTACATTCGCTACCTAAAGCTACTAGAAAGGAGGAGTAGAAATATATCACGCTAACTAAATTTTAATCTTCACTACAAGAGGAAAAATCTTCGGCTACGTATAACTTCAAATATTTTATTGGTAGCCATCTCCGTCGGGATCTGAGAGAGATATATAGTAGAATAATATATCTATATGGCTGGGGATTAAGCTGGTAGAATGAAATTTAAAAAAAACACGTGTTAGCATTCGAAAGAGATAGAGATAGCCTTCTACTTTGTTGATTCCTCTGTCCCTTTTTAGCCTGGATAGTTTTAGAAATAGACGTCACTATTTTTAGACTGCCTCGTTGGTTTAGTGGTAGCAAGCGCGACTGCTGAGCACGAGGTCCTGGATTCGACCCCGGGTAGGAAAAAGTATTATTGGGTTTTTCCATTAGGAAATTCTCAGTAGCAGCACAGAGTCTGGAATTGTGTCCGGTTAATGGCATTAGACTCTCGACTATTTCAACACTTATAACATAGCCGGCGAAACGTGGGTGTATTTACACCTCTGCCTACCCGCTCTGGGGAATATAGGCCTTGTTATATATAGAATATAGGCCTAGAGCCTATGTTATTTATGTTATAATAATAGCACTAAATCCACCAAAAATAGCGCCTTAAACGAACGAATAAATATTATTTTTAAGACAAGCAGCCACGATAACTATTGTTTTAATTAGTGAGAGGCGACTCAAAACGGAAAATTAAAAGTTTTACGTTTTCCCCGACGCTGTTCAAATATCAAAATGGCGAAACAACGCCACGTTTGAAATCCACAATAAAGTTTTATGATCATTAAATTTTTTCTTTTGAATATTTTGGTTGTTGTTTTGCAATAAAAAAAAACAATGATACCCTGAATAGTAACTAACGGTTGACTGGCAAGTCAGAGTAAAGCATCATTCGACGTACAATAAAACTCAGAATAATCAACGCAACAAACATCCATCAATCGATCCTCACAAATTTTCACATATAAATAACAAAATAACTGATTTGAAAAGTCAAAACTCAGAAAATCCTATACTAGAAATAAATATAAATTATAAGAAAACAAAAATATCCTGATTATTTTAACTTGAGCTTATTTATTTTCCATTGAATTTTATTTAATTTGCTATATAAAAATAGTTTTCTAACTCTATTTCGTTCTTACAGTAATTATAATGCACAACAAGAGACATGAAACATTGAGGGCTGGTGCGTCTGTTTAGTAATAATACGTTACTTATAATAGACCAACAGACGGACATAAAAGCAATTCATTAAGAGTTCCGGTTTTCCATTTTGAAATACGGAATCTATAGCTGTAAGCACTGATAGCCAAGTGGTATGACCGTCGACTGAGAAGTCAGTGGTCTCGAGTTCGATCCCAAGGCGCGCATCTCTAACTTTTCGTAAGTTATGTGCGATTATAAATTAATTATCAGTTGCTAAAACGGTGAGGGAAAACATCGTGATGAAACCAGCACACCTGAAAGAATTTTCAAGGGTGTGTAAAGCCATGTCAGAGGCCTACGGGCGGTTTAAACTCTGACACCAGGTTATCAACCATATGATAAGAAGAAGAAGAAGAAGCTGTAAGCTGTTTACCATGCAACTCGATAGATGGCGTTACGAGAAAAAATAGAAGTCGCTATCGTTTCGTGCACATCAATTGGTTGGGTCAGTGTACATTATTTTTTCAGGTGAAGAAGGCATATTTATACCCGGACGCCTCCACCAAATTTATAAAGCTTAAATGCTAGATATTTTTAAAAGTCGGAACCTTAGTTTCGACTTCAGAGAACTGCTAATAGTGCTAATAAAGTAATAACTTATTGTGTGTCTTGGTGGTGCTTTGGTTACGGACCCGTGTTACAAGCTGGTGTGGGTTCAAACCTCGCGTGACTTTTCCAATGCCAAATGTACTTTCTTTGTTAATCTATAAGACACCACTGACTAACGGTGAAGGAAAACATCGTGAGGAAACCTGGACTTCATAGTCTGAAATCGCCAACACACACTATAGTAAGAAGAGCTTCCCTGTATAAGAAGAGGCCTCTGCCCTTCTATGATACAGTCTGCTGCTGATTTACTATTGAATATCTAACTATTCACTACCTGTTGGTTTCGCCTACCATAAATCGGTTTGGCTTGAAACTAGTTTGGCGTGAAATCGGTTTTGGTTTATTCATCATCACTACTAAAACAAAGTCGCTTTCTCTGTCCCTATATCCCTATGTATGCTTAAATCTTTAAAACTACGCAACGGATCTTAATGCGGTTTTAATAGATAGAGTGATTGAAGAGGAAGGTTTATATGTATATTGCACCCGTGCGAAGCCGGGGTGGGTCGCTGGTAATATATAAAATCATAAAGAATTAAAAACTTTAAATTAAAAAAATGCTGCCCATCCTCCAGATCTTTCCCTTTGTCGCTTCTTGCGACACACATAGGAGTAGGGGTGGGTTCTATTCTTAGGCCGGAAACCACACGGCTAACACCTGCGGGAGGAACCAACTCAAATAAATCATTTTCTAGCTTCAAATTCAAACACATTTACTCGAAAAACATGTCACGTCGGTCGTTATTGCATACAGATTTCAGAAAATTGCGATGCAGCAATACATGTTGGTGGCAAAATAAAATATTTACATTTACAACCGCTACAAACAAATCAACGAAATTTCTTCCGTTACTTTTCAAGACACAAGGCACCTATAAATGTTTCGATAAATTTTCCACAATTCTGTTTTAAGGGACAAGCGGTTGAGAGGTTCTTTCTCTTATTTTTCGTACGGTTAATCAAAAAAGTTGTGTCTGAGTTTAAACCACCCGTAGGCCTCTAACATGGCTTTACATGCCGTTGAAAATCTCTCAGGTGAGCTGGTTTCCTCACGATGTTTTCCTTTACCGTTTTAATAAGTGATATTTTTTTTTTAATCTGAAAAGTCATAGGTATGTGCCATGGTTTTCGAATCTACGACCTTTAACTTGGCAGTCATACCTTTGAGAGTCTAGACTATCACTGCTTGATGAGATGTTGTGCCTTGAGATGTATGAGAGATGCATGAATAAAACACGGTTATAAATTGATAGCCGAGAGGTGTGACCTTTGGACTCGGTCAAAGGACGAAGGTTCAAAACCCAGGCATGCACCTATTAATTTTAGGATTCTTGTGCATATTAGAAATAAGTAATAATTTGCTAAAACGGTGAAAGAAAATATCGTAAGGAAACCAGCACTCTATAGAGATTTTTCAACGGTGTGTAAAGCCGTGTAAGGTTTAAAGGTGTGTACGGACAGCGCGTACATTGATACGCGTAGTCGGTTACGCGTGTAGTAGAACGCCATATCCATACTTGCAGCTACGCGTACGTTCCAGGACACGCGTAACCGACTATGCGTAGCAATGTACGCGCCGTCCGTACACACCTTCAGAGGTCTACGGGCGATTTAAACTCTGACGCCAGGTTGTTCATCAACCATACGATAAAAAAATCGCTGTCTCTTATAACTAACACCACATCTAAGGTAATAGTAGCGATCCAGTTATGAAATGAGGTGCTTTGTATGCGAAACTTTGACGTCTTATATTGAACACTAATAATAAACAACAAAGACATACCAGCTGAGATGGGAATTGTCCTCATGTAGTACATTGTTACATTTGAATCATAGTATAACATCATGTGTATTTTCCATACGGTTCCGTAGAGATTTTTTTTTATATTTCTACAAGCATACGACTTACCTGGCGAGGACGTCGCGAGCCTATGATCAAAAGGGGGCTAGTAGAAGTATAGAGTAATTTTAAGTTGTGATAGTTTATTGGTGGTGGCCGTTGACTGGCAAGTCAGTGGTCTCGGGTTCGAACCCAAGGCACCTTTGACTTTTCATAAGTTATGTGCGTTTTATAAATTAATTATCACTTACTCCGTGCCTCGGAAAGCACGTAAAGCCGTTGGTCCTGCGCCTGATCTCTCTCCAGTCGTGTCGGATATCCGTCCCATCGGACTATGAGAGTGAGGGAATACAGAGTGCACCTGTGTTTGCGCACACGCTTGTACACTGTAATATCTCCTGCGTAGTTAGCTAATCTCCGTTGAGATTGGCCGCTGTGACCGAAATTCGGTCAGGAAGATATTATTAGAGTATTTCAAATTCATAGTATTGGTAGTAGGATTTCATATTTAAACATCCGAAGAAAAGATCGGGGATTAGAATAAGTACAAAAATCCTTCAAGGATTGGGGATTGTGAAATTCTTATTACTTGTTTTCCCTTCATTAAAGTCCCATTTACTTTTTAAAAAATCGTACCATGACTCATACTCCTTTAACAACATAAAAAAAAACTAAGAATCCTAATCACAATCCGTACAGGACCAGGATATACGAGTACAGCGGCCAGTTTGAACTTTGCCGAGCTAATTCCGTGTGCCAAATTGAATTCGTGGCGGTACAGTCGCGAACGACGGAGTTTCCTAGTTTTTACTTCGTTTGTAGCTTGACAGAAGATTGGTATATGTTTTTATTAAGGCTAGGTGGCTAGCGTGAGTTGGAATACAAATAATTTATTTTTTATTTATATTTAACAAAACGTAATAGTTGGGCACAGTAATAATAATACTAAAGATTACATTTTAGATTAAAGTTCTCAAAGACCCCTCTGCGTGTTAGACCTGTGTCCTTAGGCAAGCCCTCTAAAGGACCGGGTCTCGAAAGAGAGCCTATGAATTTAAAGAGATACTAAAATGGGATAGGGCACTCGCTGGGAACTCCCCATGGCTGCACTATAGGAATATATAATAGTCCTGGATTGTCCCCGGCGAGTGCAGGACTATTGCAAAAAAAAATAGGGAAAAACTACTGGTCTATGGAGATGTGTGGTGGATCGGTTAACCTCTATATTTAAAATTGAATGCCCTATTCCATTTTAGATTAAAGTTCTCAAAGACCCCTCTGCGTGTTGGAGCTGTGTCCCCAGGCAAGCCCTCCAAAGGACCGGGTCTCCTTCTTTTGAAAGAGAGCCTAGATTTAGAGTTAGGTGTAGTACCTAGGTACTAGGCTGCTTCCGATAAACCAGTCAGCGTCGCTACTTTCTGGGCCGCTTCAATATAATAATAATGATAAAAAGTTTTGCTATCGAAACGATAAGAAGAAGTAAGAAGAAGTAAGAGCAGTAGCCTTTTTAACGCCGTACAGTATCCTCGTTGACGCCGTGCTGTAGCCCTATTGATGCCGTGGGTAGTTACCTAGGTCGGATAGTTGACGCTGATCAGTAGCCTTGTTAACGCCGTACAGTATCCTCGTTGACGCTGTGCTATAGCCCTATTGATGCCGTGGGAAGTTACCTAGGTCGGATAGTTGACGCTGATCAGTAGCCTTGTTAACGCCGCGCGCCGTACAGTATCCTCGTTGACGCCGTGCTATAGCCCTATTGATGCCGTGGGTAGCCTCCTTGACGCCGTACAGTAGCCTCGTTGACGCCAAACTGCAGCCTTGCTGACGCCGTGCTCTAGCCCTATTGATGCCATTAGCCTCGCTGATGCCGTCCTGTAGCTTTATTGATGCCATGACGTAGCCTCGCTAATGCCGCACGGTAGCCTCGTTGATACCTTGCTGTGGTCCTATTGATACCGCGAGGTAACCTCGTTGATACCATGCTGTGGTTCTATTGATACCGTGAAAAAAAAAGTTGACTCGTTAACGCTGAACAATAGCTTTATTGACGCCATTCAGTAGCTTTATTGACGCCAGTAGCTTTATTGACGCCATACAGTAGCCTGGTTGACGCCTTGCTGTAGGTTTTTGACCACGCGTTTTATTGCAGTTGACTAGTGAACCTTGAACCGAGATGGCTTGTCGACGTTTCTGTTGTTAAACCAAAAGTTTTAGTTGAAGTGGGTTTGTGTGGTGTTATGTCGATATAGTGTGTGAAGGCTTTTAATCCACCACCCTAGAGCATAAACTACAGCTCTATAAATTAAAACGCGAGCAATTATTGTCGGTGTTGAAGTCTGATACCAGGTACAGTCGGAAGAAAAAAAAATCTAGTTCTTATTTACAAATGGCTACAGCACTGATAGCCTAGTGGTATGACCGTCAACTGACCAGTCAGAGGTCTCGAGTTCGATCCATATTGTAAATTAATTATCAGTTGCTAAAACAGTGAGGGAAAACCTATTAAAATTGGAGACCTAAGATTGGCTTAGAATCAAAGCAAGTTTCTAGCCAGATTATATTCTAATTAGAATTATTTTTTTCTGTATCCTTTACTGTAGTTATTATAGGTGATACTAGCACTGATTACTTAGTGGTATGACCGTCGACTGACAAATCAGAAGTCTCGACTTCGATCCATATTGTAAATTAATTATCAGTTGCTAAAACGGTGAGGGAAAACAGCGTGATGAAACCAGCACACCTGAGAGATTTTCAATGGTGTGTAAAGCCATGTCAGAGGCCTGCGGGCGGTTTAAACTCTGACACCAGGTTGTTCATCAACCATACGAGGAGAAGAATGGCTAAAGTCGATACCTACTAATACTCATACAACGATGCCGATACTTTTTCTCTATCGTATGGTGAATGAACAACCAAGTGTCAGATTTTAGAACTGCCTATAGGCCTCTGACATGGCTTTACAAACCATAGAAAAATCTTTCAGGCGTGCTGGTTTCCTCACCTTTTTACCTACCTTACCTACCTACCTACAGAGCCTTTATCAGTCCACTGCTGGACATAGGCCTCTTTTCATAAGCATTATTTATTTTGTGTGCTCATTAGAAAGTATTTGCCCTTAATCGCCACGGAGCGTGCTGGGCAAGCGGGTCGGCAATCGCAGATGGTTGCTATTATACAATAGGATGCTGCTTCCCATCCTCCAGATTTTTCCCTTTGTCGCTTCCTACGACACCCGTAGGATAGAAAGAGCCGGAAACTACACGACACCTCAACTTTTTAGTAACTGATAATTAATTTCTAATACTCACATGAATTTTAAAAGTCGTGAACACGTACGTACGAACTTTTACTTCCCAACCAATAAATAGGCTATCACTACTAAAATTATTTTGTAATATTATAAGACGTTTCGTGAATCCTCAATTGTTTTTTAATAAAAAATATTTTAATTCCCAACAGAAACACATGTAAATAAACTTGCTGACGGTACCCACATCAATTTCCTAGCTATAAACTTGATATTTTTCCGCTATTACATCACTTTATGGTCGGGGGTAAGTGCAATGAGACTGAGCTTCGAAGTTGTTCATGTAATTAACTTTCAACTAATTGCCGGTGGTTGCCGGTTTCGTAATAAACTCTCACAATTTTGCTGTCGATAGCAATATGATTTTTGTTAAACCGTCAAACACCGAGTTATGTGACAAAAATAAATCTTGAATGTTACGTTCTTTCGAATTGTCTAACCAACAAATTTGGTAATACGACATTGAAAAATCATATTGACTCTAACCTATACTGACGTGCTTGCAAAACGAGTCCGTAATTAATACAATGAGCCATACCACAACTACTTAAACCTAATGACGTAATTCTAATTAATACTTAGTACTTCATGACGTCATGATATCCGTCACCACCAGGGGCCGATCAATCTGCAACTTTGCAATCAATCTTGAATGAGATTTATCTACGTTAAAATAGAGTTTCTTTCCTGTTACTTGCATTAATACGTTATAGATACTACCAATATTATAAACTAGCTGCTGCCCGCGGCTTCGACCGCGTAATATGTTGATGAATTATTGTGGAATATGTATCCGTTCACTAGTTTTTGCGTGAAAGAGCACGCACCGTTCGTGTTCGCGATACTACTGCAACGCCGTTTGTGCTTAACTTCAGTTCGACTAAGTAAGTACAGTAAGTAAGTATAGGACAGGTTTTAATCATCATTTCCAAATCAACCTCCTTTTATATAAGCTGTATTTAAAATGAAACACCAAGGCACACAAAACAAAACAATGAAAAACGTAACAAAAGAAAAAGATGAACGATGAATTGCCCAATTATCACTGAATTAATATTTACTCGCGTTCAAAATTAGGACGGAATTCGTAATGGCGGCGTGACAGAAAAATAAATTTAATATTCAACCTTTGATCCTCGTAGAAGTTAAAAAAGACCTGCCTAAGGCAATAGGAAGCAAGGATCGAAGAAGTCAGGAAATTTTTGGAGTAAGGAAACTCGTTTAATAATAATTACATAAACATTTATATGAAGTATTTATGCATTCTGTACGAACAAAAAAGTTTGAAATTTTTGTATGATGGAATAATTATTACGAGCAGGTTTTGAACCCACGACCTTATTCCCGGTACCTGACTCGCTCTGCTACTATACTATCGTTAAATATGTAATTATTATTAACCATATTTTTGTGAATTTTCACATGTCATCCCATTAGTATGTTTTTTCAAAATTTCTTATGATATAATTATAAATAATAAACCAGTCTGTAATTTTCCCACTGCGGGGCAAAAGAAGGATCGAGTATTTATCACCACGCTAGCTCACTGAGTCTTGGCAATTTCAGACCATTAAGTCCACGATGTTTTCCTTTACCAGTTAGTCAGTAGGGTCTTAGAACGTACATAACTAAGAAAGTACATAATTATGATATGGAAAAAAATCACATAGGTACCTACATACTAGGTTCCAACCCCCACCCACGTGCTTGCAAAGCGGGTACGTAATAAATGCGCCACCATGAAATTTTATAAGTCATTAAATTGTTAAGAGTTTTTTGAAATTCTTCTATATATATACTTGACTCTCCATTACTGAAGGTCAGCGGTCAGTTTTTTGAAATTTTTTCGATCTAATTTAAGTCTGAGTAGCTTTACAACAGACTTGATACTCGTTTACTCTATGATGTTACGGAAATTTCATATTTTTATGTTCCCTCCCTGGAGATTCTTAACACCCGTGTTCGATTTAAGAATCGCTGGGAACCCGGTTTCGACAGTTTTATAAAACTGACAACTAAGGGTACAAACATATTATATATAGGGCAGTGGTTTTCCGTTGCCGTGTATATATTTATTTTGACCTTTCATTAGGATGCCGGCGACGCTTAACAATAGATTTCCTTTTGTATCTCATTTCTTGATGTTTGACTTCGTTCCCGTCTAATTATGGATATGAAACCATCCAGGGAACCACTTAAACACACACAAAAAAAAAAACATTAAAATCGGTCCAGGCGTTTTCAGTTTTGCGCTTATAGCAACACATGGCTAAATGCCATTCAACTTTATCTATACGAAGATAAAACCATGGATCAAATTTTATGATGTAAGCGCTGTTACTTTTCACCAAAACGAAGGGAAGTGATCTTCAATATCAACTTTGACGATCAAAATAAATTAATTTCTCAATCAATTTAAATTAGTTTATTTAAATAAATTATTTTTTAATTTACCACTTCCAACCAAACGCACAAAAGAAGCGTAAATCTTTATTCTTCGTTCGCACGTCTCCCCTATTCCAAGATCTGAGGCAAAAACGAAACGCAAAATTTCAATTCGCGAATTTGTTATTTAAATTGGTTAACTCAGCTTCTGTAATTACTTATTCTTTTACTTTTGAAGTCACTTGATCAACGTTACGTTAGTCCGGACGATTTTATGTGAAATTAATTCCTTTTAAATGAAATTATTCGTTGAAATTATTATCATTTGGGATAGGTTTACATAATACTTCCCAGGCGGAGTGAGAGTGGCGAGTATAGTAGTGGTTATCAGGATTGTATATCCAATAACTTCCAGTAAAGTATGATATAATTCTACTGAGTAAATAAACTTTATCAATGTTTTTTAAGACTTTTTGATGAACAACCTGGCTTTAGAGTTCAACCTTGTAGGCCTCTGACATGGCTTTACACACCGTTGAAAGATCTCAGGTGTGCTGGTTTCCTCTCGATGTTTTAACCGATTTGACTTGCACAAACAAGTGGTTATTAACGTCTAATACTCACATAAATCCGAAAAGTCAGACGTGTGTGCCTAACCAGCGTGGCCGCTGTGACCAAAATTAGTTCAGGAGGACATTTTTTTCTGCGATTTTTCTTAACTATATTCAGTGGTTTTATATCTTCAATGTGCGAGTGAGATAGCGAGATAGGCGCCTGTAAACATAGGGCCCTTGCGGCACTAAATAGAGACAAGGAAGGACGGAAACCTTTGCCTCGCAGTAAGACATAATGAGCTAATAATAAAAAACTTTCTGTTTGTTCCAGACCTTATTTTCATAGCCTTAGGACGGACGCACATAAAAATGTAGCGACATTGAAATGCAGAAATCTGAATAGAAATACGTGGCACTTATATTCTTTTGCCTTACGATGTCGCATGCTTTTATGCGCTTCACCATCTCCCTGCCTTTTTCCCAATTTATTTGGGGTCGGCGCAGTATGTCCAATTTTTCCATACATCTCTATCACCCGTCATCTCAGTAGTCACTTCCTTTCTTGCCATAAGTATCACACACAATCCATCCATCTCTTCCTTATTATGCGCTTGTATTGTACATACTAAACGCATTGGTTACATACCCGCTTTGCAAGCAATGTAACGCCTTATTCCATTTTATATTTTTGTACATTAGACGCTATTATTATACCCTTTTTTTCTAACGAGAAAAAATGGCAAAAAAAACACGTTTGTTGTATGAAAGCCCCATTTAAATATATATTTTATTCTGGTTTATTTGTTGTTATAGCGGCAACATCTTCTGTGAATATTTCAACTGTCTAGCTATTACGGTTCTAAGTTACAGCCTGGTGACAGGCTGACGGACAGTGGAGTCTTAGAGAAGATTTCACCACTGACGCTAAACGCGATCAATCGCGTTAAACTCGGTTCAAGCGTTTAACTGAGTTTAGAACTGCAATTTGAGTATGGTTGAACTTAGTTTTATTAAACTCGGTTATTAAAGTGAACGGTGCAATTGGGCCTTAGTAATAGGGTCCCGTTTCCAACCTTTGGTTACGGAACACTTTTTCTCCTTATTGTATGGTTGATGAACAACCTGGTGTCAGAGTTTAAACCGCCCGTAGGTTTCAGAAACCTTTGCCATGGCTTTACGCACCATTGAAAAATCTCTCAGGTGTGCTGGTTTCATCACGATGTTTTCCCTCACCGTTTTAGCAACTGATAATTAATTTATAATACGCACATAACTTACGAAAAGCGCGCGCTTTGGGATCGAACTCGAGTCCTCTGACTTATCAGTCGACGGTCATACGACTAGGCTATCAGAGCTATATACGGAATACTAAAAACGAACAATTTGAAGAAATAACAGACTTTGTTTTAATAAGATGTAATAGCGCTTCGCCCACACATCGCCATCTTATGTTAGAAACAAAAATGGTTACATTAAAAGTTAATACTTCGGAGAATATTAAAAATTTAAGACAAAATCTTGTGCGCCAGAGGGTATGTACTAATTTGGAAATAACATTCTTTGTACGTCTTTATATGTAAGGTCTTTTGTAAATAATACGAAATATTTTAAGATGAATACCAATGTGTAGCATGATAAAGATGCCTACATGATTTTCTTACTTGATGTCAATTTTGAGGATAGATGCTTCATTTAATAATACCACATTTAAAAAAAACATAAACTCACGCCTGTATTCCCCAGAGGGGTAGGCAGATGTGTATGCAGTTCACTAGCCGAACATATCAAAATATAATATAACATCGAATATCAAAACGTGTTTTCAAATAAAAAAATGGCATAAAAAAATCATTCTAAGCATTTTTTAAATTGAAAATATGTTTCGATCAAGCTGACATTTTTGCTAAAACTTTGTGAAATTATTCTCCTCCAAATGATTTAGTTCGATTTTTCGTAAGTATAATTATTATTTATTAATTTTGTATCTTCAATGTGCGAGCGAGATAGTAGATTAGCACGAACACGCGCTATAATTAGTACCTGTCAACTGCAACATCAAAATCATCTTTAACTGATAGTGTAGGCGCTAACTGGTCCCTACACGTTAAATGTATTAGTAGCATTAATTTATCGCTTTGCATGTTTTATATGAGATGTTATAAATGTATAAACTATTTCAATTTTATGTGGTTGATTAATATCCTAAAATTTCAGGACACTTAGTTAATATCTTTTAAAATATATTTTTCCATAAAAGGCAAGACAATTACTAAATAACTTAAGAAAGTAGGTCACTGTTTAATGTATTTAATAGAACCTTTTTCCTTATTCGAGGTGTGTCAGGGGTAACGTCGCGGTTATTTTCCTTAAATGGCCACAATTCTAAGGATGTTTTAAAATGTTTAGGGAATAAAAGGATGAAAATAACTGTAGAGTATTTTACTAACTTCATATTCAAAGAGTAACTAGCAGAAAAATCTGAATAATGTCTCAAAGCAGTGAAAGGTCTGAATTTTGCAGATTCATGTGAGTTTTAGAAATTAATCATCACTTGCTAAAACGGTGAACATAAACATCATGAGGAACCCGATCTGTGAGATTTTTGAACGGTGAATAAAGCCATGTCAGAGGCCTAAAGGTGGTTTAACTCTGACACCAGGTTGTCCATCAACTATACGCGAAAAAAAAAGAAGAGTGTAGTGATTTTTAAGGCTAAGTCACAAATGACCCGCAACTATTGTTGTTTGATTGTTTATAGTAAACTCGGCTACACATCCAGCTATAAATTTCCAGTATAAGCTGACATCTTGTTGTACGAAGAGCCTATACAATGCGAGGTTAGTTCATACTGGTTTTGTATAACTTGATGTGTAGCCTTGTGTAAGTACCCAAGTGTTAAAAAAAATCTGGCATCTTTTTTGCGTGTGGTTGGCAACAAGTGATTATTAGTATAGGGAACATAAAATCCTTGCGACCAATATAAATTCAAAATTCGAACAATAGACCTTTTAAAATAAGGAAAATTTTCCAGCCAAATACAATAAATTTATTCGCAACATTTTTTCAACGTCTGTGTCGAACAGTTGGCTTCATATTTGCTTTTTAAAAATTTTTCGAACACAAAGCTGCGACATCTTTTGGTTCTAAGGCAACAACGGTTGTTGCCAAAGGCAATATCATTATTTCATACTCGCAAGATGGGTTCGGAAGCGGCAGCCATCTTTATTATTGTTTGCTGCTTCAAAAACGGAGATTGCTTTGGAGAATTTGGCAAATGTCACCATACCAAGCCTTATGTGGGACGTTTAATTTTAATAGTTAATGTTTTGTTATAGAAATGCAAAGTTATTGCTTTGGTCTATGGTCAATTCCTATTTTTATATTACGATGCCCCGATTATGTAGCGCACCGGGGATGGCTTCTATAGCACACGAAGAAAAAGATGCTCATCTCTGGTGTGCAGGGTTCGGGCCACCTCCAACAGCATCCTGGCTATGATTGCAAACAGGATGGATTGCTTGTACGTGAATCATTGCTGTTTTATATCTCATTTAATGATGCAGTGGTGATTCACATATAAAAACACCTCTAAATTTAAATTATTATATATACTTACATTTATTCTTCTGAATTTAAGTTACTAACATAGAAAAAGTATTACTAACACACTAAGTCTTGGTTACTTGCTAATAAAGTTTAATAATAATAAATAATAAACATTTTCCGTGTCTACAAGTGTTACAATATGTTTCTGAATTGGCCCTGTTTTACATAATGGCTTAAAGATGTCAGCCGTATGGTCAGGACTGGACTTTCGTTGCGGTTAGCTGATTCTTAATACTAGTTTCGCTGGAACTACTTTGGTGTTTTTGTTTACATGTAAACAGAATTCTAAGAGCAAATGAGATGTAGATTTTATTTTTAAATTTATTATTTTTCGTTTCTGTATTATATAAAATAGTCATAAAATCATATCTAATTTTCCCGAAGGGTGAAAAAGGAGGGTGTTTTACGGCCACATTCCGCTAGTTAAGTACTTTATAATTATGTTAGCTGTAAGTGCTGTGACACATATGAAAGAAAATGCCTAAGGCATCCGCCTGTGTACTATCGCGGACACAAACGGTGCACCACTTTGCGATCAAAATGCTTTGAACGATGCTACGTGCGTAGGGGCGGAGCTAGCGCTGTATTCAGACGCTGAGTGAAGTGATTCTAACCTTAAAAGTGGTGCACCGGTTTTGTCCACGA
Organism: Protodeltote pygarga; assembly: GCA_936450705.2. Lineage (NCBI taxonomy): Eukaryota > Metazoa > Arthropoda > Insecta > Lepidoptera > Noctuidae > Protodeltote > Protodeltote pygarga. Next base: position 11,132,985 of record OW388266.2, read on the forward strand.
TAGTACATTTTGTTACATGAAGTTTAAATAAAATGAAAAGCTTTTAGTATGTTTTTAAGGTTCCAAAGTAAACTAAGCATTCATAAACTGTCGTCTTGTCCTTTTGTCTATCATAAATCAGTTTAAATTACACAAAATTCAACCAAATAATTACCTTAGATAATATATATTCAACAAAAGCTTTATTTAAGGCTTGATCTAAATTAATCGTAGTGAACTAGAAAATGTGAGTACGTACGTCCCGTTTGTAACGTTTACGAAAACATGTTAAGTACACATAAGCCTTTCTTTGCTCGGATCTTCGACAGATTGTAAGGTGGGCTAAGTTAGGAAAGGATAGAGAAGGGGATTTTCAACCCTTTTTTATTCCCATATATGTATGTACCTATATGTAATAAAGAGCAGTGAAAGCCTAGTGGTATGACCGTTGGACTACCAAGTCAAAGGTCTCAAGTTCGAACACAAGGCGCGCACCTCTGATCTCTGACCATGCGTATATCACTTATTTAGATCGGTTAAGGAAAAATCTTAAGGAAATCAGCACATGAATTGAGAAATCTAACAAAGGGTTTTAAATCTGCCTACTAGAGGTTACAATTTTGTCACTAAGTAGTTTAAACCAGCCCGTAACTATCCCTATTCAGGACAAAGGCCTCTCCTCATATAGAGAAGGATAGAGTATTAGTCATCACGCTACCACACTGCGTGTTGGTGATTTTAGACTTTTATATCCAGGTTTCCTCACGATGTTTTCCTTTAAGAAAGTTTGTTGGTATAACATAAAAGAAGTCAAATTATTTCGAACCCACACCCGCGCTATCATGACCTATAATAATTCATAAACCTTACATTAATAAAGATACACAAGCAAAATTTTGAAAAACCTAAATGATTGTACCCAAATGTTGTTGTTGTTACAACCAACACAAATCTGACAAAACCAATAACCGAGTTTAAACGACAACTTACCCGATACCTACAACTATTTTAACTTACAAATAGTTCAACAACCTCCCCTTTACACCAAACAACAAACGTAATTTAATATTAATTATTTCAAGAACAGTATTAATTGCGAACGTTCACAACGAAATACGAACGCGTTTCTTACAAAATAATAGATACCTAACAAGACGAACCGATAAACAAGAGTTCGTTTAAAATCGAACCTTGTTTTTTCAGGATTAAGATGTAATTTTCTTTGGGAGTTGGAGTTTCGTAGCTAGGAATCAAGTTTCGAAGGAGTTTGTTATGTAAACATGTGTTTCTTGCATATGATTAAGTCTTTTATGGATTCTGAGTTATTGATATCTTCTAATTGTAGAAAATTAGGTATTTTATGTAAATGAGAATATTGTTTTAATTAGATTATGTTGGGAAAAGCAATAGTCAGACTCCTACGCAACAAGAGTCACTCGTAGAATAATATTAGAATAACGACTATTCATTATGTGTCTAAAATGGTCTACTTGAATAAAAAAACCTCTATATCCTCCTATAACTAATAATAATAATTTAAAGATAGTATTATTTTTATTAAAAGATTTTATTTAACTTGCAATGTTCGGGTCAAATCTTGCAAGCTGAATTAGAACCACTTCCTCTTATCCTACGCAGTAGAATTTTTAGTTAATTCAGTTTCAATGACAATGCATTTTTATGGTAAGCATAACATGGACAGCAACTACTGGATCACTCCACGCTCATTTGTAAGGGTACCAAAATACCACAATTATTAATATGTTTGGAAACCCTTCTACCTCCTCTTGGAAACCGAAACAATAATATATTTCTGTCAAACAACCAATGAATGACTTGCATGATAGCGGGCAGATTTGTTATTTTGATAAATTGTACAGGTTCCGGGGGATTTACCTATATCTTCTCTGTAAAGATTTGCACATTAACCCCCTTTTATTATCATCATCATCAGCCTGTATAATATCCACTGCTGAATATAGGCTAAGTATAAGCATGAGCAAAACCCCACGCTCGCTGGGCAAGCGGGTTAGCGATCGCAGTAGCAGATGATTACTTGTACATAGAAGGATGCTGCTGCCCATCCTCCGGATCTTTCTCTTACTCGCTTTTTACGACGTTTTTATGTTCCTTAATCAGATTAAACTTCATTCACTCTCAAGTCATAACCGATTACTTTCACTCTTTTACTTTTTGTCAACCTTGACACTGGCACAGAATCATCGTGTAATTGCGCTAGAGCCACTTTATTAAAATTGGAATTGGAGTCTTATACATTTGATTTTGATGGGAAGTTTTTGTCAAAAGTTGTATAGAATTTTTATGGTCGACTATCCCAGCTTCGATAGCCGTGCTTAAAAAGCAATTCACGACATTTAAGGCTATATAAAGTCCGTTCAAGATCCTGACCTTCCTTAACACTCGACAATAACTTATCTCGACGTCCGGAAGTCGAGAGAACTAACAATATCTGTACAAAATCAAGCGGTGTAAACAATTCCTCTGCTAGCTTCCTTGCGAGTTGAACAAATAACTGTACAAAGGCCCCGGCGCTTGTTTACGGATGTTAAGACCTGTTCACAGTGGAGTAAGTGATCAAGAATTTATTGACTGCCTTTACTTTAGTTGTAGAGTAAAAAAAAAACATTATGTAAGTACAGCTTGGCAAAAAAGAGTCTGTGGCAGTGACAGCTGGAACTAAAAATAAAAATCTTAAAAACTATGTTTGTGAAAAGTAAAATAACTTAAAAGTGATTCATTTAATTATTTCACGTTGCACGTCCGAGGACGTACGGTTATGTAGGGCTCGCACCCACTAAAAACGTCTCCCCCCTGCGTGTGTCCGGGTACAGCAAGCGCGTCTCGCAAACCCGTCCAGTGCCTGCCTGTAGGCCCGCTCAAAAATGCACTCGGAGGGGCAATGTCCTGGCATCCAGGTTCCTGAACATCGCCCCAACACGCTCAATGGCCTTCGCCTCTACATCGGGCAACGGGATTAAAACCCTCGACCAAAGCTGTGTAGAGTTACATGGGCGGGGTTACAAATAGCGTTAATCATTAAGTCGCGTGTCCGAATCCCGCTTGTAATCGATTTCTTTAAACAATATTTCGAACTTTCGAGAAGCTTAATGTCAGAGCGACTGATCGTTTTCCCAGTAGATCGCTGGTTCAAATCCCGCTCTCAACGTTTTTTTTCTTTACCAAAAATATTTAAAAAAAACATCAATTTCCACCAAAACCAAGTCATTGTACAAACGCCTTAAAGAAACGCAGAAAAATAACTAACAAATCTACTCACAAGATTCTAACTAAAGGGTAGTTGGTTTGATGCCAGATTATCTCCTATACACGCTCCGGAGATTTTAATCACTCAGCGATGTTGCCAAGATGCCATGTTCCAACTCTATGTACTTTTTGTCATCGGCTGTCGGTTGTACTAAGTTAGAAAAATACACCGATTTATAAGACATCTGTATCCTTCTTGGTCTCAATCTAAAGCTGCTAAGTAGGCATTCAGCCAGGAATATAGTTTAGGATTATTGAAATAGTTTTTCTTGTTGTTTTAATAAAAGAACAAAGGAATAGTAGAACGACACAAAGTTCGAATTTTTTCGAGGATATTTTTTTTCGAACCTGCGACCTTTTTTTGGGGGGAAACCTTCAAAAGGCACACGGCTTCCGAGAAAGAGGCCAAAGAGTAGAAAGAGAGAGAGAATGTGGGATTCTTTTAATATGAAACAAAATATAAATTAATATTTATGTAAAAATTATAAGACTACGGACGATTATGTCTACAAAAATTATGGAGGAGTTTATGCTTAATTAGTTATTTGGTATATAAATAATAATATGCCAAAATAATAATAATATGCCAAATGAAGAGTATGCCCAAAAAATATGCAAATTTTAATAATGGCTTCGAATATTATGCGATTACGATATAACTCGTGCTGATTTCCATAAATAATATTTTCTTTTATTCTTCCTTCCACTTAACTTCATGAATCGAATAGCTTTCAAAGCAACATCATAAAGGCGTCGTTTAATTAACTGTAACAGTTTATACTTTATGAATACCGTTTTATTCCCAGGTGAAAGTCTAAGACAAGTTTCATTGCTTTTTCATAGTATTACAAAAGAGAATTAATTCGAAACCAAGTTTCTAGGAAGCGACTGTTAGACTTGAGCGAGACTCGGTCGCAAGTTCGCGAAATAGGTTTAGGCCTTCCCCTTAATTAAGAATTGTCTGAGTCTAAGTTTTGCTGTTTAGTCCGTGATTTTATATTAAAATTTACGGTAATAAACGGTAGAATATCACGCAAGCGGATTTTAAATTGTGTTTGGTATTGATGTATTTTCATGAAAGGGGAAATAAAATGAAGAAGTTATGGAATTTTTAGTTTTTAATAATAAACTAGCCTGTAATTGTCCCTCTGCAGGGCAAAGGCCTCTTCTCATAAACAGAGAAAGATCGAGTATTAATCACCACGCTAGCCACTACATGTAGGCAATTTCAGTCTATTGAGTCCAGGTTTCTTTACGATGTTTTCCTTCGCCGTAGTCAGTGGCGTCTTAGATTATCTAAGAAAGTACATAATGTCATTAAAAAAGAACATTCGTACATGCCAGGTTTGAACCCATGTGCTTGCATTTCCATAATGACTTTGAATTATTATTTTTTTACTTTAAATTCAAAGATGAATTTATACGTATATTACAATGTAGCCTGCTGAAGCCAATGACTAATTTTATTTCTACCATCCAAATTCTTAGTAAGTATATGAAACATTATAAAAAAGACTTGAAATTGGATAGGTACGGTAGATACGATAGCCCAGTTGGTTAGAGCATTGTCATTTGCCACGGTGCGGCTAGATCGCGGGTTGAAAACCAGCTCTTATCCTATCTCTTTTTTGTCCTCTAATTTTTCTAAGGCTGGCTGTAAAATGTATTTAAAATCAATATAGAATCAAAACGAATTTCAATGCAAGGTGAAACTTGGCAAGGCTTTTTCATTTTTGCATTCGAAAAAAAATGAAACCACCACTCTATTGCCAACAAAACACCATATTTACAAATACAGAAGACTATAAAATTATTCTAATAAGCTCAGCAGTCCCGCATTCGATTCCAGGAAACAATTATCTGATACTGGCCGGTATGGCTGGTTATCTCGCTAATTTATTGTCTCTGTTTGCCCCGCGGGCGTTTTGTAAGGAAATTGTTCTTGAACATTGCGCTTTGAATTTCTCTGGTCTATTCTGTTATTCTGTAGCATGTATTGTAGTTGGGAGTTATTGTTTGACTTTAAAAGTCGTTCGTGGGTGTTACCACAGTATAATAATCATACAGTATGGTAGCTAATTACCAACGTAGTTACCATACTGTATGTTACCGTATGGTTATGTAACAGTATGGCAGCTATAATGTGCATTTACATGTTATACATGTAAAAAAAAAAATCACAAAAAAAAGGTAGGTAGTGTAGGTACGCACCAACGCTCAAAAACGACACACTCACATAAACATGCGCAACAACGCGTTGTTGATACTGCGAGTACTGCGACGTTTGCTTAGGAGTCTCGTCGTTACGCAATATTACGCATGTTTGTGTGAGTGTGCCGTTTCGAGCGTTTGTACGTAGTTACCATATTGTATTACTGTATGATTATTATACTGTGGTGTTACTAAGGAATAATTACACCTGGTATTCTAGTTTGACGAAGTTCAAAGTCTACATCGCGGTTAGTGTAATCATTGATTGACGTCTTCAAAATAATTTATTAGTCAGCAAGAGGTCTCAGATTCGAACCCAAGGCACGTTCTGATAATAGAAATGTAAGAATATTCTGTAAATTATTTCACCAGCCCGTTGTGTCAGTAAGTAATACAATTAGTATTTTGCTCTAAAACCTTGCATTTCAAACTCTCAAGATCATTAAAAATATCTATTCAGTGCGATCTAAATTTATCTGTAAGCTACTTTATTTAAAAACCAATTTATCTATTATATTATATTCCGTGAGCTACTTATTTTGAATATCTATTATATTATAGTATTATACATATACAAGGACCCTGACCCATTTTCACAAACGAAAACAAATCAGTACATTCGGGAAATCGCGCAAAAGTCCAATATCGCACCAAAACTTCGACGTTCGTATATAAAAAACAATTTTCGATTCTTCATAAAATTACAAGTCGGGCCAAGAGAATGGTCGACCGTAAGATTTATGTCTTAATTTTGACAGTCCCGTAAGGTTTTCGGGGCGGAATAAATAAGTTATGAGTTATCGTCTCGCAATTGAAAAAAACCCGACACAAATGTTACCTTTTTTTTCGGAGAAACTTTTTCTGCACTATGTGTATATTTATATGTCTTATTTTTCGTAGGTCTATTTTTTTTTCAAATTCCTACGACATATAAAATCGTCGTTTGTAATTACGTCATTATTTTTTAGAGTTCTTAATCTTAATTAATATGTATTGGGGATAGATTAGCTCAGTAGATTATGAAACAATCATAGAACATATTCTATATTATGTTTACTAGACTGTGTTTTTGTAATCTCTTAAAAATTTTCCTGTAAATCTGTAGACAGGAACCACGACGTAACTACATAATAAAGCCTGTATCTTACAAAAAAAAAATGAAACATTTTCTTAAAATTTGAAGAATTGCATTGTCCATTATTATCCATATACGGATGCCCAACTGCTGTCGTCTGATTGGAGGATCCACCTTTTTTTAACTGAGGAATGTCTCGTCTCACTTCTCTATACTACCAACACTATTTTATCAAACAAATCTTGCCTATGACCCCCCCACATCCATGAAAAAATTGCGTCGGTCTAGACGCCAAACAACCTGTATAATAACAACAAGACAAGCCAAATATTGCCCAAAATTGGCTATTCAAGTAATTTTACACATTTACAAATAACAATGCATGTTCTGGCCAGCACTATAATATTATGTGTCATTAACACAAAGCAACTCGATTAAAATTAATTTGAACATGCTGTATTCAGTTGCAATGATAAGTATGTAGGTACTTTAGGTCTCGTCAAGCATTACGGACATACGTTTTGGAGAAGTTAATATTTATTTATTTATTTATTTATTTATTCAAATACACATATACAACATTACAGTTTCAGTAACCAATTCGTTGTAAGTACATACCAAGATTAATTATTATTATTCATCCATCATCTCGCAGTACTTCAGACACTCACAACACACTGTTATCCATCTTGATGCAAATAAATCGCAGTGCGGTGCTGATGTCAGAAGGTCATTCAACAATGTGAGAGCTCGAACCAAAGGAGAATTATCATAAGCCACTGTATGTGTCAACGTGGGTGTAGCTAGTAGTTGATGTTTACGTGGCCTTAGCTGGTACTTGGGTACAGCCGGAACAAATAATTTTACTAGCTGACCCACAAGCTCAGGGCAATCAGAGTTACCTCTTAAAACCCCACAAGCAAAAGTGAGTAAAGAGTACATACGCCTTACTTCAAGAGAATTAAAAGATAACATACCAAGTAAAAATTTAGTAGGGTATAGAAATGGGTAGTATCCATGTAACTTTTTGTAAAAAAATCTTAAAAATGCTTTTTGGATTTTTTCCAGAACCGAGGCGTAGGTACTTTCATAGGGATTCCATATTATAGATGCTGACTCCAATTTACTTCTGACTAAAGCCATATAAATTAATATGCACTTCCTTTTTGTAAGTGTCGGTTAAAAAGGTAAGAAACAAATATTGTATGCTTGTGTTGGTTTTATTTCTGTGGGTACTAATATTGTACATCAAATCTTTTATTTTAAATTGGATTTGCGAGGATGGATGGAGAAGAAGTATTTTTCTTCTATTGATTTTAGCTGCAAAAAATTTGCTAACACGCTTCTAATTCATTGTTGATACGGCCAATTGGACCTTTCACGAGACAGCCGAAAAATAGATAAATAAATGATTTCTCACAAACCTGCCTACTAAAACAGACTATAAGTTTTAGTAAAAGTAAAACAAATCTGTCAACACCTCAATAGGTTATCTAGAGAAATAGTGACTGAGCAGTCAAATCTACCTATTTGATATTTAAATTTGCAAAACTGGCTATCATTAAACTCTGCCTATGGCAAGTTGCACCACGTTGCCTATCTCTATTCTTAAGCATGCAGTTTACTACTTGCTTTCATCAGTTTATTAATCCCTCTGGCCGAGGGACTCATGGGGATAAGTGATCAGCTAAAGGAAATCTTACTATTTTGGTGATTTTTTATCGCTATCGTATCAGTTGTTTTTTTAAATTTTCTTATTAAATATACACAGAAAATCTTGATTATATTAAGTGCCAGTTGAAGTGTTTCTCCAACCCGCAAGTGATCTTCTCCAACTCGCAGATGACCGTTTTGCTCTATATTCGTTTCAAAATGTAGTGTGTACCTTAACAATATAATATTCGTTACATTGTTGTCGATATCAGTAAAATAATTACTGTACAGTTGTTCACGAAAATTTAATTAAGTTTTGTGTAATTCATTGCTTATTTTATTGCTGTGGCAAAGTGAAGGTGAACAGTGTTTCAATGGCACCATTATTCTGAGCAACTTCAAGAAATTTTAGATCCCACAAGGACATAAGCCACTTCAGAATATTGATACCGTTTGCTATCTTTTTCAAAAAATATCTTTATCTTTTTACCGATTAGATAGATACCGATAGAGTGATTAATAAAATAAATTATCTGCAATTTTATTGTCAATATTAATGTATTTATAGGTACATATTTTAATATCTTTTCTAGTAAATATTTAAACAGAGCAGTGCTAGCCTTGTGGCAAGTCAGGTCTCAGGTTAGAACTCAAGGCGCGCACCTCTGACTTTTCGTTAGTTATGCATATATATTATAATATATAAACCCCACAAAACCGCTTAACGGTTTGACTGTGGGAGACCGCCAAGTGAGTCTTCTAGTTTTGACTTACTTAAAAAGTTTTTAAAATCACTTAAACAAAAACAAACTTAACAATTTAAATAGTTATTATAAACATAAATATCATCAACAAAGGTTTAACAAGTGATGTTTTAATTTCTTTTTAAAACTTTGTTTTCTAGGTTCACGCCTAATGCCTTCCGGTAGAGTATTTAATATATATAGTAGTCTTTTTTTAAGGTTCTATCACCAAAGGCTAGGATGATGATGATGACGTAATATTATTATAGTTCTACATTTGTATGACGGGATATGATGTATGGTAGACACGCTCTACGCGCTATAATTTACGACCCACAAAAACCACAGCTTGTTTAATATGAGGCCCTCGTTTAATATAGCAATTTACATCTCGTCACGACACAGTAACACTTTCAACTTTAATGTGGAGATAAGAAAGTTGTGACGACTGAAAATGCAGGGTTAAGCTGGATGAGACGAAAGGCTATGAAATATTATTTTAAGGCGCTTTTCACTCACTCTAAACCGCTATTTGGTAACCCCTGAAATAGGGGTGTTGTATGAAGTGTATGTGTGTCCTGTGTATCTGTGTTTGTCTGAAGCATCGTAGCTCTTAAATGGATGAACCGATTCTGATTTTATTTTTTTTCTATTTGAAAGGTAGAGAAGAAGAAAAAAAAAGAAAAAAAAAATATTTTTCTGTATCGGAGGTTTTTTAAATTATTAATTTATAGACTCACGCCTGTATCAGAAGGGGTAAGCAGAGGTGTTTAGTACACCCACGTTTCGCCGGCTATGTTATAAGTCCCATGTAATAACGGGCGAGCCTATTGCCATTAACCGGGCACAATTCCAGACTCCGTGCTGCTACTGAGAATTTCCTAATGGAAAAACCCAATAACACTTTGCCCGACCCGGGAATCGAACCCAGGACCTCGTGCTCAGCAGTCGCGCTTGCTACCACTAGACCAATGAGGCAGTCAAAATTATTAATGTATAGTTAATTATTGTTATAAGTCTAATCATGTATAGAATAGAGATGAATATTCTTCGTACAAAAAAATGACAACTTATACCTACTGGAAATGTACAGCTTGATATGTAGCTGTGGGTACAACAACAACCACCTAGCTAGCCATTAAAATTGTAGATACCTAGTTTTGAAGTTATGACTTAGTTATTTTTAGGTTTAATATAGTTTTATAGTAGAACATGTCCTTTCCTGACAATTTTAGGTATGCATGGTATCCATATAAATACATACGAGATATGAAAGTTTACGTAGGTACCTTATCTTAATCGTTAATAGTACACGTTTAGTTAGTAACCGACATTTGGTGTTTTTACCTTACATTAAGGTATCTAATAATTTGGGGTAGATTCACTAGTTGTAAACTCTATAATTGTGTTTTAACGGTACGGTCAAAATGAGTATTCTGAGAATTTAAATTATTTTTTTTTATACAGCAGATTATTAAATGGGTTGCTTTATGTTTATACATTTGATTATACTTTTATTAACGGTGAATTAAAAACATTGTAGCAAATAAATGTTTTGTAAATAAACTAAAAAAATATAAAATGAATAAATCAGCCTGTAACTGTCCCAATATAGAATGTCGCCAAAAAAATATATAATATAAAAATAATAAAAAACATATACCTAATAAAATTATAATTTTAAATTATTGTTCAAACAATAATATTATTTAATATAGTCTCAAATAATATAATAAAAATAATAATATAATACAAATAATAATATTATTGCCTACAGGAAAACATCGTGAGGAAGTTTGTTATCGCCAACACGCAGTAAGCTAACGTGTTGATTAATGCTGGATCCTTCTCTGTATGAGAAGAGGTTTTTGTCCTGCAGTGGGACAGTTACAGGCTGTTTTATTTAGTTAAACAAATATTGATGAAAAATGTTGAGGTATCAAGTTAAAGCCATTGAAATATTGTAGGTGTATATAAGGTGCTTCTAAATTATCTGCCAAGGCTGCAATGGGACATAACATTGGTTATTTATATTACAATAGTGAAGTAATTTCTTTTATCTAACGTCATTTTTTTTTTCTTTTGCCTGCGTTTTATTGCGTATTCTGCTCCGTGCTCCAATTTTTTTTTTACTGTTCCGGGGTACGAAATTTATTCACTATTGTAATCTACATATATACTCAATACTTTCTCCCATTGCACCCGTGACAGATAATTTAGAAGCACATTATATACTTAATAGGAAGGTAAATAACTTGATCAAGTATATATACTTAATCAGTTACTAATTCCATTAGTAAATGGTTGTGAAAGAACTTTATCAGAACTGGTTTGTTTACATTACTATTAAATTAGATTGAAACGGACTTTAGCTTTAAAATTTTTCTTTTAAAATATTATTTTACTAAACTTGAGAATTAAAATAATTTACTTTCTTTATACTAGACTCTTTAGTAAAGTAACTTTGCTTTTAAGAACGAATTGCAGTTTAAGTCCTTTGGAAATTCGTATTTTAATGAAAGTCTCGAGTGTCAATTGGCTCTGTGCCAACAATGGGGGTATTTACCCTATTTCGTATATAGTGCTCAAGCTAAAAGGAGTTTAAATATAAATACGTTTTCGTTTTTTGAAGTAGGTTTGTCATTATGTGTCGTATAAATAGGAGGATAAAAGTAGAGGCTATCTCGATAATATATTTATGTGTATCTTTTTATTCGAACCGTATGCTTAATAAACAACCTGTAAGTGTAGCATGACCACCATAGACAAGGGTTTTATCCACGTAATTTGTCGAATTTTGACCATGAGTTAATTAATTTAGAATAACTTAAGTTTGAATTTGGTTTTGAACTTGAGACGTCTGACTTGCCAGTCGACGGTGATAGGTACAGTCGGAAAAAGAGTTAAGTTAGCAAGGATGAAGTTTTTTTGTAGAATGAAATTATTTAATAAGCAAATCATGTGCATAAACATGTTAAAAATATACTTACATAAAATATTTTTTTTGTAGAAGTTTGCTTGTAGCTGTGTAAAATAGTTTAATATTGTACAGGTTTCAGATAAACCTTTTCAGAAAATATAGTAAAATTAAATGATATTGACGAGGTCTTAAAAAAATTAAAACCTAAAAATTAAACCTTAGCGGCCCTGCTAACATATAACTATTTTGCCGACTGTACCATTAGGTGGCTGCACAGACTCTTGATAAAAGAGCTAGAAGATGCTTCAAGAGTGTAATAAGTCTAAAATTAATGAGACTGAAACTATTCATACCCCGTTCCATAAGTAACATTTCAACTTGACAGACACACAGCTTAAGATACAAGTTAACCTCAATACCAAAGTATCCTTGTCATTATACGAACTAAGTAAACAAGAATTAATTATTTACTAACTCGGGATTGAACTTGAGTACCAAGCGTATAATTATTGCTGTCCATTAGCCAAATTGTGTTTTACATTTAAAATTTATAGAAGGAAATGGGCGGGGCTTAGGATGGGCAGTTGTGTAAGTTTGTCACAGAAAAGATGTGCGCAGAAGGTGAAATATTAGAAAAATGAAAAGAAAATACACAAGGGAACAAAATGTCCTCCAACATGACGCGTGACGTTTAGGCCCAATTTCACCATTCACTTTAATAACCGAGTTTTAAACTAAGTCATACACAAATTGCAGTTCTAAACTCAGTTAAGCGTTTGAACTGAGTTTAATTTGATTGATCGCTTTTAGTGTCAGTGGTGAAATCGGCTCTTAATCTACGTGACGCTGCAATTTTGATTTATGAATAGAATAGAACTTTATTTGCTAGAGATATGGTTATACAAGTTGATCAAACATTTTAAAGAATCATTTTAGTTTTCAACACATCTCGCCTCTAATAGGCATGCAAAATCTTAATTACAAATTATAGAATTCTATTTTTAACAGTTTAATTCACTAAACGCCAAGACGGACACATAGTGTCCGACAAACAATAGAATTTGCATTGTGTCTGCTGTCTGGCAGACAAAGTGTTGTGTCGCGCAACTTGCCGTGCAACATCTGGCGACATGTAACAAAACATGTTGCTTGCTCCCACTTCGAGTCTTCGAGAGCGAGCGCACGTGTTGCGCGTCAGTACCGTGCTATTTCTCGCCGAGTCCAGACGTGTAATAATAATTAATGACGTGTCGTAATTCCTCAACTACCACCTCCTTTTTTTACTCACTAGCATGAGTAATTTTTTTTTACAAATCATGTGCAGATGCATTTTTTTAGTTGATTTCATAATTTTGTTGATAATTAATCAACCTTCTGCACCGCTCTTTTCTCGTTTTCCGCAGACTTTATGGGTCACGATATCGAGTAATACCCGAAGGCGTATGCCAGCAATTAACAACTTTACTCGTTAATGATTATAGTGTAGGCATTTTGGGGACAGATCGTTTAGTGGCAACTGTACAAATATTACATACACCGTAGGCGCAGAAAGATTTGAAATTTCGACTGATAATTTATAATGGTAGTTTATAACGGTATACGATGTCGACACGGTACGACGAAGATCGTAGGTTCGAATCCTATCCCTATGAATTGTTTTTTCAAATTAAATGATTTAATAATTATATTTTTGTTTAATTATTTTTTTCAATTTAAAATTTTCTTCTGTATCGGTGGTTTTATTTATTGTTTCTAAAACAATTCATACTTAAAATTTTACGTTGTTTGCCGAATTGCGCAACAGTTTCTCGGCAACGTGCTTTACGAGCGAAATAGTTTGTCGGCAACGTGCTTTCGTGCAAAATTGCATTTAAACCAACATTTACCCATCTTCGACGGTAGTTACAATTACCCCTTGTTCGGAGTACTAGAAGGCTAGCATGTCTAACTTTGCAGTTTCAATACCATGCTATGGTGCAACATATTGCTTATAAATATTGTAATATTTTTACAAAGCATTTGTACATGCGATATGTAATAAATACTAAAGTATACATTTTAGTAAAAAGATAAAAAAATCGTTAAGCGGTGTTCTCACGAGGCTATTTTAGTTGATAAATTTAAATATAGCTTTTAATTTTATTATAAGTACCATGGACCAATGTAAAACTACCAAACAATCTTATAGAGTTTGTTTGCTACATATTTTTGTGTGAATTTTGAAAGAAAACACCTTATTCAGATCAAAACAACACATTTGAGAAACGTTAGAATTTTACAAATATAAAAATGACGCAAGGAAAAGCCTTTAAAAAGTTTTTTTTAATAAGTAACATATTTTATTTCTAGATATTAACACCGGGTTTGTTGGAATTGTAATTAGCTATTGATCAGGAGAGACGCAAGAAGCTGCTTCTACATTAGCTTCTACATTGATGACGGAGATATGTTTTGGCGGAAAATCTTAACACCGCCATTCAGCTGGAAGGTAAAAATGTACAACGCCATCTATCGAGACTGAGATAAAACAAATTTTGAAAAACAATTGCAACATATCAAAAATATTACAAAATTAAGTTTCACACGAGCAAAGCTGCAGGAAAAAGCTAGTTTACAATAAGTTCAAAGTTTGCACCATCGCTCTGTAATACAGTTTGCAAAAGCAGCATTCGCTTAAATATTAACAGAGCAACGTGTTAGCATGTTAACTACTTATTAACAGAAATTATGCAGTAAAGTTGTAACAGAATTTCAACTTCATGTTGAATTGTTGATATTTATATATTATTAAATACACGGCTTTACTCACGCATTGATTTCGGGGAATACCCGAATAGTTTTCGAAATCTCTCAGGTCATTTGAGGTTCGCGACGCGTATGCACTCGTTCTTGAGAATGAACTTCGTTTGAGTTCGAAACTAGTCGGGCATTCCCCGAAATCATGCGTAAGTAAAGCCGTATTAATATTTAATAATGTATAAGTATGACTCATGAAAGTTATTGTTAATATTTATCTTAAACGAAGCCTTTCATAGTAACTAAGTATTTATTATTTTATTTTATTAGGCACATCGAGGTTTTAGACTTGATTATTACGCATGTACGCACGCACGCTAATTAAATAGTGTCTGTCTGCTGACTGACTTGCTGTCAAATCGCTACGAGGAAACGGTCAAAAAGTTGTAATGCGATCAAGGTTCAAATGTGTTTCCTGGGCGCGGCCATCCGGCAACAGAGCGTCTCGCTGTCACCCATAGTGGCCGGCATGCACTGGACACAGGAACACAGGATACAGTGCGAAAACACGCAGGGGGAGATGTTTTTTAGAGTAGGTACTTATATTATGTATATGTATATTGATACATACTAAAATTAATTATTAATAGGTCTCTTATTGCGACTCAAATGTAAACCACTGAATCGCTTTTTTTTTCTTTAGAAAATGTCACCCTTTTTCTTAGTAAAAAGTAAAACGACCCCCTGTTCCTATCAGAAAAGGGTTGATATGTAGGATTTAGAATAAAATTTGAAATTTAATTAACTGGATTTTCTGTTAAAATTCTTGTGAATGCAAGTCACATACAAGGACAGCACGTAACTAGTAGTCTTTGATAATAATTAATGTTTAGTTTCAGATTATAATAAAATAGCGTTTTCAGGTGGTACTTGGCAGAGTTAAGCTCCCTTCACACGTGTCCGGCGGTGGTTGTACGCTGTCAACAATAAGAATAATAAAGTACACAACTTGTGGCTGGCTGTTTGTGGCGATACATTTGTGGTTAAGTTGCTGTCTGGTGTGGTGTTAGCTTTATCGTATGTATAACAAGCTTGTCGATGGCGATTTTTTTTGTGGAAATAATAATTTTGTAATACTCTTTATCGTATGGTTGATGAACAACCTAGTGTCAGAGTTTAAACTGCCCGTAAGCCTCTGATATGCCTATGCTATGATATCAGAGGCCTAAGGACGGTTTAAATTCTGACACCAGGTTGTTCATCAACCATAATGATAAGAAGAAGAATGTATCCAGCAAAATGTTTAGAAGTTTGAATCTTTTCCATAGTAATACCACGTAATACCTAATAAGATTAGGATTAAGGTTAGTTTTTTCTTCACAAAAGTACCTATAGGTACTTTGAAGTTATCAGATACGATGCAAACATAAACCAGTTTTAGGTTTTACCTTACACCGATTCATCCGTCGACACTTATAGAAAAAGATACAGTTATATCAATCTACACGCACTGCATCCGCACCCAGTACAAGCGTACCCTCAACGGCCTCAACTAATCCGTAGCCTTCTAAGTAGGTTCGTAGCCTTCTGACTTTACATTATTTCAATAAAAACTACAATAAAGCACTAACTTAGCTAACAGTTCGCGTGTAAACCTTGGCTTAACATTGCAGCATTTTAGCGCTAAAGTGGCACTTTGCAACTAACTTTATAATTCTCGCGCACTTGAAGAGTAATGGAGTAACTGGCGCAAGTTATACAGTTGCATTATAGTCGTGAGTAATTTAAACTTTTTTATCTGCACCTTACATGGCTGGGCTTTATAGCACAGATAGCCTAGTGGTATGACCGTCGACTGACAAGTCACAGGTCTCGAGTTCGATCCCAAGGCGCGCACCTCTGACTTTTCGTAAGTTATGTGCGTATTATAAATTAATTATCAGTTGCTAAAACGGTGACGGAAAACATCGTGATAAAACCAGCACACCAGAGATTTTTCGATGGTGTGTAAAGCCATGTCAGAGGCCTACGGGCGGTTTAAACTCTGACACCAGGTTGTTCAACAACCACACGATAAGAAGAAGATGGCTGGGCTTTAATAGGTGTAATTTGTGTAAAAAATGCTCGTTAAAGTTCTGAGTTTGGTGTTGATTCCATTGGATTCAATATGGGACTAATGTTTGCTACCTACCTACCTTCATAGCCTATATCAGTCCACCAAGCCTCTTCTCAAAAGCGTCACTTTTATTTTGCGCGCTCATTAGAAGGTTTATGCCCATAATTGCCACGCTGGGCAAGCGGGTTGGCGATTGCAGTAGCAGATGATTGCTGTTACACAGAAGGATGCTGCTGCCCATCCTTCGAATCTTTCCCTTTGTCGCTTCTTACGATACCCGCGGGACAAGTAGGGGTGGTCCTATTCTTAGGCCGGAAACCACACGGCACGAATTTTATTTATTAGGTTTAGTGTATAAATTTATAGTTAGTAGATTTTATAAATAAATGTTTTATTTTTTATTTGAAAAAAAAGAGCCCTAAATTTTTTAAAATTCTCGATGATGTATAAAGCTTCATCCGACGCCATTTAAACTCTGGCACTATAATAGAGTGTTTGTCAATCTTAAGACAAGACGAAAGTTGTCCCAAAATATTGGATTGATTAGTAATTCCTGATTTGTTAGATAACAAATAGACCGAGAGTTTCATTTATTTATTCCATGTTCCACAGCAAACAGTATCTGTAATTATTCAGCGCCAAATAAAGCGTAACACTACGCTTACGATGCAACAGTGCTAACGCGACGCTAGCGACTGAATTCAATAGGCCAAATTGCGGGAGGACAGTGCTCGCCGAATGGCTAAGTCGACAGAGACTCCAAGTTATAAGCTTTAGGTGCCTAAACGTATGTGTGACTTTGCGTCTATTTCCAATGATTTATGAAATCAAATTTGGTCAGAAACGGACACAAAGGGGAAGACAAGGTGGTCTTTCTTTCGCTCGTGTTGTGGACAACATTTTAGGTTAGCTTTAAAAATTGTGTTGGATGCTCCTTTGAGGTATGTATGTACAGTAAGTGCGGAGCAGTGTGGTTTCTGGCCTAAGAATACAACCATCCCTACTCGTCGCGCGAGTAACAAAGGTAAAGATCCAGAGGATGGGCAGTAGTATCCTTCTGTTGTTACACACGTGGTTGTGACGTTATTTAACGGGTTTTACCAACATGTCACAAATGCAGTGATCAGATCTTTTATTATATACGGCATGTAAATTAAATCGTTCACAGTACTCCCACTAAAAAAAACGTTGCTCTGATAAGTCAGTTGTTAATATCTGAGGGGGTTATCTCTTCTTCTTCTTCTTATTTTTGGCAACTAACTAGACTTATAGTCTACTAATTCTGCCAAGTATTTTTAATATTTCAAGTAAATAAAATGTAAAATCACGCCATGTTTAAAAACAAAAGCCTCCGGGGCTTATCTCATTGGTACCTATATATTCTACATCATCATCATAGCATTAAAAATCAATGTCACAGGTGGTCTCCGGTACTCCGCTGCCCGCTTTAACCTTTCGCTTACCACCCAACTGTACAGGAAGACTGTAAGCTGTGGAAAGGGGCAGGAAATTACGCGGGGCGCGCGGGGGACGCGAATCAACGTAACCACCCTGTTTATTTGTAACTCCAGTGACTCTCTAGTCTATGGATTCTAGAACATTCTATTAACCGGTCTTCGTCGTATCGATGATACATATATTTTTGTATTGATGTAGTCCGCTGGTATACTACTTCATATACAGGGTTATTTGTAAAACACCAGCATCATTAAAAGGGGTCATTAAACCCATCATTATGAACAACTTTTACTATGGGACCAACCCTAAAATCGTAAAAAAAATCAGCTGTTCCATACATTTTGTTGAGTCATGTGAACATAAATGTATGGAACAGCTGTATACTGGGATACTTTTGCATATACTGGGATACTTTTTGCATATACCAAGATACTTTTCAGCTCGAGTTTTTGACGAGCCTTTCAGTGGTTATTAAGGCCACCAAGCTCTTCCAAATGATCTGTTTAAACTTCTAACCCTACTGTAAAAAGTTTATAACATCAAAATACTTATTCAAATCATATTTACAATTCATTGTTAAATTATTCCCTACACAAAGCCTAGTTTTGAAGCACAAAGTCTTATTGTTTTCTAGATTAGTTTCATAGTAATCTGAACTTGTTCGTGTAGAAATTAATTCTTTGCCAGCGCGGCCTCTTTCCCTGTCTTCATAGTTTAAAAGTTGTTCATTTCAAAAGGCCTGGTATTACTTTTCTTTACAGTAGGTAGGTAAAATTAAAGCATTGTTTAAAAAGGTTTTGGTTTGTTGTTTATTAATTATTTATAGATGTTTAAAAATAACTAGGTCGCCTATTGGTCGATATTGTAACGTAATTTATTTTTCTTTAGATTTTTTTAAATTAATACCGCGATTCAGGTTCTGATATTCAGTTGCATCTGGTTAAATTAACAGCCGACCCAATTAAAGTTTGGGAATAATAAGGTTAGGAGAAAGATGATGATCTTTTGTTTAAAATAGGATTAGAGCTATGATCATATCTAGTTCCCAGTCATTACGCTGAAGAGTAAAGAATAGGCGCTAAAGGTAGATGACTCCAGTTGTGGAGAACTACATATGTTGACAGTGACTTCAGTGGTGCATGTAAAAAAAGGAGTACAACATTTATACGCAACAGCTGGAAGGTCCAATCCCTAGTCTAAATCAATAAACTTTGCAAATTTTATGCTTTAGGTTAAGAATAAAATTGTTTACTATTGATACTCAATATTTTATCAAATCAACACAATTTTAGACACTCCTAGACGGACTTGCAGATGAAAAGATACTATCGTTTATACTAGCTTTATAAGATTGACCTTTCCAGGTACGTGTCTGCATACGAAATCGGTCAGCCTGTGACACACAAAAGTTGAGAATGGGGAGCCAATAATAAATGCCTATTTTGTGTTTTAACTTATTGATGGAAATGTGTACTCAGATAGTGAAACAATAGGTTTCTGGTAACACACTGAGTTTATATAATTATTTAATAAGAACATTTGAAAAAATAACTGATACGGATGGGATTCGAACCCACGATCTTCGACGTACCGTGTCGACGCTCTAACCGCTGAGCCACCGTATCCCACCAGCACCAGTCGAAATTTCTAATCTCTTTTACACGCCTAGGGCGTGTGGCGACATTTATCGGAATACATTACGTATCCCGACTCAGTGCTCCAAACTTTGTAGTTTTAGTAGACACCGATGCGATATCACCAATTTTCTTAATATTTTTGTGTTTTTTTTTTAAATAAGCTATCATGTAAAAAAAAATCACAACAACACTGAGTTTATTTGTCAAGATACATGCTTTTTGAAACACGGGATAAGGATAAGAAAGTGGTTGCACCCACTATAATATCTATACTAATATTAAGAAGAGGTAAAATTTGTATGTGTTGAGTAACTATGTTGTGTAGGAAGTTGTCGAAGACATTTGGGCCAAACAATCGCGACAAATAAAGAAACGGACGCGGAACGATTTCCGCGGAAATTATTAATTGTGAGTCTATAGAACAATAATAACCTTCCTTTTTTTTGTAGTCGGGTAAAAAGACATCTGGCAGATTACGATGGCTTTACGTTCGCTCCGCTGGCAATCACGCGCTAGCAGCCGGCCCCGTCCGATACAGTGCGAGGAACACGCAGGGGGAGATGTTTTCACATAACCATACGTCACATAACATATTGGACAGATTTTATCCCCCCTCCCCCCCCCGGAAAAAATAAAAGGCACGAAAGAAATGATAAGTAATTGTGTGACGCGCAAACTTTTGAAAAGAAAAAAAAATATATATAAGTATGACTTCGCAATCAAACCTTCATCACTATCAAAGTACTAGGATTACAGAAATACCGTAGAGCTCGATTTTAGTGCTCCGTATATCATAGCCACGTGCATTCTACAGAATATAGGTGTGCCGTGCTCCAATTAGAGCAGACGGACTAGCCTACCTAATTCCTATTAGAGGTACGCCTGGCCTTGTATAGGAATTGTTTACGTTTCCTATATCGTCATAGGGCTTGTACGTTGTAATGAGATTTAGGTTAGAATATTTATTAGTGAAATTTACCTACCATATATAAATAAATCGGCTTGTAACTGCAAGGCAAAGGTCTGTTCTTATACAGAGAAAGTACATTAATCGTCTCCTTAGCTTATTGCTCGACCAGAGAGAGATCAGGCACAGGGCCAACGGCTTTATGTGCTTTCCGAGGCACGGAGTAAGTGATAATGAATTTATATTACACACATATGTTACGAAAAGTCAGAGATGCGCCTTGGGTTCGAACCTGAGACCTCTGCCCTACCAGTCAACGGTCACTACCACTAGGCTATCACGACACTTTAAAACCATTTATTTCACAAAACAATTTAATGTAGGTATGTTTATTCAAAAACTTAGTATTCAACGCGATACAATATCTCGCGACATATGGTACCCTGGTACTCCAAAACACTCCAATTAGGCGGCCTGGTACTCCCCACTTGTGTCAGATTTCAACTATGAAATAGCGAATATATCAAGGGTTCTTTGTCTACCTCCAGTTATGGAATTTCTATGGAATTTCCCTCTATCAGATTTTATTTTTAAATGACGTTCTTTTGTCCCGTCACTTATTTAAATAGTTTTTTTTTCACTGATTTGTTTGATTGAATAAGAATAAAATATATTAAAACATTTTACTGAAAAATAAGGAAAAACAAATGCTGCTAGCATTTCAATAATTTTGTAATTTTCAACTACACAATACGTTTGGAATTTATCCATTTAGTTTCTTTTAACAAGTTAATATTGTACTAGTTAGTCGGTCAGTGGCTGAAATTCGATCGTATTATTTTTAATAAATTTTAGCTTGCTGCATTTATTCTCCGTTAAAACTTTTACTATGCTAAGTTTCTCACTCTTCTGTGCGCGCAATATTCTTAAAAAGGGATCTACAGTTTTTGCTTTGCGTATTAATATAAAGATATTATTAAAATCTTTATACTCTTTATACTGTGATATTATTATTAACGTATGGTGGCGCATTGGGTGGGAGTTAGAATCTGACACGTGCCAATATGACTTTTTCAAGGTTAGGTATATACTACTTTCTTAGTCAATAGGACACCACCCACTAACGATGAAGGAAAACATCGTGAGGAAACCTGAACTGAAAAGTCTGAAAATCGCTAACACGCAGTAAGCTAGCGTGGTGATTAATGCTTGATCATTCTTTGTATAAGAAGCCTTTGCCCTGCAGTGGGACAGTTACATACATACTTTTTTACATTCACAGCTTGTATCAGTCCACTGCTGGACGTAGGCCTCTTCTCATACGCATCACTTATTTTGTGCACTCATTAGATATACCTAAAGGCCCTTAATCACCACTCAGAAAGCGAGTTGGCGATCGCAGTAGCAGATGGTTGCTATTACACCGTAGGATGCTGCTGCCCATCCTCAGATTTTTCTCTATGTAGGTTCTTACGACACCCGTGGAATGAGTAGGGTTGGTTCTACTCTTAGGCCGGAAATCACACGGCACAGGGACAGTTGCAAGCTGGTTTATTTATTATTTAAAAAAAAGTAACATTCGAAATTATATTTGTGGCTTCAGAATGGCCATTAGCCTCTACCACATTGTTCTACGTCTTGAGAGCTTCTAACTTCGCTCAATTAGTCTTACAACAGTTTCGATAAGCAATTTCATTTCAAAATAGCCCCAGATATTATTACAATACAAGTTGGAACTGCGCTTGTTAATGACCCAAGTATAATTTTGGAGCCCGGCAGTTCACCGCATTGGGGAAGGAAATGGTAGCGCTGAATGTGTCTGTATGCACTTAGAGATATATATTATAATATAATATATCTATCTCTATATATATTATATATTAAATGGGTAGGAACTAGGAACTGGCAACTAGAGTCACTCTTTTATTAAAAATATTAGAATTACGACTATTCATAAGTGCCTAATGGTCTACATGAATAAAAATATTTTGATTTTGATTTTGGGTAGGTTCTTGTCTTGTATTTCTGTATATTGTAATTATAATGTCAGCCATATTATTATGTGTAGCCATGGTATAATGATCACAGGTAAGGTAGACGGTAGAAGGTCACGAAGCCGAAGCCCGTTGCGTTGGTCCGATCAAGTTCGCAGCGCTCTGGACACTTCCATCCACGATGCATTGCAAGTCACTGGGAATGGAGGAAGATGGCGTAAGATCATAAGAGATAGAATGATGGAAATAGGAGGTCAGGACCCTCAACAATGAGGAACACGACTTACGGAGGAGGAATGTCAGCCAATCTTAACGGAGATTAGCTAGAAGAAGATATTATACCGCATAAGTGTGTGCGCAAATATAGGTGAACTCCCTATTCCCTCACTCTTAAAATTCGATAGGATGGCAATCCGACACGACTTGTAAGAAATCAAGTGCAAGACCGACAGTGTTATGCGCTTTTTTAAGCACAGAGTAAGTGATAATTTAGATTAACTTAACATACACATAGCTTACGAAAAGTCAGAAGTGCGCGCCTTAGGTTTGGATCTAAGACAACGCTCATATATACCACTATACTATCTCTACACACGAACTCGTAAGTCAAAGGGCGTATAGGTTCAAAAACCAATCACGCACCTCCTAATTATTAGATTTATGTGCGAATCAGAAATTACTGATCACTTGCTAAAAGGCTGAAGGATAACATTGTAAGGAAACCAGCAAACCTGAGATATTTTTCAAGGGTGTGTGAAGCCATGTCAGAGGCCTACGGGCGGTTTAAACTCTGACACTTTATCGTATGGTTGATGAAGGTTATTCATCAACCATACGATAAAGAATGAAGTGCAGTGTTTGCACACACTTGTGCACTATATTAATTTCTGCTTAGTTGGCTAATATCTGTTAAGATTGGCCGTCATGACCAAAATGCGGTCACACGATATTATTACATTTTAACACTCAAACTCTGTTATAGAATCCCTCTAGCATTACTTTATTACCCATTTAAATTCAGCCATTCATTTTGTATGACAGGAACACATTTCAATATAAAGTGGTTTTCATTAGCAATTTTCATTGAAATACCGAAATGACATAATAAAAACATTTACAGTGTTCCGTGAAGTGAATTCTATGCAATTATGTTTAGCAAGCGAGTTTGACCCTTAATGCTAACAAATTAAGACAAGTAATCCATTGGTTAATCTAGTGGAAACTAAGTTAAAAGAGCTTTAGCATTGGCTGACTGTTACACCGTAGTAAAATGATATTCATTGTATTATAATTATTTTGATATTTCTAAGTGGTTTGTCACGCTATTTTTGTTCAAATATTTTGTTGGTTTAATAGCAAACCACATGTTTGGTTTTGGTTTTAAATGTAAATTTATGTAATTGAATTAAGAGGTTATGCAATGAAACACAAATTTTATTGATTGATCAAAGATAAAATTTGTGGTTTCGAATCGTCAAAATGTCTCTGCTTTCTACGCTATCGTTGAAATGAGAAGTTCTATCCTTTAAAAACTAGGTCATGATTTTATCATTTCTTTGATTTGTTGTTGTAAAATAAGACTCAAATAATTAAAAAATACTCAGAATTCGACGTGCGTATATTAGAGCAAATTTTCGTACGTACTGAAGAACTATCCATAGAAATTTCTCAAAAAAAAAGAACTTAAATTGCTAGTTTTATTTAATACTATACTTTAAGGTACCTACCTACATTGATGATAGATTTGACGATTGAATAAGAACTATGATAAGAATAAGGCGTATAATAATAGCAACCTTTGAGTTTCTTGTCAGATTCTTCTCCATGAAGAATCTGCTGCCCTTGGAACTGGCTATTAGAGTCACTCTTACAAAAACATAAGAATTATGATCTGAGTGCATTGGTCTATATGAATAAAATTATTTTGATTTTGATTTTTAAAAGGCTAATCGGTTACACAACGGTGTAATAGAAGGAATCCAGTAATGGGTTGTTAAATTTGTTGGACGCCTTATGGCTGAGAAACGGTGAAGTTGGAGCAAATTTATGCAACGGATAATTCTGTTCCCATGCTTCGAAGATCAGGATTACTTCTCTCTTATTTCATATTATGTTGCATTGGAAACAATGTGTGCTGTGCCTATGACTGGGAGACTATCAAGTCGAAGGTCGCAGGTTCGAACCCAGGCTGGTGCTAAGGCTGCATGGAAAAATGAAAAAAACGTATTTGGTCTTGTCTCTTGTGTCTAGATTTAAATACATAATATTCTTAATCCTAACTTCCTAACTAATATTATAAATTCGAAAGTAAGTTTGTTTGTTTCTTACTTTTTCTTGCCTAGACTGTCAAACTGATAATCCTGAAGTTTTGTATAATATATTGTCAGGTGTACAGAAAAAAGTACATTTCCTTCTGAATAATGCCATCGATTTGTTAAGAAGAAGACCATTACCCAGTGGTATCATAGACTAAGAAAGTACCTACATTATTATGACATTGAAATTATACAAGTAAAATTTTTTTACGTAAAACAGGTTTGTCATCAAAACTAATGCTGTGTACCAAATATCAGAGCAATCTCTGAACAGGAAGGGGGTGAAATATCAATTACTAAATTCAAACCAAATAATAAACAGATCATATCATCTGCCTAGCCTTTTCCCAACTATGTTGGGGTCGGCTTCCACTCTTACCGGATGCAGCTGAATACCAGTGTTTTACATGGCGTGACTGCCTATCAGACCTCCACAACCCATACTGGGTTACACGATATCCCTTGGTAAGACTGGTTGTCAGACTTTTGGGCTTCTGACTACCCGTAACGACTGTCAAAGATCTACAATTGACTGCCGGGGCCAACAGCTTAATGTGCTATCCGAGGCACGGAGAGTGATAATTAATTTAAAATAATAAACAGGTCAAACTAAATAAAACAGTTTAAAAATCACATTGGTAGCCAGGTAGGCCAGGTTCGAACCCACACCACGGATTACTAAATAGTTATTACGTAACACACCTACTACAAAGTGGGTCCGTAACCAATGTCCTTGACACAATTACTTTTACTATCAGTATTAAATCAATGATATTGTTATATTTCTATAAAACTGAATTAGTAACCATCAGTAACGGTCATCGATCATATTTTTTGGTTAAGTTGGTCTTTCATTATACTTGGTATAACTCACAATGATTGATGATTCATGATTATGTTTAAGAAGGGGTTAAGTAGGGCTCTTTTAGGTTACTTACCCTACGTATGAGAAAAAGGGTGAGTAGCTATCCAAATTTTAGGGTTCCATAAAACGGTTTTGACATCAAAACTAAAACTGTGTACCAAATATCAGATCAATCTGTCAACAAAAGGGGGTGAAATATCGATTACTAAATTTGAACCAAATAATAAACAGATCAAGCTAAGTAAAGCCTTTTAAAAATAGCTTTAAATGAATTCTTATGTTATGCCAAGGCACTGAACAAGTAACCGTTAATATAATTATACGCACTTTACTTACTGAAAGTCAGAATTCCATACCTTGGGTTCGAACCTGAGACTTCCAACATGCTAGTCAACGGTTATACCACTTAGAATAACACAACTCTTCCTGCTATTAACGTAGTAATACATAAATACTCTTACCAGCATAAATCAAGTACAGATTATATAGATGACGTCATCAAAAAACCACAGAGTAAAAAAGGAACTCGGTGAAGTCAAACTGTTCACGAGGGACTTAATCAGAAAAAGAGTATTACGATGAAAAATTGTACCAAGCAACTTTGTAGTTTTATTATTTATTATGAGGGTAGCGTTAAAAAAGAGGATAATTGAATTTAGAATGATGAAAACAAGTTATAGTCTATGCCCTTGCTCGTGATACTAATTGTAGACGTATAGTGAACTCATATAATTTTGTGACACTCTTACTTTGGTAGCATTAACTTTTTTACTATCTGAATTCCATTTACAGAAATTTAAAGTAGGTCTCAAAGTTAATACTACCAAATTACGAAAGTCACAGAATTAGAACATGTTTTATGTTGTTGTGTGGATTTTAAGTACAATATGGTGACTTAAAACAACAACATGGTGATTCAAACAAAATGTTCCATCCTTCTAGCTTCGATGGGGTATTCTAATCTAACGAAATGCAGTCGAATATCAGTTTTCTATGACGCAACTGTCTATTCAACCCCCGCAACTCAAAGGGATAGTTATGATATTTTAAAGTTAGATTAGTTGTCAGGATTTTATGAAGGTACTGACTATCTACATCGCTGACAATGATCTTCTTCTATCATGATATTTCATTTTGGAGTGATTTATGGTGCTTCACTTTTTAAGATTCGCGTCTTCTGGTTTTTTTGTATTCTGAAATTTGAATATCAATAAAGAGCGACATCTAATTACTAAACTAATTTAACTCCAAAACAACAGAAGAGTCTAACAAAAACACAGAAAAAATGTTATTATTTAAGGATAATTCATTTACATAAAAAGTAGGTAGGTACATAATAATCATTTTCCAATTATTTTAAAAACATTATTTAAAATTGGAACAACCAATTAATTCGACAACAAATTGAAAGTTACACAAGCGTACTCACACTTCGGCCATTTAATTTTTTCCGACACCCTTATCTAGGCCGTAATTAATTAAAAGCTTGGATCAAGTCAAAAAAGGAATTTGTGATAATGAACCGGTGACATTTTTTTTTTAATTATTACGTAACAAGGAACCTGGGGTGTTGCCAAATTGGAAAACAATTTTTGTTTTTGTTTTTCGAATAATTATTTTACGTGTCTACATGTTGATGAAATGGATTTATTTGATAGAAGCTTTGATTTTGATAAATGAGGTTTTAATTTGACTACACAAATTCAAATACAATATTTTTTTGTAGAACATTTAAATGAGTCGTAATTACTTTCTATTATACCTAGAACATAATAATGACGTACACGATAAGTAGGTATTTGCAGATTCTATAATATCCAAAAGCGGACATTAAAGTATCGGATCCAAACGTACCTAATAATATCGGGCTATTGGCATACATTTATATCAGGTAAACTAGGTATTATGTAGGTAACAGGTATCATGTACTATAAAAGCTAGACATACCTTCGCATTTCGGAATATAGGATCCTCGGCGCGGTTAAAACTTTGGGCAACACGATACCCGACTGAATAAAGGAAATGAATACTTATTCACAAAAAACCAAGTACGTTTAGACCTTATAAATAAATAAATAAGCTTGTAATTGTCCCAATATAGAGCAAAGGCCTCTTCTCATACAGAAAAGGATTGAGCATTAATCACCACGCAAGCTCACTGCGGGTTGGCGATTTCAGATTATTAAAGTCCAGGTTTCCTTACGATGTTTTCCTTCACCGTTAGTCAGTGGTGTCTTAGATTAACTAAGAAAGTACATATGACATTGAAAAAGTCACATTGGTACATGCCGGTTCGAACCCACACCCACGCGCTTGCAAAGCGGATCCGTAACCAATGCGCCATCACGACATAGACCTTATACTTAAGAAAAAAAAAACCACCTTTGCACACTGAAACCCATTCTAAATTCAAAAGATTACTCTGATAAGAATATTCACATTCAAATGCATTGAAATATGACAAAATGTAACCCTCAAACGCGGGTGTATTTACGAGATGCGACCGCGAGTAGTTTGCACAGCACTTGCGCGGTGCCACTGTTTGCGGCGCAATCGCGCGACGATTTGTCCTGTCGCCAGCGGAGGGTTAAATCGCCGCTGAATTGATCGTGTTAGGTCGCGGTAGTAGGTTGTGTATTTTGTTTTCTTAAATATATATGATGGATAGTGTGGGTCGTTGATCTGAGAATGCAGATGGGGTGGGCTGAATGCTTTGGCCGGGAAGGATTTCTTTTTTTATACAAGGTTATTTGTAAAACACCAGCATCACACATGCATGTACATAAATGACCCCTATAAGTGACCCCTTTTAATGATGCTGGTGTTTTACAAATAACCCTGTATATTAGAGGGGCATGTCGGATGGCGGGATGAGCTAGATGTTTATTAGGAGAATTGGCCATAGAAAGTTCAGAACCGGGAGGAATGGAAGGAGGGTAGAGAGCCCTTTGCCCTGCAGTGGGACGATAATGGCTGAAAATAAATAAATTAATTAAAGGGGAAAGGTGTCGTATGTATACAATCCCGCCAGGGTATGTGAGAGAGTTATGAATGGTTATGATCAAGCTCTCTGGTCTTAAGGTGGTAGGCGGCCAGCACAGTGGACTAACAGTGACTAAAACCTCTCTGTGTCGCTTCTCAGCAATGCGCATGCTTCCAAGGATGCTATGAACGATACCCAATCTTTTAAATTACCACAAAAATGTATGTTTCTCAGATAAAAAACTCATCACTATAACAAAATTTCATATAAAACAATCCTGCAGAAATCTTACCCAGGAGTCAGGGCATACGAAAACATATTCTATTCTTTTCATCTCATCAGCATGTATTCATAAACAAAACAATAACTTTTTGCTGGTCACAAGCATTACCTGCATGCAAAAATTTTAACCCAAATTGTAAAGAAAATTTTGAACAAAATATAAAAGTAAAACAATAGCCACGCTATTGAAAAGCCTGGCGGATCTTCCACTGTGCATGTTTAAAACAAGAAAACAATACAAGTGCGAATTGATTTCGAAATTAAAGGTTCTGTATACCGTACCTTAAATTAACTTACCCTGTAACTATCTCACTGTGCACTGCACTGTGCAAAGGACTCTTCTTATACAGAGAAGGATCGACTAGTAATCACCACGCTAGCTCACTGTGTGTTGGCGATTTTGGTCTATTAATGTCCAGATTTCCTTACGATGTTTTCCTTCATCGTTTGTCAGTGGTGTCTTAGATGAACTAAGAGAGTACATAGGACATTTAAAAAGTAACATTGGTACATGCCAGTTTCGAACTAACACCGAGCTTTCAAAGCGGGTCCGTAACCAATGAGCCACGACACCGTACGTACTGTACCTTACCTACGGAGTTATCTTAAAACTAAGTCTAATATAGGCTATACAGAATACCAAAATAATAAATGTAAACAATCTTGATACGACGAGTACTCTTGACGAGTACGTCTTTTATTACTAATATGCAAATTGTAAATTCACAAATAAAATGTAATACATTGTTTTATGGAAATTAAACGTAGTTTTTTCATTTATAATCACATCAAATTATTTTTTTAAGGAAAACTATACAAAAAAGACATGTCAAAATTTTTTACATTTTTTTTTTCGTACTCTGGTCAGATTTTTTTACTGAAAAAAAAAAGCTTAAGGCAGCACGCTGATGACAAAAAACCCTCAATAATGTTTTAATAATGTTAAAAAAGAAATATTGCAATAGAAATAATTAATTATAATATAAATTCTCCTTAAATTGGTTTGTTTTGATTTTTCATTGATTTTATCTTCAATGTGCGAACGAGATAGCAGAGAGGCTTTTGTATCTGTATAAAAGAAAATCGTTGTATTTTTATATTTTGTTCCACTTATTCAACAGATATAAGGAACCCTATAAACTGCAAATGCGTCCAAACACGGAAACAACTGTCAATGAATGGACGAGTAAAACAATAATTCGTTAGTACCTACACTTGGAGAGAAAAGGGGTTGATACAAAAATGTATTCTAGTTCGCTAACAATAAGGTAACAATACGTTTGAAGCCATAGCACTGCTGTACTTACTGGTGCAGCCTACGTCTGATTGAGGTACTATGGTGGAATCGTAACTAGTAATAAAAAAATAAATACACACAGCTGAACATAGAACATTCTCCTTTTTGAAGTCGGTTAATTATAAATGCGAAAGTAAATTTGTTTTTTTGCTTGCTTTGCACGCCTAAATTACTAAACTAATCGTCCTGAAATTTTGCATATACGTTGTCAGGTGTACAGAAACGGACATGGGGTACTTTTCATCCCAAAAAAAGTACTGTTCCCGTGTTTTTGTCAAGTTCATAGTTCAAAATAATTGCCCAAACAACTTGACTAACCCACTAACTTTTCAATTTAAAAACTCAACATAAAAACAACTCTTGTATTCGTAACTAGTTTCCAACTTTTGTTTCTATATTTTACATACGACGATAAACCGCGGCCACCGAAACAAAACATAGCGCTATCCCTCACCAATTAAAAATAAAAACTTATTTTAGAACTGGATCATTTTTCGCGTATCTCTGGAACCGTATAAAGGTGTTGATTCTGTTACACATCGACTTTCAAGGTTTTTTTTTTATACTGCCAGCCAAGGCCCTATTTTACCATTCACTTTAAAAACAAAGTTTAATAAAACTAAGTTTAGCTCTACGCAAATTTCAGTTCTGAACTCAGTTAAACGCTTGAATTAGGTAAGTTTAGCTTGAATTGATCGCGTTTTGTGTCAATTGTGAAATCGGCACTGAGTATAGTATAGAATAACTGAGTTCAGAACTCCAGATTGCGTAGGGCTGAACTTAGTTCTATTAAACTCGGTTTTTAAAGTGAACGGTGAAATTGGGCCTTAGAGTCCCGTCCGATGACGTATTTCTAACGTATATATTGATATTAGTCTATGGACTTGTAGTTGACGTGAAATCGGGTTAGGTGGTAGAGCCAAGTATGAATGGATCATTAATGAGAACCGGAAGCCTAAATTCCCGCCCCCATCCTTAATCTCCCTTACTTAACCTCTCTTATAAACCCATAAGAGGTCGGCAACACGCAAGTGATAATTATGTGTTATGTGTCAGACGGGCCTTAAATGCTTGTTTGCCACCTTAGTATTAAAAAAATACATGACATAGACAATTCTCTCGTATAATCATAAAATGCGCATAGACTAATTTTACAAGACTAGATTTATTATTTCTGTTGCTGTATAATCTTCTATCCTTTTCCTAAAAGTTTGTTACAAAGTTGTGGTGGCACATTGGTTACGGAACCGCTTTGCAAGCGCGTGGGTGTGGGTTTGAACCTGCCATGTACCAATGTGACTTTTTCAATGTCATAAATGTACTTTTTTAGTTAATCTAAGACACCATTGATTAACGGTGAAGGAAAACATCGTAAGGAAACCTGGACTTTAATAGTCTGATATCACCAACCCGCAGTGAGCTAGCGTGGTGATTAATGCTCGATCCTTCTCTGTATGAGAAGAGGCCTTTGCCCTACATTGGGACAGTTACAGGCTGATTTATTTATTAATTTTATTGTTAGAAAGAGAAGAAGTGTAAATAAATTTACTGAAATGTATAACAGAATTAACACCGCGAACCACCGCGACGGTAGTAGCGACCGGGCCTCTAACCGGTGCAATACCCGTATATTTTGAAAGAACCGGCCCGCACAGTGACGTCATTGTTTACATCCGTGCATCCGTATTACTAGCTCAACAAATAACAAAGTTGGAATCGGAGAAAGAACGCTGATTGTGTACTGGTTGGTACGACCTATTTTTATGACGAAATTAATTTCGTAACAGTACCTTATCTTATTAAAACTGACATAGGTTGTTCATCAGCCATACGATAAAGAAGAAGACCTTGTCTAGAATACATAAGTTATACAGGGTTTTTTGTAAAACACCAGCATCCTTAAAAGGGGTCCTTAAACTCATCATTATAAAAAGCAGGCCCGCATTCAAACTGCTTTCTGACTGCTCACGTTTCTGGTGTGACATCAACCGCGGCGCAACTGCCCTGCCCTGCTAAGGTGCTGCGCTTGTCCTGCTTTTGGTGTGCCCAAGCCTTTACTATGGGACCAATCCTGAAATCGCAAAAAAAATCAGCTGTTCCATATATTCATGTTCACATGATTCAACAAAATGTATGGAACAGCTGATTTTTTTGAGATTTCTACATCTACCAACAGCTGGGCAATGTCATTATTTGTACGTCTTTCAATTCAAAGCTAGTGTGGATCAGTCGTTATTGGTTCTATCTAAAACGCCCCACCATCTCCTTCGCAGTCTGCCGCATCACCGCGCCCGCCATCTTGATCTAAGGCTTTATTTCATAGTTATTTGGCCCACAGCATAGGCTGTAGTTATGAGCCCTATCATATCAGTCGTGTTAGTACCGCACTCTGAGGCGGACGTGATATTACGAAATAATAATATTATCGCTCAGCGCGGCGCAAGCCGACGCTCGGACACACTGTTGCCATGAGTGACATACTTGTGGCAAATGAGCTGCTGGCGTTCCTGCAGCAGAAGCTGGACGTGATGGACGAGGTGTCCGCTGTCCAGATCTGCGCCACGAACTTCAGTGAGGACGACATTGCGGTTGCAAAGCTGCTGTTATACAAGTCGCTTAATAAAGGTGACCAGATGGTGTCCCGCAGGCGTGACGGGACTAAGAAGAGCATTCAGGACATCATCACGCTGCTTAAAGAGACCGACCCTGACGACGTGCCGACGTTCGTGGCGAGGGATTTGAATAAATTGCCTCCCGTCACGTTCGACCACGTCGACGTAACCAGCCTTTTAAAGGATATCGTCTCCTTAAAGGCTAGTCTGGCTGACGTCCAGAAAAAACTAGATGCGTCCCAGAGTACAGTTGCGGACTTGCGCACTCAAGTCGATGAGTTGCGCAACTCTGTAGCGAAATCTGGGTCACCGGCGCGTGTAAATAACGTCAACACGCGTCGTGGAGCTGCCTGCATCAATACGTCACCTTTAAGTTTCGCGTCAGCAGTTTTGTCGCCGGCGCAAGCATCGTTCGCTGAGTGTCCATCGCGTGATGCGCGCGCACCACTCAGCCCTGCCCCCGCCCCCGCAGCCCCTCCCCGCGCTGCATGTACAACGCGACCACCTCGCTCGGTGGTGACTAAGAGCACCCCAGCTGCTCCCCACGCAAAGCCCGCGCCTACACAGGCAACGGACCGGGCTGATGACGATGGCTTCGTGACGGTGCAAAGGAGGAAACGCCGTCAACGAAGTGTTAAGAACCGCTGCGGTAAAGCTCCTGTGGAGTGCAGTAGTAAATTACGTGCCGCAGCACCGAACACCCCGGTGTACATATCGCGCCTGCACTACACCACTAGGGCCGAGGACATCGAGGAGTACTTGCGCCGGAAGACCAACTACTCGCTGAGAGTGCAGCTGTTGGAGTCGCGCCGCAACGTTAATTTCAAAGCGTTTGTGGTGCGTGTACCAACATCTTTACTACCCTCAGTGTTGGAGGAAAGCTTTTGGCCGCAGAACGTGGTGTTCCGTCGCTTCCGCGGACAAGTGCCACCGGCGTGCATAAAGACTTAGTGCAATAGTGAAGTGTTACTAACATAGGTTTTAAGTTTTATTTACTAACTCAAAATATTATAGTTATATGTATGTTAGGTTAAGGTATTTATCTATGGGCCTATGCAGCCTGAAAATAAAGGTTTATTATTATTATTTTGGGGAATCTTTTAAGTTTTCTCAGCATAAGCTGGTTTAACTAAACTTACGGACCGTAGTCAAGTAAGTTTAGTGTGTGGTGTGTAAAAATCAAGTGTTATGTGTATGTGTCGTGTCTTGGGGTGTGGTGATATCATTTTCGTCTATTTGTAAAAACTTTCGAACGATCCTGCAGGTGTTTAAGATGGCAGCTTTTTGTAAAACAATGTATAGTGTTTGTTTTAGGTCTAATAATTTTAGGCTATTGTGAAGATGGTTCGGTATAACACCGGTAGTGGATAGAACTATAGGAACTAGTTACGTACACTTTGTTTTGCTTCCATATTCTTGTTATTTCTTCTCTGAGTTATGCGTATTTATTAATTTTTTCGGTAATGGTCTTTTGAAGGTTATGGGTGTTTGGGACTGCGATATCAATTAAGTATGTAGTTTTATTTAATTTATCTTGAAGAGTTATGTCTGGTCTGTTATAGTGGATAGTTTTGTCTGTTAATATGGCTCGATCATAGTATAGCTTATAAGAAGCATCTTCTAGTATTGTTTGGGGAGTGTATTTGTAGTATGGAGTATTTGTGTTTTGGATTAGTTTATATTTTAATGCCAGTTTTTGGTGAATGATGTTTGCGACTTGATTGTGTCTGTGAGTGTAGTCTGTTTGTGTGAGTGTTGTGCATGCACCAGTTATATGTTGAATGGTCTCTGATTGGGTGTGGCATTTGCGGCATTTGTCATTTGATATGGTAGGGTCCTTTATTATATATTTCCTGTAATTTTTTGTATTAATTATTTGGTCTTGGATAGCTATAATAAATCCTTCTGTTTCTGGGAATAAGTTACCTACTTTAAGCCATTTATTAGATGCTATTGCGTCAATGTGAGATTGATCTAAATCGTGTGGATGTCTACCATGCAGTGTCTTTTTTTTCCAATTTTCTATTTTTAGTTTTTGAGGGTCTGTATTGTTAGGCTCCTGTAAATTTGTTTGTGTGTGTAGGTTTAGTGGTGTGTAACTAAGATCATTTGAAACTATGGCTTTATGTATATTACTAGTGCTAGATTTTGTGTACAAGAATGAGGTTAGTCTTGCTATTTGCTTTTGCCAGAGGTGGTGTATGTCTATAAGGCCCCTGCCTCCGTTTTGCCTTTTAATGGTCAGTCTTTCTATTGCCGATTTGGGGTGTAGGTTGTTATGTTTTGTGAGTGTGGTTCGAGAAATCCGTTCAAGTTGTTCTATATCGGTTTTTGACCATTTGATTACTCCGAATGAGTAGGTTAATATCGGGATTGCGTAGGTATTTAAAGCTTTAATAAGATGTTTTCCGGAGAGTTGTGACTTGCAAATTGCATTCATTCTTCTTTTATATTCTATTGTAAGTGTCAGTTTGGTGGCTGTATGATCAATACCCTTAAGTTGGTTATATCCTAAATATTTATATAGATCGTTTGGTTCCATAGCAGTTATTGTGTCGGTCTCATTAACTGCATAGTCGCCGGGCTTTATCTTGCCTTTTATGATATGAACTGCTTTACATTTATCTAATCCAAATTGCATGTTTATGTCTTTACTGAATTTCGTGGTGGTTTCTATTAGTGATTTTAATTCTTTTTCGGTTTTTGCATATAATTTAATATCGTCCATATAAATTAAATGTGATATTGTAGTATTTTCTGTAGAATGTTTGAGGCAATATCCAGCCCGGCAACGATGCAGCATTTGTGATAAAGGGTTTAGAGCGAGGCAAAACCACAGAGGACTTAAGGAATCACCTTGGTAGATGCCTTTTTTAATGGATATTTGACGGGTAATAACTGATTGCTGCGGGGTATTCAATTGAAGGGTAGTGTTCCAATGTGTCATAATATTGCGCAAGAAATCAATTATTTTGGGATTTATTCTATATATCTCTAGAGCTTGTAACAACCAAGAGTGTGGAACACTATCAAAAGCTTTTTGGTAATCTATGAATGTACAATGTAAATTTCTATTTTTTGCAGCGGCATGTTTGTGAATAGTGGAGTCTATTATTAATTGTTCCTTGCATCCCATGTGGCCTCGCCTGCATCCCTTCTGCTCCTCTGCTATTATGTTGTGTTGTTCTATGTGCTTATTGATTTTAGATGTAATTACTGATGTTAGAATTTTGTATATTGTGGGTAGGCATGTGATCGGTCTATATTGCGAAGGTTGTGGTGAATATTTAGTTTTCGGGAGCATATACGTAACACCTGTAGCTATAAATTCGGGGATAATTTGTTGTCCTAATATTATTTCTGTCAAGTTTTTTGCCATAGATTTGTGCAATGAGAATAATTTTTTAAACCAGAAATTATGAATTTTGTCTACACCCGGAGATTTCCAATTATGAAGTCTAGCTGTAATGTTTGTGATATCAGATTCTGTTATCTCGGTAAAATCCATTTCTTCTATTGACGTCCATTTAGTTTTTTCTAATAATATCCAGTCTGCTTTATCATTATGCTGGACTTGCTTCTCCCATATATCTGACCAAAATGTTTCTAATTGTTGTTTTGTAGGTAAGGCTGTATTGTGTAAGTGTTGAGGTGTAGTATCTGTTTGTGTGGCTTTGCGTAGGTTTCTGTAGAATAATTTTTCATTTGTGGCGAATATGACATTATCGTTTTTTCTTTGTTGTGCCTTTTTGTATCTTTTAAGCCTATGTACTTTCAAAGCTAGTTTTTGTTTTAATGTATCTAAAAATTCTTCGGGTTTCTTATTGCTATTTTCGTGTCTAGTGTGTGTGATCATGCTCTTAAATATTGTTTCAACTCTCTTAACTACTTTATTTGATCTATTGTTATTTATGTACTGAGTGAGTCTGCCGCAGTCTGCTCTAAGTTTTTCTATATCTTTTTCTAATCTCTGTTGCCATGGTGGCTTGTTACTTCTATTGTTATCTCGTGGTCTTGTATTTTCTGTGTATTCTGTTACTTTGTAGTTAAGTTCTTCAGATATAACTAATGCTGTGCAATAAACAAGTGTGTGTATGTCTACTAGTTGTGTGTCTTCAGATATATATTGGTTGAGTATGTTTTGATTAAATAAATGAATAAGTTGGGGTAGCTTGGGATTATACTTTAATTTTGGTAACTTTGGTCTGGATTTAGGATCCATGCCTGAATATTGTAAAAGTGCTGTTCTAAATTTGTCATGTATTTCTTGAGAATTTAATAGTGTTATTGGGCAAAGATTTATTTGTGTTATTGGGTTAGCGTTTATTTGTGTTATTGGGTTGACACCTAAGATTTCAATATCATTTTCTAACGTTAATATTAGTGACTCAGTTTGTGTAGATATGTGCGATGTTTGAGTGTTTTGTAAGTGTGTTTGTGTGCGTAGTTGTGTCTCTTGAGTTATCTGTAAATATTCACTTTGGGTGTTAGTTGAAATAATGTGTGTGTTGTTATCTAAATCTTCTTGTAACTGTGATCTTACTTCTTCTTTTATTCGATTAAGAACTTCTTCGGTCAGTAGCTTATTTCTTATAATTGCTCTCCTTTGATCAGAAACTCTCTGTTCAGTTACTTTAATCCCTGGGTATTGGTGAGTAAAAAGTTCATGAAGTCGTTTACGATAAATAGTCATATCTGTTTCTAAATTCGTAATATAATAGTAGGTGCGCATAATAAATGTGTTCACATCATCGCTCCAGCTCATGCGCACCCTGGGTTTTCCAGCCTTGGTGGACGCGGGTAGGAAGGTATTTACCTCCCGCGCAACATCCAACACTGGTATCGGCGAGATTCTATTAATACTAATTGTGGAAGGTGACGAATTTATGGAAGGTGTATAAGAAATTGTGCTCGGACTAAATGGTTCTGAAATGTGGCTAATTGGGCTATTGCTTATTTGTGTGTGTGTGTAGTCGGCTGTAGTATCTTGTGTGGTGGGAGCCCGCCTGTTCAACTCCTCACCGCTGACGGATCGCATGCTGAGACACCCAGCGTCAGCTCCAGGTGTGCCCCGGCGATCGCCCCCGGGCAGCGGTCCTATACGTTTCTTCTTACTTCTAGTCTCCATTTTTAATGGGTCACCTACTCGTTGGCCACATAAGTTTTTTGTACATGAGTACATACGTGTGTCCGCCCCCACGTGGTCTGATGTTCGACTCGGACGTGAGTAGGGTTTAGGGGGCTTATTATTATTATTATTATTATTCCATTCATTTATTTTCTATACATATAAAATACATTTTTAAATATATATAAAAAAAATAAAAATATACATTTAAAAATATAAAATATAGTAGCCCACCGGTATCGGGAACAGGGTCCAAGCTACCGGTGGTTAGGGGTCCAGAGAGAGAAACCTCCTCACTATTCGCGCCGTGTCCAGCAATACTGCCTTTTGCGCCAGGCTCCCAATCCAGCTGCCTAACGAGAGCCTCTTCAGATGTTTGTCGAGGCTCTTGGCTATCAAGCCATGGGCCGATATAACTATCGGCACAATGATTGCAGAGTCAATATCCCACATGTCGACAATCTCACGTGCCAAGTCAAGATACTTTACTTCTTTATCTTTTTCGACTTTCGTGAGATTGCCGTCATGAGGGACAGCGATGTCCACAATCATTGCGCGGCGTTCCAATCGATCTATCACCACTATATCAGGCTTATTGGCTACAATAGTCCTATCAGTGATGATAGATCGATCCCAGTACAATGTGGCACGACCATTCTCAAGAACTGGGTCGGGCACATACCTATAGTATGGCACTTCCAACTCGACAAGGTTGTATCTCAAAGCAAGTTGCTGATGGATAATCCTAGCCACTTGATTATGTCTGTGCAAGTATTCGCCGTTAGCAAGTCGAGAACAACCAGAAATAATATGCCTAAGGGACTCGCCCGGACAATGACATGCCCGACAAATGTCAACCGTGCCATCCTTCACAATATATTTCCGATAGTTATTCGTCATGATAACTTCGTCCATAATTGCACAGACAAAACCTTCAGTTTCCCCAAAGAGGTCACCGAACCGTAGCCAGGATACGGACGCTAAGAAATTTATATCAGGTCCATGAAGGGCCCGAAAAAAGCGCCCGTGTAGCTCTTTACTCTGCCATACCTCCTTACGGTCATTAGTATCCAGTACCATAGGTTTGCGCCAGTTCTCTTTAGCCAAGGAGAGCGGGGTGAATCCCTTGTCCACTGCAACAACATCCCGATGCATCCCCACATCAGCATGGAGAAAATACTCCCTGAGACTGCACACCTCGCGATTATGAAGAGCCTTAGCATTTAAAAAGCCACGGCCCCCACACTTTCGCGGGATGTACAGCCTCATCACTGATGATCTTGGGTGATGCATACGGTTTGCAGTTAGCAGCGTACGGACTCGTCTATCCAGGGCCTCTAGCTCGGTTTGAGTCCACTTGAGTATGCCAAAGGAGTACATTAAAACTGGCATGACCCAACCGTTGAAGGCACGCACCTTGTTACCACCCGACAAGAGACTTTTCAGCACTTTTGTCAGGCGGCCAAAGAAACGCTCCCGCAGCGATTGTTTCATGTCAGCTCCACTGATACCTAACGCCTCTGACATACCCAAGTATTTGTAGGTGTCAGTTGAAGAGAGGGATCTGAACGGTATGGAATCGGATAACTGAATGTCATTCGATTCCATAATCTCCCCCCGCTTCACATGCATGACTGCGCATTTGTCCACACCAAATTCCATCTTGATAGAGCTACTAAAGGTTTTGGTTACCTTAAGTAACTCCATCAGTTGCAATTCACTAGGAGCAAAGAGCTTTAAATCATCCATGTACAGCAAGTGAGATATGATCTGACCTCCTCTTTTCAACCGGTAGCCAAGCCCCGAACCCTCAAGTAATGTACTAAGAGGATTCAGGGCTAGACAGAACCATAAGGGACTCAGACTGTCGCCCTGGAATATGCCTCGCTCAATCCTAACTGGATCACCACTCCCCAGTGCCTGACGACACCCTGGATATTGAAGGACCGTTCTCCATTGCCCCATGCATGACTTTAGAAAGGTGCGAAGAGCTGTATTTATTTTATACAGCTCCAGCACCCTCATAAGCCACGCATGGGGGACCGAATCATAGGCCTTCTTATTTATTATTATTATTATTATTATAAGAAATGCACGTACAAAAAGTGAAGAGCAATCCGGAGATCATAAAGCTGTAACTCCTCCGACTGATATCTCCCCGATCGTGTCGGATTGCCATCCTATCGGACTTTGAGAAGTAGGGGAATGGAGCATCTGTATTTGGCCACAAACCTATCTCCTGCATAGTCTCCGCTGAGGCTGGCCACTTTGGCCAAAATTCGGTCAGGAAGACATTATTTTTAAAACAGCTCACCAGAACATAAACACAAGTAAACACAAATAATGAAACTGTAACCATTTTCACTTCAATTAATAATTATAATCTTCTTTACAAGCTTTCTAAGATCCCCAGAGGTCAGCTTACCCCGTTCTAGACCACAGTATAATTATATACGTATAACATTCAAGGCAAGTCGGGTATCTAAGCCCCGTATAATATCTAGTAACATCCGGTTGCAAGATGGCCGCCCCGGATATCCTGCGTTCTCAGATGTCGCTACTTGCTTGCTATATTAAAGTTGCGTCATTATGTTTGCTCAAAAACATGTTTTTTTGCAAGTTTTTTAGCTGAGAACTTGTTAAGTAAAGGCTTTCTGAAGCTGAAGATTTTCTATGTAATAAATATAGGAACAGTTACTGTTTGGTGTAGTTGTAAAACCCCAGTTTAAACCTTTGACTGATCGTGTTATCGTATCGTGATCGTGTTACAGTATCAAGTAATTTATAACGAAACTACTATTTCACTACAGGTCAAAGGCCTCTTCTCATATAAAAAAGGATTGAGTATTAAACACGACGTTACACCTTAGCTCATTGACGTTTTCAGACCATTAAGTTCAGGTTTCTTTCCAATGTTTTCCTTCACTGATTTTTTTATTAAAAATAATATTATTAAAAAAGTGCATTGCACTTACACTGGCGTTTGTGTTTGTACATTGTGCAAGTATATTTATGTTCGTTTAAGCCGTGATAGCCTAGTGTTATAATGTGCGTCTAATAAACAATGACATCATTCTTCGTCGAATAAATCCTACCACTTATAAAAAATAAACTTTGTGTAGAATTTCGTACTACTACTTGGGAACCGAGCTGAAAATATCGAGTTCAGCAGTCGTTCTACAAGACAGTATAAAACTCATTAAGTTGCGCCTGCACTTCACAAAAGTTCATCTAAAACTGTCACAGCAGACTAAAAATATCCGTTCTATTTTCGAATTGAAAAAAAAAACATTGCCTCCATCCTATCTACCTGGCAACATTCGGCCGCGTCATTCGTAGCCTTTAAAAGGCGATCGTAAAATAAAAAAGGGGAAGTCTATGGACAATAGAGTTGGAGGTAATTTTTCACGCGTGTATAGAGTTATGTCAGAGTAAGGTCGCGTTTAGAGCCGTGGAACAGAGATATTATTTTTTGAAAGTTAGATTCTTTTTTTAAATTTAGTTCTGTAGAAATCTTTTGAAAATCTAGCAAATAAAATATCTGGGTAAATAACTGATCAAGGTGCTTACTCTTGAGTAATGAACCCAAATCCTGTTCATTTTCTTTACAAAAATTTCTTAATCAACTAAAAAACGTGAGGCTTGGAATGCGCCGCTCGTATTGGCGCGTGATTAAGGAATTTTGATGATTGATGGACTTGGTACTGAATTGCGTTGCAAGTTATCAATAACTATAGTTGTTATTTTCTTATGTACCGATTTTTTTTATTATACTCATTCTTCTTCTTCTTATTGTATGGTTGATGAACAACCTGGTTTCAGAGTTGAAACCGCCCGTAGGCCTCTGACATGGCTTTACACACCATTGAAAAATCTCTCAGGTGTGCTGGTTTCATCACGATGTTTTCCTTCACCGTTTTAGCAACTGATAACCACCTCTGACTTTTCGTAAGTTATGTGCGTTTTATAAATTAATTATTCACTCTCCGTGCCTCGGATAGCACGTTAAGCTGCTGGCCCCGGCTGTCAATTGTAGATCTTTGACAGTCGTTACGGGTAGTAAGAAGCTCGAAAGTCTGACAACCAGTCTTACTAAGGGGTATCGTGTAACCCAGTATGGATTGTGGAGGTCTGATAGGCAGTCGCTCCATGTAAAACACTGGTATTCAGCTGCATCCGGTAAGACTGAAAGCCGACCCTAACATAGTTAGGAAAAGGCTAGGCAGATGATGATCATAGGTTGTTAGTCAGGTATAAGGATTTTCACTATGTGTTTTACGGGTATAGGGTAAAACATTTATCCCCATAAAATCTCTAATTCTCTATTTAACACAATCTGAAACAAATTAACATTAAAATACCTTTTACGTTGAATGGTTTCCAAATGATACAGTAAATGTTAATTGAAAACTTTAACGAAATAATTATGCTGCGGTATTCCGTTAATTTAAACTTATTTATTTGAAACGGTAGCTCTATTGAATAACTATTATTTAATTTACGTCTAAATAAATAACGGGTATTAAATAGCTGGTTTACTATTTGACCGTTAAGTATT
This sequence comes from Protodeltote pygarga, assembly GCA_936450705.2. Taxonomy (NCBI): domain Eukaryota; kingdom Metazoa; phylum Arthropoda; class Insecta; order Lepidoptera; family Noctuidae; genus Protodeltote; species Protodeltote pygarga. Next base: position 11,175,739 of record OW388266.2, read on the forward strand.
GGTTGGAAAATGCAATTAGCGAATCTAATTTCAAATTTTCGAATTGCGGTTGATATTAATGGCCAGTATCTAGTAACAACCATTAAGCATAGAAAATATTAAGTTTATTTTTTAATTCTAAATAATTTTATGCACTTAAATAATAAGCTTGTAATTGTCCCACTGCAAAATAAAGGCCTCTTTTCATACAGGGAAGGAGTAAGTAAGGAGTAAGTAAGTTTGTTTGCTTGCTTTTCACGCCTAATCTACTAAACCAATCGTCCTGTAATTTTGCATATATGTTGTCAGGTGTACAGAAATGGACATAGAGTACCTTTTATCTCAAAAAAAGTACTGTTCCCGAGAAAAACAACAATAATATTGCTAAAGACAATTTCCTTCTTTTTTAAAATCTGTTATAAAATTTAAAAGTATGAATACAGCCTTACGTCATATAACTATTACCTATCTGTTGTCGGAAAGTAATAATGTTCTATTGTATAGCAAAATTCACTCTATTTCGGCGGGTGACTCGCTATTTTAATTCACTGACGAAAATTATTTAGGCAGCATTTATGTTACATGTTTTTTTGTGGGTAGATCTGATTAAATTTGTTTAACTATATTGGATTACTTTGATTGGTTTATTTTCTTTTATTGCATAGAGACTTCTAAAAAAATTATATACTTCGAAATTTGTACTAACAAAAGAAAAATTATCGAGCAGGATATGAACCCGTGACCCTAATAAAGACCCCAGTCGCTCTGCTACTAAGCTATTCGTGATTCCGCCAGTGTTATCGAAATTCTCTTCCACATTCAACCACCTCAGATTATAGTTACAACCAGTCCTTGTACGGACTACTAGAGGGCTAGCATGTCTAACTTTGCTATTAGAGAACAATGATATATTATACAGATGTTAGATTGCATATAAATATCGATGATTATTTATATCGTTTTTTTCTTTCTACAAATTCCGAAATGTAGTGTTCGCATAGTATGTATGCGAATATTTTGAACAGAATTTATTTATTTAAATGGAATTAATATAGTCTAGGTAGTACTGCCCATGAGAACAAATTGTACTGCTTTGAGTCGATGCCACTACTTTTAGTGTCATTGTATAAGCAGACTTAGGTACAATAGGTACAGGGCGAATGACAGTCAAATAATGTCAGTATAGCAATCATAAATATTTGCCTATAATAATAATCTAATAGATTTCCAAGGAATTTTCAAAGGAAAATCAAAGTACGTACTTATAAGGTTAGTATTTCTTTCAAATATCAATAATCCATTCCCTTTTTTACTTTTCCCTTAATTTATTTTTGGTATCTGTATTTATCCTCCTTGAATTTCTGTTACCTACATAGTTTTTCGTTCCGATTATAACACCTGTCATTTACGGCCTAAGGCTTTCACTCACCATTCAAAAGAAGTGAAGTGATTTATATTTGACATTCCAATTTTAAAGGGTAATACATTGCATCAAGCCAGTTTAAATCAAAAGCACTAAGGAGTATTGATATCAACTTCGAGGCAAATCACCCCCAAAATAACTTTCTACCCCTTTTTAACCCCGTTAGGTGATGAGTTTTAATAAAATACGAAACACGTGTTCCATTAATTCTGTAAAAGAATGTTTATGCAAAATTTGAAGTAGATTGGACCAAGGAATCACGTTGTCCCATACAAACTTTGCCCCCGTTTTTCACCCCCTTAGAGGTAGTATTTCGAAAAATCCTTTCTTATCGGATCTTTACGTCATACAAAAAATACACCCTCCAAGTTTCAGGTCTCTACGTTCAGCGGTTTAGGCTGTGCGTTGATCCGTCAGTCAGTCAATCAGTCAGTCATTCAGGACAAAGCATTTTATATAAGGGTAATACATTGCATCAAGCCAGTTTAAATCAAAAGCACTAAGGAGTATTGATATCAACTTCGAGGCAAATCACCCCCAAAATAACTTTCTACCCCTTTTTAACCCCGTTAGGTGATGAGTTTTAATAAAATACGAAACACGTGTTCCATTAATTCTGTAAAAGAATGTTTATGCAAAATTTGAAGTAGTTTGGACCAAGGAATCACGTTGTCCCATACAAACTTTGCCCCCGTTTTTCACCCCCTTAGAGGTAGTATTTCGAAAAATCCTTTCTTATCGGATCTTTACGTCATACAAAAAATACACCCTCCAAGTTTCAGGTCTCTACGTTCAGCGGTTTAGGCTGTGCGTTGATCCGTCAGTCAGTCAATCAGTCAGTCATTCAGGAGGAAAAAATGTGGTTGTAGAAAAACATGTTGTGTGTTGTGATAAATTCTCTTTTTTTTAAATAGAATAAATAAAACTTAAAATTATTGTCCTTTATCCACCAAATCCAGAAACAAAGAAAATAATTTCAAAATTCGAAGATAGAGATGTCCATGTCACCAAATATGATCGGATACGCGGATACTAGGATCTCGATAAACCCAATACATAGTGAGCTTACAACTTATTCGTCCATTGTTCAACTTTTACATGTTGTCAAGTTGTTTTGATGCTTTTTGAGACTTTGTAGGATTTTTTCAACATTTTTGTATCCGTGGTATTACGTTCCTTAATATTAGGGATAAAATGTTGATATAATAATAGTCTTATATCGTTGTAATTAAAGAAAATTGCATTGTGTAATTGTCTGTAAATGGTTCCAACATACTGACAGAAAAAAATTGTACCTACTTTTTAATTGTAATAGTACGACTTTACATTTGTAAATTTCATCAAATCTCAAATGTGTAGGATGATTAATTTTTGTTTTGGTTTTTTTTGATGATGATAAACACTTACTTACGGACCCGTAAATAGAACATAAATCCTCGTATTCAGCCGCGCTTGTGACAACCAGATCAATGAAGTATATACGTATGTAAGTAGTTCTTAATAGATTCCTAACCGAAATTCAGTACTCAACAAAAATTTGCTAGAATCTAAGCAGAAGATATTATAGTGCAAACACAGGTGCACCACTCATTATTCCTGGGTCGGAAAAGAGAGAGGGAGAAAGAAATAGGTATCCGGACGAACTTGATTCCTGGCTTTTATAAGCACTAAACTGAGAAGTAAAACGATGTCAATAAAACTCTTTTCCAGTGAAACAGTAACGGCAACCAATAGTAATGGCCAAAAAGTAACTCAAAACGTAAACATTCGATACATTTCCCTTTAAATGAAATAACATGAAGCCTCAACCACAAATTAACAATATAGCTGAAGCAATACTAACAAAACATTGACATGATGACGTAGCTAGTTGTGTTTATCGATAGATTTGTAACCGCACCGCAGCGCGGCTCTATTGTGAATGATGCCTACTGACAGCCGATAAATAATCAATGTTGTTCTTAAAAATGAGTAATAAAATTAAAATACAATTTCAATAAACCCATTATTTCTTTCTTTTAATATTGTTTTTTCAAAGTTAGGTTCAAAACTTAGGTATTACGTAAATTTATTACTTTAAGAGCAGGCTTGATTTCTATCAACTCAAAATGCCTCCGGTGTGCTCTATCATCGATATATTGTAGGTACTAACGTTTGCAGCCCATTGCATAGGCATGATCGATATATTTGTGGTCACAACACACATCCCTATTGTGTGCGAAACATCATTTGCCTATGAATACGCTCGGATATCGAGAACCTAAGCCAATACACATTTTGTTAGTAATTTTTATCAATATATTTGTTTCTTGATATCCTTTAAAAATAAGGTTAGGAGGATGATGACGTGATTTCGTTTTTCTATCTATCTAAAATATAGGTATATGCCGTGTGGTTTCCAGCCTAAGAATAGAACTACCCCTACTCTTTCCGCGGGTGTCCTAAGAAGCAACAAACGGATAGATCCAGAGGATGGGCAGCAGTATCCTTCTGTGTAACAGCAATCATCTGCTACTGCTATCACCAACCCGCTTGATTAGCGCAGCGTGGCGATTATGGGCAAATACCTCCAATGAGCGCACAAAATTGGCGCGCATTGGACGCCTATGTTAAATACAGGCTGATGATGATGATGATGAAAATATATAGGTATAAATGTAACCCCTGTCCTATCTACAAAACATATTAAAATGAAGCTTTATATTATAATAACTGCTATATTAAATTATGTATCTAATATGAGATATCTAATACGGAGAAAGCGCGGTTGTTTGTGCAAACCGCATCGATATTAGTGTAATAAACTTGTGAGACGAGCAAATATTATTGAGGTTGCACACTAGTGTACCCTACTAGTAAGCAATAACGTTTTATTTGGTTTCAATACTGATTTATATTGCGTATTAGGGCTAGGTACACAGCAAAGCTATTAAGTTGGCAGGCACTAGATAAGGTTGTGATTTTTAAAAGGTTTTATTTGGTGGGTGTGGGTTCGAACCTGGCATGTAGCAAAGTGACTTTTTCAATGTCATAAATGTACTTTCTTAGTTAATCTAAGACACCACTGACTAACGGTGAAGAAAAACATTGTAAGGAAACCTGGACTTTAATAGTCTGAAATCGCCAACCCGCAGTGAGCTAGCGTGGTGATTAATGCTCAATCCTTCTCTGTATGAGAAGAGGCCTTTGTCCTATATTGGGACAGTTACAGGCTGATTTATTTACTTAGCTTGACCTGGTTATTATTTGGTTCAAATTTAGTAATCGATATTTCACCCCCTTCCTGATGACAGATTGATCTGATATTTGGTGCACAGCTTTAGTTTTGAGGATAAAACCGTTTCACGTAAAAAAAGTTTACTTATATTATTATTTCAAGATGTCATCAATACAATTTCATTTTAACAAATTTTCTGAAAAGGTATAACTGAAACCTATACAAATCTAAACGAGTTTTCACAATCACACGCAAACTTTATACAAAAATATTTATTCTTAACTTAACCTTAGCTTTGTGTACATAAAATTTACAGATAATCATGTAAATATACTGAGAGAGATATTATAGCCTATCATAACTTCCGAAAAGTCAAAGCCTTGGGTTCGAACCAAGAGACCTCTGACTAGCCAGTCAACGGTCATACCACTAGGATATCACTTAACTAATCAACATTATCAATATAAAGTAAGTTAATGACCGACTTTGTAACACTAAAACTTTAAATATTTAAAGTTAAACGATTGCACAACCACAAACATCTAACTACAAGTTTAATTATACGGGCAAAATTATCGTTTTACAATTAAAAGAAAATAATGTACAATTCTGTAATAAAACATTGGATTTAAAATTTATAGGGAACTGTGGAGTACATTGTTACTAGCCATTTCTGATTTCCAATTAAAGTTTCAATATATGGTAATGAATCATGTGGAATATTGAAAAAGCCCGACGTTTCATTATTAATTCCTAGTTGAACAATTAAGGGAAATGTCTGCAATTAATATCGATTTCCAAAGTATAAAATACTAGCTTCCGCCCGCGGCTTCGCCCGCATGATATGTTGATAAATTGTAGCCTATGTGTTATTCTGATGTATAAGCTATATTGTGGTGAAGTTTCATTCAAATCCATTCAGTAGTTTTTACGTGAAAGAGTAACAAACATCCATACATCCATACATCCATACATCCATACTTACAAACTTTCGCCTTTATAATAGTAGTAGGATAATAGTTTTCTCGTGTCAAACGGAAAATCGGGCCCAGAAAAGTCAAGTGCTAAAGGTATTTTGGGCGCGAAAATTTGCATATTTCCGCTCAAATTGTGATTTTTATATTAGTTTTAATTAATTCTGTATGAAAAGAAGCCTTAGTCCTGCAGTGGGATAGTTACACTAATGAAAAAAAAATACTGGTTTATTTATTATTTTATTTACCATCAACTACCGCAAGAACGCCGCCGGCGATGCGTAATTGATTACCTTTTGTGTCTCTTTTCTTGGTGCTTGAGCTTGACGGTTTAAGACAGAGTATAAAATAATGTCAAAAAACGTTCCATTTTCTGGTCTAAATATCAAAAGACTGTTTATAAACCAATTCCTGCTTCAAAATCTCTCATCGCTGTTATAAAATTCAAATATACGAAAATTCAGCTATCTTTCCCTTAACGGAGCAGCTGGCGATATTGCAAGAATCGCCGGAACACATCGGGTGTTAAAACGTTGGGCCATTACCATTTGTGAGAGATTGACTCCCTACCTGCGATGTTACGTAATTGGATTTAGCCGCCATATTTATTTGGACTGAATGAATATTTTTGTTTAAAATTATTTTTGCGTTTTGGTTCTATCTGTGGTAAAGTCTGTGTCTTTGTTTTATAAGATCTTATTTCACTAGTGCAAAGTATTTTAAGAGGTACACTCAAAAAATAGGATAACAAAACCAGTTGAGTTAATGTGAAAATAAATAAACTTTGATTATTCTCAAACAAAATTGGTTTGCTTCCAAGCAATTTTTTTACTACTTGTAGCAGTTTAATTATGTTGTCACTTTGTTTGATTACTAGTAATAAAACTTTTTGTTACATATTACTAGATATTTTTTTCGGTGTAGATTGATTACGAGCGGGATTTAAACCAGCGACCTATTGGATAAAGCTCCTAGTCGTTCGACCACTAAGCTATTCGCCACGCTCGTGTTATCAAAATTCTCTTCTACATTCAACCACCTCCGGTGGTAGATATATCCACCACTTGTGTGGAGAAATAGAGATCTAGCATGTCTAATTTTGCATTTAGAATACACAGTTATTTAAAAATACTTCCAAAATGCTTGTCTATGAATGGTAAATAAAGCCTTACTTACATACAATTATAAACTTATTGAAATGTAAAGGGAAGCTTTCATTACGTTATAAAGGTTTATTATTAAAATAAACACTGTACACTACATTTACATATCGTATATGTAAATCATGTACCTACCTTATATTTGTGTAAATAAATCTGTTTGGTTTGTTTTAGACCTACTAAATAGGATTTTTTTTATAAGACAAATATCCTAATTAATATTATAAATGCGAAACCACTGAACCGATCATCCTGAAATTTTGCATATCGTATCGTAAACATTGTCAGGTGTATAAAAAAGAACATAAGGTACCTTTACCTGTACCTAAATCCCAAAAAATTATACTAATCCCGAGTAAAACAAAACTAACCTTCTTATGATAATGGATTGAATTGATTGTCAAATTTTAATTGAACGCGAGCGAATCCGCGGGCAAAAGCTAGTGGATTATAAAAAAAGTAATAACCTTATTCTTCTTAATTAACCAAATAATAAGAGACAAAAAGGCAAACGATATTATTACATAACACCTTATTATTTTAAGTAAAACCTACAAGGAAAACTTGGCATTTACTTTCTAATTGAAGAATTCACGCGGACCATCGGAAATTGCCGACAACGCCCGATTTATGCCGAACGCACAAAAAATTTTAACAGCGTCCTCGAAATTAAATTATAAGGTGTACCAATTAAAACTAATAAGCCTTGTTTTAGAGAATCTGTTAAAAAAAAAACTTTTTGAAGACATCGTGAAGTTGTCTTGTTAAAATTATTTTTTTCGTTTTTACTGTAGGTACCTAGCTAATGAATTCTCTTGTCCAAAAGTTTTGTTACATAATTAAGCTTATTTTTATTAATAAGTCGATTGTGATGAATAGTTATAATTAGTTAGGTTTGATTACGCAGTACGCCAAATTGGAGCAGACGTACGCAGGAGGATACCATTTGTGTGGTGAATGCGGAAGCGAAAGCCGTTTTTCCGCCCAGAGGTTCGTGGAGGAACACCGTGCGGTTTTTAGTCTGTGCGAGTAGGATATAACCCCATCGCCAGCCCTTGGTGATAGGGTACTCATGAAGAGATTTCTACACGACAAAACAAAAGGGGGATACCATCTCAATGGCCAGTTTGTAATTCCCCTGGTATCGCGGGATGTGGCAGCGATGATTCAAACATCATCATTATTATCAAACTAGTATCGATTTATATCCAAGTTGCTTCTGGTAGGAAGGCTTCCGGCCGTGGCTGATTATTAACCCCACAAAGCCTTGTTTCCCTCTTGCTTTAAAAGCTGGTGTGCTCTACCGTAGACACCAACCTACCTACCACTTTCGTGGTCAAACACAAATTTAAAAGAAGGCATTAATTCAGTACACAAAAAAGGAGTATCAAAATCAGACCAGAATCTTCTTCTACTTCCTCCACTTTTTTTCATTGGTTAAGAATGTCTGAAAAATAAAGCAAAATTAAATAAAATTAAAAAGGTAACCTAAAATTAAATGCCGTTAAGCACATTGTCCATGAAGTTGCGATTTGAATGCTTGGTTTCAGACCTCAGATTGTGTAGTGACTTATGGACGATTTCAGAGAAATAGCACCATATAGTCTACGCAATCCTGTTAAAATATCACAGTCTAAACCAATACACAATACATGGACAATCAATAACGCGGTCCAAATACTGGCAATAAATACGTTCACGTCGGGGCCTAAAATTAGGTTAATGTTTGTTGGCCATCAATTCAGGCACACTCCTCGGGTCCACTTGTGACATAAGTTATGTTGCAACGATGTCTAAAATGTTAGGATAATTATGGTAGGACTGCTAGAAGCTAGATTTATCGGTAGATTTCGTTGCCACGAATTCTCCCGAGCTATTGAACCAATCATAATCTAATATTATTCCTGATGTATCATTCAAACAATTAACGTGCTTGATTTTTTGTTTTGATTGGTTAATTGCTCAACAAAATTCATGGTAAAAATCCTATGGAACTTCTAGCTCATATGTTTCATGCGCACTTACTGATTTATTTCTATGTCTGGGAAAAGTTATAGGATTTTTGGTCTAGGATATCCATAGCATAGTTTGAACTACACCCAGTTTATGGCAACAAGCTTGTTCTTTGTCATAAGATTTTGGTATAAGTTAGTAAAAAATAACTTCCAAAAAGTAAGAAACTTCAAGAAATTGGCGTAGTAATTTTAATCACGTTTAGTAGAAACAGAATAATGAATATCAATAATATAAGTAAGTGTTTTCGTAGGAAAAGAGTATTTTACTTAAATTGGTGTGCCTGCGCGCTAACCTAGAAATCTGTGGCAAGGCGTTCAAAGCCCTCGCCACACATAACGTATTTGCGGCCAAAAACTCGAGACTTTACTGCAAAACTTTTACAATCAAGTGCCAATTCGATATGCAAAAACTGGGTCTATTTTTCTTGCTCGACGGTATACTACGAACTGCCACATCAAACTGGGTCAAATCACCTTCATAACTCTCAGTGAGCTACACTCAAGTGCACTAAAAGCGTAGCACACGAATTCCTTGAATTATTTATTGAAGTGGAGAATTCCGACTATGTACAAGTTCCCTGCACTTTCCAAGAACCTATTAAAGTCACGACTATTATAAAAGCTACTTAATTAGCTCCACTTTAATTATAAAGTTTAAGTTGAATAGGTTTTTCTGAAAAAATTAAAGTTTTATACTTGACTTTTCCTTTTATTCTATTTGTTTTGTGAATAAAATTTTATTCTTAATCCGTGTAATCTTATTCCCATTTACTAACTACATACATACTACATAATATTTTCAATTATTCAGTTTACTCTATACTAACCATGCAAGAAATACAACAGAGTTTTTTGAGGAGAGAAGAGAAGAGAGGAGTTTTTTGCTATGATAATGAAATGGACTCCAATGACATAATAAACTTTCTTAGTAAAATTTAAGACACCACTGACTAACAGTAAAGGAAAATATCGTGAGAAAACCGGACTTAAAATCAACCCGCAAAGAATGGTGATTATTGCACTATTGATCTAATTTTAGAATAGGTATCTCTTTGAGTTGTGAGAATTAGCAGCTTCTAATCTGACCCGATGACTGCTCCTTGGCGTTCCTCTTAGCTTCACCGTGAGCCCAACCACGGCTACTAAGCCCCCCGCCACGACAAGGCGAGATCCCACATTCGGGGGGGACCCTAACCGAGCCTAACAAAGTTCTAGCGTGTTGTGTGTAGCGATCTGTTAATTAATTTTTATTGTTGACTCTACCACGGTTGTGGGGCGGGAGTTAGGGTGATTAATTGAACTGTTTAACTAACGAGAATAATGTAAATAAAAAAAGTCAAAGAGCTACTTTCTTGTGAACAGATAGGGTGGATTTCCCTCCTTTTCCAGAACACATAAATACGGGGATCTTTAAATCGAGATTGAACGACCATCTTAAGCCACGTGTGTGATCTACTGACATTTATTTGGTCTGGGTGTTTGTTTATTAAACTCATTAAACTCACCATTATGAACAACTTTCACTATAATAATAATAATAATCTCCTGACCGAATTTCGGTCACAGCGGCCAATCTCAACGGAGACTAGCCCATTACGCAGGAGATATTATAGTGCACAAGTGTGTGCGCAAACACAGGTGCACTCTCTATTCCCTCACTCTCATAGTCCGATGGGACGGCCTTCCGACACGATCGGAGAGAGATCAGGCGCAGGGCCAACAGCTTTACGTGCTTTCCGAGGCACGGAGTAAGTGATAATTAATTTATAAAACGCACATAACTTACGAAAAGTCAGAGGTGCGCGCCTTGGGTTCGAACCCGAGACCACTGACTTGCCAGTCAATGGTCACCACCACTAGGCTATCACGACTCAATTCACTATAGGACGAACCCTGAAATTGCAAAAGAAAACATCTGTATGGAATTTATGTTCACATGACTCAACAAAATATATGGAACAGCTGATTTTTTTCATAATAATGAGTTTAATGACCCCTTTTAAGGATGCTGGTATTTTACAAAATAAATAACCCTGTATATATTAGCTAGCTAGTATGAAAAAGATCGTTTTCTCAGTAACTAGCAGACCCTTGGTAGTAAAACACCATTGATTCCGTCATTCTACGGTAAATCTGCTCAGTTTTGGTGAAGACATCCGCCGCTGGCCGCCTTGCTCATTTATTTCCCTTCTCTTTGAAAGCTCTTAGATCACAAGACAGATAACATTTCACTAAACAAATGTTTTTGGTCGTTTGACAGGTGAAATTAATTTCCGAATAGACTGTAAAATCGTGAAATAAACGTCGAGAGACCCCTTTCCACTCAGAAGCAATTTATAGTAGATATTAATTAGATTTCAACAACATAATGGCTATTTCTGATCAATTTTTGTTTTGTCTTCTACTTGTACTTACTTACTTACTTTTAAAGTTGTCACTAGTTTTTTGATATTTGGAGTTTAGCAAATAAACATTCAGTGTCATAGAGTCATTGTCATTTTATTTTAAATCGGAGAACGTGTTTTAGAAATTCACTGCGTACCTCAAACATTAGGCCTATCAGAATACCAGCACTGCAGCGATCACATTACTGCAGCGATGTTAAATAAAACACAGTTTAGGTGTAAACACGTATTGCTTGTTCGGTGGTCCGACCGAGAGTGCCCTGGTAGCGCGAGCTAGCCGTGCCCCCACCATCACACGCCCTACCCGCAAAGACGTCAGTATTTATTAAACCATCGTAAACGTCACAAACCCGACTGCCAAGGAAGGCTTATATTTTTTTAAATGCGGTCTACAACGAATGTTCTTTGCTAATAACTAGACGACAATAGTACTCAAGACGAACTATAAATTCTCCATTTAGTCGGTGAGTTTCCTTCAATCTTCCTCAACTGTAGTACGTTCTTCCTCAATTATTTTCCTACCTTCCATGAGAAAGCACCCAACATTTAATCTTACCCGACTCTTGTAATGCTGTAGTGTTATTACTCGGGCAATTACTTGCTCAAACTCAATTAGAGTACGAGCGGTCTGTCGGACCTAGATGATAGGTAATAGGGTCAAGTTTATGATGGATTAATTTTTGAAACCAAAAGACAGGCAAAGGTGCGTGCCTGGGTTTCGAACTTACGGCCTTTGACTTGTCAGGCCAACGGTCATATCACTGGCTATCATCATGATACATTCTAGAATGTCCTCCTGACCGAATTTTGAGTATTATAGTGTTTGTTTATGCACACGTGTATGCGCAAACATAGGTGCATTCTCTATTCCTTCTCTTTTAGCGAACTGGGACAACAATCCGACATGACCGGAGAGAGATCAAGCGGAGGGCCAACAGCTTAACGTGCTATCCGCGACACGGAGAAAGTGATAATTAATTTAATAATACACACTTAACTTACGAAAATTCAGAGATGCGCGCCTTGGGTTCTAACCTTTCTGACCTTTGACTTGTCAGTCCAATGGTCATACCACTGGCTATCATGGCTATAATCACCTTCAAGCTCAACTGATGATAGAGCCTTGATGATAGAGATGGAGGTCGATAGAACACTCCTCAATTTCTACTACTAAACACAAGTCCCATATATTACACTTGGTGACGAGAATGTCTTTAAGATTTTAAGCTATCCTTTATTATTTTTATTTGAATTTTTTACATGTAACAGCCATAATAGCTTAAAAAATTAAAAAAAAATTGGTAATATTACATCGATGCCTTCTAAAAACTGCAAAGTTTGGAGCATTGAGTCGGATACGTAATGTATTCCGATAGATATTACTTCTCGCCCTAGGCGTAGAAAGAGGTTTGAAGTTTCGACTGATTCTGGTGGGATACGATGGCTTAGCGATCAGCTATGCTATTCTCTAAGAGACCACTTCTTGGCAGAACGCTACGACAAGCTCGTCGTCGCGACAACCTTCATATCGACCTTGAGCGCAACGCTGTTATAATCGGTATTCATTAACACGTATAGCCTCGTCGACGAACTGGAGGCTGTGTCCTCTTGTTGACACGCTACGTTGAAGATCGTGGGTTCAAATCCCACCCGTATCAGTAGTTTTTCAAACTTTCTTATTAAATAATTATAAATCCTTTATTATACCGAAAAAAATATAACCACGGAAGCGAAGCCACGTTGAGCTAATTAAGCATAAAATGCATGATTTAAATTATAGCTTTACGTAACAAGAAATAACTTTAAAATTTAAAGGGGTCACTGAATTTCTATGATAAATAGCTAGCGATTAGCATCCATTAAGGTCGTGTGGCGTTTGTTAGCAAAAACTCAAACTTACTTGTATTATAAAATATATGGGCTGCTTAGTTTAATTTAGGATTACGAGCTAATAGTTATAAAGTTTGATTGATTTAATGAGGTATAATAATTATCACGAATTCAATTCAATTATATTGTATGTCATTCAACGTGGCAATGCTGCTAGTCTTCTGGGGACTAGACACAAATGAAAAGATTAAAAAAAGAAACACATAACATAACATAGAATCACGCCTGTATTCCCCAGTGGGGGTAGGCAGAATACCCTGCACGTTCTTAAAAAAAGGCGCTAAGCCTTTTAAGTGCCATGTAATAGAGGGCGAGCCCGGGCACAATTTCAGACTCCTTACTGCTACTGTATTTTCTAATGGAAAAACCCAAAAACACTTTGCCAGAACCTCGTGCTTAACAGTCGCGTTTTCCACCAGTAGACCAACGAGGCAGTCAAAAGGAAAAAAGGTTAATAATTATGAGTCGAAGACTCCTCTTTTATCATATTAGTATAGATAAAAAAATATAATTAAATTATTTTTCTCACGTCAAACGGTTTTGTCATTAGAATTAAAGGTATGTTACCAAATAATATCAGATCAATCTGTCAACAGGAAGGGGGTGAAATATCGATTACTAAAGAACCAAATAATAATCAGGTCGAGCTAAATAAAACCGTTTAAAAACAAACAGGGCAAGCTAAATAAAATCGTTTAAAAATACCACCCACAATCACATAATAAGAACTTGCTTTTTTATATCTCATCAGCCAGCAATCCCATTACAATATTCTAAAGACTACATCTGTACGATTCCCAGACGAGCAACGAACTAATCTGGCGCACCTGGCCGAAGAAAAATAGAGCCATCACACGCGAGCGCTCCCGAACCTTTTAGTATCGACAAATCGTATATATCTATTTAAAACGTATTTTACGTGTGTTGCCAGATGTTGTTGTGAGTGGGTTCATCTTTGTTGTGTTTAGATGGATAGATAAGGTCACACCTGTGTTTTACAAAAGGTTTTTAAGTAGAAAAGTGTTGTGCTCTAATTTTTTTCTCTTTTTTTGCGCTGAGACAAACGTCAAGCTAATTCAGTCTATGCGTCTTGTTAATGGTGCCCTCCCCATCTCACCGCTTACATAGGTGGTGATTAGTACTAGCGTGCGGACTATAGTCATATTTTAAATCTCGTGTAAAACCAGTCAGATTAGACCACGGTCTATAGTGGCGATGGTTTGTAAACCACTTGTAAATTGACAGTTTTGTGATATGCAATATGCTCGTCTTTTTTTTTTAGGAGTAAAAATGAGTCTGCTTCAATCAGGGCAGGGTCACGACAGGCATATAAATATTAGGTACTAACTTAGTTATGCGTAGTTCGGAAAATCATACACACGTCTACGCATCAAGCTATAAATTCCCAGTATAAGCTGACGTCTTGTAGCGCGAAGAGCCTAAAGCAATGCGAGATCAATTCATTCAAAAATTGGATCATAGACTATGGAATTATTGACACAGCCGCGGGTTCGCGGCCATGTTGCTGCCAGCACTCGTTGCCTGGCTATTCGTCGTAAGCCGCGTTCCCTTATTGGAAGCGGCCACAGAGATTCATAGCCAAAGATCAGTTTCTCCTACCTAAGAGCAACAAAAATAACCTCAAGTAGTATTCTAATGGTCACAGTAAATTTTGTTTAATAGACTGGTCTATTAAAAAATTGCTGTGACCACAAGAATACCGCGGAGACATGCTTTTGACGTCTTGCATATAAATAAAGAACTTGTGAACAATAAAAGCACTAAGCGAGCCATTCTTTGGTTCCCATTTAATTAAGAGTCCAGTTTTATTCATTAGGAAGACTGTCTTGAATATTATAAATTAAACTTCTTTTGATAACACATTTTCTTCGGTAAGTGGTTCTTTTTTTGAACCACTAATTCAACAATAGCTGGGCTTATCCTGCCTGTACGCCTATTTTACAGTACACACCTACCCTACTCTACCCCTACCATACCATATAACCATACCCCTACCCTACCCTAGGGGTATCATTCCATTGTTTTTAATATTTATTCTCCTATTCGGTATGTAGACAAATACAACAAATCAAAAACCATGAAAATCGCCACAGCCGTTCTCGAGTTATAAGCTCGAGCAAACAAGACTTTGTTTTATAAATAGATTTTCAGGAACTTCGGAGTTATAGATCAGAACTCCTCATCGAATGACAGCAAGCGCCTTGTAAAAACTAATTTAACTTTTTTTTGTGTCCTCGATAAACTCCTTTTCATCCATTGTCCTTCTTTTTGGGATTCGATAGAAACGGCTAAAAAATGTAGTCTAGGCTATAAGTGACAATGTATCATGGCCCATTGCCCATTTTACTTTGATAATTACATATAAATTTCTTTAGTGTGGTTTAGATCTGTTACAAAACCCTTGAACTCATCATCATCTGCCTAGCCTTTTCCCAACTATGTTGGGGTCGGCTTCCAGTCTTACCGGATGCAGCTGAATACCAGTGTTTTACATGGAGCGACTGCCTATCAGACCTCCACAACCCAGTTACTGGGTTACACGATACCCCTTGGCAAGACTGGTTGTCAGACTTTCGGGTTTCTGACTACCCGTAACAACTGTCAAAGATCTACAATTGACAGCCGGGGCCAACAGCTTAACGTGCTATCCGAGGCACGGAGAGTGATAATTAATTTATAAAACGCACATAACTCACGAAAAGTCATAGATGCGCGCCTTGGGTTCGAACCCGAGACCTCTGACTTGCCAGTTAACGGTCACCACCACTAGGCTATCACGACTCGACAAAACCCACGTTACAAAACCCTTGAACATTACCTAATAAAATATCTTCCCCACTAAAAATTCTAAAAACATAATCGATCTGACTAAATTGACAAAACTCGGCAAAACAATAACAAGGTACAAGATAAAGTTGTTTCAAAACGACGTACAACCAACAATGTTGTTAATTAAAAGGCTCAACATTAATTTGTACGGTAAACAAGTATCTGAAAGCTAACTTGATTTGTATAAGGTTTTGTGTTCATTCGGCAAGAGGGGCGTTTTAGCCGTGATAGCCTAGTTCAGCGTTTCCTAAACTTTTTCAGCCACGGACCCCTAGGTAATCAAGCGCAATTATCAAGGATAGCACCCTTAATAAAATAATAGAAGTAATTTTTTTTACGTAAAACGATTTTGTCATCTGAACTTACCTAAGCTGTGTACCAAATATCAGATCAATCTATCAACAGGACGGGGTAAAATATCGATTACTAAATTTAAACCAAATAATAAACAGGGCAAGTAAAACCGTTTAAAAAAATGGGTTCTTTTATAAAACCAAAAAAAATAATTATTAATGTTTTTTTTTCTTTTTTATTATAGAGGTTGGAAGTTGTCTAAATAAGGAAGAATAATTTATAATGGAGCTGCATATCTAAATATCTAAATTATTTTTACTTATATTATTATCTTTCGAAAACATTTCCAAAATATTTAAGGAGCATAACAAAATAACCAAAGTTTTGCGCCGAACAAAAATCGATAATCCAATCGGTGATTAAGAGTTGGATCTTCAATAAATTCTCCTTTATTTAGTCTCTAGGGCTCGAAGGTCGTCCGCTATGCAAATTGTACAGCATAATCACTGAAACTGTTTAGAAGGGTTTGCCAATTAAGTATACAGTTAGAAATTTCCCTTCCAAATTTTCAAATCGATTTTCCCTCTGCGCTTTATTTCATTTGCTCAGGAACATTCAAAACGGTAGTGGACATTAGGATTTTATCGTTTCATTTAGTAAATTAAATTTTAAAAGTGAATATGGCTTCTTTTTATTGATGTTTATTCAGGAAAATGAAAGCTAATTCATTAGAAAGTAACTAGAAGAACGGAAAAAATAATCTTTCAGATATTAGAAATATGGAAATTTGTAAAGATTATTGTAAAAAATAATTATGTGCTGACCAAATTTCGTTCATAGCGGCTATTTTCTACGGAGATTAGCTAAATATCAAATGTTTGCTCAAACGCAGGTGTACTCTTCATCATAGTCCTGAGAGACGGCAATCTGACACTACCGGAGGGAGATCAGACTCAGGACCAACGGCTTTAAGTGATTTTCGAGTCTCGGAGCAAATGTTAATTGATTTACGAAAAGTTAGAGCCTTGAGTCAAACCTGAGACTTCAGTCAGTCAACGGTGACACCACTTAGCTATCCTGGCTTAAACCTGGATGAAAAGCACAGATAAATAGTTATATACCATAGCCAAACCAACGCTTTTTCTGATAAATACGCGGGCGAAGCCGCGGAAAAAAGCTAGTATTAAAATAATTTTATGATAACAAGATTTCAGTTTACTTAGTTTTAAAATAAAACCTTTCAAATCTTTAACTTTAAAATTTTAAAATAATAATAATTGAACTTTGCAATTTATTTCAATGTAATATCTTCGCATTTGGTATAAATTAATTTCTTACTTATTAATCTTTAGATTTTAGTATAAAACTTGAAACTTTGAATAGCTTGATATAAATTGTAAAGATAAAACTTAAACATTTCTTAAAATAAAATATAATATAACGTCACAATCGAATATTTTTTTGTTCCAATCGAAAGCATTTTTAATCCGCGTTTCTTCGTTTCAGACGAATTTTTACGTTAAACTTTCTTAAGATCCAAGGCTTTTAAACGATTTGTTCCGTTCCGACGAATTTATGGTATTACGATATTTTAAGATACTCTGATAATAAAAATCCACAGATATGGAAAGTGTTGACAGGGTCTATCTATAATATATTAATGGTGTATAAAAGACGGCGATAAAATTCACTCAGTGATTTTACAGCTTTAGTTTTCGTGATATCTTTATTATAGTCTATGGTTTTGTGGTTTTAAGAATATGGACTAGATCGTTACTGGTTTCTTTCAAATATTTTTATTCTTGATGTTTCAATATTAGGTTCCTAACCGTTTAACGTAAAAAATTTAGAACGAACCATTAACTTTAGTAACTTACGACTTAGTATCTTAAATTTAGTAACTTACGACCTAGAGAAATAATTTTCTTTGATCTTTTAAAAATAACGTGGGATTCTTTTTTTAAAGATTTGATGCGCATCAGCATGTTTTTTGGTATTTATTATTTATATTCGTCTTTTTATCGTATTGGTTATGGACCTGCTTTACAAGTAGGTAAGTAAGTGGGTGCGGATTCGAATTTAGCATGTACAAATTTGACTTTTTGAATTTCATACGTACTTTCTTACTTAATTCAAGTCATCACTGACTAACAATGAAGGAAATCATCAAGAGGGAACCTGAACTTAAGTTTAAAATCGCCGACCCACAAATAACCAGCCTATAATTGTTCCTCTCTCTCGTATACAAAAACCTCTTCTCGTATACAAAGAAGGCTCGATTACTGACTATGCCAGCTAACTGCGTTACGTGTTGGTGATTTCAGATTACTTAAGTC
This sequence comes from Protodeltote pygarga, assembly GCA_936450705.2. Classification (NCBI taxonomy): domain Eukaryota; kingdom Metazoa; phylum Arthropoda; class Insecta; order Lepidoptera; family Noctuidae; genus Protodeltote; species Protodeltote pygarga. Next base: position 11,194,282 of record OW388266.2, read on the forward strand.
CAGGTTTACTTACGAAGTTTTTCTTCACCGTTAATCAATGGTGTCTTAGATTAACTGAGAGTTATGACATTGAAAACGTCACGTGCTTGCAAAGCGGGTCCGTAACTAATGCGATACCAAGACACCTCTAACGACTTTTACCTTTTTTTTAATTTTCATCTTCAACCTTTCATTTAAAAAAAAACACATCAAACATACACAAACCAACAAAATAATATTATCAGCTCTACAATAAAATCCACATACAATCGACACAATCTAAACACAAAGTCGTAACAATAAATTTGTTCCGCATCGGTTGCTGCGTCTGCGGGCAATTTATGCCGGGCCGGCCGTCTCAGCCGGAGATGTATCGCATCCGATCCGTGCATCGACGTGTTCATTTGCGCCAAAGATTTACGGGCAGTATTCACGTGGTTCGATTTGATATGTTCTAGAATCGTCTTTATTTATTTTTATAGGAAGCTTGTGAGGTGCGGTGGTTGAAATGTTAAGTGTGATTGTGGTTTCTGTGGTTTTAGGATTTCGTTGTAAAACTGAAAAAAGTTTTAATAATCGCAGACTCTATTATTCTTTACAGAAAGAAATATGAAAGTAAATAAATGAACTTCTATTTTTGTGGGTACAGTTTTTGTAACAAAAATATCTACTTATTAAGAGACTAGGAAACTCTTTACTGCGCTAGTCCGACTTGTAATAATGAGTAATTATTATTTTTTTAAATTCGTTTATTTTAATAGTTCGCTGTATTCTTGTATTTTGCAAAAGGTTGGATGCTAAAAATAATATAATAAAGTTACAATTAATGTTAGATGGTTTTTTTTCACGTCCGCGCCGTAACGGAAAAACAGACTGATCGACGTAATTTTTGGCGTTGCATAGTGACATAAGCAATTTTTTATACCTATAATTTAAGGTGGAAGAAAAAGCTCATGCTGGGCTTGCGATATTCAGTGCCATGAATAGTATCATGGAGTGTGGCGACCAGACACCTCATGATCTGTTTTTTTAATCTTGCCGATTATATATTACTAGCGACCCGCCCCGACTTCGCACGGTTACGCTAATATGCATGTATTATACATATAAACCTTCCTCTTAAATCACTCTATCTATTAAAAAAACAGCATCAAAATCCGTTGCGTAGTTTTAAAGATCTAAGCATACATAGGGACAGACAGACGCGGGAAGCGACTTTGTTTTATACTATGTAGTGATTGATTTCTCAATACATCGTTTAAAAAAAAATCAGTAAATATTATATACGTAGGTGCAATGATAACGTACTCAGCTATTTACAAAATAAAGTTATTAACTCAATCATTTTAATAAAGATCCTTTTTTAAATTTTTCACACACGTTCTACAGATTAATAGTAATTACCGTCTCACGCTAAAAGTCTTACCAGACACGTTCAAAAGTAAAATCCGCGAACAAATTTACAAAAAAAAATTCCCTCGAAAGTCTGAACATAATACCAGACTGAAAGGCAGTTTTTTCAAAGGCCACGTCTGAACAAGGCTTTGTGGCATGTAATGATTTTTTTTATAGACTCCTTTGCAGTGTGTGACCGGTTCATTAAAAGAGATAAGGCTCTTTCGTAGAAATAATTACGCAGAAGCAAGGTGGGACCTTATAAGTTCATTTTTGCTAATTGATGTTACTTTTAAAAGGTAAAATTTGCATATAAAATACTGTAGGAATGTTGCGAAGGTTGCTAGTTCCTTTATACTGGTTCTTAATAAAAGCCCGGATTCACTGCTTATTGGCAAAGTGACATTTATTAACTTGACAAACAATTTCATATAAATTCTGTTCTATTTTTGAATTTATTTAGCTAATGCTTATTCGTAGACTGTGAAATAGGTTCTTACTGTGTAAGTCGCATGTAAATAGAGGTTAAAACCTTTGTTAAAACAGAACAATAATTCTTCAACTACTTGGCACGAAAATCGAACGTGGAATCGCTGAAAAAAAATCAATAAGCCAGTCTTGAGTAAAAAAAAATTACTAACAATTATAATTAAAAAGTTAGTAAATAAATAATTAACATATTAATTATATTTCTTTGAACAAAAATCTTAAGTACGTCCAAAGTAATGTGGAGCACAAAAGCGTATTAATTAACAAAAAATATTGAAAGTAAGAAGTACACTGACGTGTAAAAGTATAAGAAACGTGATTAGGTACATAAATAATAGGTATTTAAGTAATTTAACTTCCACTTTTGTATGTAATTAATAAATTTCTTTCACTTTGAAATGTAATTTGGGAAATATAAATGACCTTGGGGCTAAGTTGACTATCTACAATCGCTAACGCTATACAAAACGAAAGAAATGTATAGGAATAGATTCTATTCGTTTGTTTTGACTACGTGACATAACGATAATCCTATACATTTCTTTCGTTTTCTATAGCGTTAGCGATTGTAGATAGTCACCTTGGCTAAGCCCCCTTGTGTGTGTTACGAATGGTGCCGTGTGGATTCTGGCTTAAGAAAAGAACCACCTCTACTCGTCCAGCGGGTGTCGTAAGAAGCGACAAAGGGAGAGATCTGAAGGACGGGCAGTAGATTCTGTGTAAAAGTAATCATCTGCTACTGCGATCGCCAACCCGCTTGCCCAGCAGCCCAGCGTGCTGAGCACACAATAGTGGCGCGTATTGGTAAAAACCTATGTTCACTTGGACTAATACAGGCTGATGATGATAAAATGACTTTGGATTCCAATTTGTTGAATGTCTCAGTGGTCTGATATTCTTGACATTTTTCTTTAGTTTGACATTGCATCTCCGCAAATCGATGATGACAATCGATAATATAGGTACGTTACATATTTAATTTGTAATGTAATTTGTAAGCAGAAACTTGGAGATATGACTGATAGTTTTTTTACAAGCATTTATTTAACTTGCTATGTTTATAGCACTGATAGCACTTTATAGCAATAGCTTAGTGGTATGACCGTCGACTGACAAGTCAAAGGTCTCCAGTTCGATCCCAAGGGCACCTCTGACTTTTCGTGAGTTATGTGCGAATTAAAAATTAATTATCAGTTGCTAAAACGGCGAGGGAAAACATCGTGATGAAACTAGTACACCTGAGAGATTTTTCAATGGTGTGTAAAGCCATGTCAGAGGCCTACGGGTGGTTTAAACTCTGACACCAAGTTGTTCATCAACCACACGATAAGAAAAATAAGGAGAATGTAATTTGCAACGTAATGTATCCTAGACTAGTGTTTGAACCGGTTTGGAAGTTAAAGAAAACAGAAGACGAAACCTTAAGAAATAAAATTTTCTATTCAAGATTTCTGAAGGTAAAACGTGTTTATTGCTTATAGAAATATAGCTCTGCCAGACACGTAGAACATAAAATGCCATCGCGACGTGGATACATTAGATGAATTCTTATTTCTGCTGGATAATGCACCCTAGGAAGATGGAGGTCATAAAATAGGTAGGTATCGTCGTATTTATATTTCACGTCATTATAAAAATTAAAAAATGCCTACGTTCAATAAGAATATCAAACAAATTAAAAAATAAATAAAATTATAATAATTAAATAGCCTGTAACTGTCCCACTGTAAGGCAAAGGCCTCTTCTCATACTAAATGTATTTTTTTTTAAGTGAGAACCCACAGTACCACCCTGTCTTACGTTTTCTTGTTACTTCCTTTAAAAAAATCAAGAAACGGCGCAACAAATTCACAGTTTTTACATTGAATCATTGTATTTCGAAAAAAGAGGAGGTTCTCAATTCAATGCGTATTTTTTTCTTTCAATGATGAGGTACCCTTGTCGACCCCTGTAAGGTGAACAACATTTTTTTAAATAGATCTTGGGAATATTTATTTGATAACTTAAAATACAAAGTAGTTACAATTATTTACGTTCTAAATCTACTTACTACAAAGACATTAAACCCAATAAATTACAATACTAAAGAAAATTACATTTAGCGACTAACTAAAAACCATTGTTTCGTTCATAAACCTAACCAACAATTGCCAAAACAATACCAAATGATCTATTATCAAATTATCAAAGACTGAAAATGGTTCTATGACTAGCTACATTTATCATGTTTATGACGTTAATAATTGTTGGCCGACATTCTAGTCTGAATCGAGACAAAGATTCGAAAGGTACGTGTGGAATTGGTTCTCGTCCGGTTGAACTGTTGGGTACCTACCATTTGCGCGAAAGTCACGCAGACTAAGGTCCATTTTCACCATTCACATTAAAAACCGAGTTTAATGAAACTAAGTTCACCCATACACAAACTGCAGCTCTGAACTCAGTTAAACGCTTGAACCGAGTTTAACTTGATTGATCGCGTTTAGTGTCAGTAGTGAAATCGGCTCTTAGGCCCAATTTCACCATTCACTTTAAAAACTGAGTTTAATAAAACTAAGTTCAGTCATACACAAATTGCAGTTCTGACAGTTCAACACTTAAACCGAGCTTAACTTGAATTGATCACTTTTAGGACCAATTTCACCATTCACTTTACTAACCGAGTTTAACTAAACTAAGTTCACCCATACACAAACTGCAGCTCTGAGCTCAGTTAAACGCTTGAACCGAGTTTAACTCGATTGATCGCGTTTAGTGTGAGTGGTGAAATCGGCTCTTAGTGTCAGTGGTGAAATCAGCTCTAAAATTTAGGTGCTTCTGTATCGGAGGGTTTTTTATATTTTCAATCTATATTATTCTTAATCATTATCTACCGCTCTTGACATGCGAGATGGGTTACATAAGTACATCTGTGTTGACACAAACCTTAATAAAAATAGGTCCTATTATGAAGCATAACATCGCATCTGTTTATCATCCTGAAAATTAAAGAGAAGTGCAAAACACTCAAATATAGGAGCATATTTATAGAAACCCAGCTTATTTCCGAATAACAGATAAAAAATACTTAGTCTTGCTATATAGAACTTAAAAATAGAAAAAAAACCTTTTAAACTTTTCGGCTGATCTGAGAATCAAACTCTTAACTTCAAGTAGAGCAGCTGCGTTTGCAATCACTACACCACCAAGCCAGGCTACATTATGGAAGTAAGCATTAATTAATCTAAAATTCAAATTACGGCATATCGTAGCGTCGAAAATGGAATAATGTATTTAATTATTTCCCCTGTCATCTGTCATGGTGACGGACATTGAAGACGGATGGCCTTGGAAATGGAGATGATTATTATTAAAACATTGTACACAATACGTAGATTAAATCAGCAGATAAAATAATTGATGTAATTCTATTTCGAATAAGTAATTGTCAAAGGGTAATGTACCACACACTTACGCACACATCTCCCCCTCTCTCTCTCACACACACACAATGCACACCCTTGCATCATCATCATCATTTCAGCCATAAGACCCACAAGGTGGACAGACGACCTAATAAAGGTCGCAGGAAGCTGCTGGATGCAGGTTGCTTCTAACCGGCCGATCTGGAAGTCATTGGGGGAGGCCTATGTTCAGCAGTGGACACCCTTGCATAAATAGGGTTAATTCAATTTAGCTGGTGAAACTTCAAAGGGACGTTGGGAATTGATAAAAGATAACAAATATTATACAATAACAATAAAATGTAATATAATAAAAATATTTCTTTTTTGTTCGGTATTTGGCACTTGGCGTAGATAGAACTGAATAGATACTGAATAGATTCCTAACACCCCTGTAAAGTTTCGCAAACTAA